>JALAZF010000592.1:347500-1547500 GCA_022829125.1 Lathyrus tuberosus
TCCTCTAATATCTCCTGATGAGCAGGCCTGGGTGGCGATCCCTCAGCAGTGGGCACCATGCATGGGTGTGAGACGGTGTAGAACCACATGATGTACCCGGCAGCAACGCTCCAATCTCTCGGCGCTCTGGTCGCCCGAGCCTCTTCCGGTACCAAGTGAGACTGAAAGTCAGCATATATTTCATCTATCTGCACGCGGGTCAAGCCTAGAGGAGCAGACTCATGAGGCATCCTGGGGATCGTCTGCGTGTAACCGAACTGGCGCAAGACGCGCTCCGGCAGGTATCGAACAGTAATGGTCGAGCTGCATGCCAACCATCCTGAGAACAGCGAAACTTCATCGAACGCGCGCGTCACACAATGATCGGCATAGGGTGGATAAGAAACGTCTTCAGCAGCCATCCGATAAAGATACACTCTGTAGGGGTCGGGCACCTGGTTCCCTATGAGCAGGAGAAATGCAGCAGCACGTGGCATATCCTCAGTGTACCCGTCGACACTCCCCCAACCAGTAATCTTGGGAAAATGCTGTAATATCCACGCCTGAAATAGAAAACATACTATCGGTGTCAAACATTATAATGAATATAGAAATAAAAGAAATGAAAAAATGACTTAGAATATTAGATTGTTACCACGTATAGCGTACAGCTGCCTGCCACAATCTTGGCTGCCCCAGTTGTACCCATGGATCTCTGTGGGATCCAAAAGGTACCTGAGGTAAACGACATCAACATAATAGGCGCTGGTGTCCACAAACAGCTGCGTGCCAAGCAAAAATAGGTAGTAGCATCTCAGGGCACACTGCCTGTGGATCTCCACCTCAGCTGCATCCCCTGCTGCCCGTTGTGCCTCTTTAAGCTCCTCACCAAATCTGCGTGTCAGAAAGGAGAACCGTACGTGTGCGCCTCTCAACTGGGTCACCTCCGCAAGTGCCTCCTCTGGGGTAACCCCAAGCTCCTCAATCAGCATCTTCATCGCGTCCCCCTTCGACATCCTATCGTGATGGAGAAGGGTACCCGTGATCGGTAGATGTAAAAGGCACGAGATGTCGTCGAGTGTGATCGTGATCTCGCCGTACGGTAGATGGAATGAGGATATCTCAGGGTGCCATCTCTCAACAAAAGCCATCAGCATACCGTACATGATCTGGGGATACCCAATCCTAGATAGGCCTCCAAGACCAGAGGTAGCAAGTGTAAACGTGAACCACTCATCCTCTGGAAGCGCCGCAAGCATGTTCATAACCTTGCCCCATGGTTATAGAACTTCTGTGAATCCTTCTCCTGAAAATTTCCAAATAAAACAATGTTACAAATGAACATATTTTCAACGAAAACAATTCTATAAATAAACCGAGAAAGGTTACCTCTCCTAACCAGACATATCTGGCAGTACGCTCAGAGTACCCCACAAGTAGGGACATATCAGACGGTCCTCCGGGGTTACCGTCCAGCTCATCGAAATTGTCATCGGCGTCACCACCCTCATGTGCTGGGTGATCACCCTCAGGAACAGGAACAGGAACAGGGGATGAAATAGGAGCAGCTGATGGAGCTGGAGTCTCCCGACGACGCTTGCGTGCGGGCTGGGACCCTGATGAACTAGCAGTAGAAACCCGACGCCTCCGAGATGTAGAATCGACGGCTGACGGGGGAGTGGCCTGAACCTGTGATGTGGAAGTGACCTGAACCTGTGATGTGGATGGTTGTGGTTTAGGATGTGGTGTAGGATGTCTCTCAGCTGTAGGGGCTACCCCAACTCCCTCTGCACCGGAAACCTCGACTGTAGACTGCATCCGCTCACGTCGGACAGATGCGTGTCGAGCTATCCGTCCATGTATGATACGATCGTCCCTGCCTGCCATGTAATCTGCAAAGCATAATAAATAAATTAGAATTTTTTAAAAATAATTTAAAAAAACAAACAAACCAAAAAAAAAACCAAGTGTCTTCCGGATTTGCACATCCGGAAGTACACAGAATATTTAACGTTGGGTGTTTCCGAATGTGCACATTCGAAAACACTCAGAATATTTAACGTTTGGTGTTTTCGGATGTGCACATCCGGAAGCACTCAGAATATTTAACGTTAAAATCTTTTCGGATCTGCACATACGGTACGTATTTTCAAACTCAAAAATAGCAGCCATGGCTACTGTACCATGGAAAAGGGCATTTCAATGCCCTGATCGTCCGTTTGAAGCAGCAAACAATACCTACATTGTCTCTAACCTATGTTATTCATACTACCTAACAATTTCTACACCAAAAAGTCTACTCTAAATCGATTACTCGAAAATAACTCCGAAACTCTACAGTTCAAAAACTTGTCGATTAAATTGAGATACGGAGGATTTGGAGTGTCTTTATCGTTGTAAAAGTTGCTCTGCGCCGAACTCGAGTGAAAAAAGTCGAGATTTGTGGGATTGAGAATTTGAGAGTTTGAGAGAGTTTGATGTTTGAAAAATGAAAATGTGAAAAATGAGGGGAAGGAAGAAGGTCTGGCGCGGATTAATAAGGAATTGTTCTGGATCTGCAGATCCGAAATTTTTCCAGATATGCATATCCGGAACACATCAATATTTTTTAAAAAATTGGTGCGTCCGGATGTGCACATCTGGAATTAATGAGAAAAAAAAATTCACATATTGCCTAAGAAACTTAGGTGGTGTATAAAGAAACTCTAAAAAAAAACTTTTCATTATGGTAAAAGTTGACTAATGTCCACGCATTGTAAGTAACATACTAAGATTGATGGTTAGCTGATCACAAGTCTACATGAGACATTTTTTTTAGTAATGACCATTTAAGAGAGAAAACAAAATTCAAAATGTTTCTAATATAAATATTCACAAAAGAGTAATGTTATTCATTACGAAACAATTTAACAAAGATATGAAAAAATGCAAACATGTCACTATTTTTGTGATGAATTTTAAATTGTTTTAAATTTAATTTATTTTTTTAATATGAATCATATGATACGGGTGATAATAAATGGTTGAAAATTATTCTTACATTTCTTGTTTTCACGTTTTTTTTCTTGATAAGCATTTTCCTTCACAAAAATCCAATAAACAGTTAGCGCAGTAGTTAAGAGGGAAAAAAAAGCAAAGTACATGCTAGGCTATTGTAAATACACACTATGTCATATCAATTTGGAAAGGCATACAAGAATATATATATATATATAAAAGTAACTGGTGTGTTAAACAACAAACTTTAACTACAAGCTAACTAACTAACTCAAAGTTAACTACTATAGTTCCTAGAATTATTACAATATCCTTCCATAATTCTTAATGTTTATTAGTCCTAGTTAAACTATTAAGCATTTGAAGCTTTCAAATTTCAAGACTTTTGTAAAGCCATATGCACGTTGCACCTTTGTAGGACAATATTATGCATTGCATCACTTACTCTCTTATAAAATAAAATCTAGTATTAATATGTTTTCTTCTTCCATGTCACGCTAGATTATTTGTCAAATGTATTGTATATTTGTTGTCAATCATTAACTTCATTAGCTTTTGCACTCCATATTGAAGTCCTTTCAATAATGAGTCAAGTCAAAGTGACTGACATGATGCAAATGATCATGTTATATATTCTTCCTCACTAGAGGATAATAAGTGATTGATTGCTTCTTTGTACACTAGGAGAGGGCAACCTCAACACATAGCCAAATGTGCTCCTCTTGTCCATTTTATCCCTATACCAATTAGAATCATTGTATCCCAATTAACCTTGTCATTCTTTCATTTACAATGGTTGGAAACATTAAGTCAACATTCATGGTTCCCTTTAGCTACCTAAGAATCCTTTTTTCATCTACTATGTATGATTTCTTAGGCATGCTCATGAACCTGCTCACTATACTTACCGCATAACATATATGTGGTATGCTATTGCACAAGTATCTTAGTGAGCCAATTATTTGTTTGTAGAAAGTAGCCTATACATTTTCTCATATACATAATCATCCGACTTATCATTTATTTCAGAAGGGTTTGTGTCTGCTTTGCAGTCAATCGTCTTACACATTTCTCATCATTTCCAAAACCCTAAATCTTAAATCCTAAACTTTGCTATCATTGCTTATGATTAGATGACTTGTTCTGCATCCGCTAATATAGGAAAATGTATTATGGCTCCTTCATTGCTGACTGCACTATCAGGCAACACTTCACAGTCTTCAAGAAACATGTCTTATTCTTTGTGGCCTTTCATGAGCATGAAATTATATTGGCACAACCTCATTAGTCTCAATATCTTCAACATTTGTTTCACCATCCAATTCTTCATTCTAATCATACTCTACAAAAGTGTGTTTGACCTCTCCTTCTTTTGTATCTTTAGTCAGCGATTTCATATCTTCCATTCATTAAAAATCACATCCTTATTGATGTGTTCTCTTTTGTCAATAGAATTTTACAATTTGTAGGAACTTATTAAATGGTATCCTATGAATATCATTTTCATACACTTGTTTTGCAGCTTGGTCCTTTTTTAATCAGGTGCGTGATTGAAGGAAATTGACCCTAACAATTTTAGATGCTTCATAGATGGCTTTCTTTCACACGAAACTTCTTTTGGAACCTTCATATTCAAATTCTTGGTAGGAAATCTATTCAAAATGTAGGTTATTATCGTATTGACTACCCCACCCCAGAACATATGAGGCACATTCTTGTGTTTCAGTATGCTTCTTGCCATGTCAAGCATGGTCCTTATTCTTATTTCTATAAGAAGATTATGTTGTGGTGTAAAGGGTGAGGCCACTTCATTTTTTATGCCTTCACTGATTCAATATGCTCCAAACTCCTTTGAGGTATATTCTCAACCTCTATCAGTCCTTTAAACCTTAATATTTTTGTCATTTTCCTTCTCAATTAAGGTTTTGAATTTCTAGAAAACTTACAAGGCTTCACTTTTGAACTATGGTGTAAAGCCACGAAAATCTTGTATGTGCATCAATAAAAGTGATAAAGTATCTTCTACCTCATATATATATATATATATATATATATATATATATATATATATATATATATATATATATATATATATATATATATATCAGAATGCACAAATTCAAGATTTCCTCTTAACCTCTTAGGCATTTCTAAAGCAAACGATTATCTACTTTGCTTGTTCTTTAAGTAGATTTCAAATGTCATACTTCTTGCACTCATCTTAGGCATGTCATGCACTAAGTTCATAGAACTTAACTCACTTAAGCTTTTAAAATTTAGATGCCCATACCTTGTGTGCCATTACCATTATGGTTCATCAGGGCTTGTCATGCATACTTCTTTTTCACTTTGGATGTTGCACTTGACTGTTATGTTTTTGACAATTGATACTTTAAGATCAACTTCTTCTTTATATCAAACAATTGGAGTGCATCACCAGTCATTGTGGTTGAGAAGCTTTTCTCTACCAATTTCCATATGATCAACATGTTACGTTTCAATATACGCACGTAGAGTACCTTCTCAATCAAAAAACTATTTCTATCTTTTCTTTTGATCACTATATCACCAATACCTTCTACTGCAATTTAGCTACTATTTGCAAGCTTTACACTAGTCTTCTTGCTTGAGTCAAAATTAGTTAGCCATTATTTATGTCATGTCATATGGTTTGAACACCCTGTATCTAAATATCACTACTTACATATTGGATTCCCTCACAGTTGGTAGTCATAAGCAAGACCATCTCAGACTCACAATCAACATCGTGAATTATATTGGCTTTTTCATCTTCTCTTTGAATTTTCTTTCCTCCTTCTTTCTTGTACCAACATTCACTTATAAAATAACCATGATCTTCACAGTTGTGGCATTGTACCTTGCTTTTTTAAAAATCTCTCTTCTTGGAATGGTTGTTGCCTAAGCCTCATCCTCTTTTAGAGGAATCAACCTTTTCTTCATTGTTTTGTTTGACAGCAGTGATCCGGTTTGAATTCTAAGAGCCTAATTTTCCTTTCTTCTTGAAATTATTTTCATTTCAATACTTCTGCATCATTTATGCCTGCAGATCTTGTTGAGCTTCTCTTACAAATCATCTATCAATTTTCGTCAGCTCAAGCTTCTAGTGAACTCTGTAATCCTAAATTTTTATATTCTTGAGATCATTGAATTCTTGAACTAGCTACTTATACAATGAAATCAAATCTTGATGTTAAGGATCTCATTAAAATTTTCCACCACTTGTTGATCAGTGATCCCTTCACCGCAAGTCTTCATCTGATTCACAAAAGCAATCAATTTCAAAAAATAATAATTGGCTTTCTAGTCCTCTTCCATTTGCATTAGCTCATACCTTCTCCTTAGTGACTATACCTTCACTTGTTTCACATTCTCTCCACCATCATGATACTTCTCTAACACCTCATATGCTTCCTTCAATTTTGTGGCTTTTAAGATCAACTCAAAGTGGTGAGAGTCCACATTTTACTTAATGTAGAATCACTATGCCAAAATTGGCTTTTCACATCGCACCAAACACAGCGCTTTTTGTACAAAGCACTGTTATAGGTCTTTAAAAAATTTCGCTAAAAAAAAGCGCTGTAAAAGACAGCCTTTAGAAAGCGCTTTTTAAAAGCGCTGTTAAATGCCCTAAATGGAAGCCACCTTAGAAAGCGCTTTTTGAAAAGCGCTGTTATAGGTTTTACCTTAGAAAGCGCTTTAAAAAAGCGCTCTTATAGGTTAATCTTAGAATGCGCTTTCAGAAAGCGCGGCTATAGGTCTTAAATTCTCCTCACTTTAGAAAACGCTTTCTAAGGAAATTGCTCTTATAGGTAGCACTTAAGAAAGCGCTTTTTGAAAAGCGCCCTCTAAGATCATTTATGAATTAAAATATAAAACACATTTCATATCATTTTCAGAAACTTCTTTTCATTTTCTGCTCTCGACCGTTTCTTTCTGCTGAAACCCTTGCTTTCGTTCATTCTTGCCATTGCCGTCGTCCATTACCGTCGTGAAGAAAATCTTGCCATTTCCATTGCCGTCGTGAAGAAGAAGACGAAAATGAAGAAGAGGTACGTTGTTGTTTCTTACATTGTTGTCGTCATTGTTGTTGTTGTTAGGTCGTTCTTGTTGTTGCCGTCGTGAAGAAAACATCCAATAGTTAGGTCGTTCTTGCTGTTGTTGTTTCTTACATTGTTGTCGTTCTGTTGTTGCCGTCGTTCTTCAATATGTTGTTTATTCTCTGGTGTGTATTTGAAGAATATTAAAATGATTGAGATAATGAATGAAAATTGTTTGAAAATGATTGAGATAATGAATGAAAATTGTTTGAAAATTGTTTGAATAGGTCGTTCTGGTGTTTATTCTTCAATATGTGAGTACTGTATCCACTGGTTTTATTTATTTAACTGCAAAATAAAATAGCAACAACCTTTTCTTACATCATATAATAAACAGAAAAATGTGACTAACTAACTCTCTTTTCAACTATATAAATCATGTTTCGATTAATCATTCTCTTACCTCTATTGTCAATAATACACATATTGTTATGATTATTAAAATAGATAAATTTGAGTTTATATCTAATTGTAGACCTATATCACTATGTGATATTGTTTATAAAATTATATCAAAATTTGTTGTGAATTGTAAGCCACATCATTTTCCTTTATCAATCTAGTTCAGTTAAGGGGATATTCATCATCATAATAGTATTTTGACTTAGAAATGGTTTAATTTAGATTGTAATATTAGTATGTGACTCATTAATCTATTAAAAAAAATTTATATAGGATTGAATTATTCATAAAGCACGTTTGGTAGGTGCATGTTTACTTGTTTAGGTATTGCTTAGATTTGAATCTTGTTAGGTTTAGGACGAATTGCTTTAATGCTTGGTTACTTGTTTAAGTATGCTTGGTTACTTGTTTAAGTATGCTTGCTCTTGAGTATTTGGTCAAGTACTTGGGATATGTAGGTGTTTACCTCTAATTGTTGCTTGTTTGTGATTACATGTTGCCACTTATCAAGTTATGACTCATAATTGGTCAATTAATGATATTTAATTTTATGATACGTGTACAGGGGGATCTTGGTAATTCTAACGTATCTGGACACTGTGTGGGTCTAGAAGTTGTTTACATCTCTAAAGGTAATTAGTTGTTCTCTCTCGCCACTGTAATTAGTAGTGCTTTGAATGAACTGATATGATGGAGTTACTAACTTATTGAATTTGCTATAAATAGGGGTTACTTGTGATCAAAGTGTGAAAGTGCCCTCTAATGTATACTTTAGAGAGCGCTTTTTCATAAATAAAAAGCGTTGTCTTTACCTACGACAACGCTATCTTAGGCAGCGCTTTTAAGCGCTGTCTAAGGCCTAAAAAAGCGCTGTCTAATGTCTTATTTGGCGTGGTGAATAAAGCCTTGCAATCCTTCTTTTTTATTTTTCGAAGGTGGTTCCTTGTGCATCTATGGGATCTACACCAAGTTCTTTATATCTTTTTTGCATGATTTCAAGCAAATCTTGTACTTCAAACAATGATTTCATTAAGGCATTCCTCCTTTTTCAATTTATTCCATAAGGAATCAAGATATTTGATGAAAAACCAACATTTTCATTCATCTTACTTTTGTTTCAAGAAACCTATCGAGTCCCACCTATCTCAATGTTTCCCTTCATAGAATTCAATTTTTTTTTTATGAATCAACACCAATCTTTTAGTGTTGGATCCTGTCTCTAAATGTCAACTGTTAGCGCAACACTAATATAATTACTTACAATGCACGTAACATAAACAAAAGTTATGCAAAACAAGAAAATTATTACAAATATACATTATGTCATGTCAATTATAAAAGGCATACAAGCAAATAAATTATATATATATATATATATATATATATATATATATATATATACACACACATATACTATGAGAATGAATATGAACAAGTAGTATATGTCCTCATATATATGACATATCCTATGAGAATGATATTTTTATAAGAGAATATGAGAAGAATCTGAATCATTAGAAATAAATAAATGGGTGAGAGGAAAGAGAATTTTGATAGTAAAAAATATAATGTTTTAATTTAAGTCATTTATTTTAATAATGGAGGAGAAAGAAAGTTGATTGAGAATAAAAATGACACATGACTCACTTAAATGATGTTTTAATCTCACCAATTTATTTTAATCTAATGGTTTAGATTCATTCTCATATTCTCACATAAAAATATCACTCTCATAGAATATATATATATATATATATATATATATATATATATATATGTATATATATACACACACACACACACACACATATATATATATATATATATATATATATATATATATATATATATATCTATATATGGTGTTTTGGAACGAACTCTAGTGTTGACAAATGTAGTTTCATGGTTCAACCGGAGTTGTGCATGCTGTAGTCAAAGTCTGTTCAAGCATGTTATTGAAATTTGTTAGCTTTGTGTTTAATTTAGCATGTCGAATTGGGCCTTGCTTGTAAGACCAATTATTAAGTTAGCTTGTAGCCTAAGTTCACTTAGTAGTCTATAAGTAGACTAGTTCTCTCAGGTTGTTGAGAGATGTTAATTGTTGTTATTCACTTGAAATATTTAAATCTTATTGAGTAAGTGAATAGTAAAACAGTTTTAACCAATTCTTCTTCTTCTTCTTCTTCTTCTTCTTCCTTCTTCTCTCTATTTGTAAAACCTAATAGGGTTTCTTGTGTTTGTTCAAGAAACTCAATTTTTTTCTCATATTTTGGTTTGTTCTTGACAACATCAATTCACAAAAAACTAGTGCGGCAAGCGTGGAGGTGAAGATGTCGTCAACAAAGTATGAGATTAAGAAATTCACCAGTGTGAGTAATTTCGGTTTGAGGCGCTTGAAGATGCAAACTCTTCTTGTTCAACAGGGTTTGTTATAAGGGTTGAAAGGATCGAAAAAGATGGAAGCTGCCCTATCGGAGAAGGAGAAGACAACGATGATCGAAAAAGCCCACAATGCCATTGTATTGAGCCTTGGTGATAAGGTTTTCCGACAAGTTTCAAAGGAGAAAACTGCAGTAGGTGTGTGGAAGAAGCTTGAAGGTTTGTACATGACAACATCGTTGGTTTATTGTCTCTACCTGAAGTAAGCTTTGTATTCATTGAAGATGAGTAAGGATGAAGCCTTGACTGAGCAACTGGATATGTTCAACATGTTGACTCTCTATCTTGAAAATATTAAGGTCAAGATTGATGATGAAGATCAAGTGTTGCTACTGTTGTTCTCTTTACCTAAGTTTCATGCTCACTTCAAAGAAACTCTCTTGTATGGAAGAGAGTCGTTGACCTTTGAAGATATTCAATTTTCCTTGTACCCTAAGGATTTGAATGAACGAAAGGAGCACAAGCCATCCTCTGTTGGTGATGGTTTGTCTGTTAAGGGGAAATTCTTGAAGAAAGATGGTAGGTTTGAGAAGAAGAAGGGTAAAGTTCTACAAAAATCTTATGGTGGTAATGCTTCTACTATTAAAAGTTATCATTGTAAGAAGGAGGGCCATACAAGAAAAGTATGCCCTGATCATCTGAACAATCATGGTGGAAAGGATAATGGTTATGCATCCATTGTGCAAGATGGTTATGAATCATTTGATTGCTGGTGGTTTCAAGCAGCGACTCTAGCAAGGAGTGGATTATGGATTCAGGGTGTACTTGGCACTGACTCCAAAAAAAGACGTGTT
Organism: Lathyrus tuberosus; assembly: GCA_022829125.1. Taxonomy (NCBI): domain Eukaryota; kingdom Viridiplantae; phylum Streptophyta; class Magnoliopsida; order Fabales; family Fabaceae; genus Lathyrus; species Lathyrus tuberosus. The sequence goes on from JALAZF010000592.1 coordinate 358,230, forward strand.
TAAGGAATTGTGTGATCAAGATGGTGGATCAGTGCTGCTGAGAAACAACAAAGCTTACAAAATTGCATGTATTGGATCTGTGAGATTTAAGCTCCGTGATGAGATAATAAGGCTATATATTGATGTTATGTATGTATCTAATCTTAAGAGGAGTTTAATTTCTCTTGGAGAATTCGACAATAAAGGATATGTTTTCAAAGGAGAGAAAAGCATTCTAAGGGTAATGAATGGGTCGAAGGAAGTCTTCAGAGGCATGAAGAAACAAGGCTTGTATATCCTTGAGGCTAATGTTGCAAGTGGTTCAGCAGATGTGGCATCCACGAAACCTATATCGAAGACTAAGTTATGGCACAAGAGACTTGGCCATGTTAGTGAAAAAGGCATGGTCGAATTGTCGAAACAAAATCTACTGGGTGGAGACAAGGTCGAAAATCTAGAGTTTTGTGAACCTTGTGTATTTTGTAAATCCTGTAGAATAAAGTTTAACAAAGGTAAACAAAGAACAAATGGATCCCTTTATTACATTAATGCTGATCTTTGGGGACCTGCAAGGAATCCTTCACACTCAAGTGCAAAGTATTTCCTATTCTTAGAGTATGATTATTCCAGAAAGTTATAGGTATTAATCCACAAGACTTAGGATGAAACTTTTGAAAATTTCAAAATTTGGACGACTCTAGTCGAAAACCAAACTGGCAGGAAGGTCAAGAGGTTGAGGACCGACAATGGTATTGAATTTTATAATGAGGTTTTTGACAGCTATTGTGATGCATATGATATTGCAAGGCACAAAAATACTATAGGGACTCTCTAACAAAATGCTTTGGCTGAAAGGTTTAATTGAACTATTTTGGAAAGGGTGAGGTGCATGTTGGTAAGTGCAGGATTGAAGGTGTTTTGGATATAAGTTGTTGTGACTACAACATACTTGATAAATAGGTGTCCCTCAACAGCCTTGGGAATGAAAGCATCTGAAGAAGTCTGGTCGGGACATCCACCTAGTCTCGACAGACTTAGACTATTTGATTGCTTAGCCTATGCTCATATTAGTCAAGACAAGTTTGAACTTAGAGCTCTGAAATGTATGTTCCTTGGATACCTTGAAGGATTCAAAGCTTATAGGTTGTGTTACCTAGACCCATGTCACAAGAGGTGTATCACAAGTCGAGACGTAGTTTTCAATGAAATTGAGATGGCTTTCAAGAAAACTAATGACATTGGTCGAAGTTCGAAGATCTGTAAAGAAGAGCTGGAACAGGAAGAGATTCATGTTGAGGTGGAGCATAATAATGTTGAATTGCATGACCTAGATGAAGTCGAAGAAGAAGTAGAAGCTGATGTCGAAGTTGAAGGGACTGATAATGACTACATGTTGGCAAGAAAATTGGTTATGCAGATCTCATAGCTTATGCCTTAATCTCTGCAAGTAAGGTTCTTGACGAAGAATCTAGAGACTATAAGGAAGTTATGAGGAGTCGAAATAAGACTGAATGGCTGAAAGCCGTGGATGATGAGATGAAATCTCTCCAAGATAATAACACTTAAGAGCTTATTGAGAAATCTGTTGGTGCTAGGTTAGTCTGTTGTAAGTGGATTTTCAAGGTTAAGGAAATAATCAAAAGAGTGATGTCGAAGAGATTTAAGGCAAGGTTGGTTGCTAGGTGGTTCACTCAGAAAGAAGGTGTAGACTTCAATGGTGTGTTCTCACCTGTTGTAAAGAGTAGATCTATTCGAATGTTGCTTGCTATGATGGTGAAGTTCGACCTAGAACTTAAATAGATGGATGTGAAGACAACCTTCCTGTATGGTGATCTAGATGAAACAATCCTGATGAGGAAGCCTGAAGGGTATGCAGAAAAGGGAAAGGAAGATTATGTGTGCAAGCTAAATAGGTATTTGTATGGCCTGAAACAATCTCCTCGACAATGGATTAGGAGATTCAATAAGTTCATGGCACACATAAGATTTACTAGGAGCCAATTCGACCACTGTGTTTACTTCAAATATCGACCTGGAAATTCACTTGTTATATTGTTGCTTTATGTGGGTGACATATCCTCTTAGCAAGCAACAATGTCGAAGATGTTATGAAGGTGAAAGATGAACTCGATAAAGAGTTCGACATAAAGGATTTGCGAGTTGCCTCCAGAATCATTAGGATTGACATCTAGAGAGATAGAAAGCAGTCAAGATCGTGCTTATCTCAAGAGACATACCTGAAGAAGATTCTCGACAAGTATGGTATGTCGAACTCAAAGCATGTTCTAACACTGACTTATCCTCAGTACAAGCTAAGTACGACTCAAAGTCCTATTACTGAAGTCAAAAGATCCTATATGAATATCATTCCATATGCTAGTATAATAGGTTCTTTGATGTATGCTATGGTATGTACGAGGTCAGACATAGCGCACGGAGTGAGCCTTATAAGCAGGTATGTGGCCAATCCTGGGAAAACGCATTGGAAATCATTAAAATGGATTCTTAGGTACATTAATGGGTCTCTGAGTAGAGTCCTGATTTATGGTGGAGCCTATGGTGATGATAGCAAAGTCAAAATCGAAGGATTTGTCGACTCTGATTATGCAAGTTGTGTGGATTCCAAAAATATATATTTCTGGATATGTGTTCACTATGTTTCGCACAACAATCAGTTGGAAAGCAACACTTTAGAAGGTTGTTGCCTTATCAACCACTGAAGCGAAGTAAATCGCCCTCACTGAAGCTGTCAAAATTTATATGACCCTCCTTCTTACAATGATAACACTTAATAGTAGAACCAAGTTGCTAAAAAAACTAAACCTCATAGTGAACCTTCAGCTTTCCCCGGCACAATTAACTTCGATAATGATTTCCTTTTGAATGAAGAGCAACCCCTTCTAATATAAAATGAAAAAATTATCATTTCACACCCTTAGACTTAGCTTTCTTCAATCTGATGTTTGCTTTGTCTTGCTTCTCCAACCACTTAATCTCTTCAATGTAAACAAAGTCATCGTCGACACCTCTTATACGAAAGTCTACAGCCTTCTTCCAATTTTTTGATGTTATCCCTTGAATTACATCCAAGTATGATATTGAATCATAATAGATATGCGAATCACCAAAATACTTATTAGAAAGAGAGAACGGAAGGGAGACATGATCCTGCTATCATACCCTAATTTTTACCCCTAAGAGCCTGCCTCATTTACATCTTTGCAATGAATCAAGATCACAAACTTGGTTGTCTCCTAACCCTCTCATCTTTGGATTTGCCTTTGCAAAGATCATCAAGCACCTCTTTGTGTATATTTTTACATTTTTGTATTTATATACTTTATAATTCACTAACCATTAATTAAAATACAAAAAAATATGCCTTGTCCTTTTTGTCAGTCAAGAGCATCAAGTGATTGTCTCCTCAGCTAGGGTTTGAGTTCCTCAAGTCAAGGTGTGGTCAACCATTGATTTTCAATAGCTATTCATTAAAACATGACCTCTAATCTCAAAAAATAGGGTCTCAAGCATTATTCAACTTCATTTGATCAAAGATATTTCAAAGTTTGATAGCTTATTTCTCAAGAAACTTCAAAGGGCCGTGTGTTTATTTCCATGCCTTCATCAACAAGTTTCCTCAAGATATTGCAAGTTTAATCAAAAGACAATCAAGAGTACATCATTTTAAATTCATATGATCATTAATGTACCTTGAAATGCAAGAAAATGTCCAAGGTTGAAAGTTTGTTCAAAGAGGTTTGACCTAAAAAGTCAACATTCTAAGTCCAACTTCCAAATATCATAACTTCTTCATACTTCAACATTTTTTAGTGCTCCTTTGGGCATATGACTCTTCTTCACACCCCCTGCAACTCCTCCTTACAAGTCAAGAGCCAATTATTCTTAGAAGATCATCAAAAGTTTGGAAACATTAGAGGTCGCTTTGTGGACTGAGTGAAATCTGACCTAAAGCTCAAGTATGGCATGCCTATGTTCCAAAGATCATAATGGAATACCCCAAATTTTGACCACCAAGATTTCCCATCATTGTGCAAGACATCATCATAATATGGATATACTTCCATGCCTCATCAATCTCCTCAAAGATGGTTGAGCATTCACCACAATCAAGAATTAGGGTTTCAAGCCCTCTTAGAGCACTTAGACAAATGATCAATCAAGAAATGACATGATATTCAACTTGTATAACCTCTCAAACTCCTATAAAGGATCAAGAGGACTCCCACATCAAGAATCAAGCACAAAGTTGCAACATTCTAAGTGGATCAAGCATCAAGATCTCCAGTGTCACCAAATTAGGGTTTTGATTGACTGAGCCTCCAGATGAAAATTTCCATCTGGGCATGCGCCAATGCTTCAAAGCACAACCCAAGATACTCCAAGGGACCTCATAAACCCAATCATCAAGTTAATTTGACCTCAGGGGATTCATTTACCAAAAATCAGGAATTAGGGTTTCTTGACCTAATTCACCCCTAAGTTGACTTTTGGGACAAAGCATGAGCCAAGACCTCAAGATATGATTTGAGGGCCTCAAATACACTACATTGATCCATTTGCAACAATGTATTTATCCAAGAAGCTTGATTCACAAGTTTCAATTTCATCTGGACCATAATTAGGGTTTCGAGGAAAAAGCCAATTGTATCTTTGACTTTTGACCAGGACATGCTTCCAAACCTTGGGACATGATTCAATACACCCTATAACACCTATGGAATCCATCCATTAGGTTTGATTTAGGTCAAGGACTTGATTTCACAAAGGATCGCACAGTTTGGATTTCATCCAATAAAAAGTCAATTGTGCACAAAATCAAGTTTGACTTTTTGGAATTTTTCACAAATATGGTTCCCCTAAGTCAAAAATAATGTTAATGTATGATATTGATCATAATTCATTAAGAAAAATCAAGAAAAGCGAGGTTTCTTGCAAAAGGGACAACCATAAGAAACCAAAATTTTTCTAAGTTATGGAACAAAAGTGGTTTTGGTACCAACTTCCAAGGACCATAACTTGAGATCCAGGCAACCATTTTGGGTGATCCAAAGTTGGATTTGTAGGTCTTGCTACACTCTACAAAAGCTTCAACTAACTACAACTTCAATTCTTTATGGATTTTAAGTTATGGAGTGATCAAAATGACAAAAACATGAAAATGATACTTTTTCCAACACTTAGTGAAAATCTGCCTAAGTTACCAGCCTTGAACATAAATGTTCATGAGGATTTTTCAGTTGGATCCAAATAGTTTCAAAATAAACTATGATCACACATATTTTGTATCATATGAGGGGCTTTCTAAAAAAGCACAAGAGCCTCTCATAACTCAACCTGAGCAGGGAGATATGAATCCCTCAAAATCACCATTTCCGACTGTTTTGGACAAGGCAAATTTTGGCATTTTACTCGATTTGGAAAAATTGAGCAACTCCAAGCCTTGTCATCCATTTGGACACATCTGAGGATAAAACAAAAGGAGAATGATCTGATCCCTAAGCCTCCAAAGTCCAAGAATATACACTTAGCCATAACAAACCTAAAAAGGCTAAAAAGGTGCCAAGACTCCAATTTTGTTGCAATGCATTTAATGGATACACCAAGGTGGCATGGACTGACACATTCTTAACTGAATGAGTCAAGAATAAGCTCTGAATCAAAGGACCATAGGCCTGTGCCCTAACCTCAAGTCAATGGCTAGAGGAGACTTGAGATTCCTTTTGCTCAACATTGGCCAAAGGCCTGCTGTAGTTGCCATTCACTATTGATGCCAAAACAAACTTGACACACTATAAATAGAGCTCAATTGTGATCAGTTTGAGTACACCAAAGCACTACAACACTTTATTTCCTCTAAATCTCTTTCTCTAGGCCAAAATGCCTTCTTTTGCAAGGTAACTCTGAGTTTTTGAGTTAGAGAGCAATTCCACCACAGCTCATGATCCAAACACCTCTAATATGTTGTATCTAAGATGTTTAAACACTCACTTGTAACCTCAAACACCAAAATCACAAAGTCCACTTCCAAAACCTCAAAATTGGACTTTTCTGCATTTTTCAGGCCATGTCTTGATTCAGTCACTTCCAAAACCAAACAAAGCCTCAAACACACTCCAAATATCATCCTCAAACTGTCCCAAATGGTTCCCCTCATCTGGAACATCATTTTAGAGAGTTGCCATATTGGTCACTTTTGCCCCTTTTGCAAGAAAGTGCCAAAACTTGTTCCTGAGGATTCCAGCTGGTTCTAATCATTCTAAAAGCTTCTAAGGGATTAATTGAGAGTGTCCAAGGCGTCAAATTACTTCTGGCACAAGGAACTTGGCAGATAGCACAAAAAGCTCCAAGAGGTAAGTGCATGACTACTTGAACTCTTTGAATTATGCATTCCTTTGATGTCCATTGATCATAAACATCTCATACATGTTGTATATGTTGTGTTTGAACCAATTTGCCATGTAATTCTTGCATGTACCATGAGATAGCATTGAACATGCAAAAATAGGCCTATTTTGAAATCAGTATCAGATTTTGAGGAGGAAACATTTTCTAAAAATTCCAAGGGCACCATTGGATTCCTCATGAAATTCTAGGTCAGATGCATCTAAATTTTGTCCCAATCCATGGAGAAATGATAAAGTTAGAGGCTTCACATAAATTGCCCAAAAGCTTGTCTTGCCTTGCCTTGCCTTTCCCAGGCCTAGAAACAAGGCATGCCTTATGAATTAATGGGGTAGTTTTGATACACGGATGTATCACCACCCCAGTGGTAGCGCGCATGTGTGTTTGTTGCCAAGGTTGTGGGTTCAAACCCCACCTAGACCTTTTTTGCCATTCTCTCATTTTTTGCTATTTTTCAATATTTTCATGTTTTTATTAATTAATCCAAAAATCAATTTCTCTCTCAATGTTAAAATATTTTATTCCATGAAAATTTCACAAAAATATTATTTATTTCTTATATTTGGTATTTTTGTAAAGAATTATATTTTTATTTGTTTTTAAACATTAAAAATATTTCTTTCTCTTGGTTTTGCAAAATTCAAATGATTTTTAAATCATCCCATGAATGAAACTTGATTTTCCAAATATAAATCCAAAATCACAACCTTGTTTTTCACATATTTGATTATTTTAATTGAATTTTTATTCAATTAAAGTACATTTAAAAACCAAAATTAGGGTTTTGATCACTATCACCCTAACAAATCTTTTCAAACATCTTTGGGCCTCTAATAGAGTGTAAGGCCCAACACCTTTTTCAACCAAAACCGTTTTGGGCCTCAGTCATTGTATAAGTCCCACTGCGATTTCAGAAAATCTCGGCGCGATCACCATTTTCAAACAAATCATCTGGGCCTACCCTTGTGTTGTAAGTCCTATTTCTTTTCTTTTTTTCAAACTTTTGGGTCTCTCTTTGAGTTGTAAGACCCATCCCTTTGTATAGAAAACCTTTTTGGGCCTCAGTCATTGTATAAGCCCCAGTACAGTTTATAAAACAACGGTACGATTACTGTTTTTTCATTTGGGCCTCTCCTTGAGTATAAGCCCCAACAATCTTTTAAAAAACAACTGCCCTTTTGATTTATGTTCAAACTCGTAGTTGTTATCAAAACTTTCTTTAATTTCTTGAACAACTAACCATACAGCTGTTACAATAGAAGCTTGCTCGCCTGTAAGTTTTATTAGCTTTCATTTTCTTGCTTTCATATATATATATATATATATATATATATATATATATATATATATATATATATATATATATATATACACATATATATATACATGTATTGCTGTAAGCTTGCTCACCTGTAAGTCCTTCTTTCATATCCTTTTAAATACTTGTCATATATGAACTGTATATATACTAGTATAAGCCCCAGTACAGTTTACAAAACAACTGTACGATTACTGTTTTTTCATCTGGGTCTCTCCTTGAGTATAAGCCCCAACAATATTTTCAAAAACATCTGCCCTTTTGATTTAGGTTCAAACTCGTAGTTGTTATCAAAACTTTCTTTAATTTCTTGAACAACTAACCATACAGCTGTTACAATAGAAGCTTGCTCGCCTGTAAGTTTTATCAGTTTTCATTTACTTGCTTTCATATATATATGTACTTGTATTGCTGGAAGCTTGCTCACCTGTAAGTCATTATTTCATATCCTTTTAAATACTTGTCATATATCAACTGTATATATACTAGCATATTTACTTAGAGTTTTCCCCGACAACTAGGTCTAGAACTAGGTAAAGCCAGTTGGTCACTCTTTCAATAGAGTCAAAACTAGACCCCCCATAGGATTTCCAGATACAGTCTTGCCTTCTCTTGGGCTTAAATAATATGGAACAAAGAGAAAGGAATTATTCCCGGTGAAACTTTTCTCAGACTGTCACTATTAGAAATTGTCAAAGAAGTTCATTTCCCCAGAAAGGATTAGTTCCCGATGAAACCTCTCTTGAATTTCTTCAAACCCTAGAACTTTTCATTAAAGAAAAGATTATTCTCGGTGAAACTTTTCTTGAACTTTTCTTAATTTTGGACCCATATGCTTCCTAAAAGCATCCCCGCCTCCTCTTGGGCTTTATACAAGGACCCTCAGGCTTCTTAGAAGTTCTCATGCCTGCTCTTGGGCTTAATACAAGGATCCTGAATACCTCTTAAAGGTATACGACAGAACTTAGTCATCCTTTGCTAGAGCAGTCTTTCTTGAGTTAAAACCAATTTAGGGTTTATTCTCATCCCTTAAAACACCAGCCTCCTCTTGGGCATCGTACAAAGATAAACTCTTCCATACCAGTAGACTTGGACAGTCTAATCCCTTCTTGCATCTCAAAGACCTTCTCAAGTTCCTTACAAACATAGGAAAAACCCTGGTCATTTAACCAATCCCCAGTAGAGTTAAAACTCTCTCTGGATCTAAAACTCAGTCTTTTATCCTAAATTATCCCCAGCTAGGGTCAGCTTACTATCGATATAGCACTATCCCAAATCAAAACCTCAAGGCATCTGATATCTCAACCCTTCTTTAAACCCTCAGAAAGAGTTGATTCCCCAGTTGGACCTGCCTCTGGATCTCAATAATCCTCAGCAGAAGACACCTCCTCTTAGGCTTTGTATAAAGATTTCTCTCTTTGTTATTCCCCAGCAAAGATAGCCTCCTCTTAGGCTTTGTATAATGATCCTCCCTTTCCTCAGCACAGTCAGCCTCCTCGTGGGCTTTGTACAAAGATTTTCCCCATCTGAGCTAACCTTTTCAGACTCTCTTGTTGAGTCAATCACCTTTTCAGACTCCCTTGTTGAGTTAATCACCTTTCAACACTCTCTTGTTGAGTCAATCGTTTTCAGCCTCCTCTTAGGCTTGGTATAATGATTTCTCCTATCAGAAGTTAGCCTCCTCTCAGACTGTGTATAAAGATTTCTCCAGCTTGTTCAGCCTCAATCTTGGGCTTTGTACAAAACACCATATAAATTTCCCTAAGCAGAGTCAATTCTCTTTTCAGCCTCAATCTTGGGCTTTGTACAAGATAGATAATACTCTCCAACAGAGTCAAAATCTTTTCAGCCTCAATCTTGAGCTTTATACAAGACACCTAAAATATCCTCAGTCGAGTCAGTAAAGCCTCATTTTAGCCTCAATCTTGGCCTTTGTACAAGACAGATAAAGATTTCTTTCCCACAGGGTCAGTCTTCTTTTCAGCTCCAATCTTGGGCTTTGTACAAGACACATACAAATCCTACCCAGAGGAGTCAAAATCTCTTTTAGCCTCAATCTTGGGCTTTGTACAAGACAGATAAAATATTTCCCCAGAAAAGTTAAACTTTTAGCCTCCTCTTAGACTTTGAATAATGATATCCCCAAAAGAGTCAGTCTCTTTTTAGCCTCAATCTTGGGCTTTGTACAAGACAAATAGAAATACTCTCTTGTTGAGTCAGCCTTTTCTAGCCTCCTCTTAGGCTTTGTATAAAGACTTCCCCGGTGGAGTCAATCAATCTCTTAGCTTCAACCTTGGGCTTTGATCAAGGTACACAAAAATCAACATCCCCTCAGAGGAAATCAAAATCTCTCTGTAGGAAGTCATTTCTCTGTGTTATCAAATATCAAAATAGACATTCAAATCAAACCCTAATCCCAAATAACTGATGTAAGTGGCACACTTGTTGATTCAAATATCCAAGATGTCGTCCATCTTTTATCCTGGTAAATCCTTTCTTTCATCTAATTGCTGTAAGCGGCAAGCCTCTGGATTATTTACATCCACGCCACTGTCCCTCTCTTAGCATGAAAGAATCGAAAGGAAAAATGGCATTGCTCAACACTGAGTTAAAGTTTTCCCCTTTAGGACAAATCCCCTATAAAGGAAATTATGGCATTGCTGGATTCACATATCCCAGTTAAAGTAATCCTCCTTTATAAACAGTCAACCAACAACTGTGATAAACAGACAAGATGTATCCCTTTTAGAGATGATAAATTCTCTCTCAGTCAAACCTTTTAGATTCAATCTTGGGCTTTGAACAAGACACAAATACTCCAATTAGCTTCAATCTTGGGCTTTGAACAAGACTCCAAAACATCTTTTCTTTCCTTAGAATAGGAGGAACTATGATTGCTCTGATTCCCCTGTTTCTTTAAACGGGAATACGTAGGCATAAGATTGCAAAATCTTAGCGAGCATACAATTCAAAAAACTTTAGGTCCAGTACCTTCATACATGCCAATCAAAACTAAGGTCCAGTACCTCACCAAAATCATCAAAAACTGTCTCTCATATTTCCCAAGAAACTTTCGCAACCCATCAACAGATAAACATCATAAAGTACAAAGCAGAACCTAAAACTAACAACCTGTGGATTACCACATATAGGATGGGTAATTGACAATTCCCTATTGTATAACCTGACCCCGAACTCCCGAATCTCTTTAAGAGTTTGCTCAGTTAAATATTCACGTGCAAGGTTAGTTTTAGATAGCTTCCCTTTCCCTTCCAGCTTCACGGGATAAATAAGAAATTAGAAAGTAGCACCCCACTCCTACCATTGTGGCGAGGAATCAAAACGGCGATAAGGTGGTCGCGTCACCGACAAAAATCGCACGCTATAGAAAAATGACGACTCTGATGGGGACGTCTTTGATCTGTCTAGGACTAGGACTATAGCTCTTAAGAGGTCTAGGATGTTAGTTTTAGGAATTATAATATATATATATATATATATATATATATATATATATATATATCTTTTCCTACTTGATATCCGTGTTTATTTTTCTGCTAGTGGGAATGCAAGTAATGTCGTATGCGGAAAGTTTGAGTGATACCTAAGATAGGTGATGGCAGAGACGGGCGGTCTTACAGGGAGTGAATCCCGAATAAGCTGTCCTGGTAGACCATCAAATCAGTGGAGATACCATTTGCGGATTCAATGACTAACGATTTCGGTTGTGAAAGCAGATTGTTCGATTGTGGTATCCATGAAACTGAGAATTTAGTAGACAGTAACCATGTGACTATTTAGTAGTGGGGTAACTATCAAAAATAGTTGTCACGCAATACTACACTCAATTGAGATTACCCTAAGATACTACAGCTCGCTCGGGTGAACCAGCTTGCTGTTGTTATCCCAAGGGGGTCAATGATTTTGAGTACAGGTACAAAAATTCACCATAGTACAACCTTTGGGGATGGGTAGAGCCATGACTCCATGCTCGTGACGGTGAACCTTTGAACCCGTGTTTTTTCAATGTTTCTGTGTGCTGCATTCATGCATTCATTTAAAAAAACTCTTAAACAACAGAAAAATCTTCTTTTCTAGTATCTCTTTTTCAAATTAAACTAAAACAATGATTGCAAATATCAGAGAGAAAGAGATTGCGTTATGGATTTCGGTAGAAGGAAGACGCGCAAGTACACCTTCAAGGTTCCAAAACTAGAGGATTTAAGAGGGTTGACAAGGATGATCACCAACCCTGATGCTTTCAGAGCTAAGAACGGAGGACTGCTGTCTCTATTAAGAGTCCGTGTAGTTGAAGGAATCCTGTCTACGCTAATTCAGTTCTACGATCCAATTTATCACTATTTCACATTCTCGGATTATCAACTAGCACCAACACTGGAGGAGTATTCTCACCTGACTGATTTACCCATCACTGACCAAGCTCCATTTTCTAGACTGGAAGAAGTTCCAAAGGATCAAGCCATTGCAAGAGCAATCTATTTGGACGAGTCAGAAGTCAGGACTCACATGACTATTAAGGATGGAATCCAGGGTTTACCAGCTAAATTCCTGACGGAGAAAGCTCTATACTTTGCCAGTATAAGAAACATTACTGCTTTCGAAGATATCTTTGTTCTACTCACATACAGGTTATTCCTTTTTCCCAACATCGATAACTTCGTCGATACCAATGCCATTAAGATATTTCTGATTAGAAACCCTGTACCAACCTTGCTCGCAGATGCTTATCATTCTGTACACTTAAGGAAGTTGTACAACGGAGGAATGATCACATGTTGTGTACCCCTGCTTAACAAATGGTTCACTTCCCATTTACCCAAGTCTGCTGCTTTTTGGGATCATAAGAGTACTCTACCACTACTACGAAAAACCCATTTAACAACGGTTGGGAAAGACATATAATGACACGGATGAAGGCGTTGTTATGTAGATTGTCGTTGTAAGTTCGCTGTTTCTACAACGGTTTGGAAACCGTCATTGAAAGGCAGGACGCGCGCCATATATCACAACAGTTATGATAATAAACCGTGTGATACATACACTTAGGTACTGGGTTCGAAACCCATCAGCAACGAATTATTTAAAACATAAATTACCTATAATGACGGTTATTATAGATAATCGTTGTTGTAGAGCTACCTATAATGACGGTTATTTTAAATAACCGTTGTTGTATGTATTTTAATAAAAAAAAATTACAGCATTAGAACAAGAACAACAGCAAGAACAAGAACAACAACAAGAACAACAAGAACAACAAGAACATCAAGAACAACAAGAACATCAAGAACAACAATAAGAATAACAACAACAACAATAACAAGAACAACAACAACAACAACAACAACAACAACAATAACAACAACAACAACAACAACAACAACAACAACAACAACAACAACAACAACAACAACAACAACAACAACAACAACAATAACAACAACAACAATAACAAAAAGAAGAAGAAGAAGAAGAAGAAGAAGAAGAAGAAGAAGAAGAACAAGAAGATGAAGAAGAACAAGAACAAGAACAACAACAACAACAACAACAACAATAATAATAACAATAATAACAACAAGAACAACATTAATAAAAAAGAACAACAAGAACAATATTAATAAAAAAGAATAACAAAGAACAACAATAATTAAAAAAGAACACCAACAACTCACATTGCTAACTCGATTTCTGAAATTTGTTCTGAAATTTGGTTTGGTGGAGAAATAGAGTATCGTAAATGAAAGATGATGTTTGGAGGTAGAAGATGTCTAAGTTTTAGGTTTCACGCGGATCACTAATAGTAGTGTCTTGACCGTTGATAATCACTAAATGGACGACCAAGATTTGTTTAAGGATAGTGAATAAACTCATTATGTGTGTCACCTATAATGTTGGTATTGAGACTTGAAAAAATAAGTAAAAAAACCAAAAATGCTGGTGCTGGGACTTAAACCCATTACAAGACGCTACCTATAATGACGGCTGGTTTAAATTACCCATGGTGAAAGGTCTGTAAGCGTTTTGAAAAAATAAGTAAAAAACGCTACCTATAATGATGGTTGGTTTAAATACCCGTGGTTAAAGGTCTGTCAGCATTTTGAAAAAATAGGAAAGAAGTAACATGATTAAAATAAATTCAAAAAAATGTAAAAACACGAAATTTAATCTAATTAGGTAAAATAAGAATTTTGAGATTTTTTTTGGAATTTTTTGAGACTATGAAAACAGTAAAAAAATTCATTAAAAATAGAAAAATGATGAATTTGGGTTTTGAGGGTGAAGTCCCGTAACTCTTCTAGAGTACGGGATTAATGACCGCACAATTTTTCTGCTTCAGATGCACGAAACAAATCTCAAAAAGGAGACGATTTTCCCTAAAACCGGTTTTTTTAAATGCAAGACCTAAAACTAAACTATAGGCTATAATGCCGGTTGAAAACATAACATTGGTGAAAGGTTGTTGGCATTTTGAAAAAATATTTAAAAACCATAAATGCGGGTGCTGGGAATTGAACCCATGACCAGGCGCTACCTATAATGACGGTTCTTTAAATACCTGTGGTGAAAGGCCTACATTTCACCACGGTTGGAATTTTAACCGTCATTAAAAAAATGCGCGAATCTATTACAACGGTGTATAGGCAAACCGTTATAAGCCTGGCGTTGTTGTTTGCGCGTTTTGTAGTAGTGTACGTTGGTCACAGAGAATCATGTCTCTTACCAACTCAGACATAGATTGGTACAATCGAATCTATGATGGGATAAGGATCATCGACCGTTGTGGAAACTTCCCTAATGTACCCCTCATAGGAACTAAAAGAGGAATCAGCTATCATCCAATTTTAGTTCGTCGTCAACTCGGATACTCGATGAGACATATCCCGCGTAATGTTCATCTGGAAGGTCTTTTCTTAAAGGAAGGAGAAAATGACAGGGCACTAAAGACACAAATAGTGCATGCCTGGAAACATGTTCACAAGAAAGGAAGAGAGTCTCTAGGAAAACTAGATTATGTATCTGTGGAACCTTATCTCCACTGGGTACAAACTAGAGCCCTCAAGCTAAGAATGCCTTACCCTCGTCAAGAAGTTCTTCCGTTAAAGGAATATGTCCTTTATTTTATGTCTGATACGGAAAAACTCCAGGTCACTCTCAACAAAGTTCAACAGGAAAAGAAATCTTGGAAGAACAAGTACCGTATTCTCAATGTGGAGTGTACCAAAATTCAACAACTGTTAAAAGAAAAGGACGCTCTGATTAGGATATTAGAGCGACATGTTGTGGAAAGTCAAGAAGACCAAAGGAATTTGCTCGCTCCTTTCACTTGGCAAAGGACCGACAACCCGACAACGGCTCAAGAGCCCCAGTCAAAGAAAAGGAAAATACCAGAACCAGCACCTGAGCTCTCCTCAGAGAGGACTCAGGATCCATAAGCTTAGACTTTTCCTTTTACAGCACTTTGTAAAATACTGTATTTCCATTTTGCAATCTTTCAAATTCAATAAAATGGGGTCTTCCCACTGTATGATATTTGCAATCTATTTGTTGAAGTTTCTTTTTTATTAAAAGCAAACACAAAAAGTAATATATAATCATTACATTGCATTCATCATTCTCACATAACACATTCTTCTTACATTCGAATATCACGTCTGTGTCACGATTCTAGAGTCAAACTGTCTCATTCGTACAATACTCGGCCAATCGACAAAAGAAAATGGATGATCTCGAGGAAGAGAACAGAGAGCTGAGAGAAGAAATCGACGCTCTGAAAGAAGATCTGAGGAAACTCCACAGTTACATGCAATCCCTGGCAACAGCTCACAGACAACAACAAAGGACTGTGAACTCAAAGATCACATCTACGCCCATATTAGAGACATATAATCCTCGGTACAACATGCCTAAAGATCGTCCCTGGGGCATGCCTATAAACTTTATCCCTGAAGGATATATTCCTCCGGTCACGGAAGACCCAGAAACTACAGAGGAACCGCTGGGCCTGAAGGTTACAAAGTTCAGGAAAGCAAAGACGCAAGAGTCATGACAGTGACTCCTGAAGGTTACAAACTTTGGGATAGGGAAGCGCCAAAGGTCACTGCCGTAATGATTATACCACAACCCGTGGTACACACTGTCCCAGAAGGACAGATTCCATAAGTAATCTCTGGTGGAAATGAAAGTATGTACGACAGGATGAATGAGTTCCAAGAACAATTCCGGGAAATGCAGAAGGAACTGCATGTCATTCGCAGTCAGGATTTATTCAGAAAGGACGCCACAGACCTTTGTCTGGTCCCTAATGTGAAATTCCCACACAAATTCAGGGTGCCTGACTTTGAAAAATACAAGGGTAACTCTTGCCCTCAAAGTCATTTGGTGATGTATGCTCGAAAGATGTCAACTCAGACAGAAAATCAACTGTTACTGATCCATTACTTCCAAGACAGTTTAACCGGTGTCGCACTCAAAAGGTACATAGATTTAAACAGCACCAAGATTGTTACTTTCAGAGATCTAGGGGAAGCCTTCGTTCAACAATATAAATATAACCTTAACATGGCACCAGACAAAGATCAATGAAGAGCAATGTCGCAGAAGGACAAGGAAACTTTTAAGGAATATGCTCAGAGATGGCGTGAAATTGCCGCCCAAATTTGTCCCCCTCTTGAGGAAAAAGAGATGACAAAGATCTTTTTGAAAACCTTAAGCTCATTCTATTACGACCGAATGGTTGCCAGTGCGCCCAACGACTTTACTGAGATGGTGAACATGGGAGTACGCCTTGAAGAGGCAGTCCGAGAAGGACGTTTAGTCAAAGATACAAGACCATCAAGCAGTACCAAAAGATACTGTAGTGCTTTCCCTAAGAAAAAAGAGCAAGATATTGGTAATATCTCTTTCGAAAAGCAAAGGCGAAGGTATCAACCAGTAGCAGCAGTAACTCTTGCTATCAACCCTGCGCCTGTTCTAACGTATCAACCCTACGTTGCTCAGAGCTAACCGAATCAACTACAGTATCAGCAAAGGACACAACAGCCTCTTCAGCAGGCTCGTCCTCAATACAACAATAACAATAGTACAACGCAACCACCAGGGTTTAACCCTATACCGATGTTGTACGCATAATTGTTTCCACTACTACTGGTCAAGGGGCACGTCCAAACCAGGTTTCCTCTAACAGTACCGGAAAATATGCCTTTTTGGTTCAAAATAGATCAAACTTGCCCTTACCATCAAGGAGGACAGGGGCATAACATAGAAAATTGTCTCAGCTTCAAATCTAATGTACAGAAGCTTGTCAGGAATGGGGTCCTATCTTTCAAGGATACAAATCTAAATGTTCAGACGAACCCGTTGCCTCAACACGAGAAGGATGCAGTAAATTTGATAAATGAAGAGTCCAACCACAACTATCAAATTCACGATATGCTCCTATTAGGAACCAATCTGATCAGGATGCATTGCAGACAGAGCGGATACGGTCATGTACCATCTCATGATTATCACCAGTGTGATATTTGCACAAAGAATAATCAAGGATGTTCCGTAGTGCAATCAGCTCTACAAGAACAGATGGATCTCTGATGGATCCAAGATCACCTAATCCGGGAAGTCAGCATGACTTATACAAATTCAAACATCATTCAAAACAACAACATTCTGGCGATGAATGTCAACTTGGTGGCAATTCACTCAAGGCAAAGCCAACATCATGACCTACCACGACACGATTACAATTCCTGCCCGATCTGCTCGATAAACAATCAGGGATGCTCTTTTGTACAAGAGGCCCTCCAGCGTCAGATGGATCTCGGATGGATTCAGGACTACCGTGATAGAAGTCATTATCAAGTTAATATGATTCAAAACTTTGATATTCACTTGATGAATACCAGTCTGGTAGAATTACACGCTAAGCAGGTTAGGCTCGGTTTTTTGGCTTCACATGATTATCATAACTGTAAAGTATGTCGTAAGGACGACCATGGATGTGCACTTGTCCAAAGAACATTTCAACACTTGTTGAACCACTGGTGGCTTCCGATCTATCTAGATGAAGACACACAACAGATCAGTGTGACTGACGGGAACCCTACTAGGCATCAAAGTCAGGATGTTCGTGCGATGGAAACAGATCTAGTGAAGTTGCACTGCATACAAAGCGGATGTGGCCGGGTGCTACCACATAATTATGAGCGTTGTAGAGTTTGCTCAGAAAACAACCAAGGATGCTACCTAGTGCGAGCAGCTCTTCAAAATCAATTAGACCGAAAGGAGATCCGACCATGTTCAAGTTTTGGTTCGATCAACGTAATACAAGACTATCTTCCTAATCAAAGCAAAGACGTTGTCTTAATCCCTAAACAGGAAGTTGCTAAAGATGTATGCGCCATAATCCCTATACTCCATGAATCAAGAGTTCCTCTTGATAAAGGAAAGATTCTCAACCTCGAACCAATTGAGGCTGGCTACGACGGTCAGAAAAATCAAAAGGCTCCTGTAGTTATCTATCTGCCAGGACCAATACCGTACGAATCAGATAAGGCTATCCCTTACAAGTACGGTGTAACAATAATTGAAAATGGAAAGGAAACTCCATTACCCTCCGTCGTGAACATTGCAGACATCAGTCGAGTGATACAGAGCGGTCGGATCTTCAACAGAGGAGTTTGGAGAACCCACCAGAAAAAAGAAACCTCAAACAGAAGTTCCAAACCAACCTGTCGGGCAATCCAGTAATCCCGACCTTTCAAAGAACAATGATGAGATGCTGAAGCTCATCTAGAAAAGCGAGTACAACATTGTAGACCAACTGTTGCAAACTCCTTCGAGAATCTCTGTACTATCTCTCTTGCTCAGTTTCGAAGCTCACAGGGAAGCTCTACACAAAGTCTTAGAGCAATCCTTTATGGAACAAGATGTGACGGTAAAACAGTTTGACAACATCATTTCCAACATCACTTCCTGCAACAATTTAGGATTCAGTGATGAAGAACTGCCAGAAGGAGGCAAAAATCACAACATGGATCTTAACATTACAGTCAACTACTAGGAAGATGCTATAGCCAGCGTACTGGTAGATACCGGATCAGCTCTGAATGTTATGCCAAAATCTACTCTGATGCGACTATCATTTCAGGGATCTCCGATGAGAGGCAGTGAGGTCATCGTCAAAGCCTTTGACGGATCCAGAAAAACAGTTATCGGCGAAGTCGACCTTCCCATAACTATCGGTCCCCACACTTTCCAAGTCACTTTCCAGGTCATGGACATCCGGGCAACATACAGCTGTTTATTAGGAAGACCTTGGATACACGAAGCTGGGGCAGTCACTTCGACACTTCACCAGAAGTTGAAGTTCGTCAAGAATGACAAGCTAGTCACAGCCTGTGGAGAGCAAGCCTTAATCAATAGCAACTTATCATTATCATCCTGTGTGGAACCCGAGGAGGTCGTTGGAACTCAGTTTCAAGCACTTTCGGTGAGCAATGAGAATCAATCAGAAAGAGGGACATTGATTTCCTCATACAAAGATGCTCTCAAAGTGATCGAGAGTAGCTACTAACGATGAAAGTTTTCATCCCATTCAGGACTTCTTCCACAGTGGAGGCTTCCTTCACCCAGTGTCTTAAGAAGTACATACCATCAATGAGGGTGACTCCTCCGATATAGATGAAGAGTGGAAGTCCTATCTCAACGAGGATGGTTATATGTCTCAGGAAGAAACGCATACGCCATTTTGCTATCCCACACAAAGTCTGAGATATATACCAAGATCAGACGTCAAGATGATATACGGAGATTATGATCCGGAAGGATGTCATGCTCTGCCCAACTCATTAGAGGAGGACACTCTGATGAAAGACAACTTTGACTATGACTATTATGATCCAATGGATGACTTGCCTATTTGGCAACCGTACCCAGAAGACTTGGGGCAAAAGAGTCAGCCAAACGATACATATCAGCTGAACATCATTAAAAAGAATACCTGCGTCCCCACCAAATCATGATTTTATTACTCAGGGCATTCTGAAGATACCTAGCATAACAATGAATATGCAAAGGTTGCAGGATAAGAGTTCATCAACTATGCTTTTCCCGAGGCCAACGTCACCGAGAAAGATGACTTCTCCAGTTCCACCGAAGTATGGGACACTTTAGGACAACCGAGTGGCAAGTACGACTTCTTGGCCAAATACACCGCTCCTGAAAGCTCTCGAATCAGGCTCGAAGACATCCAGCCAACTGGATGGGAAGATCCACCTGAAAATGAAAACACTATGCAAGATACAACAGAAGAGTTCGTCTACGACAACTCCGCATGGGAGGAAGACTCCAACGATCCTGCTCCGCCAGAACTTAGCATCATTTCTGAGGACAAACCAAGAAAGAAGGTATTAGACTTTTTGATTCACCGAGGAGTTCGCCGGGGATGGGTTGCTGTCGATGTCCCGAAAGTCATTCATATGTCTAAGTAATTATACCATCTTTGTTTTAACCTTTCACCCTACCCAGGTGAAACAGATGTTTTGATAGGGCTCACTTTCTGTAAATGTCTCTCTTTGCTTCGTCCAAAGCGACAGAGTTTTGTTTTATAGGGTTGTAGTTTCAAGATTCGACCAAATCATAAATAAAATATAGTCGTTCTGTAATTTCAGCATTTATTGCTGTTTTCACTTTTTGCTTTTTCAGAAAATGGTAATCCTAAAAACAGCCCAAAAATAAAAACAAGCATTTTTCAGAAAATACACTGCACACACTCTTGCATTCTCTCTATCTCTTCTAAAAAACAATCATCACGCCATGCAAATTGCTTGTTTTAAACCCCATTGAAACATACGATCCAATGCCTTCTCCCAACTTTGAATTCCCAGTATTTGAAGCTGAAGAAGAAGAAGACAAAGAAATTCCCAAAGAGATCTCCCGATTACTCAGACAAGAGGAAAGGTCCATTGAACCTCACAAAGATCCGTTGGAAACAGTAAACTTGGGTTCAGAAGAAGAGAGAAAAGAAGTCAATATTGGGGCACTGCTCAGTCCGGCTGTCAAAGAAGACTTGATAGAACTTCTCAAAGAATTCCCTGATGTATTTGCTTGGTCTTATCAAGACATGTCAGGGTTGGATACCAGCATCGTGGAACATCATCTACCTTTAAGATCAGAATGTTTGCCAGTAAATTAAAGGTTGAGATGGACTCATCCAGACATGGCCATCAAAATCAAAGAGGAAGTACAGAAACAGATTGACGCAGGTTTCCTCGCCACATCAAAATATCCTCAATGACTAGCCAACATCGTGCCAGTTCTGAAAAATGATGGAAAAGTCAGGATGTGTGTAGACTACAGGGATCTGAACAAAGCAAGTCCAAAGGATGACTTTCCCTTACCACACATAGACATGCTGATAGACAGTACATCAAAGTTCAAAGTATTCTCTTTTATGGATGGATTCTTGGGCTATAATCAAATCAAAATGGAGCCGGAAGACATGGAGAAAACCTCCTTCATCACCCCACGGGGCACCTTTTGTTACAAGGTAATGTCGTTCAGCTTGAAGAACGTCGGGGCAACCTATCAAAGGGCCATGACTACTCTATTTCATGACATGATACACAAAGAAATCGAAGTGTATGTCGATGATATGATTGCCAAATCTAAAACAGAAGAGGAGCATGTGACCCACCTGTCAAAACTATTCAAGCGTCTGAGAAAGTACAAACTCTGCTTGAATCCCAATAAATGCACATTCGGTGTTCGCTCAGGGAACCTTTTAGGGTTCATCGTCTGCCAAAAAGGAATTGAGGTTGATCCTGACAAGGTCAAGGCCATTCAAGAAATGCCTTCTCCAAATACGGAAAAATAAGTCAGAGTATTCCTAGGACGTTTGAATTACATTTCCAGATTCATATTCCTCATGACCGCGACATGCGCGCCAATCTTCAAATTACTCAAAAAGAATCAGGATTGCGTATGGGCAGAAGACTGCCAAACCGCCTTCGACAGTATCAAGGAGTATCTGTTGAATCCACCTATCTTATCACCTCCAGTGGAGGGAAGACCGCTGATCATCTATTTAACCATCTTGGAAGACTTCATGGGTTGTGTACTTGGTCAACAAGACAAAACAAAAAGAAAAGAGTCTGCTATCAACTACTTAAGCAAGAAATTCACATAATGTGAAACTCGATACACTATGCTTGAGAAAGCCTGTCGTGCTCTGGCTTGGGAAGCCAAACGTCTTCGCCAGTATATGATTTGTCACACTACTTGGTTAATCTCCGCAATGGATCCGATCAAGTACGTCTTTGAAAAACCTGCTCTCACAGGAAGGATTGCCCGTTGGCAGATGTTGTTATCAGAATACGACATTGAGTACCATGATCAGAAATCCGTCAAAGGAATTATTTTAGCAGATCATTTGGCTCACCAACCGATTGACGATTAGGAATCATTCGGATTTGACTTCCCAGACAAAGATGTCATGTATTTAAAAATGAAAGATTGCGATGAACCGCTACCCAGTGAAGGGCCAGAACTAGGTTCCCAATGGGGACTAATCTTTGAAGGAGCTGTCAATAATTATGGAAACAAAATTGGGACCATCATCATAACACCTCAGGGTACCCATATTCCTTTCACTGCCAGACTAACTTTCAAATGCACAAACAAGGAGGCCGAGTATGAAGCTTGTATCATGGGTCTCGAAGAAGCAATTGACTTAAGGATAAAGAACCTAGATATGTATAGAGACTTAGCCCTGGTTATCAATCAAATCAAAGGAGATTGGAACACATACCAATCAGGACTGATTCCTTACAAAGATTACGCGAGAAAGTTGTTACCATTCTTCAACAAAATCGAGTTTCATCACATCCCTCGTGAAGAGAATCACATGGCTGATGCACTAGCTACGCTCTCTTCCATGATTAGTGTAGGTCAATGGAATGACATACCTAAGATCGACATAATGCGCCTGGAATGGCCCGCCTATATTTTCACAATTGAAGCAGTCATAGACGACAAACCTTGGTATCACGATATCAAATGCTTCCTTCAGAAACAAGAATACCCACCTGGGGCATCCAAAAAAGACAGAAAGACCCTCAGAAGATTGGCTGGCAACTTCTTCCTGAGTGATGATACACTTTATAAGAGAAACTTTGACATGGTCTTGCTCCGATGTGTAGACAGACCAGAAGCAAACATGTTGATAAAAGAAATTCACAAAGGATCCTTTGGCACTCATGCCAACAAACACACAATGGTGAGAAAAATTATGAGAGCAGGGTACTATTGGTTGACAAAGGAATATGATTGCTATAAGTACATGAGGAGATGTCACAGGTGTCAGATATACTCAGCCAAAATCCATGTACCGCCAACACATCTCAAAGTTCTCTCTTCCTCATGGACATTTTTTATATGGGAAATTGACATGATTGGCATGATTTAACCCAAAGCTTCAAACGGACATCGGTTCGTCCTGGTAGCCATTGACTACTTCACCAAGTGGGTCAAAGTAGCATCATACATCAATTTAACCCAACAAATCGTGGTTCGCTTTATCAAAAATAATATCATCTGCCGTTATGGTGTTCCAAGCCAGATCATTACGGATAATGGATATAACTTGAACAACAAAATGATGAAGGAGTTGTGTGCTGAATTCAAAATCGAACACCATAACTCATCTCCCTACCGACCAAAGATGAAAGGGACGGTAGAAGCGGCTAACAAGAACATCAAGAAGATTGTTCAAATGATGGTTGTAACCTACAAAGACTGGCACAAGATGCTACCCTTTGCACTTCACAGTTATCGCACGTCTGTCCGCACTTCAACAGGGGCAACCTCTTTCTCTCTAGTATATGGCATGGAGGCAGTACTCCCCATAGAAGTAGAGATACCATCAATCAGGGTATTGATGGAAGCTAAGCTAACAGAGACTGAATGGTGTCAAAGTCGACACGATGAACTGAATCTGATCGAAGAAAAGCAAATAACGGCTTTATACCATAGTCAGTTGTATCAGCAAAGAATGAAGAAAGCATTTGACAAAAACTTCTGATCCCGTGTCTTCAGGAAAGGAGACCTCGTGCTCAAGAAGATACAATCATTCCTCACTGATTCCCGCGGAAAATAGACTCTGAATTACAATGGCCCATATGTGGTCAAAAAATCCTTCTCAGGCGGCGCCTTGAGACTCGCAACCATGGATGAAGAGGAATTTTCCTACCCTACGAATGTTGATGTAGTCAAGAAATACTTCGCCTAAATAAAAAAAATGTCTCGGTGGATTGAAAACCCGAAAGGGCGGTCCAGGCAAAAATTAGAGACACGAGCAAAAAATTAGAAATCTCAAAGTACAATCCAAACAAAAGTTAAGGATTAATGGCAAGTAACTACGTCCGACAAGGTTAAATCCCTCAGCAGTAATGCCCTACATCAGGAAAACTCCAGTCAAGGTCATCTTCGACAGAAGCTCAGGATGTCTAGAATTCAAAGTTGGTAGAAGGATAACGGTCATTATGTTTCAATGTAGCCCTTTTCCCTTAAATTACCATTTTCTAACTATGTAAATACTCTCTGGGATCACGCGCTTGGCTGATTTCCATCCTATCAATAAAATTTGAGCCCTAGTGCTTTTGTTTGTGATTCTCCTTTGTTTTAGCTTTACAGAATGACATTTTTTTAACATGATCAACGATTCTTGAAATAAAACAAAAATGAATTTATTTGTCAAATTTTTCTGCTTTTAAAATAAAGATGGCAATTCTTTTGACTGTTGGACATCAAAAAGAACATCGATCGCTTCTCCGAAGGTGATTGAACCTCAAAGTACAGAATTAAAAGTACTCCTTCTAAACCAGAGCATCGGAATGGAGGATCAACTGTGTCAGAAACCATGTTTCATCTGACATCCCCGACAGAGTACGTATCTCTTAAGACCGATTGAACGATTCTTTCACCTCCACATGGTCTATCTCTCCAAAGCAAGACAAGATCTGCCATCTTAAACCATTGATACTTTTCATTCCCCGCAGTGGCCGAGTATCCAGTCGTATTCATCTATTAGTCTGTATGTCGCGTTAGTTTTGTCAGCATAAACATACATACATCATGCATTATTGATTCACATTCATATTGATATTGCATCACTATCACTCTGGTCAGTCTTATCCCCAAGTGATAAAAGTCCTCTCAATCGAGTTGTTAGTTCTTTCCTCATCGGGAAATGTTGCGTCTGAACAATCTCTCTCCCCAGTTTATTTCAAGATTGGAGACTGTCCTCGACCACTTTGATAACTTGAACCTCTAAAAGGCAAGAAGACATTCTACAAACGTCACTCTCTACTATTAAAGATGATGTTCTCGCTTTCCCGGATTAAGGAAAATCCCCAGAGAAAGCCTCGCAACTAAAGACTCTCAGCAACACATTGGTTTTTCTCTCCAGAAAGTCAATATTAATGAAGTCATCAGCACCTCAAAATTGGATTACATCACATGGCATTTCTCCGAGAAGATCTCAAAGAAAAGTATGCTGTAATATCCCCAAGAAGGAAACAGTCTCTCAAGAGACTCGTTTTTCCCAGTAAAGTCAACAAATGGCGTCTCTAACAGAGAAGTTTAAACACCTCTACAACTCAGACGAATGGGTTCCCCAACAAGTTTGACATCAAAACTTTTTCCCATCAAATGGCATCTCCCCAAGAAAATTCGACAAGAAGTTTGAGGAAAACCGCTACACATAGCGTCCCTTGCCAAGAAAGGAACTTGACAAAAAAAAACTGAGACCAGTTCCTTGGCTGAAGACCAGGATCGAGGGGAAGTTTATTGACAAAAGAAACTGAGACCAGTTCCTTGGCTGAAGACCAGGATCGAGGGGAAGTTTATTGATAAAAGAAACTGAGACCAGTTCCGTGGATGAAGACCCGGATCGAGGAAACGTTTATTTAAAAAGCTTAGACCAGTTCCTTGGATGAAGACCAGGATCGAGGGGAAGTTTCACCCTTTTCTAGGCATTATTGCTTAGCAAAAGAAGATAGATGAGCAAACTGCCATTCATAACCACTGTCAAAATTTTGGGTGTTCCGATATTTAATCCTCTTGCACCCCGAATTCCCGAATACCTTCACCATTCACACCTTCGGGTCCAAGAAGATTAAATAGGGGCATCTGTCATACACCAAATTATGACCACCAAGATTTCCCATCATTTTTCAAGACATCATCACAATATGGATATACTTCCATGCCTCGCCAATCTCCTCAAAGATGGTTGAGCATTCACCACAATCAAGAATTAGGGTTTCAAGCCCTCTTAGAGCACTTAGACAAAGGACAATCAAGAAATGACATGATCTTCAACTTGTCTAACCTCTCAAACACCTATAAAGGATCAAGAGGACTCCTACATCAAGAATCAAGCACAAAATTGCAACATTCTAAGTGGATCAAGCATCGAGATCGCCAGTGTCACCAAATTAGGGTTTTGACCGACTGAGGCCTCCAAAAGAAAATTTTCATCTGGGCATGCGCCAAAGCTTTAAAACACAATCCAAGATACTCCAAGGGGCCTCATAAACCCAATCATCAAGTTAATTTGACCTCAGGGGATTCATTTACCAAAAATCAGGAAATAGGGTTTCTTGACCTAATTCACCCCTAAATTGACTTTTGGGACAAAGCATGAGCCAAGACCTCAAGACATGATTTGAGGGCCTCAAATACACTACATTGATCCATTTGCAACAATGCATTTATCCAAGAAGCTTGATTCACAAGTTTCAATTTCATCTGGACCACAATTAGGGTTTCGAGGAAAAAGTCAACTATATCTTTGACTTTTGACCAGGACATGCTTCCAAACCTTGGGACATATTTCAATACACCCTATAACACCTATGGAATCCATCCATTAGGTTTGATTTAAGTCAAGGACTTGATTTCACAAAGGATCGCACAGTTTGGATTTCATCCGATAAAAAGTCAACTGTGCACAAAATCAAGTTTGAATTTTTGGAATTTTTCACAAATATGGTTCCCCTAAGTCAAAAATAATGTTAATGTATGATATTGATCATCATTCATTAAGAAAAATCAAGAAAAGTGAGGTTTCTTGCAAAAGGGACAACCATAAGAAACCAAAAATTTTCTAAGTTATGGAACAAAAGTGGTTTTGGTACCAACTTCTAAGGACCATAACTTTAGATCCAAACAACCATTTTGGGTGATCCAAAGCTAGATTTGTAGGTCTTGATACACTCTACAAAAGTTTCAACTAACTACAACTCCAATTCTTTATGGATTTTAAGTTATGGAGTGATCAAAATGACAAAAACATGAAAATGATACTTTTTCCAACATTTAGTGAAAATCTACCTAAGTTACCAGCCTTGAACATCAATGTTCATGAGGATTTTTCAGTTGGATCCAAATAGTTTCAAAACAAACTATGATCACACATGTTTTGTATCATATGAGGGCTTTCTAAAAAGCACAAGAGCCTCTCATAACTCAACCTGAGCAGGGAGATATGAATCTCTCAAAATCACCATTTCCAACTGTTTTGGACAAGGCAGATTTTGGAATTTTGCTCGATTTGGAAAAATTGAGCAACTCCAAGCCTTGTCATCCATTTGGACACATCTGAGGATAAAACAAAAGGAGAATGATCTAATCCCCAAGCCTCCAAATTCCAAGAATCTACACTTAGCCATAACAAACCTAAAAAGGCTAAAAAGGTGCCAAGACTCCAATTTTGTTGCAATGCATTTAATGGATACACCAAGGTGGCATGGACTGACACATTCCTAACTGAATGAGTCAAGAATAAGCTCTTAATCAAAGGACCATAGGCTTGTGCCCTAACCTCAAGTTAATGGCTAGAGGAGACTTGAGATTCCTTTTGCTCAACATTGGCCAAAGGCCTGCTGCAGCTGCCATTCACTATTGATGCCAAAACAAACTTGACACACTATAAATAGAGCTCAATTGTGATCAGTTTGAGTACACCAAAGCACTACAACACTTGCTTTCCTCAAAATCTCTTTCTCTAGGCCAAAATGCCTTCTTTTGCAAGGTAACTCTGAGTTTTTGAGTTAGAGAGCAATTCCACCACAGCTCATGATCCAAACACCTCTAATATGTTGTATCTAAGTTGTTCAAACACTCACTTGTAACCTGAAACACCAAAATCACAAAGTCCACTTCCAAACCCTTAAAATTGGACTTTTCCGCATTTTTCAAGCAATGTCTTGATTCAGTCACTTCCAAAACCAAACAAAGCCTCAAACACACTCCAAATATCATCCTCAAAATGTCCTAAATGGTTCCCCTCATCTAGAACATCAATTGAGAGAGTTGCCATATTGGTCACTTTTGCCCCTTTTGCAAGAAAGTGCCAAAACTTGTTCCTGAGGATTCCAACTGGTTCTAATCATTCTAAAAGCTTCTAAGGGATCAATTGAGAGTGTCCAAGGCATCAAATTACTTCTGGCACAAGGAACTTGGCAGATAGTACAAAAGGCTCCAAGAGGTAAGTGCATGACTTCTTGAACTCTTTGAATTATGCATTCCTTTGATGTCCATTGATCATAAACATCTTATACATGTTGTATATGTTGTGTTTGAACCAATTTGCCATGTAATTCTTGCCTGTACCATGAGATAGCATAGAACATGCAAAAATAGGCCTATTTTGAAGTCACTATCAGATTTTGAGGAGGAAACATTTTCTGAAAATTCCAAGGGCACCATGGGATTCCTCATGAAATTCTAGGTCAGATGCATCTAAATTTTGTCCTAATCCATGGAGAAATGATAAAGTTAGAGGCTTCACGTAAATTGCCCAAAAGCTTGCCTTGCCTTGCCTTTCCCAAGCCTAGAAACAAGGCATGCCTTTTCAATTAATGGGGTGGTTTTGATACATGGATGTATCACCATCCCAGTGGTAGCGTGCATGTGTGTTTGTTGCCAAGGTCGTGGGTTCAAACCCCACCCAGACCTTTTTTGCTATTCTCTCATTTTTTGCTATTTTACAATATTTTCATGTTTTTATTAATTAATCCAAAAATTAACTTCTCTCTCAATTTTAATTATTTTTTATTGGTTCTTTTTTTGAAAATTCCTAAAAATGTTAAAATATTTTATTCCATGAAAATTTCACAAAAATATTATTTATTTCATATATTTGATATTTTTGTAAAGAATTATATTTTTATTTGTTTTTAAACATTAAAAATATTTCTTTCTCTTGGTTTTGCAAAATTAAAATGATTTTTAAATAATCCCATGAATGAAACATGATTTTCCAAATATAAATCCAAAATCACAACCTTGTTTTTCACATATTTGATTATTTTAATTGAATTTGTATTCAATAATACATTTTAAAACCAAAATTAGGGTTTTGATCACTATCACCCTAACAAATCTTTTCAAACATCTTTGGGCCTCTAATAGAGTGTAAGACCCAACCCCTTTTTCAACTAAAACCTTTTTGGGCCTTAGTCATTGTATAAGTCCCACTGCGAATTCAGAAAATCTCGGCGTGATCGCCGTTTTCAAACAAATCATCTGGGCCTACCCTTGTGTTGTAAGTCTTATTTGTTTTCTTTTTTTCAAACTTTTGGGCCTCTCCTTGAGTTGTAAGACCCATCCCTCTGTATAGAAAACCTTTTTGGGCCTCAGACATTGTATAAGCCCCAATACAATTTACAAAACAACGGTACGATTACTGTTTTTTCATCTGTGTCTCTCTTTGAGTATAAGCCCCAACAGTCTTTTCAAAAACAACTGCCCTTTTGATTTAGGTTCAAACTCGTAGTTGTTATCAAAACTTTCTTTAATTTCTTGAACAACTAACCATACAGCTGTTACAATAGAAGCTTACTCGCCTATAAGTTTTATCAGTTTTCATTTACTTGCTTTCATATATATGTACCTGTATTGCTGGATGCTTGCTCACCTGTAAGTCCTTCTTTCATATCCTTTTAAATACTTGTCATATATCAACTGTATATATACTAGTATATTTACTTAGAGTTTTCCCCGACAACTAGGTCTAGAACTAGGTAAAGCCAGTTGGTCACTCTTTCAATACAGTCAAACTAGATCCCCCATAGGATTTCCAGATACAGTCTTGTCTTCTCTTGGGCTTAAACAATATGGAACAAAGAGAAAGGTATTATTCTCGGTGAAACTTTTCTCAGACTGTCACTATTAGAAATTGTCAAAGAAGTTCATTTCCCCAGAGAGGATTAATTCCCGGGGAAACCTCTTGAATTTCTTCAAACCCTAGAACTGTTCATTAAAGAAAAGATTATTCTCGGTGAAACTTTTCTTGAACTCTTCTTAAGTTTAGACCCACAGGCTTCCTAAAAGCATCCCCGCCTCCTCTTGGGCTTTGTACAAGGACCCTCCGGCTTCTTAGAAGTTCTCATGCATGCTTTTGGGCTTAATACAAGGAACCTGAAGACCTCTTAAAGGTATAGGACAGAACTTAGTCATCCTTTACTAGAGCAAACTTTCTTGAGTCAAAACCTCAGACCAATTTAGGGTTGATTCTCATCCCTTAAAACACTATCCTCCTCTTGGGCATCATACAAAGATAAACTCTTCCATACCAGAAGACTTGGACAGTCTAATCCCTTCTTGGATCTCAAAGACCTTCTCAAGTTCCTTACAAACATAGGAGAAACCCTGGCCATTTAACCAATCCCCAGTAGAGTTAAAACTCTCTCCGGATCTAAAACTCAGTCTTTTATCCTAAATTATCCCCAGCTAGGGTCAGCTTACTATCGGTATAACACTATTCCAAATCAGAACCTCAAGGCATCTGATATCTCAACCCTTCTTTAAACCCTCAGCAAGAGTTTATTCCCCATTTGGACCTGCCTCTGGATCTCAATAATCCTCAGCAGAAGAAAGCCTCCTCTTAGGCTTTGTATAAAGATTTCTCCCTTCGTTATTCCCCAGCAAAGATAGCCTCCTCTTAGGCTTTGTATAATGATCCTCCATTCCCGCAGCACAATCAACCTCCTCGTGGGCTTTGTACAAAGATTTTCCCATCTGAGCTAACCTTTTCAGAATCTCTTGTTGATTCAATCACCTTTTCAGACTCCCTTGTTGAGTCAATCACCTTTCAACACTCTCTTGTTGAGTCAATCTTTTTCAGCCTCCTATTAGGCTTGGTATAATGATTTCCCCTATCAGAAGTTAGCCTCCTCTCAAACTGTGTATAAAGATTTCTCCAGCTTGTTAAGCCTCAATCTTGGGCTTTGTACAAGACACCATATAAATTTCCCTAAGCAGAGTCAACTCTCTTTTCAGCCTCAATCTCGGGCTTTGTACAAGACAGATAATACTCTCCAACAGAGTCAAAATCTTTTCAGCCTCAAAATATCAAAATAGACATTCAAATCAAAGCCTAATCCCAGATAACTGCTGTAAGTGGCACACTTGTTGATTCAAATATCCAAGTTGTCATCCATCTTTTATCCTGATAAATCCTTTATTTCATCTAATTGCTGTAAGCGGCAAGCCTATGGATTATTTACATCCACACCACTGTCCCTCTCTTAGCATGAAAGACTCCTAAGGAAAAATGGCATTGGTCAACACTGAGTTAAAGTTTTCCCCTTTAGGACAAATCCCCTATAAAGGAAATTATGGCATTGATGGATTCACATATCCCAGTTAAAGTAATCCTCCTTTATAAACAGTCAACCAACAACTGTGATAAACAGACAAGATGTCTCCCCTTTAGAGATGACAAATTCTCTTCAGTCAAACCTTTTAGCTTCAATCTTGGGCTTTGAACAAGACACAAATACTCCATTTAGCTTCAATCTTGGGCTTTGAACAAGACACGAAAACATTTTTTCCTCCCTTAGAATAGGTGGAACTACGATTGCTCTGATTTCCCTGTTTCTTTAAACGGGAATACATAGGCATAATATTGCGAAATCTTAGCGAGCATACAAATAAAAAAACTTTAGGTCCAGTACCTTCATATATGCCAATCAAAACTAAGGTCCAGTACCTCACCAAAATCATCAAAAACTCTCTCTCATATTTCTCAAGAAACTTTCCCAACCCATCAACAGATAAACACCATCAAGTACAAAGCAGAACCTAAAACTAACAATCTGTGGATAACCACATATAGGATGGGTAATTGACAACTCCCCATTGTATAACCTGACCCCGAACTCCGTGAATCTCTTTAAGCGTTTGATCAGTTAAACATTCGCGTGCAAGGTTAGCTTTAGATGGCTTCCCTTTCTCTTCTAGCTTCACGGGATAAATAAGAAATCAGAAAGTTGCACCCCACTCCTACCATTGCGGTAAGGAATCCAAACGGCGATAAGGTGGTCGCGTCACCGATAAAAATCGCACGCTACACATAACTATTTCAATTTTCAACTTTTATGGGCCGTTATTTTTTTCAAATATCCCTTTTGATGTCCTTTAAAACTTTCATTTAGAGGCCAGACATCAATTCATGATCTAAGTACCTCAAATCTTGAAGGCCAATTGTGCACAAAACTAGGTCATGACCTGTTTGACCTAATGCCATACCTAATTTTCAGTTGTTTTCCCTCAACTTTCCAAGCTTTCCATTTTCTCATCTAGCATCCAATTGAAGTGGTTATTTTTGCATTGTGTTCTAATCCATGAGAGGAACATTTGGCTCAAGAAAAATCACAAATCGCACGAAGGATTTTCATTTAGCTTAAGGGTGAACTTGGTGCCCTAATTCAGTTTTCTGCACGAAGGATCTATAATTGAAAATGACCTAAAACTCAAATGGGACCACTTGACACATGTGCAAACTTTGTTGTGATGATGAAACACATTTGGTGCAAAGCAAAACGACCTAAAATGCTCAACTAGTCACACATTCCATGGACAATTTTCACACACTTGAATCTAGAAAATTCTTAATTTGGTTGACATGTTTTGGATCTGATTTCACACGTATGAGCTCATCCCTTTATTTCCTATAAATAGAGGAAGCTTTTGCTCTCAATTTCAAGCCTAAATAGCCAAGAAACCTCTTCTCCTTTGAATCCTGAAACCTCTCAAAAACCACAGACTCATTTTCCAAATTCAGCTTCGTTTTACTTCGTTTATTTTCCAAGAATCACTCATCGGCATCATCTGAAATTTTTTGAACCATTACTTCACCTTGAAGCTCACTGAAACCTGGTTTCTAATTTCACCATTGTTGAACCTTCGATCTTCAGCTGAAAAGGTAGATACGAGATTTTTTTTCACTCAAACAAGTTACCACTCCCTTCGCCTTGTTCCACTAATCATTTCCCCTAACCTAACTGGAATTTATTATTCATATTTTGAATTTAATTTTACATTTAAGAAAGATAGGGTTTATCGTATTTTTGCAAATTCTCTCTTCACAAAGCAAATAAATTGCTCTGATGAAGGGAGACATGGATGATGGCATGAGACGAAGGTAAACCATGTGGTTTAGTAGCTTAAAATCTCAGAATCCATGACTTGCAAAAGTTACTGAACGGAGGTTGAAGATGAGTAAGTGCGCGCGGAAGGGTGGGAAATTTAAATTCCTTGGCCAATCAGGTAGCGCTACCTACTCCTATCTGTTGTATTTAAATTTCTTTTTCTTATTTTATTTCACTTTCTTTTAAAATTCATAAAAATAGCTCCTAAATGATTTTTCATTCCAACCTTTTTCCATAAGTTCATAAAAATATTTTCTACATCTTGTGATTTTTCCAAATTTTAAAATTAATTTTTAGTTTTTTTTTTTGTAATTTTTCTTTTTTAATTGATTTTAGCAAATTATTTCTCCATCATTTCCAAATATTTTTGATCCAATCTTTTGAGATATTGATCCTTTGAGTTTTCTTGATCTTCCATATTTTTATTGAGCTTTTGTTTGATGTTTAGATACTTTATTTTGTATTTTCCTTTTATTTTCCATTTAAAATCATTTAAAAAAAATCAATTAATGCTTTATTTTATTGCTTTTATGCATTTTTAATATTGTTTGACTTCTGTTGACTTGGATTAGGGCTTGTTTGATCAAAATCTTCCTCAATCTCAATGGACTTTGGGTGATTGATGAGGTTGGATGAATCTTTATCAATTCAAATCTACCATTAAATGATTAGTTGAATCATTTTTAGTGCTTTGGGTTGATGATAGGTTTAGTACCTTAATCCACCAATAGAAGTGATTGAAATTGATGATAGATGAACCTAAAGTCATGGTTCAATTTGGTTTCTCTTTTCATCTCCATCTCCTTCTTTTTTCTTTTTCTTTTCTCTTGATCAAATGGATAATTTAGTGTCCATCTTATTCATGAAGTTTGGATTGATGCTTGATGAACTTTCATAATTTCAAATCTACCTTCCAATTGATCATGGATTATTTGAGGTGCTTTGGATTGATGCATAAGTTTGTCCTAAGTTATCATGAAGAATTATTGATGTAATTGACCAATCTCCTTGCCTTAGTGCTTGATCCCTCATTGGTTTTTACTTGTGCTACATGTTTTAGGAGCGTGGTTTCTATCATATCTCTAACATATATGGTACATAAATTTTTATTGATCGGTCTTCCATAGTATGATCTTACTAATAGATTGTGCTAAGATTGCTTAACATAGCACTAAATTTATCCCAAATCGGATCTGAAATTCTGGTATCAGATGTGTGATGTTAAGTGTGATGTCACAACAACACAATCTGCTAATATGAACAAGGCTATAACAACAGTAACTCAACACAATGAATTGTTCACCCAGTTCGGTCTAACTACCTACGTCTGGGGGCTACCAAGCCAGGGAGGAAATTCACTATTAGTAGTATTAAATTATAGACTCAACAATCCCAGTTGACATCTACTAATCTTAATCACTACCCAATGACACTTCTACCTAAGAGACCACTTAGATATGAGAAACCACTCACTCCCTAAATCACCTCAGTGATACAATTCAAAGATTACACTTTAAAACCCACCTTGATCCTGCTTAACAGCTTTGATCAAGAACAACACACTCTTGCTTAAAAGCTCTAGAGTGAATACACTTACAACCCAAAATAGTAACACCTATTCAACCATGAAAGGTTTACAAAACACACACAAAAACACAAATTTGACTCTCAGCCTTTTCTCTCTTGTCTTCGTCGTCTTCCAACAAGGGTTGAGGCTGCTTTAAATAGAATTCTGACTTGGGCTTGAACCTCTTCCAAAAATCTGATTTGATTTGTTTTAAAACCAGAATTTAAAACTGATTTGATCTTCAAATCTTTTTAAATCAAACAGCCCTTAAACATAGTAACAGGATCTGCTCCAAATCTGATTGCAACTGAAAATATCTTCTCCAAGATATTCGCACACAATCTCTCTAACAGATCTTCTCAAATTACGCGCAGCCCTAAAACATCACAGCCTGATGTTCTGATGTTCAGATAACTGATGTCAAGACATCAAGTTTAACATCAGCATATAAAACTTCAACCCTGCAACAACTAATGTTAGGAACCAATGTTAAGACATCAGACATATGACATCAACATTGGTCAACTTTGTTTTACCAAAATTCCAGCCAATACAAGAACTAACAATCTCCCCCTTTGGCTAATTTTGGCTAAAACAATCTCTGCCAACATCAGAGGTACCTGCAGTGGAAAAACTTCATACTTCTAACATTCCAAAACACAACCAGCATCAATCACATCCAAAATCTACACAAAGCTAAACTCCCCCTCAAAACAAGAACCAGCATACTAGTTGTTCAAACATGCACACTCCCCTCAAGCCTAGAACCACAACAGACAACTAGGCTACACATAGGCTAACTCTCCCCCCTTTTTATCCATAATTGGACAACTTCTAACCAGTTATACCCTCACACAACTAACACTTACAACAGTTAGTCCTACTAGTTCTCCTTGTCAGTCAAAAGTCAGCACCACATGACAAGACAAATCATAGAACAAAAACCAGATAAACATAACATAACCAATATTCAAGATGAGTACACCAAGATCAGAAACAAAACAATAAAAACTATAGACTATCAAAAGTAAGAAACATCAGAAGCAGCAATTCAATCTTCATCAGCATCAAAACCATCTGCAGCATCCTCATCACCTTCCTCTGAACTTGAATCTTCAGCATTGACATTGACACCTACATCATCTTCACCTTGCTCCAAGGATTTGATCATCTGCTCAATTTTCATCTTCCTAGTAGTGCTAGTACTGATCACCATATCAAGATCCTTGCAGGTCGCCTTCAATTCTTCAATCAACTCAGTTTTCGTATAAGCCTTCTTAACACCAGAACTTGATGTTACAACAATGTCTGGAACATGATTCCCAACAAACAACTTGGGATGCAAGGATAAATTTGACTCCCTCTTACATGCTATATCTGAATTAGTTAAAATTCCAGGATGTTGATCTAAGATCATTCCATAGACAAGGGAAGGGAATGCTATAGGCATATTGATAGCATAAGTAGCAGCATGCTTCACAACTTGATCAAATATGTAATTTCCATAATTGAACTTGACTTTTTTCCCAACAGCATAAATAAACCTTCCTAATCCCACAGCTATGGTGGTTTTGTGATTAGTAGGTACCCAGTTAGCAGCTCCAATTCTGTGCAAAATAGCATACTTGATACTGAGTTTGCTAGCTGCCAATTTACCCTTCAGAGGCCAAACCTTCACTTGAGTGGCTGTGATCTCATTACACACATCATTATCAGTCACTTCCAGTTCACAAACCTCTTGATCATCTCTTCCCAGATACTTATTAATGGTACTAGGAGAGAAATTAATACACTTACCCCTAACAAACACCTTCATGAGTCCACACTTCTTTTATCAGAAATGTCTATAGGAATGTTAACAACAAATTCCTTAACAAGTCCACCATAGCACTTAGAGAATTTAGTCACAGTTTTCCACAGGCCAGCAACATGAATGAGCTCCATAATTTCTTTCATCTCCAATGCATCTTTGCCAATCTCTCTTTCCAGAGCTAATCTCCTTTGACACACAAATTTCCACATTGGAGCACTGCTAGCATAATGAAAGGATATGTTGTCCACTGGCACATCAGGAACCTTATCAGAAATTCTCTTCAAAATGGATTTTCTGACTGGGGTGATGTCTTGAACATCTTCCTCAACATCATACTCAGATTCAGATTCTTCTCTAATCTTTCTCTTTTTGGAGGATGCAGCAACCTTGCTCCAAGATTTTGTTGGACCAACTACAGATGTCTTTTTCTTCTTGCCTTCAGCTGTCATATTAGGAGAAGATTGCACAATCTTTCCTTTTCTAGTCTTCAATCTTTTGGCAATACCAGGAACAACATTCCCAATTACTTCATTATCAGATAAGTCAACAACATCCACCACATCAGCATTCTTCTTCCCTCTGGGACTAGGAGTAACATCCCTAGCAGGTGATGTTCTAACATCAACCTCATCTTCAACATGAGTATCAATATCTTCAACTTCAGCTTCTGCATCTTTAATGACAGAAACAGCCAATCTATAAAGATTGGTTTCAGAAGTTTGCATGTCACTCTTTTCTCTAACAGATTGATCAGCAGGCATTTGACTCAGAGGTCTAGATATTCCCTTCACAGAAATCCCTTTCTCAAAAAATTTTGTGATAATCTGATCAACACTTTTGTCCACATCTACCCTTTCTTCAACAGCTTGAGGAAGAGGGGCGGTAGTCTTAGGAGTAGGATTGTCTCCAAACAAAGCACTAGTGACAAACGCTCTACTTTTGCTATCATCAAATTTCTTACCCGTAGATTGATCAGAATTATTACCTTTTGAAGGCCTCTTAGGTTGATACTTCTCAGGTCTTTTCTTTTCTAAACCTGGAATCATAGAGAGAGGCGCTATGTCCAAGGCTTCATCCATTGAAACTTCTTTCGTCGAAACCCTAGATGTTGCATGCGAAGAGCTCTTTGAATCAGACTTCTTGGAGGGAGATGACCCATGTTGAGACATTGTTCCTTTGAAACAATTGACGTACAAGGATGTGTTGTGTCTTCTGATCTTTGGAGAGAAGATGAACAGACTTGGAGTGTGGAGATTGATGTAGCGTGTGAGAGTAACAATAAGGAATGATAGCCTAAGGTAAGGGGCTGCTTTTGTTGGTCACTTAAAAGCCAATAAATGTATTTTCCCCACCAAAACAAATTTCCTTTTAAATTTTTGAAATTTAATAAATGCACACCATAAGTCACTAACCTTTGATGCCTTTTCCACATGCCCAAATTTCTACTTAAGACTTCACAAATTTCAGCACACATATCTTTAGGGAAATTGTCATTACACTTCATATCTGAGTGATCAACCTTTATGACCTTAGTTTCTTCAAGATTTCCTCAGAATAGTTGCATAACACTAGGTTGTTTGGTGATCCTTCTAATGTCACATTCAGATGTCATAACATCATCTTTGACATTACATAATGAGTTGGACTCTTGAGGAACCCATAAATAACAGTTATCTATGGATCTAACTCCCCTCATAACGACTTCACTCTTCTCATTAGTCACTAAATATTCATCTTTAGTGTAGCTAACCTTGAATCCTTCATCACATAACTGACTGATGCTAATCAAATTAGCAGTCAATCCTTTGACAAGAAGTACATTTTCAATATTAGGTCCAGCCTCACAATTCAATTTTCCAACTCCTTTAGCTTCCCCTTTTTCTCCATTACCA
This sequence comes from Lathyrus tuberosus, assembly GCA_022829125.1. NCBI lineage: Eukaryota > Viridiplantae > Streptophyta > Magnoliopsida > Fabales > Fabaceae > Lathyrus > Lathyrus tuberosus. The sequence continues at coordinate 396,736 of JALAZF010000592.1, forward strand.
AAAGTTACATCATTTGTGGAGTAAGTCCTGATATCCACCAAATGATTCTTGAAACCTGTCATATGCTTTGAGCAACCACTGTCAAAATACCAATCATCCATAGCTGGGGTTCTAACAGATGAGTGAGCTAATAGACATGTGACAGCAGCTTTAGGAACCCATTGTTTAACAGCCTGAGGCATGTTCTGCTTCTGTCTAGGTTGAGGAACAGATTTGGGATAACCATGCAGTTTAAAGCAAAAAGATTATATATGGCCAAATCTTCCACAATAGTAACATCTCACTCTTTGAATCTCTTCTCTGAAGTGATTGAAACGTCTGCCACCTTGATGATGATTTCTGTCATACTGCTGAGGCTGCCATCTATCAAAATATTGATTTTGTCTTCTCCCATAATTAGGCTGTCTTCTGTAGTGATGAGTCTGTCTTTTGTAATGATTAGGTTGTCTTTTACCATGATGATGCGGCCTTCTTCTGCCACAACCATGAGGCACAACATTATTAGGTCCAAAACCATACATTTTCCCTTGATGTTGAGACATCGGATGGAACATGTTATGCTTGAAACTAGAAGCCTGCATACTCCTATGGTATTGGGGAGGCATATACTGCCTAGCTCCAGAGACCTGAGGCTTTCCTTGAGGTTGAGGCAGAAACTTCTTAGGTACAAGACCATAACCCTTTCCATTATTTTGTGGCCCAAGGTGAGGGACAACCTTCTTAATTCCAGAACCATGTCCTTTTTCATGATGATGAGGAATGTTCTATTTAACCCCAGAAGAACTAGCCTCTGCAGATATCTTCTTCTCACCCTCATATCCTAGACCAGTCTTATCACTTGCCCCTTTTCCAACTTCAAGTATTTTATCCAGAGTGTCAGTTCCACTATTTAACATTCTGATGGATTTTGACATTTGATCAAGCTGGGATTTTAACAACAAAACTTCATTCTCAAGTTCAGCTTTATCAGTCTCAAGCTGTATTATAATCTTCTTCTGCTTCTCCCCTTCTTGACAGACCTCTTCACTTTTCAGACACAGCTCTTGATAAGAAGATGCCAGCTCTTCAAAGGTCAATTCACCATCACTAGACTCTCCATCAGAAGCACATATTCCAGTCAATGCCTTAACATGCTTGGCATTCTCTTCTTCACTTTCACTATTTGTATCAGACCAGGAAACAGATAACCCCTTTTTCTGCTTTTTGAGATATGTAGGACATTCTTTCTTGACATGACCATAACCTTCACACTCATAGCATTGAACTCCTTTGTCATGATTGGACTTTTCTTTATCTCTTATTTTCTTTACTTGATCACTAGACTTGTTGTTGTCAGATGTGATGTTCTTAACATTAGGTCTATAGTTTCTGTCCATTCTCTTTAACACCTTATTAAACTGTCTCCCAAGCATCACAACAACATTTGACAGTTCCTCCTGAGTTTCAAAATTACACTCCTTCTTACCATCTTCAGTATTAGACACCAAAGCTATGCTTTTGGTCTTCTTTTCAGGCTCCTCATTCAATCCCAACTCAAAGGTTTGAAGAGAACCAATCAACTCATCAACCCTCATCTTGCTGATGTCTTGAGCTTCTTCAATAGCAGTCACCTTCATTTTATATCTCTTGGGGAGGGATCTGAGAATCTTCCTTACCAGCTTCTCTTCAGTCATTCTTTCTCCTAAAGCACTAGAAGCATTGGACAGCTCAAGAATGTTCATGTGAAAATCATGAATGGTTTCATCCTCCTTCATCTTCAGATTTTCAAACTTTGTAGTCAGAAGTGAAGTCTTGACATCTTGACCTTGGAAGTTCCTTCATGAGTAGTTTTAAAGACATCCCAAGCTTCCTTAGCTACTTCACAAGTGTTGACCAGCCTAAAGATGTTCTTTTCAATACCATTAAATATGGCATTTAAAGCTTTTGAATTTCCTAGAGCGAGTTCATCTTCTTCCTTGGTCCAATCTTCCTCAGGTTTCAGCTTTGTTGTACCATCCTTTTCAACAATAACAGGTGTTTTCCATTCTTTTAGGACAACCTTCCAAGCCCTGATGTCTAATGACTTCAAGAAGGTAACCATACGTGGTTTCCAATAGTCATAATTAGACCCATCTAGAATAGGGGGTCTATTCACAAATCCACCACTCTCCTTGTCCATTGCACCAGAAAGTACCAGCCCTAGATCTCACCCAGATGCAGAGCAGGATGCCTGCTCTGATACCAATTGAAATTCTGGTATCAGATGTGTGATGTTAAGTGTGATGTCACAATAACATAATCTGCTAATATGAACAAGGCTATAACAACAGTAAATCAACACAATGAATTATTCACCCAGTTCGGTCTAACTACCTACGTCTGGGGGCTACCAAGCCAGGGAGGAAATTCACTATTAGTAGTATTAAATTACATACTCAACAATCCCAATTGACATCTACTAATCTTAATCACTACCCAATGACACTTCTACCTAAGATACCACTTAGATATGAGAAACCACTCACTCCCTAAATCACCTCAGTGATATAATTCAAAGATTACACTTTAAAACCCACCTTGATCCTGCTTAACAACTTTGATCAAGAACAACACACTCTTGCTTAAAAGCTCTAGAGTGAATACACTTACAACCCAAAATAGTAACACCTATTCAACCATGAAAGGTTTACAAAACACACACGAAAACACAAATTTGACTCTCAGTCTTTTCTCTCTTGTCTTCGTCATCTTCCAACAAGGGTTGAGGCTGCTTTAAATAGAATTCTAACTTGGGCTTGGACCTCTTCCAAAAATCTGATTTGATTTGTTTTAAAACTAGAATTTAAAACAAATTTGATCTTCAAATATTTTTAAATCAAACAGCCCTTAAACATAGCAACAGGATCTGCTCCAAATCTGATTGCAACTGAAAATATCTTCTCTAAGATATTCGCACACAATCTCTCTAACAGATCTTCTCAAATTACGCGCAGCCCTAAAACATCACAGCCTGATGTTCAGATAACTGATGTCAAGACATCAAGTTTAACATCAGCATATAAAACTTCAACCCTGCAACAACTAATGTTAGGAACCAATGTTAAGACGTCAGACATATGACATCAACATTGTTCAACTTTGTTTTACCAAAATTCCAGCCAATACAAGAACTAACAGGATCATTAACTCTAACATCAATACTAACATTATTATTATGCTAACTTTACTTTATGTCATTTAATTTTATTGTCATTTAATTTCTTGCTCTTTAATTTTATGCCTTTATTTTTAGCATTACATTTCATATTGTTTATGTTTATGCTTCTTTTTATTACTTTTTCCCCTTGGGCATTTCTTTTCTTTTAAATATATAAATAAAGGAAAAACCCTAAAAAAACTTGGTTTTCTAATATTTGGACTAATGGTCACTATCCATAGCTTGACTTGGAGTTGGACTTTTGGACTTATGGACTTCGGTTACTTTTTCCTATGCTATTGGATTCATCTGATACTTGAGACTTTTCGTTGACCTTTAAAGACTTGGCTCTGATACATTTCTTTGACCTTATAGCTTATGTTCTTCTTTCAACTGGTGCTTGTCTTGTCCTGTGCTTACTTGTTGCTTATCGCCTACTCCAAAAGAATGGAATGTTGGTTTTGACTTTTGTTAAGTGCTGACTAGATCCCGGTTAGTTCACAATGCACACAGAAAGGCTTCCTCTTAGGCTACCTTACAATGAAACAATTTATTTCTTGCTATTTACTTTATGCATTAGAATAGTCTCTTCATCTCCTCCCCTACTTTAATTTTCAAAATCTTCTCCCTTTTTCAAAACCTTCTTGTTTTCAAACTTGATCCGCTTTCTCAATAAACCTTGACTTTGTCAAGTGATTTTTAAAATCTTTTTCTTAAATAAATGCTAAAATATCTTAAGCATATCAAAACAATTTCAAAATACTTAAAAAACACAAAACTCATTCAAATATTTTGTGGTTTTGTGCACCTTTTCCTTTTAAACCTTTTCTTAAGGATAATCATTAGTTGTGTTTTTATATTGATGCAACTCATATACTTCCACAATAATGTAGAGAAGTAATGACATTTTCCACTCATATGTTAACTGATAGACTTGTTGATTTCAATCCAAGCAAAAGTCATCCATCTCAAGGTGATGCAAATGCTTGTTCCTCATTAATTGTGGGTAGTAAGTTGAGTTTCCACTCGAATATGATAAAATGTCTATTCATTTAAAATCAATCAAAACAAACACTTTTGTTATTGTTATCACGAACTACAACGTTTGGATCCTCCATTGCACTTTGTTGGTACGTAGGCACGAGAATCAGAAAGTTTTGTCAAACACAAAAATCTTAAATAACATTTCTTTCTTTCATCTCCACAATCTTTTTGCAACCCGGTTTTAAGCCAAACACATATTTTCAAGAGGTTCCTATAGAGTACTATAGATGTGAGGGGTGCTAACACCCTCCCTTTGCATAACCAGCCCACGTACCCTTGTATCTTTGTTTTATTAGTTTTGTTTTAAAACGTCGGTGGGTTTTATTCATTCTTTTCCAATTTCTTTGGAAACAATAAAGAGCGGTGACGACTCTTGCTTTGTGAGTTAAGTTAATCAATAGCTTAATCTCAAATTACTTTCCGCCACTACACCCGCGAAGATGATTTTATGAAGTTGTGGTGATTGGAACAGATGAGGGAGGAGAAGTAATAGGGTTGTGCAATTTGGATGAAAGGGGAGGGTTGGGTTTTCTCAGGGTGCGTGGAGAAGAGGCCACCAATCTCAAAAACAAGCCTGCATTTTATCTTGTACAGAGTCAAAAGAAAAGGAGAGCAAGCAGGCTCTGAGGGGACCAACTACAGACCCATATCACCCTTAGGCCCCAAAGAGTTATCCTGTTGAGAATCCTCAAGGATCAAATCAAGAATATGAGACTTTCTAACAGTCACTCCACTTCCTTTATCCTGTGAAGATAAAAGTTCCATAGAACCCAAAAGTCTAGTCCCATCAACGGTTGATTTACCTTCCAAAATTCCTTTCCCAATTTGACTTTTAGAGGATCTGGGGATGAAAAAATGATCATCGAAAACCACCACCTTTTGTTGATGATAACTAATGAATGTCTTGTCTACCTTTTTGCTTTTACTTTTAGGAACGCACGCTTTTGATTCTTCCTCCTCGATTGAATGTAGCGATTAATCTTCGTCCTCATACTATTCCTCATCATCAAATGAAGAAGCTTCAGATTCGTCATCGCCATCTTCGTCTACTAGTTGCATCGTACCTTTAGTTTCTTCAACCAACTTAACCTTTAATAGAGACCCATTAATGTTGACTTCAACCTCTCCCTCTATGAGCTTAGTTTTCTTAGTTTTAATCAAAACTCCTGTAATATCCAACTTAGAACCTAAGCTTGTAATATCATAAAAGCATACAAATTCTCCCAAAGAATGAACAATTAACACGAAAAATTCAGACTTCCATACAAAACATAGGATGCGGTAACAACGAATCCACACAACTCTCTCGTCATCAACATCGGAAGGTTTCCACTGACGCACTTTCTTAAACCATTTGTTCAACCAAAGTTCACCCTTCTTTGACAAATCTAACCTAGCTCCCTCAACTTTATATTCAACTTACTCTCTAAGAATATATTTTTTTTAAATTATTTCAAATCTCACTCATTAAATTGAATCTAATCTAATGGTTAACATTTTTATTTAATTATAATTAGCATTTTTACTCAATTAACCATTCGATTAAATCTAAATTAAAGGTTATGATTTGAAATAAATTAAAAAAGCTTACTCTTGAAGAATCGTTGAATGCATTTTTAGTTGAGATCTTTTGTGATTATAAAGATGATAATCTTCGTGCGTAGGGACGATTTCAAAGAGATTGGAACCCTTTCCTGTTGGTTGGCCGGGGTCGGTGAGATCAGCTCAGGATACTTCAGGTCGATCTGGTCAGCCTAGAATATATATATATATTGGGGTCATAAAGAGTTGTATGTGAGATTTTTATTTAAACTAAGTGATCAATTGAGTGCGGTAGAATGATGTATAAGATTCATTCATGTAATTAAGAGACACTTCTTTATAATCAATTGGAAGTACAAACCCATCACTATGAAATAATTAGCATCTTAATTATATTGGTATTCCAAGTACTCCACAATCATTCGCAACAACTTAAAATATATTTTGTGTCATAAAAATGTTATATTTAAGCAATATGTGATTTAAAAAAATAAATTAAATATGTTAATTTTAATTACAAAATTAGTATTATTTATTATAATATTCTTATTAATTATAATTAATAGATTAATTGAATATAATATTCTTTTTGTTGTTGTTGTGAACATTATTGAGATGAACATTATTTTTCGGAAAGTTGTACCGAGATGGGATTTCTTGTCTGTGGACAGAGGTAGCTCCAGGTACAATAACATAGGTACTTTCTCTGTTTACTTCTCTGAATTCCCTGATAGCTCCACTGCAAAAGAGGTTTTCCAGTTGTTTGGATGTGTGGGTGAGGTTGTTGAGGTGGTTATACCTTCTAAGAGGAACAGATTGGGGAAATGGTTTGGATTTGTAAGGTTCCGCGAGGGGGGAGATCCTCGTCTCTTGGCGGTAAAATTGGATAATATTATGATTACGGGTAAGAAGATTCATGCTAATCTTCCTAGGTTCGAGAGAAAAGGGTTAAATTTTAAGGGAAACTTTAAAGGCGAGGTGGGCGATTGTATGGTAGCGGGCAAGAAGGGGGTGTTTGAGGGAGGTCGTAGAGGTGGTAGAGACGCCTTTATGGGTGATTTGTCTATTGCTGATGTTGTGGCTTCTAAAGCTTAAGTGCATCAGGAGGTGGGGAAATCTGTTTCGGTGAGATTTCTTTCTAATCCGGAGGATTGCGTTAGGATGAAGAAGGCTTTTGTTGGTAGAGCTTTGCTTCCCGGATCCACTTATAACTTACAGACTAACTTTGAAATCGAGGGAGTGTTTTCGATTAAAGTTACTCCTTTAGGTGGTTCTTTGTGTTTGTTGGAGGAAGTTGAAGAAGGCTTTTTGAAGGAACTTATTAGTGACGGTGAAGGTTGGTGGAAGCAGTGGTTTTCCGAGATTTTCCCTTGGCATAAGGAGGTGGCGGACGTTGAGAGAGCATTGTGGGTGAGGGCGTTTGGGGTGCCTTGTCACGCTTGGAATATGGATTTTTTCACGGAAGTGGGTAATTCAATCGGCTCCTTCGTTTGTGCGGATGAGAGCACTTCGAAAGGTCTGAATTTGGATGTCGCTAGAATCATGGTCAAGGTGTTATATTCTGACAGCCTCAAGGATTTTATCAATGTGGAGATTGATGGGGATGTGTTTCCGTTAATCATTAAGGAAGATACTTATGGGCCGGTTAGAATTTATGTGGCGCCTTCCAAGTGTAAATTGGGTGATAGTGGTGGGTCGCTCTCAGTCGACTCAGGTTCGTTCTCGGATGACATGTCTGGAGGTAATGAGGTGCATGATTCCATTGAAGATTTTGATTCTGACGACGTGGAATCACGCAGTTTTCTGGGCCGGCAGGTTTGGTCTTTAAGTCGTGAGACCAGCTCTGTTAATCTTGTCCCGTCGGCTGCTGTCTTGGGTTCTGATCTCTTGCCTAAGGCTGCTGTTGGTAGATTTGATAATCAGTTAATGGGTTGAAAGTATTTCTTACAGGAGCAAATTTTTCTTCGTCCTGTCCAGTCGTGGTCGGTAGTCCGCAAGGTCCAGTAGCTGCGTATTCTTGTCTTTCGATCCCTGTTTTGGGTTCCGAGGACACTGTTGTAGGGTGCAGCTTCGGTGTGGGGGAGCAAAAGCTTGTGGTTGAGGGGAAGAAGCGTGGTAATAGAATGAGAAGACCCAAGGCGGTGAGATTCAAACTTTGCGTTGAAGAGGGAGGTTTTTGTAAGAGGAAGGTGGGGAGTAGGAAGCGTAAGATGTTTAAGGAGGGTTGGAGGGGAAGCGTTTCTACCTCGGTCCTAGATCCTAAAGGGCCTAGTGGCGGAGTTTCTTCTCAAGAATTACAATTGGTGCATAGTAAGGCAGCCCCGGTATTATACGGGGATCATTCGGAAGAATCTAATATATTCAAAGGAATAATTGTAAGTTGTGGGAGAATTTGAATAACAATGCGGGGGAGAAATTGTGGAAGGTGATGGAAAGATTAGGTGTTTCTTCGAAGGGAGCTTTGGAATGGTTTAAGGAGAGCACTATCGGGATGGAAAAGGCGGATAAAAGGAGAATGTTAACGAGGAAGGCGAATAATATTGGTTTTAAATGATTATCGGTTCATTGAATATTAGAGGAGGTGGATCCCTTTTGAAGAGAAGAAGGGTGAGTCAGATTATCAAGAAAGGGAGAGCGGAAGTGTTTCTTCTACAAGAAACCAAGTTGTCTACTTTTATGGAGGGGGTGGCTAAGAGTTTCTGGAATGGTGAGAAAGTTGGTTTCTCTTTTCTCGAATCGAGGGGTGCCTCGGGTGGCCTTGCTATTTTGTGGAAGGAAGGTGAATTAGAAGTTGTTTGTAGCTTCAAAGGTGAGGGGTTTTTGGGTATAAAAGTGGTTTGGGGAAGTTTCACTTATTACATTGTGAATGTTTACTCTGCGTGCGATTTATCCAATAAGAGGGTTTTGTGGAATTCTTTATTAGCCCTTAAATCCAGGTTTTTGGATGGAGAGTGGATTATGGTTGGTGATTTTAATGCGGCTAAGAATAACTATGAGAGGAAAGGGAGCGAGAGATGGAATAGAAGCTCTGAGATGAAGGAGTTTGGCACGTTCATTGATAAGAGCGCTTTGGTGGATGTCCCTTGTAAAGGGAAGAGGTTCAGTTGGTATAGCGGAGATGGGAAGGCTATGAGTAGAATTGACTGTTTTCTTGTATCGGACACTATTGTGAACAGATGGGGGATAATGAGTCAATTGATTGGTGAGAGGGACGTTTCGGATCATTGCCCGATTTGGTTGGTTGGTGACACTGAAGATTGGGGTCCGAAACCTTTTAAGTTCAATAATGTTTGGTTTGAAAACAAAGATTTCATCCCCTTTGTGGAAAAGGAATGGAAGAAGTTGGTGGTGGGGGGTAGGAGCGATTTCGTATTGAAGGAGAAATTGAGATTGATTAAAGGTAGATTGAAGTGGTGGAACGACAATGTTTTTGGGAGGTATGAGCTAGAAGTGGAAGAAGGGGTTAGGGAGATTAATGAGGCGGATGATCTTCTAAACTTTGTGGAAGAGCATGAGGTTGACGGATTTCTAGGGAAGAGGATAGAAGCGATTAGTCGATTTTGGCTAAACTTAAAGATTAAGGAGAATATGTTAATTCAAAAGTCCGGGTTGAAATGGATTAACGATGGGTATAACAATAGTAGCTTTTTTCACAAAGTCATGAAGGAGAGGAGGAGGAGGAATCATATTGGAATGATTAATACCGCCAATGGGAGGGTGGACACGGTTAGTTTAGTGAAGAAGGAGGTGTTTGATCATTTTTCTAAGAAATTTAAGGAAGATGTTTTGGAGAGGCCTATTTTAGATGGGGTTCCCTTTCGTTCCCTCTCATCTTTGGAGAGTGATTCTCTTGAAGCTCCCTTTTCCGAGGGGGAGATTAAAGAGGCGGTTTGGAGTTGTGGAGGATCGAAGAGCCCGGGTCCCAATGGTTTTTCGCTCTTGTTTTTTCGTAAATGTTGGGTTTTTTTGAAGGATGATGTTGTGAATTTCTTTACTGCTTTCCATTCGGGGACGGTTTTGTCTAAATCTATCACTTCGTCTTTTTTGACGTTGGTCCCAAAGGTCCCGAATCCTTTAGGTCTTGGTGATTATAGGCCTATTTGTTTGGTCGGATGTCTCTATAAGATCACTTCGAAACTTTTGTCGGGTAGATTGAAAGTGGTTTTGGACTCTTTGATATCCCCTTCCTAAAGTGCTTTTGTGCCCGGTAGGTAACTCCTTGATGGGGTGTTGGTTGCTAACGAAGTGGTCGACTATTATTCTAAGGAGGGTAAGAGTTATATTCTCTTTAAGGTGGACTTTGAAAAGGCTTACGATAAGGTTAATTGGAACTTCGCTAGATATATATATTGAAACGGATGGGTTTCGGAGGGAGATGGATGAGATGGTTAGAGCTACTGTTATTTAATAGTAATATGTCGGTGCTCGTGAATGGGAGTCCAACGAAGGAATTTAGGGTGGAAAGAAGATTGAGACAAGGAGATCCTCTTTCTCCCTTTATTTTCGTGATTGTGGCGGAGGGTCTTTCGGGGTTGATAAACAAGGCGGTGTATATTGGGGTGTATAGTGAGGCGACTATAAATAGGTTGTGTTCGGTGGATATCCTTCAATTTACGGACGACACTTTATTGATTGGGGATTCCTCTTGGAAACAATTATGGGCTATAAAGGCGGTTCTAAGAAGCTTCGAGATTGTGTCGGGATTGGGTATTAACTATCATAAGAGTAAGTTGATTGGGATCAATTCGGGTTCTCGCTTTTTGGAAGCGGGGGCTTACTTTCTTTCTTGTAATTTGGAAGATTGTAAGTTTACATTTCTTGGGATTCCTATAGGGTTTAATCTGAGAAGGATGGCAACTTGGAAGCATTTGGTGGATAAGATTAAGAAGCGGTTAGATAATTGGAAGAATCACTTTCTTAGTTTTGGCGGTAGAATTACACTTTTGAAATCGGTCTTGTGCTCCATTTCGATTTTTTTGCTTTCTTTCTATAGGATGCCGGTTAAGATTGCAAATGAAATTACTAGTTTGCAAAGTAATTTCTTATGGGGAGGTTCCAAAGAGAAGAGGAGGATTCATTGGGTGGGGTGGAAAGATATTTGTAACCCTTTGACTAAAGGAGGCTTGGGGATTAGAAGGATTGAGGAGTTCAACTTAGCTCTAATACTTAAATGGAGGTGGCGTATCCTTAAGGGATCGGATTCTCTTTGGTATCGGATTTTGAAAGCCCGGTAGGGTGATATCAATTTGGCGGTTATTATTGGTAATTACCCTTATGTCTCTAATTGTTCTCTTTCGGTGTGGTGGAGAGATTTGTGCAATATTGATAATAAATTAGAGGTGGACTTTTTCGTTAAGGGTTGTAGTTTCGAGGTTGTTAATGGTATGACGACTTCCTTTTGGCACGCTAATTGGTTGGATAATCTTTGTCTTAAGGATGAATTTCCTATTTTGTTTCAGGCTTTGGAGCTTAAATTTGTTTCGGTGGGAGGTATGGGAGGTCGGGTGGACGGTGCATGAGTGTGGAGTGACTTTGGTACTAGCCATGACTCGGGCGCTGACTTGGGGGATGGCTTGGTGCATTTGCGTGGTTTGTTGGAAGGCCGCGGACCGTCTTCTTCTTCGTCTAGTCATGATATTGTGAGATGGAAATCGGATTTTCTTAATGGTTTTTCTGTTCGTTCGTGCGCGAATCATATTCATTTTCGCAGGAATTTGAATGCAGATTTTGTTGATCTTGTGAGTCCGACAGTGGTCATTTCTTCTACTGCTGTTAGTTCTGCTGTTGTTACTCCCTCTGCAGGTTCTGTTAGCTCTCGGCATTGTGACTGTTGGTCGGTTTTAGGTGCAGGTTTTAACGGCTGTGTCTGTTCTGGGCTTGAAAGCAGTGTGTTTATAGCTTCGGATCAGTCTGTTGCGGGGAGGGGAGACGGTACGCCGGCTGGGCCTATGGCAGGTCAGGGCGTTTCTGTTTTTGATCCGGGTGCACTACAAGAAATAAGATATTTCGCAGCGATTTTTTTGCAGCGACTTTCAATTTGCTGACAAAAGCATGCATATAGCAACGATTAATTTTAGTCGTTGTAATAAATTATTTTTTTTCTCAACAATTTTATTATCGTTGGAAAAAGTTACTTATCGCAACCATTATTATTGTCGCTGCAAATTATACCAATTTTCAGTATGCATATTGCAACAACTAATATAAGTCGTTGTAATAACTTACTCTCACTTTCAAGTATCACATTATTATTAGAGAAAATAACTTATCTCCAACAACAATAACTATTGTTGCTAAACATAATAAATTTTTTAATATATATAGCAACGACTAATTTAAGTCGTTATAATAAATTACTTTTCACAATAATTTTATTGTCGCGGAAAAAATTAATTATTTTTAAATAAATTATTGAGATATTTATGCCAAAAATTAATAAAAAAACGTGTTATAAATAAAGTAAAAAAAAATGATATATGATGGAAGTAATATATAGTTCATTAAGATATTTAACTTATATATATATATATATATATATATATATATATATATATATATATGTATGTATTAAAAAAATAATACTAAATAAATTGTTATTAAAACAAAAATGGAAGCAAATACATAACATACAAAACTTTATTTTAATTTAATGGTTCATATGTATTTATTAATCTCTTTATTAATATTATTTAATTTCAATTTTACAAGTTTCACATATTTTCTATATGTGATATTAGTATTTGATTATATTTAAACTATTTAATTTAATTAAATTTTTTAATAAAGCTATTTAAATTACACTCCATAATAGTTAATAAATAATATTGTTGATCTTAGTGAATTATTGTGATTAGAAGTTGGTGACATCATAATTATTTATTTTAATGCTTTGAAGTTATTTGAAGAAGGAAATATTTCCATGAAAATAGCTATCATTTGCAAATTTATGAAAAAGGAGGTTTGAATATTTGTTTTATTAGAGACCATAAATCCACTTTAATATTTGAATGTGGCGAATTTTTCTCCTATTAAATAACTATGGTCAAATTTCTAGGTAGGTTTGTTTTATTAGAGATCATAAATCCACTTTAACATTTCAATGTGGCGAATTTTTCTCCTATTAAATAGACCAAATTTTGATGGTTCTCTAATTATGGAAATTGAATATTGTGTGCCTATTTTTATGTTTAACCGTTCCAAATTTTGGGGTTAATATATCTACAATTATGACTCCTTAATTATTTCTTTTTCAGTTTTTGTTTATATATATATATATATATATATATATATATATATATATATATATATATATGAGATATTCAAATTTGAAAAAAATATATATTTTTTAGATTTTTCTATTTTATAGTATATTTAGAGTGACTATAAATTTTTTACACAAAAAGATATTAATTTAATAACTATATATATAGCACTAGTGCGATACAACCATCATAAGTGAACAACAACCATCATTTACCACAAACAAGAAGTTTCATGCGATACAAAGAGGAAAAAGAAGTAGCACTAGTGCAAAATAAATCAGCATTTATTTGAGAAAGATAGGTAAAATTTTATTATTATTTTAGATCTATTAACTATCACATCCCTTTGAATATTATCATATCATCCAATTATTAGTACAATTTTTATTTTCATAAAAGAGACAATTTATTTTTATTGATTATGTGTATGATAGAATGATTTAATATAGTGAATTAGGAAAATATCATATTTTATTCTTAATTAAATAGAACTATTACTCTAAAGATGTGTATAACTTTTGTTTTCATCATTTAGTTTGGAAGAAAATAGAAATAATTTTGAAGAAGGTAACCTTAAAATTTTTGAAGAAAGAATCTAAAATATTTTATTTACAAATAAAATCTAAAGCGAAGTATAGCATTATTTCCTATTTGTAATTTTAGTAAATATTTTCATGAATTTTATTCAATTTAATTTAAATATAATTTTATTTATAATGAATGTTTAATTTGTCATATGATTCTAACATTGTTCATATTTTATTTTAGAATCACAAAAACGTGTGATAATGACTAAACAAAATAAGAGATGGATTAAACTTAGAGATAGAAGCTTACCAGAATATTTAAAAGGAATGGACGACTTTTTAGATTTTGCTTTTTCCGGGACTAATCCTCCAAAGACAATTAGGTGTCCGTGTTGCAGATGCAACAACATTAATTTTAAGACAAGAGATGATGTGGGTCATGATTTGCATGAGTGGGGATTTGAACCAAGTTATGAGAATTGGGAGTATCATGGAGAATCTTCAAGTGATTCATCAAGTGAGAATGATTTTCAGGATGATGATATTAGCATTGATGTTGAGCATGAAAGAAGTGATGATGCTCAAACCTTCACAATGCTTTATGACATGCATCAATCATTTAACGCACATAGTGAAAAGATTTTTGATCATCCTATGTCAAATAAGATCAATGAAGAGCCAAACAAGGAAGCTAAAAGATTTTATGGATTAGTGAAAGACGCTGAACAAAAACTATATCCAGGTTGTAAAAAATTCTCCAAGTTATCTTTTATTATGCGACTTTTCCAGATGAAATGTCTTCATGGATGGAGCAATAACTCACTTGACTCACTTTTAAAGTTATTGATTGAAGCTTTTCCCGAAGGTAATGTGCTTCCTGGCTCAATATACGAGGTTAAAAAGATTATCAAGGATCTTGGACTAGATTATGTCAAGATAGATGCTTGCGCTAATGATTGTATTTTGTATAGAGGAAAGGACTACGAAAATATTGATAAGTGTCCTATTTGTGAGAAAAGTAGATGGAAAGAAAACATGAAGAAAAATAATGTCCCTAATAAAATAGTTCGTTACTTTCCCATAAAACCAAGACTACAAAGACTGTTTATGTCAAAACAAATTGCAGAAGACATGAAATGGCATAAAAATAAAAGAGTTAATGATGGAGTTTTGAGGCACCCAGCTGACTCTTTTACATGGAAAAGGTTTGATGATCAACATAAATTTTTTTCTGCAGATGCGCGTAATGTAAGACTTGGCCTAGCATCAGATGGTTTTAACCCCTTTGGTATTATGAGCCCCAACTATAGTATGTGGCCTGTGGTTTTAGTTCCTTACAACTTACCTCCTTGGTTATGTATGAAACAACCCAATTTTATGTTATCATTACTTATTTCCGGACCAAATAGTCCTGGCAATGATATTGATGTTTACCTTCAGCCACTAATTGATGACTTAAAAGAATTATGGGAAGTGGGTATTGAAACCTATGATGCTTCTTCAAGCTGTAATTTTCAGTTACATGCGGCCTTGTTATGGACAATAAATGACTTTCCAGCTTATGGGATGCTATCTGGATGGAGTACTAAAGGAGCATTAGCTTGTCCTTGCTGCCATAAAGAAACTACCTCACGTCATTTAAAATATAGTTTCAAGCAATGCTACATGGGTCATCGTAGATTCTTACCTAGTAACCACCTTTGGCGCAATAATAAAAGCTCATTTGATAATACAAGAGAGGTTAGACATGCACCAAAACCATTGAGTGGAGATAATGTCATAGCACAACATGAAAATATAGAGACAGTGATCTTTGGTAAAACTATAAGAAAACGAAAGCAGAATGAAGGTGAAAAGCATAACTGGAAGAAAAAAAGTATATTTTTTGAATTACCCTATTGGAGGACTTTACTATTAAGGCATAATCTAGATGTGATGCATATAGAAAAAAATATTTGTGAAAGTGTTATTGGGACATTGTTGAATATTGATGGAAAAACAAAAGATACTTTAAAGTCTCGGCTAGATTTGAAACACATGGGACTAAAAAAGTCACTTCATCCTATTAGAAATGGAGATAAGTATATAATTCCCCCAGCTCGTTACACAATGTCATCAGTAGAAAAGGCTAAATTTTGTCAGGTATTGAAAGATGTTAGATTTCCTGACTCATATGCCTCAAACATAGGTCGTTGTATAAATGCAAAAGAGTGCAAGATTTCAGGACTTAAAAGTCATGATTATCATGTACTTTTTGAGAGAATTGTTCCCCTTGCCATAAGGGGATTACTTCCAAAAGATGCATGTGACCCATTAATTGAATTATCACTCTTCTTTGGCGACTTGTGCTCTAGAGAGTTAAAAGTGGATGAATTAGACCACTTAGAGAAGTATATTGCAATAACCCTTTGCAAACTAGAGCGCATTTTTCCACCGTCGTTTTTTGATGTTATGGTTCATTTACCAATACATTTGGCAAATGAAGCAAAACTCGGAGGTCCAGTTCAATATAGATGGATGTATCCTATTGAAAGGTTAGTTAACACAATATTTGAATGTCTAAATTATAAATATTTTAATTTCAATCAATCAATACATATATACATAAATAATAATAATTATATATTTATTTGCAGATATTTACGAGTACTAAAAAATTATGTGCGTAACAAAGCACGTCCAGAAGGTTCCATAGCAGAAGGGTATCTAGCTGAAGAATGTATGATATTTTGTGCCAGATATTTGGTTGATATGGACTCTAGACTAAATAAACCCGATAGATATATGGATTGTGTGAGTGATAATTACACAAGTTTATCGGTGTTTAAAAAAGAATGGTCGACCTATAGGAGGAGATTCTTGGGAAAATATGAGTCTTTCTGAAATTCATCAGGCTCATTTTTACATATTACAAAATTGTGAAGAAGTGAGACCTTGGATCGAGTAAGTATAATTACTCTAACTTTACTTTAATAAAAAAATTATAACAAACCATATTAATTTCTAACAAGTTTATATTTTTAATAATTTTTTTGTGGGAGCACATAACAAAGATAAGGAATGAAAGTCATATAAATGTTGAAAAGAGACATATGGAGCAGTTTCACAAGTGGTTTGAAAATGAAGTAAGAATTATCTATAATAAAAATTGATGGTTCTAATTTATATTGTTAATTGTTTTATAAATTGATTTTCTCCAACATTATTATATATGTAGGTTATCAGATTAAAACAATTACAAGATGGAAGGATCAATGATCAACTTATTGCATTATCAAGAGGGCCAAATTCTCGGGTACTCATTCACAATGGATATATCCTTAATAATTTCAAATTTCGCACAAAAAGTGTGGAGCAACACTTAAAAACCCAAAATAGTGGTGTGGTAGTGAAAGGAGATGAGTTAACAGGACATGTTGAATATTATGGGATGATTAAAAAAATCATTGAAATAAAGTATTTGGATAATAACTTTGTGATATTATTAAAATGTGATTGGTTTAAGGCTCCTTCTCAAGTTCGAAATCAAGGAAAAGGATATAAAAAAGATGAGTATGGATTTATTAGTCTAGATATCACAAAGGTATTTTACAAAAATGATCCATTTATCTTAGGTTCTCAAGCTGGGTTAGTTTATTATGTCAAGCAGAATGGCAATGAAAATTGGTATACTGTGGTAAAAGTAAAACCAAGAAATGTTTTTGATTTTCCACACGATGAAGATGACTCAGAGCCATATCAACTGAATGAGTTCAACATTTACAATGCGCATATGACATTAGAATCATCATTAGTGGACCAAAGAGAGACTTTAAATCGAAATGATATTTGTGGAACAAGTTATGAACATACTATTGTTGAAGAAGAAGAGCTCAAAGTATCAGATGATGCAAGTGACTACGATACTGATGATTACGAATATGAATCTTCTATAAATGAGTATGACTCTTCAGAGAATGAAGAATCTGACTCAGAATAAAAATATTTTTCAGTGTTATTTTTTACAAATATATTTTGTCTAATTGCTTTTTTAAGATTGCTTTTAAAAATATAGTCTTCCAAAAATAAGAATTGGCACAAC
Source organism: Lathyrus tuberosus (assembly GCA_022829125.1). Taxonomy (NCBI): domain Eukaryota; kingdom Viridiplantae; phylum Streptophyta; class Magnoliopsida; order Fabales; family Fabaceae; genus Lathyrus; species Lathyrus tuberosus. The sequence goes on from JALAZF010000592.1 coordinate 414,367, forward strand.
CAGAACTTCTTTATTTATTATTAGTATTCTCATATGTTTTAATTTAAGCTATGTGTTTAATAATTAATTATCAATTATAAATACAATAAGAAAAAAAATTTATTATAACCATATTATTTTTGTATTAGAAGCAACTTGGGATGTTAAAAAAAACTATGTTTCATTTATTATTTATTAGTCATTTTTATAATTAATTAATTATTAAATCATAATTGGGTGTGATAGTAACGAACTGATAAAATTTCTGGAGTTAAAATTTTCTATTTTTTAGCCAATTTTTCTATTAATTAATTATTAATATATAATTAAAACAAATATTAATTACTAGTTAATAGTATTAAATAACCATTGAGAAGAAAGGGGATTTAATAAGAATAAGTCAAAAATAAATAAAGTTAACAATATTTATAGCATTTATAGGGAGGAGGTTGAGATTTTTGGATTGAAAGTTGAAAATGTACTAACGTGGCTTGCTTATGATATGATGATAAAATAAGGAAGAAATAATAAGTCATATTAAACCATGTTCATGCCCACATGATCAATAATTACGAAATACACTCTACATTTCAAACGAACTTTCCTTTATTTTTTTATTATTTTATTTTTTCAATTCAATTCTAAATTATTTTGCAATTAAATTGGTGCTAAAATTTAGCGCTAAAAATTGACAAACTTTGCCTGCACTTTCTTTTGAGTAACTGTTCCCCATTATGTTCTTTTGTGAAAACTCATCATTCCACTACCTTTCAATTTCTTTCACAAATAACTTCAATTTCTTTGCAAACCAGTTTATTCTTCCTCAAGGTAAGTTTATGTTTTAACACTTCACTCATTTTTATTTTGGTCAATTTTGATTAGAATCTTGTTTTGTGATTGACTTATTCCTAAACTTTTCATTTTTTATGTTTTTCATTTACTCTATTTAGTTATGGCGCCCCCAAATCATGATTCAGATTTACAAATTCCAAATTCATCGGATACTATCATAAGTCAGCAACAAAAAGGTACTTATTGATTTGTTTATATTAATTTTTGTATTCATATACTATTTGTTTTCATATTTTTATATTAAAAGTTGACATTATAATTCTCATAAATTTTTCTTTCGGGTAAAAATACAATAGAATGTACAAATACAAGAAAAATTGGAAGAGGGAGAACTATTGGCTTAGGTGTTGCAAAAAAGAAAAAGAAGAGTGCTAGTGGAAAACTGCAAGTTGTTATTCCAACTGATAAAATGGTGGCTGTTGGACCAGGAGCTGCAAATTTTGTTACTGAGATTTCAATCGTTGTCCTAAAGAATGCTCCTTTTAATGTCAAAAAGTGGAGAAACATACCAGAAGCTATATATGACAAGATAGTCTCAAAAGTTTTGGTAAATTGTAATATTGTACATTTTTATTTTATTTAATTTCTTATATGGAGTACTAACAATCTTTTTTTTAAAATGTTGCTTGTAGGATGCTTTTGACATTGATAATACACTACATAATAGGGATGTTATTCTTGATACGGCTAAAAGACTCTATCGAAACCATAGATGTAGATTTCACAAACACTTTAGCCAATACAAGACAAATGAGACAGCTTTAGAACATAAACCAGATGATGTATGTGAGGAAGATTGGAAGTATTTAGTAAATTATTTTTCAAGTGCTGACTATAAGGTATGTTTCTATTAAATCTACTATAAATATGAATGCTTTAGTCTTAAATGTAAAAAGTGCTATATTTATTTTTGTAGTATTTTTCAGGCAATCAGTGAAAGGAACAAATTAAATAAAACTAAACAAGTTATCAATCATAGATGTGGAAGAAAGTCATTTCAAGCTGTTAGCTATGATGCGGTAAACAATATCATTATGAAATCTTTTTTTTTGTATATTGTTCATTTAATTGATGACTAATAGATACTAATATTTTGTTATGATATAAATTTGTTTATAGAGAGATCCAGAAACTCAAAAAGAGCCAAACTTTCAAGATTTGTGGCGAATGACCCATACAAATAACAATGGAGAATGGATAAATGATGCTTCTAAGGAAGTTCATGTATGACTTGTTATCTGATTTGTAATATATATATATATATATATATATATATATATATATATATATATATATATATATATATATATATAATTGTGACTAATTTTTTATTACTAATTATAATTGATATTTTTAAATAGACGAAGGTTGGAGAAGCTTATTCTGATTTAGAAGAGGCTGGATATGTGAACGATGATAAAGACGAGCTTATAAACATTGCTTTTAAATCAGTTCTAGGAGAAAGATCAGGATATAGTCGTGGATTAGGAGCTGGGATCAAACCGCAAAAGGGTAAATCTATTACTGGCTTACATAAAGAATTAGAAAAGGAGTGTGAAAAGAGGCAGGATATAGAAATGAAACTAAAAGATGTACAGACTCAACTCCAAGAAGAGCAAAAAATGAGGGAAGAAATGACTTCAAAGTTTGAAGATAGTCAAAGACAACTCGAAGAAAAAATGGAGAAAAAATTTGAAGAAAAATTGGCAACTATGTTTTATCAAATGGCGAGTTTTCAAGTAAGTATATAAAATTTTATTTTTAGTATAAAATATAGTAAATTAGTTGTTTCATATAATACGATTTTTTTTTAATTTACTATATTGAATATGTTAATGGTGTTATTTTGAATACTTTTATAGGGTGGACAATCTTCTAATACACTAAATATAACTCCTGAACCTGATCACAAAGTTAATACCATGACTACAGACAAATTGTAAGTAAATTTTTCTAACTTCTCGTGTATATGATATGAATTTTATTTGGAGTTGAGATGTTTAATTATGTTATTAAAATAAAAAGTGTTATATGATACGAAACTTTCATAAAAGAGAGTAACGACCGTGTGCCCGTATTCTTACAAACCACTACTTTTTCTTAATTTTAAAATACTTCACATGATTGTATATTTTAAATATTGAAATTTGAGATAAATTTAGTACTAGAATTTTTTAGATGGAATTGAAACCAAATGTATTGCATTTCATTATATTTGTAATAAAATTTCTCTTATTTTGTTTTTATGTTGCTTAGAATGGTTAAGTGTGATTCATTTGTTAGAAGAGTTATATTTAATGATAATTTGGTCTATGTGTGTTCTTTAGAATTTTTATTGATATATAGTGTTATGAGATATTAATTATGTTTTATGGAAAAGGTTGAGAGCAATATTGTAACTAGGAGTAATTGAAAAGTGTCTCTTTGTAACTATGAGTTTTGTAGATTTGTGCATCTTTGCACATCTTGTACTTAGATGTGGCTTTTTAATATATTAGTTTTTTTTCTTTGTAAAAAATATATATATTGAAATCAAACATGTTTAATAACTTTCAATTGTGTTGAAATTGTAGGTCGAATATGAACGTTTCAACTACTTCGCAGAGAAAGCTTCGAAGCAAAGACGTGAAGAAGAGCTAATAATCATGATGGCGGAAGTCGTGATTTTATTGTTGAATATGAATTTTAATTTTTATGGGAACAACATCGTTTATTATTTTTTTAGTTTATGGTGTTTTTTTAGGTATTTAAATTTTAGGTTATTTGGGATAATTTATGATATTTTATATTTTAATGTTATATTAATTATTTGTTTATGATTATTGAAAAAAATTTACATAAACAATGTTGTGATTTATATTGTAAAATTATTTATTTTTAAATAGCAATGACAATTTTAATTAAAAATATGAAAAATACTAATTTTAAAAAGAGTTAAAAAAATATAATTATATTCTCATTTAATCATATAATATATTGGAAAATCTAATCTACTCCAACTAGTTTTTTAGTTGTGGTATAAAAGATATAGCAACAACTCATATTGTTGACAAAAAATAATTTTTGACAGCATCTTTAGTTGTTGACAAAAGTATCTTTTCGTAACGACTATGTCATTGCAATCTATCAAATAAGGCAGCAATAATTATTGTTGTAAAAGAATTAGTTATAACAGCGACATCAAATGTCGTTGCAAAACTTTTTGCAACGGCACTTATACCAACGACATGCAACGACATTTTTTTCGCTGCAAAAAATACATTTTGCAGCAACTTTGCGTTTTTCTCAACAACTTTTGTCGCTGCGGAAACTCTTTTTTCTTGTAGTGGTGGCGAGGGCAATCGTACAGTTAGTGGTGTCACCGGGTCTGTCGGGGTTTGGTTTTGGAGTAAGTTATGGAAGTTGGGGGTTCCTATGAAGGTTAAGGCATTCGCATGGCGTTTAATTAAGGATAGGTTGCCGACAAATGTTAATCTTCGGCGGTGAGGTATTAATTTTTTGGATTCGTCCTCGGGTTGTGTTTTTTGTTCCTTGGTCGACGAATCCTTGGTGCATTTTTTGTTGGGATGTATAGTGGTTAATTTGATTTGGAGGGAGATAAGGGAGTGAATTGGTTTTGTGGATTTTTCGGTTTTGGACGATGGGTGTTTCCATCACAGTTTTTCTACTTGGTTTAATTTCAGTTTATCTAGGAATGTTTTACCAAAGAAAGCAGGTGTAATTTAGTTGGCGGTTTGGTGGAATATATGGATTCTCAGGAATAACATTATTTTCGAGGGGCACTCGTGGAATGTGCGTGATGCGGTGTGGAATATTAAGGTCTCTTCTTGGAAGTGGTCCTTCATAGGCGATATTGGTAAAACCAATTGTAATTTTTACGATTTTTGTTAAAATCCGTTATTTTACTTGTCGTGGGATCAATTGGTTTTCAATATCGTTTTTTTGTCGAGAATCGTATTCTCGTTTTCTTTTATAATCAGGTTTCGAGAACTCTTAATTCTCGGTTTGAATGAAAATTACTTGCTTACCAAAAAAACTATAAAAATAAAATTAGGTATTATAAAAATATATTTTATGATAAAGAAAAAGTGGAAATGATAGGCTTTTTATAAGACGGGTAGAGTATTAATATATGTCACAACAAAAATTCTTACTTCAGTAGTGACTTTTTGCATCATTGCAAGTACCAACTACCTAAGTTATTCTGTTAACAATGCATAGTTTTTTTTTTTTTTTTTTACATAAAGTGATCAACACGACTTTCAAATTATTGCATACTAATTAGAAAAAATATGGTTGAAATTTACAAATTCGTTATTACTCTTATCAACTTTCTTTCTCTAATGGTTTTTGTAACCAGTGACGGTAAGTTTTTCTTTCACATCCATTTCAAATTTTCTTCTTTATTATATTCATAATAATCCATCTCTTTTTAATAATATTCTACTTATATTCATAATAATCCTCTCTTTTTAATGATATTCTTCAGTTTCATATTCATAATAATCCATCTCTTTTTGATCATATTCTTTTATCCTTATTTTACATGACAGATCCTATGTTCTGCGCTAATAACGATGAATGTGGTACATATGTATGTAACCCCGATCGAGTTTCAAAGTGTGTATGGGGTATGTGTACATGAGTGACGTGAAATAAATAAGTTGAAAATTATTCTATGATATTTTAAGCATATTGTCTTCTTGTAAGTCATAATTAATTGGTACTTAACAAATAAACACTAATAATTTTTTTAAATTAGTTTAATTTAGTTGACAGTTGTGTATGAAAATCAAATATAAAAACGCATGTTTGAATTTACGATAGTGTATTTTTTCTATGTTGTTCGGTTAGTCATATACTCCCTCCGGTCACTATTATAAGCAAAAAAAACATCTTAAATTTTGGTCATTATTATAAGCAAAAGTCATTAAATTTTAGATTAATTAATACTTGTATTACTATTATACCCGTAATTTAATTCAAAAGCATTTAATGTTGAAAGTTGATTCATCAAATAAACTAAGGATATTATCGTAAATTTTACTTTGATTGTACATGAAATCAAGAAAATTAATAACACTTAACTAACTTTCTTAATACGTGTGAAATTAGTTATTTTGGCTTATAATTGTGACCGGATGGAGTATAAGATTAATGGTTATAGGGGATTAAAATTTAATCCAACTTCATATTATGAAGTAATGAGTAACCATCCTATACCTTTTTGTTTTAGAGTAAAAGTCAAACATATAATTTAAAATAACTACATTAATAAATGAATGATAATATTTGTGTAGAATTGATTTTAACAAATTTGATTTTGATAATGTTGGAAACGATTTTGATAAAACAAGATTCAATCACTTTTGATCCAAGATTTTTGTTCTTCAAACTTCACTCGAGTGATTCAACCACACATTGATTGGAAGACGATTCTCTCGCACAAAGATTTGAAGGAGGAGATAATTTTAGAGAGAAAAAAGAAGAGAGTGAAAATTTTAGGTTTTGGGAGAAGAGAAGAAGAATGTATATTGAATTGAATAATATTGTACTACTTACAAATGCAGAGTATCTTCCTATTTATAATAAGATTGCTTGAACAACTCGCAATCTCAAACTGACTAACTAACTTCAACAAATTGTTATTCAGCTATGTCGAATACAAATTGCTTCAACTACGACTAACTGTATTCGACTCCCTATCGAATACATGCACCTTCGTATATTATAAGTTGTATTCGACCTTCTGTCAAATATATGCAGACTCAACTATTACAAACTATATTTGACTACTACTCTATCAGATACATTCTACTTTGACTCTTTCGAATTCTGCACTTTACAAACATGCTTAACATAAAGAATTACACATTTAACACACTGCCTAATTCATTGTGTCTAAGCTATCTACATTCATCACAGTTCTCAATCTCTTGAACAATTCCACATTGTTTGCAATTTGATTCTCAATTCTGTAATGTTCCAAGTTCAGTTTCCCTTTTGATAATTGTTCTCTAAGATAATGGAATTTCATCTCAATGTGCTTGCTTCTTCCATGTGTTATCGGATTCTTGACCAAATTAATAGTAGACATGTTATCAATCTTCATGATCATTATTCCATGATTTTCACCTGCAATATCTTCGATAAGATTCACCATCCATGTTGCTTGACATGCACAAAGAGAGGAAGCTATGTACTCATCCTAACATGATGAGAGAGCTACAACTGGTTCATTTCTTAAGCTCTAAGCAACTGGTGAACCACCTAGCATAAACACATAACCAGATGTGGATTTTCTATCCTCAGCACCACTACACCAACTTGAGTCATTGTATCCCACTAGTTTGCATTCCTTTCCTTCATGTACTGTAGGAAACAAAATTCCATAATCTAGTGTTCCTTTGTGATACCTTAGTACCATCTTATTGGCTGAAAAATAAGACACCTTTGGTTTTTGCATGAACCCACTCACCATGCCTACACTGTATGCTAGATCAGGCCTTGTGTGACAAAGGCATCTTAATGATCCAATTACTCTTCTATTTGGAACATTTTTTTGCAGGTGATATGCTTTTAACAAGGACATCAACTTTTGATGATGACAACTAATGTCTTATGATAAGTCAAACATAAAAGGTTAAGCAAATAAAGATGCAAACCTAATCACTAGTGTTTAATGAAATTGACTATCTGATGAGGGCGGTCAAATGGAATGTAACTAAAGCCTCGTCTGTAACTACTCAAGCAAGTGTATACAAAAGAGAAAGCACCTGGAAATGTCTCGAAGTGCTCAGGAACCTCATATTAGCAGTGATTGAAACAACTATAATGCAAAAAGGCTTTATCATAAAAGCGCATGGCTAAAGCACACACACTAAAATATATTTTCAAACCGTTTTCCGCAAAGAAAATATTTTAAAAAACATTTTGAAGTTATTCCATATGATTTAGGAACTTTCAAAATTGCTATAGGAAAAATGTTGACTTATCTAATTGATTGGAGCTTTTGTCTAATCGATTAGCTTAGTTCAAAATTGAGTCACAAGCAATTAGGACAATGCCTTAATGATGTGCAATGGCTAGATATCATTTCCTTCTATTTAGAACTTCCAATAAATTATATTTCAAACTTCTAATCCATTGTAAACATGTGACAATCGATTAGATTTTCATAAAAAGTATTTATTTGAAATTCCTTTTCAAGCAAACCTCTAGCATATAAATAGAGGTCCCTTCCCCCCATTCCATTTCATCCAGAATTATGTTTTGACACAACTCTCTCTCTCTCTCTCTCTCTCTCTCTCTCTCTCTCTCTCTCTCTCTCTCTCAGCATATTGTTTACTTTATCTCACTAATATTTTAGCCATAGTGCCTTTGTGAGAAAAGTCTTTTTGTGAGTGAGAATATTTTGAAATTCGGGAAAGGTAGAATTGTAAATTCACCAAGGCAATCTTTTAATACACCTTGGCTTAATATTATCTATTTAGGTACTAGTTTGGGTTAGAAGCTAAACTCGTTAAAAACGTTTGTTTGGGGATTGTGTGATCAAATCCTAGTTTAGGTGGAGATCGTCCTGTGTTAAAATCTCCTAGGTTCTTGGTCAGCCCGTGATAAAACTAAGATAGGTTGAAGCTCAGCCTTGTATTAAAAGCTTCATATGTTCGATATTAGTCTGATATTAAAATCTCATAGGTTATTAGTTATCTCGTGTAAAACCAAGGTTTAAAGTTTCGTGAGCTAAGCTCGTGTAAAAGCTTGCAAGGTTTAAGGAAATTGAAGACTAATCGCTCTAAGATCCTTGTTTGTGGAGAGAAGATTAACCGCTTTAATATGTCGTGTGGAAGAGAAGACTTAACTTGCTATATATCAAAGTCTTGTATTATTTAGTTAGAGGTCAACCATCATTTCCTTGTATAAGAGGGTCTGTGAGTCTTTCCTATTAATAGTTGTTAACGTTTATTGGATACTCTCAAGATTAAACCTTGGGGAGAGGAGTACGTCGTTTTCTTGTTTGACCTAACCTCTATACATCATGGTGTTCATCTCTTTCCCTTAACTCTTTAAATTTATACAATTTATATTCTACTTTTTATTTCCACTGCTAAGTATTTAAAAATGCTTTTAAACTCTGATTTTACTCTGTAAAGTTTTTCAAAATCACATTTTTCAGAACCACACAATTCAACTCCCTCTTGTGTGTAAATTCTCAAGTATAACAAGTGGCATCAGAGTCTAACTCCTATTTAAGGACTAATCATCTCAGGAGGAAGATGACTTCTGAGAAGAGATCTTTTCTAAACACACCACAACTTTTCAATAATAGTAAATTTAATATTTGGAAAGCTAGATTTAGAATTGTTATTCATAAAATAAATCATGAATTTTTGAAAACAGTAGCCAATGGTCCGGTTTACCCTACTTATCAAGTAAATGATGAAGTACCTTTGTACCGAAGAAGAAAAGAGAAAGATAGACATAGATCTTAAAACAAAGAACTTTATAGTAATGTCTCTAGATGATAGCAAACTTTATGATGTAAATCGTTGTAAAAATGCCAAGGAAATGTGGGAGAGTCTTGAAATGATATATGGATTTTCTCCAAGTATCAAACAAGAGAAGATGAACGCACGAGGCGAAGAAGATAATGATACTCATCATGGATGTATTTCTAAATTTAGAAATATTAGAAATTTTATTGGAAACTGTATTACTCACAAATATCTAAGAATGAAGATTTGGAAATTTAATTCAAATTTTAAATCAAAAGATGTGAGCCTTCATGAATTTCAGGAAAAATCAATAATGAAGGAAATTAAAGAAAAGTTGAATGGTCTAGTTCAACTACTTAAGAAGAAGAAATCCAAACTGAAGAATATCATTCTGATCACACTCCTATCATACAACTCATATGCAATCATTCTAAAGAACATACTCAGTAGTTCAACGATCCTCGGAAGATTCAACATCCAATGAAGGACCCTCTTAGAAAAAACAAAGAAGATAAACAAGTTTCTTCAATACTCGAACGAAGAAGAGGATGGGAGATATCAATCTCGGGAAGAAGTATGAAAGAATCCTCTTCCAACGAAGAAGATGAAATTTGCTTGAAGGCATCCTATAAGGAAGATATTTTTTTGGGTATCAAATCATCATACGCTCAACTATTTTGAATGATTGATCAATTAAAGAAAGAAAATGATAAACTAAGAGAGTGTACCTTAGGTCTTGAAGAATCAGTTAGATACCTTAAGGAAATAATCAATTCTTTCAAAGTAGAGATAACTAAGCTTAGAAATTTAAAAAGAGAATGCAAGCTCTGTGACTCCCTAAAAAAATAAGTACTTAACCTTCGTGAAACCCTTGAAAAATTTAACCAAGGGAATAAGAAGCTTGACCTAATTTTAACTAGTCAAAGGTCCTCCATAAATAGAAATTGAGTAGAATTTAAAAGGGATAGAAAACCCACGAAAGATGAAGATTAAAAGGACAATAAGCGTCCAATTTAAAATGCACACACTGTAAGAGAATAGGACACTTAGAACTTGTTTTGATAAATTGAAAAAATCTAAAGATAACCACCTTAGATTTTCTGTGACTAATTCACCTGGGACCAAGAAGATATGGGCACCAAAGGTGAATCCTTATTATTTTGTTGGCATTCTTTTCATCTTGGAGTTTTGATAATTATTAATGAAGTTGTGCAAAGCATGGTATACTTCTATAGTATACAATATTTATGAAGTCTTTGATCCAAAGATTAAGGATGATGGTAGATGTCAATCGTTGTGATCAAAGCAAATTATTTGAGAATATCTCAAAGTTTATTATCCTTAGTGATCAGATGAATGGATGTGTCTGTAATGGACTTATTTGTCTTATGGTTTTACCCACTCTCGCATTAAACAATGTGTAGAGGATGATACACCATAGTATTTGGGTTCTTCCCTCTTTGGGATACATATATATATATATATATATATATATATATATATATATATATATATATATATATATATATATATATATATATATATATATATATATATATCATTAATCCTTGATAAATGAGGTATACGTTATTTTAAGGTTGAAATAATCAGGATAGGTTTTGATTTGATTTTCGATCAACACAATATACATTGAATGTTTTCCATGAATACACACTCAAATCCTTATATGGCACGCTATAAATAGGTATACATCTCTTCATTTTTTCTTGCATCTCATAATTTCCTGTATGTTTTCTTTTGTAAGTTCTTCCTCTAGTGGCAAGGAAACTATGACAAGTGATACTCAAAACAAAAAGAAAGGATCACAAAGAGGTACCACAATGCTAACCAAAGTAACAAAAGTCCACAAATCTGGTAATAAATTTCCTATCGCGTTTAATTCGTATTATATAGTACTTGATGGTGAATACTCTTCGCTTTTTATGAGTTATGTTGCGTTCTTTGGATGTAGCAAAGTTAGTATATTGATAGATGATTGGAAACAAGCGCCAGAGGCTGTCGAAGATAGCATATGGACAGACGTTAAGAGATTAATATTAATTTTCATCATTTCGATATGACTTTCTATAATTTCTGATACATTCTTATTAATTTAAATGTAGTTGACTTTTGAGTTTACAGATGGTGATAAGCACTTAAAAAAAAGGGTAAGTCATGTTGGTATGTGTTGGAAGAGCTTTAAGTCACGGCCCGCGCGTGACTACATTAGGAAGCCTAAGATTGGTGTTGAGCGTTCATGGATGAGATATAGTTTTCTCTCGAAGAAGGTTTGGAAAAAGATTGCGAAGGGTCGTCGCTTTGAGACATTCCTGGAAAAAGATTGCGAAGTTTTATCTTGATAATTTTATGCTAATGATTTATAGACATTAATCATATTTTCACTATGTTTATAACAGACTAAAAGTCAAGAAGGAATACAGAAAAAGAAAAAAACATTTACCCCCATAGATTGTCTCGTGGGGGTTACAGGAAACTGGAGAAAAAATGATGGATGAAAAAAACAACAACAAATGGGAGATGAGGACTCCATTAGTCGTGATTACAACCCATCTCCAGCATCAAGGCATGAGAAGTGGAAGAGGGCTCGACTAAGACCAAATGGAGAGTACACCTCAAATGCGTCAAGAGAAGTTGCTGAGAAAATCGTAAGTATGATTTATTGTGCGTATGTTATGTGTTATTTAAATGTTGTGGTAATTACAATATTAATATTATCATGCATATATGTTATGTATGATCTGTTGGTTGAGGAGGCCCGTGGAGGCTCATTTTTTCTAGAACCATGACGTGATATACTAGTAGAAGCTATCAGAACAGATGAGCATGGTGGGCGCGTTCATGGTGTTGGAGAAGTCGCCGACCTGAGATTATACTTTGGTCAAACCAAAAAAAATGCTGAAAACACCAAATTACAAACGCAAAGAGAAAAGCTTGCTGCTGTTGAGAAGGAGTTAGAAGAACAGAGGAAGATGTTAGAAGCTTAGCGGGAAAGTCGGAAGAAAGACATAAAAATTTTAGAAGGGTTATATGTGGTATGTGTTTTATTTTAAATGCTATAGTTTTATCTGAAATGTATGATATATTGTGTTTTATCTGAAAAGTTAGAAAAGATAGAAATGTGTTTATTATGTATTGTGTTTAAAACGAATATTATGTTGCAAAGAATCAACGGATCCTTCCATTAATGTACAGATGAAAATGATGATGATGTCGATAATCAAGTTCCCCAAACAAATGTTGTATGTGGTGCTAGCACCAAAGGAAGTAATTGTTCAGCCGCCCCTGCTCAAAAGTTCAATGAGATATTTGATCCTTCTGCAAATGAAATCAACACGTTATACCTGTTGGTTGTGGAAAGCGATGACCTGATTCCTCTTCAGCTAGAACATTTCCCAATGGTAGAAATCTTCTATTCTTCTCCTAGTGACATATGAGATTTTCTATCAGGATATAAATGAATGGACTTAGGGATATTGTATGTTTGGTGCACGTAAGTATATAATTGAATATGCATGTCATTATGTATAATACATTATCATTTTTGTATTTCCTCACTTATTTTATGAATTTTGTTTAACCATTTAGGTACATTCATCGTGTTTGTATAGAGTTAAATAAATCGAATATTTATGGCATCTTGGATTCGTTTAGTATTCAATGGACATATAATGATCCAAAAGGGATTGACTCTTACATTTCAAAACGGTTAAGTCAAGAGGGAAAAGAAATTGACTTAGCACCATTTCTCAAATCGTAAGTAATTTTGAAATTGTGGTTTATCTATTATAGTTAGTTTTGTTGTAGAAAATACCAATTATATATATATATATATATATATATATATATATAGGGAAATGCTAACACACACCCAAATTTGGTGGGCCCCACACAAAAATACACTACATCTATTTTCTTTCTATTTTTTACTTCATCTTTCTAATGTGGGGCCCACCCAAAATTGGTGGGCCCCACACAAAAATACACTAAGGTGTATGTTGCTAATGTACACCTACATGGGTGTGTATTAGCATGACATATATATATATATATATATATATATATAGTTGTGTTTGTTAAGTATTACAAGTGAGAGTAGTGTGGATAATAACCCCACATTGGATAAGAATGTGTTGACTTAAGCATTTATAAGTGTGAGAACTCATAAACCTATCACCTTAATATTTTGGGTGAATATGTGATATCTCTCTCACTTGTGTTGCTCTTGACCCAATGTTCAATGCTCCCTAGTTGAAAAACTTCTATAACAGTGTTTATTCAGTGATCATTGGAAATTGATCATCATATCGCTTATGAAGCAAATTATTAATGGGTAAGTTTATGTTTATATGAAACTTTTTAGTATTATTTTCTTTGACTTTGTAATTGGTTTAACGTATAATATGTTTAAATAATTTTTAATGTACAATGTTGTGCATCGACACAATATGTTGAACAATAGTAGAAAAAGTCAACATTTCTCTTGCCTCGTGTAAGTGGCCATATTACTTATGACATTCATTTATATATTGTTACATGCATGTGTAGTGGTTATAACATTGATGAAATTAATGTTTATTTTTGTAGACGAGGAAACAACCAAAGGGATAGGAGTGTGAGTATTATATAATGAAACACATGTTTTACATTGTCTTCGCCGACATTGTTGATAGATGGGATCAGGTATATATTATATATGTAATAAATTGCTTAGAATAATGTATTATTATTTAAGTTGGCTATGATTGTCATATATGTGTGATATTCACATTTTTGCACTTTTTTATGTAGACATTTAACGACGATACACCATACTGTCGCTCCCGAAAGATTCGCATCCAATGGTACAAACACGAGAGTGGCGCAGAAGACACAGAGTCGCCAGCAATGTGTATTTATCCCGAGAGAGGGAAAGGAAACACTGCATAAACCTGAAGAGAAAGGGGGAAAGACATGGTCATCGCAACCATAGTCCGGGTTCGGGAGTCGGTTATGCGAGGGGAAGGTGTTAGCACCCCACGCATCCATCGTACTCGATGGGATCCACGCTTGTTGTCTAAACAGAGGGTGAGTTGTCCTACTATCTATGGCTGAACAAAAGAAAATGGGGATGGGGGTGGGTAAGACGGACTTGGTAGGACATATTCGATGCCCTAGGCCTACATACTCCCTCAGTGCAATGAGAAAGTCAGAGTCAATGTAGTTCGGACGGGAACTGTGGGGAAGGTTGCTCGCCAAGACAATCGCTGTCTTGTGCCTACATATCCTCAATCGGACGAGAGAGAGGAATCAGAGCTAATGTAGTTCGTGGGTACGACCACGGATGGGTAAGTGTTTTTTTTTAGCGACGTTAGATTCGCATCCGACAGTTAGGGTCGATGCCTGTTTGCGACTCAGACGGAAGGTAACGTGCTCTTTTCTGAAAATGGTCTAGAACCAAACAATCCCGAAGGATAAAAAGATTTGAATTTGTTTTTGTGTTTTTTTAGACAGAAGTGTTTTTTAAGTTAGTTCATAACTTGCATTGCACCAAAGTCTAGGGCACAGGGACGAATACTTAACGAATCATCCCAAGATAGAACGCCCGCTAAGCACTCTAGAAAGATGAGAGGAAGCCCCTCATTTCTCATTCCCCACGCTTAAGGCTCGTGTGCAATACACTTTATCTTTATTAAGTGTTTTCAAGAAGTTTTGAGATGAGAAGAGAGAAGACCCAAAGGAAACTCTAAAGGAAAACTAAGAGTCCTAATGTTATCATGCATGGATGACCTATGGTTAGTGAGGCTTTGGAGAGACAACTACCTAAAACCTAATGCGAATCCTACTCCAAGCTTAATCAAAAATTAAGTTGGACGAGGTAGCACTAAAGGGAGAGAATCCAAGACTTAAACAAGTCTTGATATCCATGGGAGGAAGAGAGTGAAAGAGAAGAATGAGAAAGAGAAGGAGGAGATGAGATACAATAAATGGCAGCAAGCACATCACATCATAAATGTCCAACTCAAATCATCAAAAATGTTTCAAAGATCATGCAAAACAATCTCAAATAAACATGCAAAGATGAACATGAAAAAAAAAGGCAAGCATACTTGTATGGAATGCACAATTAAGCATACATGGACTTCATATCAAAATGAAATGAGAAAGATAAGATGAAGATGAATGCAAGTCATAACCAAAATCATATCATCATCAACAATTCACATATTCAAAAATGATTCATCATGAAACATTATGATCCAAAGAAGTTACAAAGCAAATGGTAATGATGTTTATCCTACAATTCAAACCAAATACATTCAACTATGCTCAAGTGAAATGAAAGCCAAGTAAGGAGCTCAAGAGGCAGTAGCATATGCATCAATATCATACCAAACCAAACTTAAGTCATACAAGTCCAAACATTAAGGAACACCTTCAAGACATGCACCAAAATAATCCACAAATGGAAACTCAAAGTCCAAACACTTAGCACATGCCAAACATGATTCATGAATTGCAAAAATAAGTCTCAAAGGACCTCAACCAGGGGTAAACATCATGCCAAAAGCTCATGCAAATAATCACAAAGGAACTCAATCAATTAGGCATGGCAAAATTAATTTGTGTAAAGAGGTGTCAAGATATAGTCATGCATAAGTCATTTAAGTATAAATAATCCAACATATATCAAATGACATTCAAAAATTGTGAAATTAAAACTCAAATTACCTAAGTCAGAAGCCAATCACATGTCAAAAGATCTTACAAAAATTCAAATTTTAAGTACCTCAAACAATTAAGCAAAGATCACATAGGAACCATAAACCAATATGCAAAAGAGAGGGACTAAACTGCAATATACAAAGAGTTTAAAAATATGAGAAAAATATTTTTAGGAACCTCAACATATCCTCTAACAAATTCAAAAATAATGAGATGCAAATCATTTATAGATGATGAGAACAAAAATCAACAAGGCAGGGTGTGCATAATTGAAGCAATCCAAAAAGAAATTAATTAAACAATTAATTCAGATGCACAAAATAAAATAAAAATGAAAAATAAAATTTGCCAAAATTTTATAAAATCCTAAAGATGACTCATGATTTTTTTTAGAATTTTTGGATGCATTAAACTAATTTTAAAAATTAAAAATGCAAAATGAAACAATTATATAAAATAAAATGGAAGAAAATAAACCAGGGGTGCAGCATTAGCAATATTCACGTTCAAAAATAAACATGGGCTCAACAGGGGGGTTCAGAAAGCAAGTCCAGTCCGAATAGCCCAATCAGCAAAGTCAACAGGTTTAAATGGCATTCAGTCAAAAATCTTGACTCACACACACCACAGGATTGATCCAACATGCCACATTCAGTCAACAAAATCAACAGGTAATCATGATGAGAGGTTCAGATCCACACACACATGCTAAAAATGATACACGCGCACACACATGATTGATCAGAAATTAAAAAGAAAGTACGTGATAAGCACATGAAATTTTAATGTGCTGGCAGGCTAATGACCATCAGATGTAATCAACACATGGTAATCAGTCAACAAATCAAACGTTATGCAAGATATGTGGTCCAGATTAAAGCGCATGGTAATAATGGTGAGGATGCACACACACATATTAAAAATGGAACCACTAAAAAACACGTGAAATTAATGTGTTGGCACATTGTGAGCCATCAGATCTGGACATGGACGGTCCAAATTTCATCTTCTCCAATGAAACCCTCACCTTGCCTGAAAACAAACCAGACACCGGAGCCTTAGCTCCGGTAGCCTTTCTATGGAGACCTGCAACTTCAAATTTCCCAGAATCCACAAACAAAAGCACTATTCCACTCAGATTTTCATGAGGATCAAGAATATGCAAAACATTTCATCAAACAATCAACACATAAGGCAAATCGAAGAAGAAAAGTTTAGATCTAAAAATTTCAGATCCAAAATACAGCCATGATACACGTTCAAATCTCAAATAAAACACATCAGAATGATCAACAACTCATGAGGAATAAAATGCACACCATAAAAACAAGTTATAGGATCATGAAATTCAACTCACCTGAAACTTGAAACTAGCAAAAATACTCCTAGAAACCTAGTGTAAGAGTGCAGATATACTCCTTGGAACCTCTAATTGCAAAATAAATGCAATTAGAGCTTGGAATCGTGCTAGATCTTGAGATTTGAACTTGAACCTTCAAAACTGAATCTGATGAAAAACTCACTCTTAGCTCCAATTAATGGTGGATTCTTGTTCTATGGAGTGTGTAGATCAAGAATATGGAAAGAAATCTTCAAAAACCCTTGTGGAAAGAGAGATTCGAAGAGGAGAAAGTGTGAGTGAAATTTCAAAATCTGAGCAAATGAGAGTGCATGACTTAGATTTGGACGTGTGAGTTAGCTTATATACACCTCATTAGACCTCTGGTCCTGATTAAAGTTTGGTTAATCCCTTGATTAATGACTTTTGAATGGTTTTGCAAAAATGCAAAATGTGATCAACCCACTAATCCACACGTGTAAGCTCATTCTTTTCATGATGAATCACTCACACTTCCCTTGCTGATCACATCTCAATTGGATTTGGGCTTTGTAGTGGTTTAATTTGTGAGATTCAATCCATCTTGCAAAATTGTATTATGTGAAGAAAGTGAGGTACATGGCATGAAATGACTTGATTCAAGGGGCAAACTTGTGCCAAATGAAGTGTAATTGGATATTAGAATGTGACTTGAAGCAATAGAACCAATTACAAGTCAATTTGTACCAAAATGCAAAAGGTGGAAAAAGTGGTACATGTAAAAACCTTAAAAAGCACCTTGCATTATTTTGATCATAACTTGAGTTTCACAAATGATATGGAAACCATCTAGTACTTTTTGGAAATGGGAGAGAAAGATCTTTAACTTTCATGTTGGAGGAAAATTCATTTGAAGCTTCCTTGATGATGAAAAGTCAAGTTGAATGTGGTGGAAAAACTGCCAAAAATGGAAAGTTCTCATTATAGGTCATTTTCCAAATTTAGTAACTTTTGCACAAACTCTTGCTTCTTGGTGAATGACATGAATCTTGACCCTTGAAGACCATATGAGGATGTGAGACCTTGAAAACCCTGAAGAGAACCTCAAAATTCCACAGTTGACTTCCCCTCTCACTGATGACTTTTCTTGGTCTACAAGCAATTGATCCACTGAACATCTTCCACAATGAACCACTAACCAAGCCTTCCTCTATGAGTGTTTATGAGCACATGGGAATCATGAGAGAATTCTTGAATCCACAAAGCCCTTCAAGAAGCTCTTTTGAAACCAAAACCCTAATTGGTCCCTCTGGTTAGGAGGGAAAGATTCACTTGAAATCCTTTGCCATTCTTGACCTTATGAAGATATGATGAACTCCTCAAACCACCTTGAGGCTTGAGACTCCTTTGAGATGAACCAAGCACCTTGATCCCATGCTAAGAACCAATGCCATGCACAAATGCTAATGCAAGAAATGCAAAGAAATATAAGCCAGTTAGCTAAAAGTAAGAGGGCAAATTTTGGGGTGTTACAGCTGCCCCTATTCAATCGACTTGAACCTGAAGGGATGATAGCAACGGATTTCAGACATTCAAGGTAGAAGGTGATTGAATACAAAAAGAACCCGTAAATTTGCAACCTGTGGGGATCAAAGGTAAGTGTTTGCCAACCGAAAGTGGACTTAGACACAGTAGATACCAACCAATAGTTGGGATAAAAGAAGGGTAGCAACCAATAGTTGGGATAACCAAGAAAAGATACCAATCAATAGTTGGGATAAAAGAAGGGTACCAAACAATAGTTGGGATAACCAAGAAAAGATACCAACCAATAGTTGGGATAAAAGAAGGGTACCAAACAATAGTTAGGATAACCAAGAAAGATACCAACCAATAGTTGGGATAAAAGAAGGGTACCAACCAATAGTTGGGATAACCAAGAAAAGATACCAACCAATAGTTGGGATAAAAGAAGGGTACCAACCAATAGTTGGGATAACCAAGAAAAGATACCAACCAATAGTTGGGATAAAAGAAGGGTACCAAACAATAGTTGGGATAACCAAGAAAGATACCAACCAATATTTGGGATAAAAGAAGGGTACCAACCAATAGTTTGGATAACCAAGAAAAGATACCAACCAATAGTTGGGATAAAAGAAGGGTGTCAACCAATAGTTGGGATAACCAAGAAAAGATACCAACCAATAGTTGGGATAAAAGAAAGGTACAAACCAATAGTTGGGATAACCAAGAGAAGTTACCAACCAATAGTTGGGATAAAAGAAGGGTATCAACCAATAGTTGGGATAACCAAGAGAAGATACCAACCAATAGTTGGGATAAAAGAAGGGTACCAACCAATAGTTGGGATAACCAAGAAAAGATACCAACCAATAGTTGGGATAAAAGAAGGGTACCAACCAAAAGTTGGGATAACCAAGAAACAGATACCAACCAATAGTTGGGATAAAAGAAGGGTACCAACCAATAGTTGGGATAACCAAGAAAAGATACCAACCAATAGTTGGGATAAAAGAAGGGTACCAACCAATAGTTGGGATAACCAAGAAAAGATACCAACCAATAGTTGGGATAAAAGAAGGGTACCAACCAATAGTTGGGATAACCAAGAAAAGATACCAACCAATAGTTGGGATAAAAGAAGGGTACCAACCAATAGTTGGGATAACCAAGAAAAGATACCAACCAATAGTTGGGATAAAAGAAGGGTACCAACCAATAGTTGGGATAACCAAGAAAAGATACCAACCAATAGTTGGGATAAAAGAGGGGTACCAACCAATAGTTGGGATAACCAAGAAAACATACCAACCAATAGTTGGGATAAAACAAGGGTACCAACTAATAGTTGGGATAACTAAGAAAAGATACCAACCAATAGTTGGGATAAAATAAGGGTCGAAGGCCCAGCCGAAAATGGACTTTCCAACCCAAGATAAGTAGAATCAACGGATCTACAAAGATGACTCCGCTGGGGAATAGAGAAATCTAAACAGACAACTCTACGGGGGAGTGTAGGAAGGACCAACAAGAAGGACGAATCAACTGGTTGCGGTGTAGTGTTAACCAACATCTCCTGAATCATGCTACTTTCTACTAGGGAAAGGAACCGGTAAAGGATATCAAACATGGCCTATGCTTCGAATGCATATGTTTGAATTTTGCCGTAATGCTCCATACGAAATGGAAATGCTACGCATTTGGGAGGATGCCATGCAAGAATGCTTATGCAATGCAAAAGAGGTGCCTCAGCAAAATAAATGCTGAAGGCGAAGGCAAACTCCACTGGGGACGACAAAAATAAATTATCCTCCGAAATAAGAGACCCTGCTGAGAAAGACACTGATCACACATTCTGATGGAGATGAAAGCTCCGAGAGAAAACCCACTCCGTTGGGGATGGAAAGATCAACAACTCTACTGGAGATGGACGAAACTCTGATAAGATACCCACTCAGGTAGGGAATATCAAGATCAACTGTTCTGCTGGGGATGGACGAAACTCCGAGAGAATACCCACTCAGCTGGGGAGGGAGATGAATACTGAAGATGGAAACTCCGAGAGAATACCCACTCTGGGGAGGGAGATGAATACTGGAGATGGAAACTCCTCCGCTGGGGATCACCAAATACTTCAGAACTTGGATTTGACACCTGCCAAAAACGATTGGACTCAAGACCTGCTGGGGATACCATTCACCACCAGACTCTGCTTAGGGATGTCGGTGAGCTTAATCTACTGCTAGGGAAATAACTTTACCCTCAACCTGCTGGGGATTAGATCAACCCATTGTCGGTGAGACTATACTTTCTAACCAGCTGAGGAAAGTAGACCCAGGGACTTTGTGGGGATAATAACATCTTTGTCCACGAATCTCCTGCTGGAGATAACAACATCCACCTTAGAGCAATCAACCTCTGAATGCTTGCTGGGGAATAATAATCCAAACACAACCTCGGCTGGGTATACAACCCTCTGCACTCCTGTTGAGGAAAGATGAGCCAAATCACAACTCTGGCTGAGGGTAAACCTCTTATACCCTGCTGAGGGGAACGATCCTCAACAGCTCCGCTTGGGAAATCACTTCTTTACACTTTGTTGAGGAAGGCGATCCTCGATACTCTGACTGGGGAGAGTAGCAAACTGCTGATGACGATCAGACTTCAAAGTTGGGGAGCAACTCTATTGGGGAGAGTAATAAACTGCTGAGAATGATCATACTTCAAAGTTGAGGAGCAACTCTACTGAGAAGAGTAATAAACTGCTGAGGACGATCAGACTTTAAAGTTGGGGAGAAACTCTACTGGGGAGGTACCAATGAAGATTGGACTTTGAATTACTTGAGATGACTAGATCTGACCGTTGAGGAAGAGAACACTCTAACTCCTTATCGTCTTCTTGACGATATTCTATCGTCTTACCTTGCTGAGAGTGAGGATTCCATCTGTACTGCTAAAGATAAGAAACCTTCATAAAAGCCCTTTTCGAACATAGGATAATTCTCTGCTTGAGGAAGAATAACAATTCCTACACCTTGCTGGCAAAAGATACCCTCTGGCTCTTTGCTGGAGGGGAAAGACTCCAAAAGTCCCACACTGGGAACAACTCAGTGCTTCAAGTTTCTACATATTAATTGTCAAGAGCGAAACACAGTTCCTTTAACTCTCCCCCTTGCCCCAGACCACAGGGTCTACTTGAAGCAATCATCTTAAGAGGATTTTACAGAAAACCTAGTGTTCAACAATGCCCCAGGGTCTTCAAACTCTTAGAGATGTATCCGGTCTGGACATAACTGTCCCATACTTCATGATTCATGAAGTAAACCACCTCGAGAAGGTTCTTAATGACCTGAAATGTTCTGCCACAGTATTTTGAACTTTGCAGAGGTGCTCTTGATTGACTGTGTTTTGAAGGGAAAAATTTCTCGTGCCCTTGAAGTGACCTGCCCTAGTACAAGCCTTGCAGTACATTTGTCTCTGACCGACTAGTCTTCGAGAGATTTACCGAATCTCGACGTGATTGCCCCAGTTCACACGCTTGTGGAGAGATTTATCGGATCTCGACATAATTGCCCCAGTTCGGAGAAATTTTCTCAACATGAATGCCCCATGGTTGATTATACTCTGAAAAGACCTTCTCAACATGAATGCCCCAGCTTGGCTACATTTTGAAGAGATTTCCCGGTGTGATTGTCCCAGATTGGTTACATCTCAACACAAATGGCTGGGAACGCCTTTTTCCACATAATCTTTCAGCAACATGTCCTCTGGAGTCTCAGGCACCTCAACTTGGACAGTTTAAGCTTCTCGACTGATGTTCATCGTGTAAGCTTCTTTGATGTCAAACAAATGTATGCAAGCAGAAAATATTTATTCTGAGAATGATTATTCAAATGCAACACATATGTTAATCTTGAAGTCCTTATTGAAAATATGTCACACAACCGATTTACGACACTTATTTTTGAAAAGAAAGCAATACGCACATGCAACACCAACAAAAATCTTATTAGCACAACTCATGGGAGTCAGGAACGCTATCTCGTTGAAGTACGCCTTCAGACTAAACCCTGTTTCAATTAGGACTTTTAAGGGTTGTAGCATGGCCTGGTTCGCGGTTTGAGAAAAAAGGATTTATGGCTCAAAGTTTATTGGTACCCACCCACTCTTCATGATATTCTCCAGTCCTATGTTCAGCTAATTTGACACAAGCGCTCGTCTCTCAAAAGGTTTCCCAATTTCTAGGGAAATCCCTGCAACTGGTGATTCGACACCTGACGAGGTTTTGGACTAACAGTCGCCCCTTTTTGTCTTTTATGTCTATAGTCACACGACTTTGTTCTTATCGAGGATTTTATTTGTAATCCTTTTGGCTTTTCGCTTTCTCATTCTTTTGCTTTTTGTTCCCTAATTTTTGTCTGGACTGCCTCTTTTGAGTTTTCAATTTTGAAGTCCAGCGGGATGCCTTAACTTTTTCCTAAGTCACTTGCTTTCAAGTTTTTCGACTTAGCAGGATTTTTCTTTTTCTCTTTTTCTTTTGAACAAGTCGTGTGACACCGTTTCGCCTGACTTGTTTGAAAGGGTTGTGACTGTTTCGCTCTTCGGTTAGTGAGGAGTAACCATTGTGGTTCTACACCTCTTAACCTCTTGATAGTGGAATGGAAGGTAATGGATCCTCAGATGTACACTCCTTCTGAAAGTTGAACACTTGGTCAAACTAACTGACGCCTACCTGCCCCTGGGTTAAAATTGAGGGTTTTTCGTTTTCAGAAAGAACTCCTACTACTAGGCTCAAAGGGGTTGACAAAGGTTTATCTCCTTACCTCTCCAGTGTTTGTGAATTAGAAACAATGCCTGTACATCCTTAACAGGGTTTTATCCAAAAGCGTACCATTAGAAACCTGCATTCTTATTTCGTCATCCTCCCTCCAAGAGTTCTAGACAAGAAAGGTTGGTATTGCAGTGCATATAAACATGACATGAGTGCATAAAAGTAAGATACTTCAGGAATAACACATCATTGCATTAAAATCAACATTCAAACACAAACAAGTTTTTACATGCAGACAATGTTTAAACAAACAAAGGAAAGCTACATATGAAAATGCAGTAAAGGAAGCTGATGATTGCCATTATTGAGGAGACTTGAATCCGTCTGGACTTATTGCTTCTGATGACGCTCTTGCAATCTGGTGCTTACTCTGACAAAGAAGCTTCACCTCATGGGGGGTACCATCTGGGGTGATGACTTTTGAGTCGATCAAATCCTGCACCTTGTGTTGGAACGCATTACAGTCATCAATTGTGTGCCCAAACGTTCCCGAGTGGAACTCGCACCTAGCATTCATGTCATAATCCGGAGGAATAGGGTACGGTACCAGCGTGGTACTCCTCATTTGAATCAGAGAATCTTGAGCAGACGAGCAAACAACTAACTATAAGGGATAGGAATAGGATCAAATATCCTCTTGGGCCTTCTTAGTCTCGGTTTCCCCTGTTGCTGATAATTCTGCTGTCGATGCTGATTTGGGCGCCTCACCTGCGCTTGCATTTTCCTTTCCACATTTGGCTGAGGCACCAACAAAGGTTGCTGACGTAGAGCTTCTGCAGCAAAAGGTTATGGAGAAAGTCCATGACATGAGGTGGATCCTGCAAAGAGGGGAGGAGTCTCCACTTCTGATGAGAACTTGATTGCCCCTGAATCAATGAGTTCTTGGACCTTATGCTTGAACCTTATACAATTCTCAATATTGTGACCAGGTGCCCCAGAAGGGAAGTCACACCTAGCATTCATATTGGAACCCAAAGAAAACCCTGTCGGAGTTGGTCCTAGAGTGACACGCTCGACTAGTTTGAGCTCGAGCAGATAAGAAAGCAATTGCGCATACGACATTAGAATGGGATCAAACTTCCTCTTAGGCCCCTCTGACTTAGGATCCTCTTGGGGAGCAGGGAGTGATTGCTGATGAGAAAGCTCAGAAACTTCAGATTATGGAGGGGATTCACGAGACACTCCATGATCTAGAAAAGGCCCCAAAGAGGCGGGAGGAGTATGGACCGCCACATTCAAGATTTCCATGACCAAGCCCATCTGAGTCTTCATCCGGTTGACCTCCTTCCTCAGCATCTTCTGGTCTTGGGACATGACCAGCATATCTTCCCCAAATTACCTCATCTGAATCTTCATTTCAGTCACCTCTGCAAGGAGTTGTTCCATGGCTATCCTCTGGTTATCACAGGCTGAGTAGAATACCGATGAATACGTTGGTCGGCAATCCTGTCTAAAGAAAAGAGAACATAAGAAGAATAGAGATAAACCTATTATGCAGAAATGATCATGATCATGCAAATGCAAACATGTATGAACATTATCAAGGCGATCTATCCCTTGATTCCAGTTTTATCAACAGAAGAGAACTGAATTCCTGATCATATAAAGAGAATAAGCATCTGTTACAACACAAGTCTGAATAAGCATAAACAAAGACCCCGACCAACAAGCCTGGCGGTGATAAAAAAAAATAGGAGCAAGGAAACTAAGGCATATCATCAAGACTCAGCCTTGCTAGAATTCCCCATTCGTCATTCTTTTTACACCAATCCTGCACTTCCTTGAGAAGCTTCTTGGTATTAGGATGCTCTGGTCTCTGAATCAACTCCTGAATCAAAAGATCCCTCTTGTGCAAATAGCTTGGAAAGTAGTCTAATTCTTCTCTTTAACATGTACGCAAGCTTGATCAAACAAGAACTTCAATAAGAAACCCTTAGCTCCTTGTTTCTCCACAATGTTACTGCTCAGAACAGATTCACCAATATGAAGAGCAATAGCCATTTCTTTTATCCCGGGGCGTTCTTCAGAAAAGAATACTATGTCATGCCTGATGGGGATTCCCAAAATAAATGAGAACTCCTCCAACGTTGGAGCCAAGATATAGTCTGGGAAAGTGAACCAACGTAAAGATGGATCATAGAACTGAAGAAGTGTGTGAATGACATCCTTCTCATACTTGGAGATACTGTAGACAAACTTCAGAAGTCTCTCATACTCTCCACCGAACTCTGTACGAACTCCGGGACCAGCCATACTAATCAGCTTGTGAATCAACGTCAAGGTCGGGTCTGGGAATGAATAAGCAACAGTCTTCTTTCTCTGGACATCCATGCTAAGGCAGCCTCAGAAAATCGGAATCAAGAGTAAGATGCAAGCCCTGAAAAATGTCAAACATGTTAGAATACAAGAAAAATGATATGCACATGTAAGCATGGGATCAAGGCATCACTGCTGGATGTGCTGTGCTGTTAACTGAATGAGAACCACAACCCAGAAAACCAGAATTCCAGAATACCAAACCACTGAGATAACCAGAAACCCAAATAATCAAATACTGATGAGAAATCCAGAAAACCGAGTAGGTTGAAGGTTTCGGTTTCCTGCAAACCTGCAAACACCCATCCCATCTCACATGAGGGTTCTAGAAAGGAGAGGATCCTCAATATCACGGGCTCTCAGGTCAAGAAATGATGATACGTTCACCATTTCTGGTTTGGCATCATCATCAATCGAGGAGGCCTCAACTGATTCCCCTTAAAAATAAGGTCATCCTATGCGAGTCCCTCAGCATTGGGTCCTCGGATTGAGAATGTGCAATGGGTTTGCCACGGAACGTGGTCTGCCACTGTCACATCTCGGGAGGAGAGGCGCAATTGAGGTATCGGAGAAACGGTCACCAGAGTCGACAACTCTCTAGATCAACACCCTAACATGCGCAAGACACACACATCAGAATGCGTCCCAAGATAGCCTCGTCTGGTTGTGAATTTCGTGAATACATAAACGTACCAAGCGGGCACGTAGGTCCCACTACTTTCCACTCTAGTCCTAGGGTGTACTCAAGCCTGGGTATTGGGCTTATCTCTCAGAACAACCCAACTTGCCAAACAGAAACCAGCCAGCACAGCACAGCAATATCCAGTATGACAGTAATAAACTGAAATGCAATGCAGTAAAAGCTGTAAAACAGTAATATACAACATAATAAAGCACAACAAATAAACACCCAATGAAAAAACCAAACAAGCGCTAGGATTGACTCGCCAAAGGGGATGGACCAGCAAGAGGTCAACCAGAGTCCCCAGCAGAGTCGCCAGTTGTCGCTCCCGAAAGATTCGTATCCAACGGTATAAATGCGAGAGTGGCGCAGAAGACACAGAGTCGCCAGCAATGTGTATTTATCCCGAGAGAGGGAAAGGAAACACTGCATAAACCTGAAGAGAAAGGGGGAAAGACATGGTCATCGCAACCATAGTCCGAGTTCGGGAGTCGGTTATGCGAGGGGAAGGTGTTAGCACCCTACGCATCCATCGTACTCGATGGGATCCACGCTTGTTGTCTAAACGGAGGGTGAGTTGTCCTACTATCTATGGCTGAACAAAAGAAAATGGGAATGGGGGTGGGTAAGACGGACTCGGTAGGACATATTCGATGCCCTAGGCCTACGTACTCCCTCAGTGCAATGGGAAAGTCAGAGTCAACGTAGTTTGGACGGGAACTGTGGGGGAAGGTTGCTCGCCAACACAATCGCTGTCTTGTTCCTACATATCCTCAATCGGATGAGAGAGATGAATCAGAGCTAATGTAGTTCGTGGGTACGACCACGGATGGGTAAGTGTTTTTTATGAGCGACGTTAGATTCGAGTCCGGTAGTTAAGGTCGATGCCTGTTTGCGTCTCAGACGGAAGGTAACGTGCTTTTTTCTGAAAATGGTCTGGAACCAAACAATCCCGAAGGATAAAAAGATTTGAATTTGTTTTTGTTTTTTTTTAGACAGGAGTGTTTTTTAAGTTAGTTCATAACTTGCATTGCACCAAAGTCTAGGGCACAGGGACGAATACTTAACGAATCATCCCAAGATAGAACGCCCGCTAAGCACTCTAGAAAGATGAGAGGAAGCCCCTCATTTCTCATTCCCCACGCTTAAGGCTCGTGTGCAATACACTTTATCTTTATTAAGTGTTTTCAAGAAGTTTTGAGATGATAAGAGAGAAGACCCAAAGGAAACTCTAAAGGGAAACTAAGAGTCCTAATATTATCATGCATGGATGACCTATGGTAGGTGAGGCTTAGGAGAGACAACTACCTAAAACCTAATGCTAATCCTACTCCAAGCTTAATCAAAAATTAAGTTGGACTAGGTAGCACTAAAGGGAGAGAATCCAAGACTTAAACAAGTCTTGAGATCCATGGGAGGAAGAGAGTGAAAGAGAAGAATGAGAAAGAGAAGGAGGAGATGAGATACAATAAATGGCAGTAAGCACATCACATCATAAATGTCCAACTCAAATCATCAAAAATGTTTCAAAGATCATGCAAAACAATCTCAAATAAACATGCAAAGATGAACATGAAAAAAAAAAGGCAAGCATACTTGTATGGAATGCACAATTAAGCATACATGGACTTCATATCAAAATGAAATAAGAAAGATAAGATGAAGATGAGTGCAAGTCAGAACCAAAATCAATTCATCATCAACAATTCACATATTCAAAAATGATTCATCATGAAACATTATGATCCAAAGAAGTTACAAAGCAAATGGTAATGATGTTTATCCTACAATTCAAACCAAATACATTCAACTATGCCCAAGTGAAATGAAATCCAAGTAAGGAGCTCAAGAGGCAGTAGCATATGCATCAATACCATACCAAACCAAACTTAAGTCATACAAGTCCAAACATCAAGCAACACCTTCAAGACATGCACCAAAGTAATCCACAAAGGGAAACTCAAAGTCCAAACACTTAGCACATGCCAAACATGATTCATGAATTGCAAAAATAAGTCTCAAAGGACCTCAACCAGGGGTAAACATCATGCCAAAATCTCATGCAAAGAATCACAAAGGAACTCAATCAATTAGGCATGGCAAAATCAATTTGTGTAAAGAGGTGTCAAGATATAGTCATGCATAAGTCATTTAAGCACAAATAATCCAACATATATCAAATGACATTCAAAAATTGTGAAATTAAAACTCAAATTACCTAAGTCAGAAGCCAATCACATGTCAAAAGATCTCACAAAAATTCAAAATTTAAGTACCTCAAACAATTAAGCAAAAATCACATAGGAACCATAAACCAATATGCAAAAGAGAGGGACTAAAATGCAATATGAAAAGAGTTTAAAAATATGAGAAAAATATTTTTAGGAACCTCAACATGTCCTCTAACAAATTCAAAAATAATGAGATGCAAATCATGTATAGATGATGAGAACAAAAATCAACAAGGCAGGGTGTGCATAATTGAAGCAATCCAAAAAGAAATTAATTAAACAATTAATTCAGATGCACAAATTAAAATAAAAATGAGAAATAAAATTTATTAAAATTTAATAAAATCCTAAAGATGACTCATGATTTTTTTTAGAATTTTTGGATGCATTAAACTAATTTTAAAAATTAAAAATGCAAAATGAAACAATTACATAAAATAAAATGGAAGAAAATAAACCAGGGGTGCAGTATTAGCAATATTCACGTTCAAAAATAAACATGGGCTCAACAGGGGGTTCAGAAAGCAAGTCCAGTCCAAATAGCCCAATCAGCGAAGTCAACAGGTTTACATGGCATTCAGTCAAAAATCTTGACTCACACACACCACAGGATTGATCCAACATGCCACATTCAGTCAACAAAATCAACAGGTAATCATGATGAGAGGTTCAGATCCACACACACATGCTAACAATGATACACACGCACACACATGATTGATCAGAAATTAAAAAGAAAGCACGTGATAAGCACATGAAATTTTAATGTGCTGGCAGGCTAATGACCATCAGATCCAATCAACGCATGGTAATCAGTCAAAAAATCAAACGTTATGCAAGATATGTGGTCCAGATCAAAGCGCATGGTAATAATGGTGAGGATGCACACACACATATTAAAAATGGAACCACTAAAAAACACGTGAAATTAATGTGTTGGCACATTGTGAGCCATCAGATCTGAACATGGACGGTCCAGATTTCATCTTCTCCAATGAAACCCTCACCTTGCCTGAAAACAAACTAGACGCCGGAGCCCTAGCTCCGGTCGTCTTCTCCGGCGACCTGCAACTTCAAATTTCCCAGAATCCACAAACAAAAGCATTATTCCACTTAGATTTTCATGAGGATCAAGAATATGCAAACCATTTCATCAAACAATCAACACATAAGGCAAATAAGAAGAAAAGTTTAGATCTAAAAATTTCAGATCCAAAATACAGCCATGATACACATTCAAATCTCAAATAAAACACATCAGAATGATCAGCAACTCATGAGGAATAAAATGCACACCATAAAAACAAGTTATAGGATCATGAAATTCAACTCACCTGAAACTTGAAACTAACAAAAATACTCCTAGAAACCCAGTGTAAGAGTGCAGATCTACTCCTTGGAACCTCTAATTGGAAAATAAATGCAATTAGAGCTTGGAATCGTGCTAGATCTTGAGATTTGAACTTGAACCTTCAAAACTGAATCTGATGAAAAACTCACTCTCAGCTCCAATCAATGGTTGATTCTTGTTCTATGGAGTGTGTAGATCAAGAATGTGGAAAGAAATCTTCAAAAACCCTTGTGGAAAGAGAGATTCGAAGAGGATAAAATGTGAGTGAAATTTCAAAATTTGAGCAAATGAGAGTGCATGACCTAGCTTTGGATGTGTGAGTTAGCTTATGTACACCTCATTAGACCTATGATCCTGATTAAAGTTTGGTTAATCCCTTGATTAATGACTTTTGAATGGTTTTGCAAAAATGCAAAATGTGATCAACCCACTAATCCACACGTGTAAGCTCATGCTTTTCATGATGAATCACTCACACATCCCTTGCTGATCACATCTCAATTGAATTTGGGCTTTGTAGTGTTTTAATTTGTGAGATTCAATCCATCTTGCAAAATTGTATTATGTGAAGAAAGTGAGGTACATGGCATGAAATGACTTGATTCAAGGGTCAAACTTGTGCCAAATGAAGTGTACTTGGATATTAGAATGTGACTTGAAGCAATAGAACCAATTATAAGTCAATTTGTACCAAAATGCAAAAGGTGGAAAAAGTGGTACATGTAAAAACCTTAAAATGCACCTTGCATTGTTTTGACCATAACTTGAGTTTCACAAATGATATGGAAACCATCTAGTACTTTTTGGAAATGGGAGAGAAAGATCTTCAACTTTCATGTTGGAGGAAAATTCATTTAAAGCTTCCTTGATGATGAAAAGTCAAGTTGAATGTGGTGGAAAAACTGCCAAAAATGGAAAGTTCTCATTATAGGTCATTTTCCAAATTTAGTAACTTTTGCACAAACTCTTGCTTCTTGGTGAATGGCATAAATATTGACCCTTGAAGACCATATGAGGATGTGAGACCTTGAAAACCCTGAAGAGAACCTCAAAATTCCACAGTTGACTTCCCCTCTCACTGATGACTTTTCTTGGTCTACAAGCAATTGATCCACTGAACATCTTTCACAATGAACCACTAACCAAGCCTTCCTCTATGAGTGTTTGTGAGCACATGGGAATCATGAGAGCATGCTTGAATCCACAAAGCCCTTCAAGAAGCTCTTTTGAAACCAAAACCCTAATTGGTCCCTCTGGTTAGGAGGGAAAGATTCACTTGAAATCCTTTGCCATTCTTGACCTTATGAAGATATGATGAACTCCTCAAACCACCTTGAGGCTTGAGACTCCTTTGAGATGAACCAAGCACCTTGATCCCATGCTAAGAACCAATGCCATGCACAAATGCTAATGCAAGAAATGCAAAGAAACATAAGCCAGTTAGCTAAAAGTAAGAGGGCAAATTTTGGGGTGTTACACATACTCATGCAAAGACTTTATATACATTAGTAAACGTTGGACGTATATCTTCAATGCGCTTAAAGGTCCACAAACATGAGCTTAATTTATATATATATATATATATATATATATATATATATATATATATATATATATATATATATATATATATATATATATGTTTGATGTACATTTGAGTTTGAGTGTTGTAAATAATATTTTTTTTATTTGATGAAATAAATAAGTATTTGAATTTGAGTTCAATTGTTGTTTCTGTTCTGATACATGTTATAAAAATTTTCTGTTCTGTCACAAAAAAAATAAAGGTTAAAAAATGGAAAATTTTCAGAATGCAAAAGTATATTTTTTAAAAAAAACATATAATTTAACGACGATTGTTATATATGACTGTGGTTGTATAGTGAACGTTGTCCAGAATAATATATATACCAAAAAGGTACTGCTGATAATCGAACATGGGACCTTTAATATATTATATCGGTTAGATAAAGCAACCATTGTAATATGTCACACGCTTTCAGGTTTTCTACAACGGTCATAGAACCGTGATTGTAAGTAACGCATATACTACCACACCCTACATAACAACGGTCGGTCCTGCGTGATAATATATCTTTTCCAGTCGTTGTTGTATATGCTTTCTGTAGTAGTGCATGCAGATTGCAGAATCTCCGATTTCCACCATTAGAGTACCCTTAAAGCTCTTATTTCGACTCTGATTCGCCCAAAACTCATGACAATTCATCATAGAATCATACAGTATTTAGCACATCAATAACACACAGATTGGACATTTACTTCATCAAATCATCACAACTCATTCACATGTTCATCATATTAAAACATAGCAACATGAACATCAGCATTCAGATTTTCACATTACAGTCTTACATGAAATTCAGTTATAATTCAAAACACAAATTTACTATCAGTCACAATGATTAAGAAAAGTTTTTCCATAAATTTTCTCCACATCCACAAACTCATCAATGGAAAAAAAGGAAAAGTAATGAGGAATAGGGTTAGGATCCGTCTTTATCCTTTATGCATAAGGCGCCTATAGATGAATAATCCCCTTACCTTAAATTGGCAGCAAAAGGTTGAAACTTGGCTATGGAGTTCTTCTTCTAACTAAGGTTGTCTCTTCCACTCCAAATTCTCACTTTCTCATAATTTTCACATACTACCACTTCCTTTTCCCTATATTTTCTCTTTAAAAAAATACTAATTTTATTTTCATTATTTCCACTCCTCCCCCTCAACTCTTGGTAATTCTCTCCTCACCACATTAATATATTAATATTCTATTTTCCTCCCAAAACCCTCTTTTCCAATATTTCCCTACTATTTCTATTATTTAATTAATTAAAGTTGATAATAATTGTAATAAAATTCTATCCATCCTTACTAAACCCAATAAAAAATAAAAGTTCTCAAACAAATTAATATAAAGCATTTTAAACTCAATAAAATACTAAAAAATTGGGTTGTTACAACTCACCCCCACTTAAAAAAATTTCTCAATCAAAAATTAACTGAACGAAATAATTCTGGATAGGACTTTCTCATCTGTCTCTCCAGCTCTCACATCACGCTCCTTCCAACAGTTCCCTCCGACACTACCTTCACCAAAGCGATCTCTTTACCTCTCAAGTGTTTCGCTTCTCGATCCTCAATCCGTAAGGGTGATGCCTCAACAGTCAAGTTCTATCTCACTTGCACATCATCCAGTTGGATCACATAAGACGAATCGATAATATACTTTCAAAATCGAGACACGTGAAAAACATCATGATGATTCAAAAGAGACGGTGGTAAGGCAACTCTGTAGGCCACTTCTCTTACTCTCTTAAGGATTTGGTACAAACCAATAAAACGAGACGTGAGCTTTTGAGATTTCAACGTGTAACACCCCATTAGAATTATCCAATTCTATAGAATAATTTAATTGTATTGTATGTGTTTTTAATGGTTGAGGTAGTAGGGGAGCCTTGGGTATGGAATAGTGTCCCTAAAATATCAAAATTCTAAGTGAGGGGTGTGACAATAATTAACGAGAAGTAGGGGTGTTGGACACAATGAGATTATTATTATTATTATCAGATTTAATTAAATTAATTTAGTTGTAATAATAATTAAGTTATTATTTATTTAAAATAATAATAATAATATAGAGATAATATTTCTTTTATTATTATTTTATTGGATAGTTGCCCTAATGATATGATTTGAAAAATATTATAAATATATATATATATATATATATATATATATATATATATATATATATATATATATATATATATATATATATATAATTTGATTTTTTTTAGTTTGATTTAATATTATAGTAATAATAATAATAAGATTTAAAAAATTAAAATAAAGGATTTAGTTGGTCTAGTTATAAGAAATTGAGGAGAGAACAGAAAGTTGGGAACGTATATGAAATAATTAAAAAAGGAAGAGTTAGGGCAAGCGACAAGGGTAGGAAGAAGAAGAGGAAGACCACCATTGTGGAAGAGCTTGGAGCTTAAAATTTTATGGTAAGGGAGAAACTATTCCTATAAGGGTGTCTAATCATGAGAGGGTAGTGAAGGGTCTTTACCCTCTTAGGTTGGTCTTATGCCATATTATTGTTGATTTGTGACCATGATTGTGAGGAATGAATTGTAATTGTTGTGCCTATAGCAATTAATATTTTTTTATAATGAATTTTGAATTGTTGTTGAATTTTATGTTTGTTGTATGTTAAGTGTTTGGTATGATGATTATGATGATGGTAGGGTTTGAAATTGTGAATTGATTGGTGTGATTATATGAATATAAGTGGTGATTGATGTTGGTATGTTTGTGATTGAGTTAAAAAAAACTATGGACTATTTTTGGTGATGATTTCATGGACGTTTTTGGGGTTGAAGAAGATGAAAATCGTGCTGGAAATTTTCAGAAAAATAGCAATGTTTTAGTAATGCCTTTGTACACGGTTTTGAACATAACCTTCAACTCGTAAATCATTTTGGGATAGGGTTTGGAGCATTGGGTAGCTGAAACAGAGGGCTATAACTTTGTTTCAGGGATAAAATATTTTTGTGATGATTCCATGGACGTTTTTAGGGTTGAAGAAGATGAAAATCGAGCTGGAAATTTTAGAAAAATAGAAACTTTTTAGTAACTCCTTCGTGCATGATTTTGATCAAAACTTTCAACTCGTAAATCATTTTTGGATGAGGTTTGAAGTGTTGGATAGATGAAATAGAGGGACATAACTTTGTTTTAGGGATAAAATATGTTTAACGATTTTATCAGAGGTCGGTAGCAGGTGGGAAAGAAGTGTATGATGTGACGAATATGGACATGTTCGTATTGACAAATTATTTGATGTGTTGTGAATGGTTGGGAGAGTGTGTTTAATTATATTGGTGGTAGTCCAGAAGGGTGGATTACGTTAGGCATGGTTGCAATCGTTTGATCGATTAAGGATCACTAAATATTATTATAATTATTGTATTAATTGAATTATTACAATGCCATGCATTCATTATTGATATGTTGAAGGAGATAAGTCATAGGTCCGAAGGGGGACGAAAGAATTTTCCAGTACTCAGAAGGGGGAGTTTGGGATTCCGAAGGGGGAATTGGGTTTGTATGATGAACCATTGATGAGAATTGGTACCACATGCATCATGGAATATTGTCGGGTCTCATTGCCTTATAATTATGTTGTGCTTATGCATTTGTTGTGGTGAGAATGTGATTGTTAATAAATGGGATTTATGTGTATAAATAATACTCTCTTAATTATAATACACTGTTTATTATATGAATGAATTTCTCACCCCTTTTGTGGTTATCGTGTTTGTGCTCCCTCTGAGTACAGACAATCAAGTATCTGAGTAGTTAGAGATATACCTCATGTTGTTATCAGTCGAGTCTACTAGTGGAAATGCTATAATACGTAATACCAGGGAACAGGTTGTTTTCATTATGTTATTATGTTACGTATCTTTTAATTTAAAGTGATTATTGAACCACTTTTGGTGTGGATGATTTGTTGAGGCTATGAATGTCATACTTTTGTTTAATTCTACTGTTTGGACTACAACTTTTGATTAAATGGAGTAACATTTAGACTTCTTGGATTGTGAAGTGACATCTTACTTGGATAAAATTATATTTTATTTATTAATTATTGAGTTGGGAAGTAGGGTGTTACACAATGCATGACCAACACCGGTCACTAGAGTGACTCTCAAGAACACATGATCTCCCTCTCGGAATTCAAGTGCATTCCTTCGCTTATCATGATAACTCTTATGTCTGCTTTGTGATGCCTTAATCTTTTTCTAAATCATTTTAACCTTCTCAGTAGTCTGCTGAACAATCTCAAGTCCAAGCACAATAATTTCACTTAACTCATACCAACACAAAGGTGTCCTACACTTTCTACCATACAAAGCTTCAAAAGGTTTCATTCCAATATTAGAATAGAAACAGTTGTTGTAAGTGAACTCGATAAGTGGCAAGTAACTATCATAATTACATCCCTGCTCTAAAACACAATTTCTCAACAAATCTTCCAAAGATTGGATAGTCCTTTTTGTTTGACTGTCCGTATGTGGATGATAATCAGAACTCAACTTTAACTTGGTTCCCAAGGCTTCTTTCAAACTCTCCTAAAACCTTGACGTGAACCTCAAATATCTATATGAAAAAATGATCGAAGAAATACCATGCACCTTCACAATCTCAATTTTGTAAATTTCTGCCAACTTCTACAACTGGTAATTGATTTTTATCTGAACAAAATGAGTCGACTTAGTTAGTTTATCCATAACAACCCAGATCAAATCACTCCCTTTCATGGTATTTGGAAAACCCACCACAAAATCCATAAAGATATTATCCCACTTCCACTTAGGAATACTCAAAGGTTGCATCAATCCAGACGGCTTTTGATGCTTAATCTTAGACTTCTAACAAGTCAAACAAAAATAAACAAACTCGACAACATCCTTCTTCATAACTGGTCACCAAAACATCTTCTTAAGATTTTTATACATCTTCGTAGCTCTGGGATGAATACTCAAACCACTCCTATGACCTTCTTCAAGAATTCTCTTCTTAAGCACTAGAAAATACGACACACAAACTCTATCTCTGAATCTCATAATCCCATTCCCATCTACTTTGAAGTCTAACTCTTCACCTTGATCGATTAACACCCACCAGACAATCAATCCCAAGTCCAACTTCCGACCTTCTTTGATCTCTTCCAACACACTGCTATTCAACTTCAGCATCCCCAACTTCACACTTCCTAGCGGTATCTCACATGCCAAGCTAAGATCTATGAACTGCTCAATTAATTCCAATTCTCGAACCATAAGCGCCGACATATGCAAGGACTTCCTACTCAAAGCATCTTCTAGCACATTAGCTTTATCAGGATGGTAACTCAAACCAAAGTTGTAGTTCTTCAAAAACTCTAGCCACCTTCTTCGCCTCATATTCAACTTCTTCTGATTAAATAGATACTTCAAACTCTTATGATTACTGAAAACTTCAAACGCCGAACAATAGAGATAATGTCTCCAAACTTTAAGCTCGAAGACTACTGCTTCCAAATCCAAATCATGGGTAGGACATTTCCTCTCACGAGTCTTGATTTGTACCGAAGCATATGCTACAACCTAACCATTCTGCATAAGCATGCAACTTAAGCCCGTCTTTGATGCATCACAATACACAATAAAAGATTCCTTTGCATCTGGAAAGATTAATATTGGCGCTGACATACATCAAGAAGGTCAACACTACGCAACCATCGACTCCAAGGTTCTAGATAAAAGTTCCCTAGAGTCAGAAACCCTGTTTGAAAATATGGTCACCTTAACGAATACTCATTAAAAAACAATACCTCCAAGAGGATTTACTCTAGGCGAGGTCTTTGCACCAACCAAATGAGACATACGTAAAGAAGGTTAACACTACACAACCACCCACTTAAACTTAGGTTTTTTCTCAGGCTCGAGTATAGAGCCTTTCTCATAATGTGTATAAGCAACCAGAATATCCAGACCACAACACATAAGAACCGTATAGCAAATAAATAGGCAGCAAAGATAACACATAAGATATAAACATATATTAGAAGAAAGCAAAGAAGCAAAGCTAGCATTCATCGCAAAGACAACACGTTCGAGATTCGGTTATGCGTGGAGAAGGTATTAGCACCTCACACATTTATTGTACTCAACAGGAATCATTTAGTCATCTTTGTGAATATGAGTGTTAGTATATGTTATTTGATTTCTTCTAATTAATGAAAATGTTTATGTGAAATGAAATGGACTAAAAAAATGAGTTTTTTTTATGAAGGTGCTTAACAAGATTGCGAATCTTGCTCCTACGTATCCCTAGGTGAAATGAGGAATTCAAAGCTTCGTAGTTCTTTGTAGCAAATGTTTGTTGATTGGTTGTTTTAGTGAATGATGTTTAGGCCGCATTTGAGCGGTTAACATTACTTGTTGCTCGTGCATGGGAAGCTGAAGTGTTTGTTTGCATACCTTGTCATAATGGATAAAACATCACTTGTTTGTAAAAAGGTTTAATTTTTTATCACGCTTGGGAAAAATGAGTTTGATTGGTTGAATTTATTTTTGGGGGAAGACAAGTATTTAAAAGGCAAGCTATACAACTTGTATTCAAATACTCGGGGAAAAGAGGGATATACATCCAACTAGTCCTTTTTCATCCAAATTAATTGTGAAAAAAATTTGATATGAATTAAAGTCTTTTGAAGATGACAAGTACTTGAAAGGAAATCTATAAAATAAATATCCAACTACTCGGGGAAAAAAGGGATATACATCCAACTAGTCCTTTTTCATCTGATTTAATTGCAAAAAATATTTGATATAATTAAATTTTTTTAAAGATGACAAGTATTTGAAAGTCAAGCTATACAACAGGTATCCAAGTACTCGGGGAAAAGAGGGATATACATCTAACTAGTCATTTTACATCTGATTTAATTGTGAAAAAGATTTAATCGAAAGGCAAACTATATAGTAGGAATCAAAGTACTCGGAAAAAATAAGAATATACATCCAACTAGCCCTTTTACATCCAATTTAATTGTGAAAATAATTTTGGTTTTATTTAGTGAAATAGATTTATTAATTTAAGTGTAAAAAGTGGATTAACTTTAAAAGTGGTCTTGATTTTGATTTTTTTTTAAACAGTGATTTATTTTTGTGTTTATTGAATTAATTAAGTTAATTTTAATATCTTGGAAATAATTAATATAAACAAATCAAGAATAAACAACTAAATAATAGTTAGGGGTACAAGCTAAGAAAAGGATGTTAAGTGAAGTAGAAACCAATCTGGGCCCAAGGGTTTAGGCCCAATAAGCCAAAAAACAAAGGAAAGGATCTGGATTCGCCTGAACGTCTGATGAAGATCAGACAGTCAGGATTAGATCACAGGGTTCAAATAAAAGCCACGAATCTGAGCTACTTGATTATGATCAAGTGGTCAAGAACTAAGGACTATGATGAGGGTCATTGCATATGACCTCCTCCGTTTTAACACTAATGGCCAATGAAGTGGTGACATGTGGTCATCTTTTATTGAAAATAAAATAAAATAAATAAAATAAAAATGAAATAGGAAAATAAAGAGAGAGAATCATAATTAATGTAGAGTTTTTTAAATATTATATGCTCCATAAGTATCTTCAAGAAGATATGATTTGTTTCAATTTAAATTTTTATTTAAATTTGAATCAATCTTCGTCCAGCTGCCAAACAAATCAGCTAATCATATTGCTATGCTAATTATCAAGAAAATATTATCCAATCTTTGACCAGAAACTCTTCCTAAACGCAACAGTGTTGACCTGTTGCGCAAGGCCTAGATGTCATACCTCATGTTACGACATCATGTCCAGCATATGTTCCTTCTGCTCCTCCATACAGCTTAAGCAAGCTAGATAATCTTGAACATTTTGAATACTTCTCTATGTTGTTGTGGTACAAAATGCAATCAATCCAATAGAAACTACAAAGCTATTTGAATCATGTAATTGTTGAGTGTTATTCAATAAAATTGCAATCCTAGTACTATTTAATTAAATTTTTGGTTAATGCCATTTATATGTTAATGAATGTATGAATTGACTCCAAGAGAAAATTGACTATTAACACAACTTTTGAAACTCAATCTACTTTAACTATTCAACCAATAATTGCTTTATACATGTTGAATTATTTGATATTGATATAGGAATTAATGTGCAAGAAATCATATTTTGATTACAACTTATCTGAATTCATTAGGGGGTTGTAATTGAAAGAGAGAGTTATGAGCCAAGAAATGGGTTATAACTAATAGTAAAAGATAAAATATTCAAAAAGGCATTATCGTTTTTAATCATTGTTAACTTTTTTATTCCCTTATATGTTTACCAAACCCTTACACAAACTCTCAATTTAATATCCTTAGTATGATAGTATTGTTTAGTTGAGATTGAAACAATCTATGTGGATACAAATTTAGAATTTATTACTTGGCGACAATTTAATACACTTGTTAAATATTTTATCATCTTGTTAAATATTTTATTATTTGGTCTCACGGTTAGGGGTGGACAAAAACCCGCAACCCGTATTAATCTGATAAAACCGAACCGACTTTTAGTCAAACGGGCGGGTCAAATGGGTTAACGGGTGATTGGATGTTCAAAACTAGTTTCAAATGGGTTTACACGGGCGGGTGCGGGTCCAATTTTTGGACCCAGCGATACCCAACCCAACCCGTATCTTACAAATTAATTACACTGGAATATTATAATAATTAACTGATAGTTGCCTTTCTCTTTTGTTTGTGCTTACAGCTAGCTTACCTTTATTACTACTATATTATAATAACAGTTTATTTTCTATGCTATTTTCATTTTCAAAATTTTCAGCTAACCATCTCTTCAAACATAGCATGCTTTATCATTTGTATTATTTTCTATGTGTTTTATATCAGCAACACAAAGAAACTGCATATTTCCTTTTCTTCTTCTCTTTTCTCTTTCATTTTCTTTTCAAATTTCTTTATTTTTTTTCTTAATATTTGTTTTTAGTTGATGGATGATACAGATCTGAGCTGAGAAATATACAAAACTTTTAGTTTTTTACTATAAATCTAGAGCTTTTCTAAATCTTTATTCTGATATGTTGATGTGTTTTTTAGATGCTAACCCGTTCAGACCCATCCGGAAAACCCGCAACCTGAGCAGAGTGTAAACCACATGAACCGGAAAAAAATATGGGCGAAATTGGGTCTCTAGATCCAAACCGCGGTTTGGACCGGTTTGATGTTTTGGGCCCGAACCCGCCCAAACTGACCCAATGTCCACCCCTACTCACGGTAGTTAAATCATTAATGTGTGATGATTCGATCTAACGGTCCAAGGATTATTCAATCATTTGAGGTCATTGGGTAGTTAAATCATTAATTGTGTGATGATTCGATCTAACGGTCCAAGGATTATTCAATCATTTGAAGTCATTGGGACTCCCTTTGTTGGGTTTTATCATGACTCTATGTTACTTGCAATAAGAACCGAAACAGTAGCCCCAAGTAGGGATGCTCACGGTTAATTTGCATAATCAATCCATAACCATAAATAATTCATATGTTATAACCGGTTATTAAAACCAATTGTCATAAGTGATTTTCATTTTTTAAAATGGTTATAAACTGGTTATATCCATAACCAATTTTATAATTAACTTTGATTTAATTTTATTTTAAAATTAATATTTTCAAGAATTTTTTTTTCTAAAAAATAATATTTTTTTAAGAAAAAATATTTATGTTTAAAAATATTTTTTTTATTTTAAAAAAATAATTTTTTAAAACTTTTTGAAAAAAATTTATTTATTGAAAAAATTAAAAATATATTTTTTTAAAATGAATTTTTTTAAAAAATAATATTTTTTTTTAAATAAATTTTTTTAAAAAATATTTTTTTTTCAAAAAATTATTTTTTTCAGAAAAAAAAAATTCAAAAAAATATTTATTTTTGAAAAAATTTTCAAAGTTCTTTTTTTTATAAATTTTTTTGACTAATTTGGTTTTTATTTTGGATATAGATGTCCAAATTATATATTTGATTAAAACCATATTAAAAATATATCCAAAATATGAATTTGATTAAAATCATACTAATAATTAACCAATTTTTAATAACTGAATTTAAATATAAATATGTATTATTTAAATAACCGGTTTATTTGAGCATCCCTTCTCCCAAGCCAAATTCGACATATCTAGAATGAGGCTTCTGTCAATGTGTTATGAGGATTGATCCAGAGACAAAAGTCAAGTTAGTATGTGTGCCTCCTTGAGGATATCTCTATTTAACTTCTTTCATTGTTTTAGGAGAACCAGACGATTTAATATATTATATCTTTGTTGGGTTGTGTTTTTATTTTGGCATGCCATGACTATTTATTTTGTTAGGATTTCTTTAGACACGCACATTTAGAGTTTTAATATATTTCTTTTGCCTACAAAGCTTATCAAGGAAACAAATATGTGGATAATAAATTTTATTTGGATGTGTTATATCAAAAATAGAAAACTCTAGTCATAATTTCTTGGGACAAATTTTGTGCTCCTCTTTAATTAAAACAAATAACCAAGAAAATGAAGTAGGTTGTATTATTATTGTAACATGCTCTCATATGATTAACAATAAGCATACACTCTTTAGGTTAGATTACTTAAAGACAAAAGTTGGTTGTATGAAAATATCTCTTGATATAATTCAAAATGACAACTATCTAAAAATTGGAGATGGTAGTTTTTTTATTATAAGCAAACTGAATATATAATTCTAAAAAGAGCATAAGGGTACTCAACCTCAACAATACAATAAAAGATCGCCTACAGAATAAGACAGGACATCCTAAAAAACTGTTAATCGGTTAAATAAAACGACGGATTGTTTTGCCACACCAACAGATCGATAATAGTCCGACCACTCTTGATATTCAAAAGCCAATCCTTGGACGGAAATTTTATACTCCTCAAAAACTCCATTTTCTCCAACCTCCCTTCTTAAAAAATAATGGAATTTCTAGTATATATTTCGGTGATTAACATGTTCTTGTCATTTCAATTTCTTAAGATCTATCACCTTTACTCAATGTTTTAAAACCCAACCGATCTTGGTTGGTCGGCCCGATCTGTTCGTGAATTAGAGGGTAGGGCGAAATAGAAGATTAGCGGATTGAAAAAGTGACAACTAGAATTACCAGAATGCCTCCTGGCGACCAAGGAGATAAAGGTGAAAAAAGGCCATTTTAAAGGTTTTAGTGCTAACTTGAAATGGGATTCCAAATCGAACGGAGGGAGGAAGGACTGCAGAGGTAACAGGAAGTCTACGACGGTTTTTTTCACGGAGTTCCCGGATCATTTGAGGGCTAAGGACCTGTTCAGTCATTTCGAAGAATATGAATTGATTGACGAGGTCGTTATTCCTGCGAAACCGGATAAGAGAGGAAGAAGGTACGGCTTTGTTCGTTACTTCGACGTCAAAGACGTTAGGAGCTTGGTTCTGAGACTGGACAATTTGTGGTTGG
Source organism: Lathyrus tuberosus (assembly GCA_022829125.1). Classification (NCBI taxonomy): domain Eukaryota; kingdom Viridiplantae; phylum Streptophyta; class Magnoliopsida; order Fabales; family Fabaceae; genus Lathyrus; species Lathyrus tuberosus. The sequence goes on from JALAZF010000592.1 coordinate 457,799, forward strand.
AGGGGCGGAAGCTCCATGCAAACCTGTCTAGGTTTCAGAGGGCGGTGGATGAAGCATTTTCGGAGGCACCCGGAGGAGTGGGAGGTGCAAGAAGGTTTGGGGGGGACGCGAACGGTAGTGCAAACAGAGAGAGTCTTAACTCAAGGAGTAAGGAGGCCTTTGGAAACTCTAGGTTTGTGTCGAAAGGTAAATCCTTTGCGGAGGCTACCAAACCGAAAGGCAAGTTCCCTCATCCTCAGAAGACGGGCAAGATTCTCAGTTTCGAAGTTGGGCGGAATGAGCTAAAAAGGTTTGAGAAGGCGTATGTGGGGAAGGTCATCACGCCAGGAACAACGTATAATATGCAGAGTTATTTCTTTTCTGAAGGCTATTTTGGCCTCAAAGTGACGCCACTTGGAGCAAACCTCTGCCTCCTAGAAGAAGATGAAGAAGGAGAGCTGGAAGCTTTGGTCGACGGAGCCAATGACTGGTTGAGTCAATGGTTTCTGGAGGTGAGAAAATGGAGGGGGGAAGATGTGGACCATGAGAGGTTGACTTGGCTCCGGTGCTTTGGAGTCCCAAGTCACGCGTGGAGTACAGCCTTTTTTGAACGTTTAGCAATGCTGGTAGGGAAGTTTGTTTGCCATGAGGAGAATTATTTAAATTTCTCTAAAATGGATGTTGCTTGTTTCATGGTGAGGACTACATGCGGAACGACGATTAATGAAACGATAAACGTCAATATCAACGGGAAGACGTATAGGGTGAGGATGGTGGAGGCATGTGGTTGCTCGTCGTTAATGGAGGGAACGAAACCGGAGATCATGGCCAAATCTTCCGACGAGGTCAGCACCGAGTCTAACTCAGGGTGGGGATGTGGGGAAGGTGAAGATGCAGGAAAGGAGATTTCAGATTGGGGTGTAGCTCGAGGTAGTAACAGTGACCTGTCCATTCATGGTGAAGACTGTCAGATTATCTCAGAGGGAAACTGCCCAACCAGTGTTAAGGAACCTAAAGTGCATGGGGGTGCGAGTCCTAGGATTGGAAGCTCTAAAGTTGTTGAGGTGATGGGACCTGAGGAGGCTGTAGATTGTTCAGATGAAGAGCAGGTTTTACTCTTTTCTTGCAAAGTGGGTGACCCCACATCTGAGGCATCTAGGGAACAGGGGCAGGAGGAGGTGGGCCAGAGGGCAAATGTGGTGTCTGATGATCACGTGTTGGCCCATAAACACCAGGCCTTTAAAACTAGGCTGGGCCGGGTCAAAAGGAGTATGAATTCTAAAGGGCATCCAAAGTCGGGTTCCTTTAGAAAAAAATCATCTCACAAAAGTGCGATAGGCGTTACGGAAAGGGTTTCTTCCCTGTCGAAAACTAGCGAAGGGGGGTTCTCAGGTAGCTCTATTTCGAAGAAAGCTATGAAGCCATGAGAATCAAATTCTTCCGGTCGTGGAACGAGATGTCATTCGGTCACCGACTCTGAAGTGTTCCAAGGAAACAAGAGGTTCTGGGCAGATTTTGAGTCAAAAGTGTCTTTGAAGATCAAGGAGATTATTTCCAATCTTGGTGTTACAGGTGGGCCAGGGGAGGAATCTTTACTGAAGGAGATCAAAAGGATTGAGCAAAGGGACAAGGAAGAAATGTCTTTGAAGGAGTCAAAAGACAACGGTGCACCATGAATTTATTATTAATCAACATCAGAGGAGGGGGGTCTTCGTCAAAGAGAAGAAGAATCGCACAGATGATTAAGGCAGACAAGGTTGATGTGTGTTTTCTGCAGGAATCAAAGTTGTCTGAGGTGGGTTTAGAGTTGGCTACTTCGTTTTGGGGAAGTTCCAATGTTGAATGGTCCTATGCTAGTGCCATTGGAGCTTCTGGGGGTATCATAACGTTGTGGAGGAAATATTTTTTCAAACTTTTGTTCAGTTACAAGGGTATTGGCTATGTCGGAGTTTGTGTTGAGTGGAAGGGTAAGGAGTTGCATTTGGTTAACGTTTACACCCCTTGCCATATCCATTTGAAACGGAAGTGCTGGGAAGAGATGGTGACCAGTAGATATAAATTCAAGGGTGATAGTTGGGTTATCGGAGGAGACTTTAACGCAGTCTCTTGTAGGGAGGAGAGGATTGGGTCATCTGAGGGTGGCCGTGGAGGTGAAATTCTGGAATTCTCTAAGTTCATTGAAGATATAGAGTGTGTGGATGTTCCTTGCTTAGGAGGGAAGTTTACTTGGTTTAGTGGCTGTGGAAAATCTATGAGCAGATTAGATCGTTTCTTACTTTTGGAGAGATTGGTGGAGGAGTGGCAGGTGGTGGGTCAGGTTATCGGTAAGAGAGACATTTCGGATCACAACCCCATCTGGCTGTGTTCTAGCAATGTCGATTGGGGGCCGAAGCCTTTTAAGTTCAACAACAGTTGGATTTCTCATCATTTGTTCAACGATTTTCTTTCCACCGAATGGAAGTCTATGGTCGTGTCAGGTAGGGGGGACTACGTTTTTAAAGAAAAGCTTTGGTTACTTAAGGTCGCGTTGGGAAAGTAGAGTAAAGAAGTTTTTGGTTGGATCGACTTGAGAATCGAGACAGCGGTTGACGAGCTGTATGAAATTGAAAGATTCTTTGTTGAGGATTCAGACCTTCAGGATGCGAACAAGAGAGAGGAGAGGAGAAGGGCCTGGACTGATTTTTGGAACCATCTAAATCTCAAGGAGTGCCTTCTTAAGCAGAAGTCGAGATCTATGTGGCTAAAGGAGGGTGATAGAAATTCTCGGTTTTTCCATAGGGTTATCCGAGATAGGAATTGCAGGAACAACATCCTTTTCGTAAATACGCCAGAAGGAAGGAAGGAAGAACTGGAAGAAATTAAAGCTGAAGTTCGAAATCATTTCATGAACACTTTTGCAGAATTTGTTGATTGCAGGCCAGTTATTAATGGTATTGACCTCCCTTCTCTTACTGTTAACGATAGGCTATCTATTGAAGAACCTGTTTCTTTAGCAGAGATAAAAGATGCTATATGGAGTTGCAATGGGAGTAAAAGCCCTGGCCCTGGCGGTTACAGTTTCAGTTTCCTCCAAAGTGGCTGGGACGTCATTAAAGGTGACATTTGCAAGTTCGTTGGGGATTTTTTTTAAAAACCTGTCCTTACCAAGGCTGCTATGGCATCCTTCTATACTCTCATCCCTAAGGTCAACAACCCTCAATTGCTATCCAACTATAGGCCGATATGTTTGGTTAGCTGCTTTCAGAAAATTCTCTCAAAAATTCTGGCGACGAGATTAAAGAAGGTCATTGGCTCTATCATTTCCATAGAGCAATCGGCGTTCATCAAAGGCCGAAGTATAGGAGACGGAATCTTGACTGTTAATGAGATTTTAGACTATGCAAGTAGAATGAAGAAGGAGTGTATGATCATGAAAATCGATTTTGAAAAAGCTTATGACTGCGTGAGTTGGAATTACCTTAGATACATGATGACCAGGATGAATTTCGGTGAAACTTGGCTGAGTTAGATAGAAGTTTTGGTCTTCAAGGGCACGGCGTCGGTTCTTGTGAACGGTAGCAACACTCCGGATTTCAAGATTGAAAAAGGATTGCTTCAGGGCAATCCTTTATCTCCATTTTTGTTCTTATTGGTGATGGAGGGACTTACGAGAATGATGAAGAAAGCGAGCGAGGAGGGAGTGTTCAAGGGTTTCAAAGTTAATGACCGACTCAGCTACAACATTGTTCAGTACGCAGATGACACTATGTTAATTGGCGAATGCAGTTGGGATAATCTTTGGAGTGTTAAAGCCATTCTCAGAGGCTTCAAACTGGTTTACGGCCTTAAAGTCAATTTCACTAAGAGTTGTCTCAGTGGAGTTAACTTACCTCCTAACTTTGTCGCTGCGGCAGCTAATTTTTTGTTTTGCAGGGTTGGTGCGCTACCTTTCTCCTTCCTTGGAATTACGGTGGGGGGAAGCCCGAGGAAAGTGAAGACTTGGTCGAAAGTTTTGAGCTATTTGAGGAATCGTCTGTCGGTTTGGAAAGGTAGACATCTTTCCATAGGAGGGAGGGTGGTGCTAATAAATTCAGTCTTGAATGCGCTGTCGGTTTACTCTCTGTCCTTCTATAAGGCACCGGTAGGTGTTCTTAAAGTGATTATTCGTATCCAGAGCAGTTTTCTATGGGGAGGGGCTGATCGTAGTAGAGTTATCCATTGGGTGAGTTGGAATAAGGTGTGCCAACCTAAAGAAAAAGGCGGTTTGGGCATTAGAAACATAGTATCCTTTAACAAAGCCCTGCTATTTAAATGGAAGTGGCGGATCATGACGAAGAAGAATGGGCTTTGGAGCGGCATCTTAGAGCATAGATACTCGTCTAAAAGCCTTCGTCTGAAAGTGAACAACAATGTAGGTTCTAGTGGTGGGAAGAAAGGGTCTCTGTGGTGGAGAGACCTCTCGTCTATCAGCTACGACAAAACCCTTGGGTCCGATTATTTCGTAGACAATATCGTTTGCAACATGGGCAACGGAGTGGACACCTCTTTCTGAAGCAGCAGATGGTTGGGAGACAAACCTCTCAAAGTTGTGTGTCCAAATTTGTATGCGCAGGCCATTAACTCTAACTGGAGTGTTTGTGAGGCAACGGAATGCCTCGCGTTGTCCAACTATAATCTGGAGGAGATTGTTCATTTCAGAGATCCCACCGGCATGATGGTTGAGACAGTAGCCTTGTCTTCTCTGCTGTTGGAGGCTAAACCCTTGGAATCTTTTGAAGACTCTTTTGAATGGGGTGGAAATGCAACTGGAGTTTTCTTAGTCACAGAATGTTACCATTTTATACAGGAGGTGTCTGGTTTGAGTCTTTATGAAGACATTTCTTATGGTGAGAAGATGATTTGGAAGCTTAGCATCCCCTCTAAGGTCCAGGTTTTTCTGTGGAGATTAATGAGGGATTGCATAGCAACTAAAGATCAACTGATCCGAAGAGGGGTCCCTCTTGACTTCGATGATTCCTTGTGCCCGCTGTGCAAGTTAGCAGAGGAAAGTACTATCCACCTGTTTCTCCTTTGCGATTTCGTCGTTGCCGTGTGGGATAGAATTGTCGAATGGTCGGGTGTCATATTCAAGGATGGGGATAGCTGTAAGGATGCTTTCGATTCCGCCTCATCTGCTGCGGGAAGGAAGTTTGACAAAAAGATAGCTATGTCTATATGGGCGGCGACGGTTTGGTGGTCGGTTTGGAAAATCCGTAACGACGTTGTTTTTAACGCGGCAAGCGGCTCTGTCGAGGAAGTGGTTAGGTCTATTAAGAGGGTGTCTTGGCTTTGGTTGGGTCCTTCCTTAGGGAATTTGGTTCTGTAGGCTTGGTTGTTGGTGGTCTGCTAACTGTTAGTTTTTCTGAGCTGTTGTGTAGCTCGGTTTCTTTTGTTTTGTGTTGGGAGTTTTAGTGGTTGTGGGTTGGTAGTGTTGTGTAGTTTAGGTGGTTGATTTTTCTTTTTGGCAGTGGTTAGTGTTTTGTTGCCTTGCCGGTTTTGCGTTTCTGGTGGTGAGCAGGCTTCTCTGTGTTTTATTTTCTTGTTGTTTGCAGTTTGTTGTTTTCTTCTGCTGAAGGATTTTGTTATGCTGTTGGTTGTAAGGGTGAGCACCCCTTGTGCTCTAGTTTTTAATTCATTACTTTTAAAAAAAAAAAAAACATGTTCTTGTCATTAGAAAAATGGAATTCACCATTCCTCTCACCTAATGAATATCATTTAGTTTAGAATCACTCTATATATATGAAGAGCTCTCCTTTAGAGATGCACATGTTTCCAAAATTTACACCTAATTAAAATATTTGATGGGAAAATAATTTGGAAATTTCTTAACACACCACCAAATTTTTTTAGGCACCATGCGCGCTGACGAAAATACCTCTGCATTTCGGATGTGTAAATCCGGATGCACCCTTTTTTTTAATTTTTACATTTTTTTTGGATGTGCAAATCCGGACGTACCTTTTTTTAAAAATTTTCAATTTTTTCCGGATGTGTACATCAGGAAAATTTTCTGATCTGCAAATCCGGAAAAAATAAAAAGAAAATTCATAAAATCATTTACTTCTAAATATAATTAAATCCAATATAATTAAAATTAATATCATATTTTAATATAATTAAATCCAATATAATTAAAATTAATATGATTTTTTCAATATAATTAAATCCAATATAATTAAATTAATTTGAGAAGTAAATACCATATAATTTTAATTATAATTTAGAAGTAAATACCATATAATTTTAAATACCAATATAATTAAATCCAATTTTAGAAGTAAATACCATATAATTTTAAACCCAATATAATTAAATTAATTTTTTCAATATAAAAAAAAATTATTTAGAAGTAAATACCATATTAATCATTTAGAAAAAAATTATATTAATTTTAATTATATTGAATTTAATTAAATTGGATTTAATTATATTGAAAAGTCATATTAATTTTAATTATGTTGGATTTTAATTATATTGAATTTAATTATATTTAAAAGTAAACGATTTTATAGAATACTTTTGATTTTTTACGGATCTGAGATCAGAAATTTTTTTTGATATACGCATCCGAAAAAAATTGAAAATTTTTACAAAAACGGTGCATCTGGATGTACACATCTGAAAATTGAGAACAAAAACAAAATTCCACGCGGTGTCTAAGAAATATGGGTGGTGCATTAAAAAACCCTCAACAATTTTGTCTAACGTGATTCCTCTTTCCAAAACGGCAAAACCTGTGTCATTTGAAATATAGCCAATACTCTTTTTCTATGCATATTTGAAATTGGTTATCATCAATTCTTAAGAGGTGGTTGATCCTCACATCGATGACCAATCGTATTATAGGATTTCACAATTTTGATATCTTTAATTGTCTTTACGATGATTTTATGTTTTCTATTTAATCTATTGAAATTGCTTATAACAATAGGGATGGCCCAATAAGGACTAAGGATCTTTCAAGAAATCTAAATGGTATAAATGTCATCATTTAATTGAGAATTTTCATATCAAATTCTCTATAACTCAAAGGATTATATATATATATATATATATATATATATATATATATATATATATATATATATATATATATATATATATATATATATATATATATATGTGTGTATGTTCTGGACTGGGCTGGGGCATACTCATCAGTCGAGCAGACCCAACCCACAAGGCCTGGGATAGTCCAATAAGGACTCCTAGCAAGACCACTGTCGAGCATAGGCTCACCTCCACAGGGTCGGGCACACGCCTAACCTCGAGTGTGTACGGCACTCACAGCATGGACCATCGGGCGCAGGCCCTAAGCCTCCCCGGGCTAGCCTCTCCTCGACGACCACGTGCTCCTCCCCGAGAGGAACCATCTCCGCCCGCAAGTGAGTCCTCTCCGCGAGGACACGTCTCTCCCCGACACGAAGGACTCCTCCCCGCGAGGACACGTTCTCATGTAACCACCCACTCCCGATGGAATCGGTCTGCCCTAATTCTGGAGATCTAGGAACGGTTACCCTAGGGCGAAGACCACGTGCTGGTCTTCACTACGTCACGTAAGCCCTGGCAGTTACTTGGATTGGGCCTAGCAATCCAGCCCAATGCAAGTAACCGTTGGCCCCGCGCTGGGGGCTCTCTATAAATACCCTTTCACTTGAGAGGGTCAGGTTACTCACTTCTTGACATTTTAACCTTCTTCTCTTGTACTTGCTTTTTCTCTGACCGTTACCTTACTTGAGCGTCGGAGTACCTTGCAGGTACAACCCCCCCCCCCCCCCAACTGTCTTTCAACTGCACCGGAGCTGAAGTCCATACGACGTTGTTGGCCACCAGATACTGTCTGATCCAGGTACGATCAGTGGCGCCGTCTGTGGGAACCCTTTGCTTCCCCGTTTTTCCTCCGATAAACCAAAGCAACTCTCATTCATCGCCATCATGGCCGGCAATCCGTCCGCTAACAAAGCTCTGGACACCGTCCTCGCGCAACTCGAGAACGGGAACCACCGCGAAGACGCCGCTGCCCTTCACGTCAAAGAAGGCGATGTGAGAGACGTGCAGACCGCCTCCCTAGACTCCCAAGACGTGGCTTACAACGCCGCCCACCAAGACGATCAACAAACCGTTTTTCAGCCAGTTGCTCCTCCGCCGAATGCAGACGCGAGCACCGTGGCCCTGTTCGCCTTGATCAATCAGACCCATCAGCTGATCGCACACCAGAATACCAGAATTGAAGCGCTGGAGCAAGGGCGGGCACGACGATCTTCCCCTCGAAGACATCGCCGTCCACCGTCGCCTCGTCGTTCCCCTTCCCCGCGAAGGACCCCTTCAGACGAATCTCGGACCCCCTCACCGGTATGCGAGGGTCTTCGGCCACGTCTTGAGCGTCCCCAGCCGACGATCTCCCAGAAACGCCCTCGTTCCCCACCTCGGAAGGAACCCAGGGCCTCCACCACTACCAAGAAGTCCAAGCAGACCGAGGAGAGGCCGAGGCACCGCTCGAGGAATTTCCCTCCACGACATCAGTGATCCCCTTCGATGTCCCCGACAGGAAGTGACGACGACGACCAGAGGACCCCTTTGTCGTGGGAGATCATGAACGCCCCAATTCCTGCGGGCATGGAGAAACCTCCGCAGCTGGGAAACTACGACGGCCTGTCCGACCCTGACGACCACGTCGAAAGTCTCGAAGCCATGCTCGACTTCAGAAACGTCAGGGGAGCCATCAAGTGCAAGCTTTTTCCCACCACTTTGAGGAAGGGCGCCATGACTTGGTACAAGGGTCTGGCACCCGGGTCGATCACATCCTGGAAGCAACTAAGCCAACGCTTCACCAAACACTTTACCGAGTCTCGTTGGCATCCGAAGACGGAAGCTGCCCTAGAAAGCATCTTTCAGGGAAGAACGAATCTCTCCGGAACTACATTGAGAGATTCAACAGAGAAACTGTCGAGGTCTATACGACCGACGACATGAAGAAGTATTTAATCATCCATGGGCTACGCTTTGGATCTGACTTTGCCAAGTCCGTGGGCCTCCGCAGACCCCGTTGTCTCGAGGATCTCCTCCAACGGGCGCAGTCGTACATCGAGCTCGAGGAGTCGGAGGCCGCACAGATCGCCCTTGAATCGAGGCGCAAAGAAGGCCCCCGCGTCCACAAAGAAGAAGACTCCCCTCCCCGACGAGGAGGAGAAAGAAAGAGAGATAATCTCCCCCGGGAACCTCGTGAACCACGCAGACCAGCTGGCCGGTTCACCGAGTACACCCCACTCAACGCTCCCCGTGCCCGAATCCTCTCCGAGTGCCAGAACTCAGAATTTGTGAAAGGAGGAGTCCGCTTTCCGAAGCCCACTGCCCCCAAATCAAACGTTGACAAGTCAAAATAATGTAGGTTCCACCGGAGTCACGGGCATGTGACAGAAGACTGCATTCATCTCAAAGATGCGATTGAAATTCTGATCAAGGAGGGACATCTAAAGAAATACGCCCAGAAGAATGACACTCCTCGTCCCAGCTCCCGGGAAGCCCAGAACGTCGAGGAGATGACGCCTCCTCCCGATGAGAGTCGCCTTCAGGTCGCCCTCAGTGTTACCCGACCCGAAGATTTCTTTGTCCCCCTAATCATTGAAGGCCAAGAAGCAAATCGCAACATGTGGGCAACCTTCCCCCAAGAGGACCCCGTCACTACCCGTAGCACCTGGGAAAGCTTCCCCAGGGCGATGGTCATCTCCAGGGGTGGTCCCGAGAAGTTGTCCGTCGGATCGATCAAGCTGAAATTTGACGAGCTGGAATCCGTAACGTCAGCGAAGACAACCACTCTCGAGAAAGTACGGGGAAACTTCAACCCTATCACCTTCTACCTCGAGGAACTCCCCGGGGGAGTGCCAAACGCCACTATTCCCCTCCTGGTCAGGGCACTGATGGCGAACTTTGATGTTCGAAGGATCCTAGTCGACTAGGGAAGTTTGGTCGACATCATGTATGCCCATTTGTTCGGAACCCTTCAGCTCGACGAAAGGCATCTGACCCCGTACGTCGGTTCAGATCTACAGGGGTTCAACAGAACCACCACCAGACCATGGGGTTACGTGGAGCTGATGGTCACATTCGGGGCCGAAGACACTGCCCGACAGGTGAAGATCCATTTCTTGGTGGTCGATTGCCCATCCCTTTACAACTGCATCCTCGGGAGGACCACCCTGGCTGAACTTACGGTGGTACCATCAACGGTCCACCTCAAAATGAAGTACTACATGACGAGGGGACGAGTAGTGACGATGCACGGGGACATCGACGCGGCCATAAGATGCTTCGACGCCGCCATCAAAGGCATGAGTTCAATCGACGCCAAACCCAAGACCGTGGCCAAACCACCCCAGGACGCCGAACAGGTATCTCTCCCGTGCGTCAACGCGGTCGAACTCGACAGCAGGTTTCCGGGCGAACTCGATGAAGACGGGGCAGAAGACCTCGACCTCCAGGCGGAAAACAAAGGGCGGCCTCTCTACCCAACGCGCCCCATCCTAGACGGGGACTTTGAGCTCGTGCTCCTCGGGAACGATCCGGACCGTAACGTGAAGATTGGCACCGGGATCCCCGACCTGGCAAAGGAGCAGCTGAAGGCATGTCTAAGGGAGAACGCTGATCTCTTCGCATGGAGCGCATCCGAGATGCCTGGCCTCGACCCCGAGGTGGCTTGCCATCAGCTCGCAGTAGACCCGACCGCTAGGGCCATAGCACAACGTAGGCGTAACAGTCTCCTGAAAAAGCGGAGGCTGCTGAAAAAGTTGTAAAAGACCTCCTAGAGGCAAATTTTATTTCGGAAGCCAGATACACGACCTGGCTGTCCAACGTTGTACTTGTTAAAAAGAATAATGGAAAATGGAGGATGTGCGTTGATTATACTGATCTTAACCGGGCTTGCCCGAAAGACTGTTATCCCTTACCTAACATCGACCAGCTGGTCGACAATTCTGCAGGTTACAAACTACTATCCTTCATAGACGCTTACTCGGGATACAACCAAATTCCCATGGACAAGGTCGACAAACAACACACGGCCTTCATGACCGCGTCGGGCAACTACTATTACAACGTAATGCCCTTCAGTCTAAAGAACGCCGGTGCGACCTACCAACGGATGATGAATAAGGTTTTCCGGGCCGAAATCGGTGAAATGCTCGAGGATTACATGGACGACATGATCGTCAAATCCGCAGAAGAAGTCGACCACACCGCGCACCTCAAGAAGGTGTTCGACACGATGAGGAGATGCCGCATGAGGTTTAACCCCGACAAATGCACCTTCGTCGTCCGGGCAGGTAAGTTCCTCGGATTCTACCTCACAGAACGAGGAATCAAGGCCAACCCCGACAAGTGTAGGGCTTTTTCCGAGCTCCCTACTCTGGACTCAAAGAAGTCGATACAATCATTGAACGGGATGCTCACCGCTCTCTCCCGCTTCGTCACCAAATCTGCACAGTACGCACTCCCATTTTTCAAACTTCTTCGACAAAAAGCGGAGTTTGAGTGGAGCAAAGAATGCGAGCAGGCGCTCCTCCACCTAAAGCAAGTCCTGTCGCAGCCCCCGGTCCTCTCACGCCCTGAGAGCGGGGAGACACTCTTCTTGTATCTTACAATCACGAGTGAAGCAGTCAACGCCGTCCTCATCTGGGAAACCCCGGACGGGCAGAAGCCAATTTACTTCACGAGCAAAGCCCTCCAAGGACCCGAGCTTAGGTATCAGCAGATAGAGAAAGTTGCCCTGGCCTTCGTTACCGAACAGCCTATAAGGCAGCTCCTCGGACGACCGGACATGGCGGGGAGGATGCTCAGGTGGTCGCTCGAACTCGCCGAGTTTGACATCCAATACGAAGGGAGGAAAGCCCTAAAGGCTCAGGTATTGGCCGACTTTGTAGCGGAGATGACCGTCCCGGAACCTTCAACCAACGGATCCCAGAAATAGATAATCTACGTCGACGGAGCATCCAGCCCGAAGGGAAGCGGGGCGGGCATCATCCTCGAAAACGAGGAAGGCATCCTGATCGAGGTATCCCTCGAACTATCCTTCCCACCGTCGAACAACCAAGTGGAGTACGAGGCCTTCCTCGCCGGACTTCGGCTGGCCGAGGACCTCGGCGCCAAAGAGGTCAAACTCTTCACCGACTCCCAGCTCGTGGCCTCGCAAGTCTGAGGAGAGTACCAGGCCAAGAATGACAACCTCATAGAATACTTGGCCTTGGTGAAAGAAAAGATGAAAAAGTTCACCTCCGCGGAAGTAACTCACATCCCCCGCGAGCACAATGTCCGAGTAGATGTCTTATCCAAATTGGCAAGCACAAAGAAGAAAGACGGGAACAAATCTGTCATACAAGAAGTACTTTCCCGGCCGAGCATCGACAAACCCACTCAAGTGGCGGACGTAAACGCCATTGGTGACAGTAATTGTTGGATGACCCCCGTGTACGAGTACCTCACGACGGGCAAACTGCCCGAAAATCCTAAGGAAGCCGGAATGGTCAAGCGGCGGGCATGCTCATACACGATAGTCGAGGACAAGCTATACCGGTGGGGATTCCCTATCCCCCTCCTCAGGTGCATCTAGGAGACCAAGGTCCCTGGCATCCTCCAGTAAATCCACGAAGGAATCAATGCACAGCACCTCAGCGGACGATCGTTAGCCCGGAAGGCGCTTCGAGCAGTGTATTACTGGCCCACCATGCAACAAGACACCAAGGAACACGTCAAGAAATGCGACAGGTGCCAGCGGCACGGGGACATGCACCTTGCTCCTCCCAACGAGCTCAAAACACTGTCCTCCCCGTGGCCGTTCGCATGGTGGGGAATGGATATCCTCGGACCTTTCGTCCAGGGGTCATATCAAAATAAATACCTCATCGTCGGGGTGGACTACTTCACGAAGTGGATTGAGGCCGAAGCACAGGCCAAAATCACGGCCTTCAACATACTGCATTTTTACAAAAGGAACATCCTCGCCCGATTTGGCGTGCCTCAAGCTATTGTCACCGACAACGGAACACAGTTCACCGACAAGAACTTCCAAGACTTCGTCTCTAAGCTAGGCACGAAGCAGCACTTCACGTTGGTCAACCACCCTCAAACGAACGGACAGGCTGAGGCGGCGAACAGAGTAATCCTACGAGGACTGAAACGTCGATTAGGCGAAGCCAAACAACGGTGGGTCGAGGAGCTACACAGTGTCCTCTGGGCCTACCGAACAACCCCCCATTCCACAACCGGGGAGACCCCTTTCCGTCTGACCTATGAAACGGAAGCCGTTATCCCCGTGGAAATCAGGGAGCCCTCATGGAGGACACAAGCCCCCCTCGACAGGGACGCGAACGATGAAGCCCTGAGGGAAGAACTCGATTTCGTCGAGGAGACACGTTCGGGCGCTTCTCTCCGAGAAGCTTCACTCAAGCAGAAAATAACACTACGTTATAACGACAAAGTTATCAAACGTGATTTTCAGGTGGGCACCCTCGTCCTACGAAGGAACCAGAAAGACTCGCGAGAAGGCAAACTCGCCGCGAACTGGGAGGACCTGTAACGCGTCCGCGCGAAAACGGGAACAAGAGCCTATTTCCTCGAAAATCTGCACGGGGAAGAACTTGCTCGACCATGGAACGCTGAAAAGCTAAAACAATATTATAGTTAAGCACTGCCCGTGACACACTAGTATCTCAGTCACGGGGACGCACTAAGGTACAAGCGCGACACCCCTATACGAAACACGATGGTCAAGGGCTGCGTTGTGTGTGCGCGAGCACTTTGATCCGACGAGGACACCTCGATCGAGTTCCTGCATCGTTGTACCAATTAGGCAGAACACCCAGCTCGCGATGGGAAGTTCACGCCACGAAGCTAAGACCTCGACCGAGTTCTTAGCCTCGTTGAAGGTCGGAATATGTCTCCAACCACCCGGCCAGCTCTCCACGCGGTCAGGGACTATAAAAATCGAGAAAATCCCAAAATCTTTATTACTTAGACAAAAATAAACAAAGTATGGAAAAAGCAATAACATCACACACAATTAAAACCATATAAACAGCACGCTAGCAGATAAACAAAAATGCATAAAAGCGGGCAGAAACCCATTGTACAAATATTACAATCAGATGTCAAAAAGCCCCTGGCACGCAGGCCGGGCAGAAATATCCCAATAAATAAAAATGGCTCGCAGGCCGAACAGAACGGGGAAGAAAATCCTACTCAGCTGCGGTCCCTTCAGGCTGCTCGGGATTATAAACCTCGTCGACTCTCATCGGCTGCATGATCTGACCGTCGACCAACTCGTAGTCGGGGTCGATCCCCTCGGTCGAAAGGTCGGGGTTGAGGACCCGAAGCTGCTCCACCGCGTTCTTGAAACCTATGCCCGCTACCGCGAGATTGTCTTCCTCAGCTTCCCGGAGTTTCGCTATCAGCGTTGCCTGCGAAGTCAGCAACCTGTCCTCCTCGGTTTCCTCCTCAGTGGGGCGGACAACCTCCTCCAATTCAGTGTTCCTCGCCAAGAGACGATCCCTCTCCTCCTCAACACCGGCTAGACGTTTCCGCTCCTCCTCGGCACTCTTCAACTTTTACTCCAATTTTTGTTGAAGCTCGACCTGGGCCTGGTTCTGGCTTTTGCAGTCATCCAGCTCCTTACCCACCTTCTCCATTTCGGCCAAGATGGACTGGAAACTTTCTCATAACTTGTTCAGCTTGCTTGTGGGGCACGCCTCGTCGTTCAGAACCAAGGCAGCCGCGCAAACCCGCATCACAGCAGACACATCCTCCACCAGCATCCTTCGCCGAGAAGCCTTGTCGACGCTTAAGATGGCCTGAGTTTCGGGGCCACCCACGCATAGCGAATTATTCCCCATAAAGAAGTTCGGCCTTGTGTGACAAGGCGGGAGCACAAATTTCACGGCAGGGGGGCTTTCGTGCTCGGTAAGGTCGATGTCCACCATGTTTGCAAGCCGTTGCCTCCTCGGAGGGCTTTGGGGGATGAGAGAATCACTACCCTGGTGAGAGCCAGAGGAACCCCTGGGTGTCGGGGTGGGAATGGGCTCCTGCACTCGGAGCTGCTCGACGCGACTCTTGCCTCCTTTCTTCGCAGCGCGGTTAGCCTTCAACTTCTTGAAGCGCTCCTCAGCATTCGACATCTTATCTGCAAAGAAAACAAAGAGGTCAGTAATTCAAAACGAATGACGAAGGGAAAGACAGGTTGGGGAGACCACCCCCACCTAACAGCTCGAGAGCCTCCCCGTCAGAAAACCTCTCGAGGAGAGCCCTAGTATTGATCAGTCGACGCTTCGTCAAGACCTGGCCGTCGTCGCCTAGAACGAAGTCCCCGTTTGGCATCACGAGCTTTGCTTTGTTAAACCCACTGACGAACTTGACTATGACCTCGTGAGCTAAGCGATCCCCTTCATAAAGTTTGTCGGGGCTGACGATATAGTTGTCCGTTCCCCTCTTGAAGTGTTCTTCAGTCCAAAACAACGGGAACTTTGGCACAAGGGTCTCCTCTCACCATCCACCCACTTCTTTGACGACCCGACTGTACATGATATTCACGGCCTCATGTGTGACCGGCCTCACGAGGTAGTACCAGTACTTGAAATTCCGCACGGAGTCCATATAAGTGTGAAACACGTTGTTCACCTGTTTGAAGGACACCCAACCGTGCCTACCGTCGACGGCCTGTCGCTGAAGGTGGAAAATGCGGAAAAACAAGGGCACGGTCGCCCCGATCTGCAGATATTTGCACACTAGCTCGAAGGCCCTAATGAAAGCAAGAGAGTTGGGGTGGAGTTGAAAAGGGGCCAAACGCAGCCAGACGAACACTGCCTGTTGAAAATCCATGAAGGGTAAACGCCACCCCGCCTCGTCGAACATAAATTCATATACGGGGAACCGCATCTTGCTATATGTCGAGCATATTCGGTGGTGTGGCAGAGGCCTAAACACGTTCCACGACTTCGGTGAACCTATAAGGCGGTGCTCGACGGTACAAAATATTCCCTCCTCATCCAGGTCGACAAACTTGGATATCATGTTCACTGCCTCCTCGCAGGCCCACTCGTCGGGCGTCCTCTCCCCGACGCTAGATGTCTCCGTCATAGGTGAACCAGGCCTGTCGTAGATATCCAAAGACCCCTCGGCCACTGGCAATACATTCATTTACCTGAAAAGCAAAAGGAAACGGTGAATTCAATTACCCATATCAAATCCACCCCTTCCACCGCTGATCAAGTGAAAGGGCGAGGAGGGAACGTCGGGGAACGCGAACCCGCGACCGTCCTCAGGTCCGCTGGGAGCAAAATTGGGCGGGACCCCGGGGTATTCGACCCATATCCACGAGATAAACGTCGGCTCCCCGGGGATTCCGTCCTTGATCCCCGGAATGTTCAACAAAGAGCTGAGAAATGCTCATCCCATGACCCCGAGATTTCCTTCATATCCTCGGGGATTTCATCGCCTCTCCCCGCAAGATTCAACAACTAAAGTATGAAATTCCGCCATTTTCGCCAGATATTTCGTGATTTCCATGGGAACTTCATCAGTTCACCATCAGATTCACCCTACAAATGCAAGCAAAAGAGGGAAAAGAGAGAACTTACTTCAAAAAATGCTTCCGGTAGGGTTTCGGTACGGCTGTTAGCGGCGGCGAACGGAGGCGAACGGCGGTTGAAGGGAGAGCGAAGGAAGGGAAAGTTAGAGCAAAGGGAGACCGAAAAACGTGCAAATGACACGGGCTTCCCCTATTTATGGGGCTCTCACAAGTCTCAAGGGCTCCTAGGCAATCGATTGCGCTACCCTAGCGTAGCCGTCCTAGGGAATGATGAGTTGTGACGCGTGGCACACGTTTCCCCACGCGTGTCTTTTCATTTCCCAACGAGGTCCTTCCCATTCACCTCGCTTCAGCCTTCTCATATCCCTGCGACGTCGCACATCCTCGGTCAACCAATCTCGAGGGATCGATTTGTCTCTCCCCCCTTGACCTGCCGCTCCTCGATAGCATCCCTTCCTCGATGAGTCCTCGACATGGCTTGCCCTTAAGTCATCACTCTGATGCTCAGAGCAACGACTTGGGGGGCTCCTGTTCTGGACTGGGTCGGGGCATGCTCATCAGTCGAGCAGGCCCAACCCACAAGGCCTGGGATGGCCCAATAAGGACTCCTAACAAGACCACTGTCGAGCATAGGCTCACCTCCACAGGGTCGGACACACGCCTAACCTCGAGTGTGTACGGCACTCACAGCATGGACCATCGGGCGCAGGCCCTAAGCCTCCCCGGGCTAGCCTCTCCTCGACGACCACGTGCTCCTCCCCGAGAGGAACCATCTCCGCCCGCAAGTGAGTCCTCCCCGCGAGGACACGTCTCTCCCCGACACGAAGGACTCCTCCCCGCGAGGACACGTTCTCACGTAACCACCCACTCCCGATGGAATCGGTCTGCCCTAATTCCGGAGATCTTGGAACGGTTACCCCAGGGCGAAGACCACGTGCTGGTCTTCACTACGCCACGTAAGCTCTGGCAGTTACTTGGATTGGGCCTAGCAATCCAGCCCAATGCAAGTAACCGTTGGCCCCGCGCTGGGGGCTCTCTATAAATACCCTCTCACTTGAGAGGGTCAGGTTACTCACTTCTTGACATTCTAACCTTCTTCTCTTGTACTTGCTTTTTCTCTGACCGTTACCTTACTTGAGCGTCGGAGTACCTTGCAGGTTTCCCCCCCCCCCCCCCCCCCAACCGTCTTTCAACCGCACCGGACCTGAAGTCCAGACGACGTTGTTGGCCACCAGATACTGTCTGATCCAGGTACGATCAATTTATATATATACACACACAAGTGTGTGTTAACGTAAATCTACTTGTTTTTATGAATATCTATTTTAGCAACATGCATCTTAACGTGCATTTAATCATTTTTTAGTTAAAGCTTGCAAATACACACCTTCATAAAAACTAGCAAGATACCCGTGCCTTCGCACAGGTACCCATCGATGACGCGCATTTGTTTATATTTAAAATTGAAAAAAAAATAGAATTAATAAAAATCAATAAATATAGAAAAAAACAATTTATATTAAAAAAAGATAGAATAAATATCCGCGGACACTGATTAGTGACGCACATTTGTTTTTTTAAAAAATAAAAATAAAAAAGAAGACAAAATTATTTTAACAAAAAAAATTATTTAAAAAAACATATTTTATTTATATTTGAAGCATACTTATACACTACTAAAAAATGCAATTTAGAAAGGGAAGTAATCTGTCACTAATATACTAAAATTCCGTCACAAAATATTTTTGTGAGGGATTTAGCGACGTGTCAATATCCGTACCGAATTTCAATGTCGCAAACGGTTAGTGAGGGATTTCCAATTCTGTCACAAATTAATACGGAACGAATCCGCCACTTTATTTAAAATCCCATCATTAAATTTTGAAAAAAAATCCTTCAGTAATTAGTGAGGGATTTCTAAATACCTCACTAATTATGATTGTGAATGATTTTGTGACGGTTATAATCCGTCTGTAATTATTGAAAATTAATGAATAAATGCTTGTTTTTATGAGGGAATAATTCCATCACTAAATCACATGGTAATGACGAAATTATATTCCCTCACTAATGAATATACTCATTCTTTATGACAAAATTATATTCCCTCACTAATCAGTGAAAACCTGCATAAAATTATTAAAAATTTTAAATTTCCTGCCTAATTTAATTTATAATATTAAAAATGCTAATGAATTCAATATATCAAAAAAATTAAAATAAATAAGACACAAATATAAAACGCTACATACTATTTTTTAATATCATAAATATTCTCCAAATCATAACTATAATAGTACTAAACATTTGTTCTTAATACTAGATATTAAATTCAAAATAGTACTTGTTTTGTTCTTGACACTAGACATTACAACCATAACTCTTGAAATTAAGATACTACAAAAAAAATAGTAATATAATTGTTCTTAAAACTAAGAGCTAACAAACAAAAGTGTGTTCTCAAAGCAATTCAATAATGTATTTTAAGAAGTAGGCGAAGACGGAGTTGGATCCGAACGTGGAGGTTGATGGCTTAAGGAAGAACTTTTCATAAATTGGAATAGTTGATCTCTAAGAAAACGTGAATCTTCCTGTGATGCACGAATCAACCCCTTGTGAGTCTTAAGTTTCTCTTTAAGAGTCATATTTTCAGCTGACAAATCAGAAATAACAGTTCTCATTTGTTCATATTCAGATGGTGAGATACCGTCAGATGTGAAAGATCTAGATGGCTTATACTTTGCTGCTTCTGGTCCCAAACCATAAATACGACCCTTCTTGTCCACTCCTCCAACAACATCTAAGAAGATAATGTTGTCAGATTGATGACTTGAAACGTCATCTGTGGGTGCCTCTTGTGAGTCTCTCTCAATAATTCTTTTTTCATACTCATTCTGCAAATAACAATTTCGTAGGCAGAGTATAATCAGTCAAAACACAAAATAGCATAATATTAATAGTTCAAAAGAACTTGTACAATCCTAAATTTGCACTAGTATAACAAGCTGTAATAATCCTAATGTATTATGAAATATGATGTATTATCAATCATCATAACAAAATCTATGGCAAGTGAATTTTGTTCAAGATAAATTCAACTAACAATAACAGCATATGGACATTAAAGCTCATTTTCTACATGTAAAAATTACCTACTTGTTAGGGGATAGTGCTAACATCTTCCATGATCCCTGTCATTCTAGTTTCTACATCTAAATTTACCTAATGCATGTAGTAGACTTTATCTATTTATACATTCACCTAATGAATACGCCAAGGTTCATGCATAACACATATATTCTACAAATAAATACAATCTTTGGTATCTAAAGATTTTGCTATGACATGTCAATTTTTGTTACCAAAGATTGTAAATTCAAAATCCCAAAATAAAAATTTCCCTCATTACTTGCAGACCTACAATAATACAAGAATGTTAGTAATATGTCTTGTTTTAAACCAAAAAAAAATCAATTTGCACCGTAATATGTCTTGTTTTTTTTATATCCAAATTTGTAATTGAATTTATAAGCTATTTCAATGTAAAGGTTTATGTGAGTTACTATTTAAACAAATTTTTGGATAAGTTGTGCTTATTGAGCAATTCGCTAACATAACTATGCTCAGAATCATATTCACTTTTTCCCTGCTATTTGCTGACCAAGATATTGCCATTTAGCCCTGTGATATTCTAGAATAATTTTTTAAAGCATACTGAGTTTTTTATGCTACAGATGTTTATGATCTATAAACCTTGGCGTATTTGTGCTGGAACCATACAAAGATTGTGTTATGTTATTGAGTTTATAAATAGATACTAAAGATTGTGATATTCTACATCTCAATTTACCTAATGACATGTCAATTTTTTATCTAGTACAAATACTTTAGCAGGTAAAAATAAGAAAATATCAAGCATTAAATTAACATGGTCAACAAGTTCATAGAATTGTAACTTACAGCAACCATCTCTGATTTTGAAGAAACTCATTTGTTTGGATTACCCTTTACTCTATGTGTCTTTTGAAATAAGTCCCAACAAGTTGGATTTGTATCTGAGGATATTTTCTAAATATAAAAAGAGATAAATCAATGTTAATTATAATTAAAATATTTAACCTAGCAAAATAAAATAAAATTCTTACTAATCTCTTATAGTGCTCAGTTGTCGGAATTGATCCTCTAGTGTGTAGTGGATGATCCGGAGATCTTCTATTAAGAGTGTTAATTTGTGACTTTCTTTTCCAACTATCATCTTTCCATTTTTCTTCTAATATCTTACGCATTTCAATAGGAATCCAATCACTTGGATCAATCTTTTTTCTCACCCTATAGTGTTTGAGTATGCATCAGAGACTTTGTGATCAAATATCTTCTTAATATCTTTCTCATGTTCAGGTAGCCACTTATACTTTCTCTACAACATAGACAAAAAAAATTATGCAATAATTAAAGTTACCACTTGATCATACCAATTAAACACAACTTTTCATAAAATTCAAAATCTATTTGAAAATGGTTCAACAAAAGAGGTTTTATCCAGTAATTCTAATACAACAAAATATTAGTTTGAATTAAAAACCAACATAAATAAGTTATAAATTATAACATTTAAAAATTAAATTTGTTATGTTTCAATTAAACCAGCCTAAACAAACCAACATACACCAGCATTGAAAAATTCACCCAGAATTGAAAAATTCACTGAAACTAACCAACATAATTTATATTCAAAGTGTTTCTTATAATAGGTTTATATCTCTCTCTCATAAAACTACAAGTGTTTTGAATACTCATTTAAAAATTAATTTTGTTTCAATTAACTTGAATATGTACTATGATAATCGATGTCAAGTATAACATCACATAAAAACTTTGTTTAATTAAAACATACTATATGAACAAAATATAGTATGAACAAAATGTGATTAAAATATATGCAACAACATATAAATGTGAACAAAATGTATGCTACAAGAAAGATCATCTTTATCCTTTTATACCTCAAATTCTCCAAACCATAATTTGATCACATCTTTATTTTTTTTCCTTGCCTTTTATCTCTCCATAGTTTGCCCAAGACCCTACAAATTTACGTGATAATTTTTGCAATCTCACGCGTGGGCTGAATTGCAGGCTCAAATCTATAAAAAAAATTAATGAAATCGTAAGATAAAATCATGATAATATATAAGTTAAAGGAAGGTATTAAAACTTATGTTTTTTTTTGGACCGGGACGAATCCAAATTCTTCCATCAGCGGGGGTCCTTACTTCCAATTTGTGGAGGTGAATCAACATGGGATGATGATACATGCGGGACGAATCCAAATGCTTATGTTTAACCTTCAAACTTTATCTTACGGTGAATTTTAAAAAATATAAACAGTGTTGATTACATTTATCCATTTTTACATTGTAACTTTCAACCAACAAAAGTTTATGGTGGTCATTCTTGAATTAAGATAGCCATTAAAAAAATATCGAGTTAAGATATTCTTGGAAACAAACAAAGTAACTTCCCACCAAAACTACAACAAAGGTTAAAGCAGTACAAAGTAAAACAACACAAAACCTCTAATCAGGAAGACACGGACTTGGCTAGAACACATACCTCCTACCAATAAAACAAGCAACAAAGGCTATCTAAGAGAAGAAAATCCAAATAGAACCTGCAACAAAACAGGAAACTAAAGTTAACCAAGACAAAAGAAAATCCAAACAAAACTTGCTACAAACATAGAACCTTATACCAATTCTACAATAACATTAGAATAAACCAAACCTGCCTTAACCCCCTAAATTAGAATTCACTATTATCCAAAATCACTCAGGCCAATAACATTGGACCATTCAACACATTATTAAAGGAAAATATTGTGTATAAACAAAATCAATACATAATATATTTGGACAAGTAAAATTCATCTTATAAACATTCAATATATTTAGAGATATTTTAATTGATTTTAATAATTTAAGGACTAAATTGATGACATAATTATAGTTTAGAGATTAAATTGATTATTTATTCATTAACCATTAAACTCTATCATGATGCTGCCATTACCATGTCTTGTATATACTCACAATTAGTTTGACTAAACAAAATGAATTACATTTTTGTTCTAATCATAATGTTACAAATAATTAAAGATTAAAATAAAACAAGTAATCAAACTTGGGTTGATCCTGGTTTCATGAGCATTTTATTACAGCATAATAGGTATAATTGGTATATAAGTTTAATAAATTAAAACAATAATGTAGACTAATCAACAGCTAATACGAAGCAACTTGGTTATTTCATTAACAAATTTAAGAATCTCTTTGACAATAAAAAAATTTTGTTGATAAAAACAGTCATTATATTATTTGAATTATTTTTCGTACATCACTATGTAAGGTTTACATTTGTCAACTATGAGTAAGAACAATATGACTGACCAAATAGATTTGTGCAAGTGCAAATTCTAGGAATGCATGGAATGCCGTCTACAACATTGACTATAAATTGATTACCCTATTTGATATAAATAACAAAGCTCTAATCAAACTCATCCAACGAAATAGAAGTGAAAATCTATTTGTATATTTAAAAAAGAAAAATTGTCATGGTTCTTTGCAACAACTATCTTTGACCAATCATGAAATTTATTACTGGTTTGTTATGATTAAATAAATCCAAAAAATATAATAGAAATAATCTAAGTTTATTAACCCCAAAGGGTTGGCCTAGTGGTGGAGGCTTGGATCTTGAAAGTGTGCTCCTCTCAAGGTCTCAGGTTCGAATCCTAATAGGTGCAATCAACCTTTGTGTGGGTCAGTCCATACGGAGCTTTGCTCTGGCTTTAAATGGGGCCCGTGCTAGTGGACGGTGGAATTGATCTCTCTTGGATTAGTCGGTCGCAAGGCCGGATACCAAGATTTCCAAAAAAAAACATGAGCAGGTTATTATATGACAGAATGGCCTGGAAAATTATTTCATTAATGTTAAGAAAATTATTACAGGTAGCTAATCACACGACTCAATATAGTTCACAAAAATATCAAAATTAGTGAATACAGTATTAAATCTTAATCAACTAGGAGATGCACATTTTGGGTACATAGCTACATAATGTTATTAAGGATCATTATTTATAAGAAAGCACAAATTATGTCTACCGGAAATATAGGAAACTAACAGCTAAAAGTCAAAGTAAATTAGTTAAATTTTAGCTTATACATGTTAGCAAATGAGAGAAATTATGTCTATCACAAAAAACAGCTCAAGTCTTGATGCCATTAAAACATCATTAATAAATAAAATTTGAACAAAACAATGACTTATTCAACAACCTAATTAGCTCACAAAAAGTCTCTAATAACTTGTCACACAACTCAATATAATTTATACTAACAGTGCCATGATATAATTACAAAAAGCAGCTTATACTTATATAGCTTAAAGTTAACCAATGATAGATCCTAATGTAAGTCATTCTCATTTAGAAAAATGGCAAATAATTAAACTATAAATTTGAAGCAAAAATGTAAACAATTCATTCTCATTCAAATGCACACAATGTAACAGAGGTGGAAAACTTATCCAAACACATCAAATCTCACAATAAAATCTAACACATTCCATCTAGAGTATAAAAGGAAATAAATTTCAATTTAGGCAAAAAAAAAAAAAATCTGCACTACAACACCACATGGATGAGACAAAAAGAAGAAAAAAAAAACAGATACAGGATATACAAAAACTTAAAACACATTTTCACCTAAATGTAACCTAAAAAATAAAATTAAGAAATTCATACCTCTAATGTTATTACTCCTAAAAGTGACTCTACTTGTTCTTTTGGTATATCAAATCTGACAAAAAATAAAACACTAAAACCATCAAATTAAAGAAATCATGAAATTGAAATTGGGAAGAAATTAGGTTACAAATTACTACCTTGAAAGAAATTAGAAGAAAGAGGGGAGTTTCCTAAAGTGTGATTTTGTCTAAAAGAGAAATATGACGGTATGTTCTAAGTGAGAGTTTTACACTTCCAAGATTCCGAGTGGTGGCGGCTTTGTGAGTTAAAGAGAAAACGAAATCAGAAAGAGAAAGTTACAGTGTCGATTGGAGTGTTCATGGTGGTGGTTGGATTTGTTGGAAACAAGGGTTAGGGTGTGCCTGTGAAATGTTCATGGTGTTATTTGGATTTGTTGGAAACAAGGGTTAGGAGTTAAGGTTGGAAGAGAAAATTAAAGAAAGGCGAAGAGAAAACTAAAGAAAGGAGAAGACAGAACGTAAAAAAAGAATTGGAAAAAGGGAAATAATTATTAAAATATTATTAAACTGGAATTGGGTTGTGAAAGAGGGAAAATGAAATTGGTTTATGAGTGAGTGGGAAATTAAAATTAATTTGATTTGAAGTGAGAGGGAAACTTAAAAATTCATTTTATTTTACTAAATTTACTTATATGTATTGTTAATTTAAGTTTTGATGGGTGGGTTTTGTTCGAAACGCTTTGTATTAATTTTATATAATTAGTCTTTGAAACACTTCATTAGAAACAATGGCTTTAGTATAAACACAAATTAGTAAATCATTGAATAATAAAATAAATATTAAAGACCACTTATTTTATATAAATGTAATCATAAATTCGAAAGCAAAACTCATACGTTATAAAGCTGAATAATAAATTAGTATACGAAATTAATAATCCATTTTATTTAATATTTATATATATTCTTGGTGTCTTCATCACATTTGACATTTACCATATCCATCATTCTTTAATATACCATAAATTGTAATAAGAAACTTAAGTTCAAAGAGATATATATATATATATATATATATATATATATATATATATATATATATATATATATATATATATTTATTTATTTATTTATTTATTTATTTAATTTAAATTAATTTTTATTTAAAATTTAAGTTGCAATGTCATTAATAAAAAACTTAAGTTCAATTTTTTTTTATGTATATTAGGGAGGGAATATTTTCCTCACAAAAACATTTAACACATTTATAAGGGAATTTGTGAAGGAAAGATTAGTGAGAAAAGATATTCTTCTCAAAGTCTCTCAATAAATTTACTTTTATCAAATATGTGAGGGAATTTGTGAGGGAAATTTTGTGACGGATTAATTCCCTCACAATTTTCCTCACTAACTTTTTCCCCTTCCCAATTAATCATGTATACAATTTTCTCTCACTAAATTCCTCGCAGTTAGGGAGGGATTTACGTCCTTCATTAATTTCCCTCTCTAAATTGCATTTTTTTAGTAGTGATAGGTTTTCCATATATATAAATATTTGGGTCAAACGTATATTTTGATGTGTAAATATTAATTTTGTTTTGATATTTTTTATAAAATTATTTATGCAATTAATTAGTTTTATTAATATCAAATAATAACATAGTATTTATGCAAATATTAGTAACATAAATAAATATATTTTGCTCGTGTTTGAATTCATACATTATATTAAATATATTTACTTTTATTTTTTTTAATTATACAAAAAATGAAATAACTCGTGCGTTCGCACGGATTTTGGTCTAGATACCCGTGCGTTCACACGGATACTGGTGTATTACGCGCATTTGATCACATACTTTTAAAAAATGATGGATATTTTTTTTATTTTTTAATACTTAAATCAATTGTTTAAATTTTTCCGTTTCATATTAATGAACACATGTGAGGTAGCACGAGTACCGATGTGTTATGCGTATTTGTTTTCAAAAATAATTTTTAAAAATAAATTATAATGTATAGGAAAAAATATATATTAGTTAGTATAGAATAAAAAGATTTATAGTAATATAATATTCATTAATATAAAAAAGAACATTATATTTATAAAAAGTTAGATGAATAGAAAAGAAAAATTATATTAAAATTTTGTTTTAAAAAAAATTGTTGATTGAATCATTTATTTTGCCATTGTTTATATACACAAATACAATTGTTTAAAAAAAATTACAAAAACTTGATATGAAAAATGTTATAAGTAGAGCATGAAATATAAGTAGAACAACAATTTTTTCTCGGGTATAAATATTATTTAAAATAAATATAAATGTATAATTTTTAAATGTTTTGGTATATAAAATTTTTGGATCAGCATCTTATTTTCTCTGTGAGTTTGCATGGGTATTTGTTTGTCAATGTCAAAATGTTTTCCAATATTTTCATGAATAGTAAAGTTGTTCTCATATAAAAAATATTAACATTCACTCATTAATTTAAAAATAATTTAAATTAATTTATAAGAGACATTTTTTTTTCCAGTATTTAGATATTTAAATTAATTTATAAAAAATATATTTTTCTCATATTTAGATAAATAGTACACTTTTTCCCGTAGATATATATATTTCTCTTATTTACATCAATAACATATAATTGTAAAAATTTTCTCGTATTTTAATTGATAAATAAGTACTTAATATATTCGTTATCTTTATTTTTATTTATCTTTAATCTTCTATATTGGTTATTCTTTTAACAATAATAGATTTGCTATTTGTCAAAACCATTTTTAAAGTTATGCAAGACTTCCTACCACACATGATCCAAAATATTGTCATAATTGAAATGCCTCACCTATGTATGATTACAAAAACTTAAGATAATAATTTATTTAAAATTCAGATCTCAGCATAAAATACAAGATGAATATGTCTAGTGTCATAATCAAAAAGATAAATGAGTAATAGGATAGAACATGAATATGAAATCTTTAATTGTCACACACAACTGCCATTTCCATGTGAGATAAAGACCCGCATTGGAGCCCCTTTTTTCACGCCACGTTCCTTTCCTTTTCATTATAAACTGCGTCTTCACCATCACCAATTGATAAACCAATTGATAAGTTGATATGAATAAGTTCGTGAACAACTAATTGATAAGAACTTACCAAATACTCTTCAATAGGCTCCAAATTAACAATCAGGTCAAAAAGTGTTATATTTTACCAACACTAATTAGATCAAAGATAATATTATTGAGTGTGTGTTCCACTTCTTATTGTTTTTCATAAAGAGGACATACATGTAAAGTTGATTAGAGTATGTAAAGGCCGAGGTGAGGGACTAAGGGTGGTTCATTGTTAAATCATTTTTAATTTTAAACTGAAATGTTCATACCATTTCCTAAACATCATCTACTACATTCTTTCAATATGAATTTAGTGTTAGAGATGCTTATCTATAAAAACTTGGATTATACTTTTAAGTCAAAGGGGTCCATATGGAAAAGTATAAGCTTTGCAAAGTCGTGAAATGAGGCTCTGCTGATCATTCAGGACATACTAAGTAATAAGGTATTTAAGTATGATATTGCACACCAAAGTCAATAATTTATCCAAAACATAAATATTGATTTAGGTAACTAAAAGCATGAAAAACTAAATCACACCATTTTATTTTTCTGCATCATCGTGGTAAGATTGAGTCACTGTATGAAGGTGCTCAAAGAATTCATTTGTAAAATCCTTCCTATGCGTGGCAACAATATTGCTAATTTAAGACAGATCCTTTTTTATTACATCCAGAAGACCAGTGTGTCGCTGCACGTCCTCATCAATCTGCAGAATAGCAGTTCATAAAAAATATTAATCATGACTAATCATGTCTCTTACAGCTATGTTTATTCTTTTAGAATTCATTCTTATTTCTTTAATAGGAATAAATTATGAAAATCTTAACCAAACTACAATAGAAACTGTAAAAATTCTAGTACCAACTATAGTTCTACTTGACAGATATGAACTGTCTTTTGAAATTAAATATCCTACTTATAGATTTAGTTTTATATATCTTATCCTATACTTTAAAAGTTATTAAGGTTAATAGATACAAACACAAAAGTCCTCAGCTTTTTGTCCCTTCTAAGTGACTTAAAAATCACAACACCAACAAAAAATCAAAATCTCACCATTTGTCATTACGTATCTCTTGAGAAGAAAGCTTATACCAAATGTTAAATCCCCAATGGACCATTTTCCAAGTGTCTTCGAATACGTAAACCTAAGAGTTTCGGACAACGTTGAAATTGTTTCCAACCATGTAGCAGGGGCTTCAATTAACCTATGAGTAACACAGAACCGCCCATCCGTCGGTGCATCACTACCACTATCTTCATCATCATCAATTGTATTTTGAGACTGTAATTTCTTATTCAATGTATAGTACAAAAGAGCAGTTGCACCTGCTGCAGTAGCCATGGTTGTAGTTGCCATGAATACCCTGCTGCAGTAGCTTTAAATTATTCTATCAGTCCAATAAGAATCAATGCAAACCTCCATCGGTGTCAATATAGAAGTTGTAGCAGCAGATTCTACCAATATCATCACTTCATTCTTACCATCTTACTCTTGTTCTAAAAACAACCCATTCTGAAAGAAAGCAAAAATTTTACGGCTACTGAATTTTCTAAATTCTGCAAAGTAAAATCTGATACAACGGTGAAGTATTAGTGCAAGGCTTTAGTATAGAACCATTTCCTAGACTTTGCTTTCATTCCTTCAGATTTCGATGTTGTTAGAAAGCCTTCCGTCCTATAACAACTGCATGTAGAAAATCGAACACAATAATTTCCAACTATACTTTCATTTACACAGTACCAAAAACATATACTACCAAAAATATCGCAAAAAAGTGTCAGCAACAACTTTGTATGTAGCATCGAATTACAAATTCAGAATAGATATTTCCAGAAATATCATGTTTGGTCATAGTCTCAAAATAGTCATACCTCAGGCATTGTAACAAACTCTCGGTTGCGACGGCTTCTCGCATAGCCTTAATTGCGGCATTTTTATGTGCAGAATATATGTGTTTCATTACATCCTATCACAAATATGAACACGAAATAAGAACAAATTGAAACATAAGCGTAACTTTTCATCATAACTTTTTCTTTGTTCTCCCCTTTTTCACTGATTCAGCAAGCCATAATATAATATATCTGAATAATGCATTAATTGATTGCAGACCACAAAACTTTTGTAACTACAACATCCTTTATTCAATAAAAATACAACTTGAAATAGTAAGTGATGATGAATATATCAACAAAAAGCACATCAATGTGGATTTCAATAAAAAAGAAAGAGCAGATAAGACTAACTCAAAAATGGCGAAAAACCTCTAGCTAGTAAAATAATAGGCAAGACCAAAAGTGCATAGGCCTGCAAAATTTCAACTTATCTCCATTTTTTTATACAGTAAATATCAAAAACACATAACAATCACAAAAACAAATTTCAAATCATTCAGTAAAGCATAAAAAAATAAAATATTTTTCATAACTCCTGAAACTTATTTTTTCATTGGATCTGCAAGTGCTTCAAGCTCCTGAAATTCCTCAAATAACTGAAACTTACTTTTTCATTGGATCTGCAAGTGCTTCAAGCTTCTGAAATTCCTCAAATAACAAAAATTTGCAATTTCTTCAATACTCTTATAAAAAACGAAGTTGCAGGCACACACAAATATTATTAAAAATTAATGGTCTAAGGAATTACTTGTTTCACAAATTAATATAAGCATCATGGGTAACATTAACAAAGAAATTCAGAGTAAAGAAATCCAGACACAGTTGAGAAACCCTAAAAAATGAAAGAGAATCATCAAAATCATATCCACCGCCCAGTTTTCCGCTTGCTTGTTCACAAATAGGAAGCATAACATTGTAAAACAACAAAACATGTAAAATAACAATGACAAGAGTCAATAGACAAACCTTGTAACTATGAAGAAGATGAACGTTGATTTTAGATGTCAGGGTTTTGATATAACATCTGGTGGTTTTGATTTTAGATCTGATTGTTTCGATTTTAGATCTGCCGAAGCCGTTTCGAATCACAGTATAATCTGAAGAAAAAAACAATAAAATTAGTAATCAGAAAACATAAATGGTGAAAGAGAGAGTGAAGAGAAAAGAAAGACGAAGAAGAGAAAGTGGAAGAGGTGAGTGGGTTATACAGAGAACAATGGAGGTGAGTGGGTTATACAAAGAACAATGGTGTGTGAAAATGGGAATGGTTAGAAGAAGAAAGGCTGAGTTGACATATTTGATTAGAAAGGTTAGAAGAAGAAAGGTTGCAGCAGAGATATGCATTGGAAAAGAGTGTTGTTCATGTTGGAATCAACCAAAAACTATGGGAATTCCTTCTATCACGCAGCAATTATACAGAAAAGTAGAAAGAAAATAGGGAAGAAGAAGATGAATAGTGTTCTTGCTGCCCACAAACTGTGGGACTTTCTCTCTTCTTATTACTCACTCTGCAACTGCAGAATTCTGTGAGAAATTACAAAGTGTTGTAATTGATACAAAATAATGAGGGAAACTCCCTATTTATAGAATTAGGTTTGCTTGCATCTCAAGACAAAGCCCAAACTATAAAAGCCCAAAATATCAAATCATATCAAATCAAATCTAATCTAATAAAAGCAAAATCTGAATCCCATCTAAATGAATCTGTCGAAACACTTTCGACAATTCGACACTAAGCAATTCGACTTCGACTTCGCCACTAGACAACAACCTGTTGTCTTCGACTTCGACTTCGACAACAATGGATTACATTCAACACACCACCTAATACATTGTGTCTAAACTATATATGTTCATCATAGACCTTAGCCTTCTGAATCCTTCGACTTGCACTCCCTTCGTCATGATATCTGCAATCTGATTCTCAGTTCTGCAGTGTTCCAAATTCATCTTCCCTTCTGCTACCTGCTCTCGAAGATAATGGAACCTCATCTCGATGTGCTTACTTCGACCATGAGCTATTGGATTCTTCGCCAAGTTGATAGCTGACATGCTGTCGATCTTCATGGTAATTGCTCCATGACTCATTGATGTAATTTCTTCGACCAGATTCACCATCCATGTTGCTTGACATGCACAAAGAGAAGCAGCAATGTATTCTGCTTCGCATGATGACAATGCCACTACTGGCTCCTTTCTCGAACTCCAAGCAACTGGTGCACCACCTAACATAAACACATATCCAGCTGTGGATTTTCTATCCTCTGCATCACTACACCAGCTAGAGTCTGTGTATCCCACTAACTTGCATTCTTTCCCTTCATCAGCTGCTGGAAACAAAATGCCATAGTCGAGAGTTCCTTTCAGATACCTTAGTATCCTCTTCACCGCTGCTAGGTGTGATACCTTTGGCTTCTGCATAAATCTACTTACCATACCAACACTGTATGCTAAGTCAGGCCTTGTGTGACAAAGGTATCGAAGTGACCCAATAAGTCTTCTGTATTGGGTTGGGTCGACATCATCTTCATCTGAATTTTTTGACAGTTGCTGTCTGGGCTCAGCTGGAGTCGAAGTTGGGTTGCAATCTTGCATCTCAAATCTCTTCAATATTTCGCCTGCATATCTTCTTTGATGCATCATCAAACCTCTACTACTCTTGTAGAATTCGATGCCAAGGAAATATGAGAGATTTCCCAAGTCTGACATTTCAAACTCTTCACTCAGGTTACGTTTGACATCTTCGATCTCCTTCTTGCAACTTCCTGTTATCAACAGATCATCGACATAGAGACATAGTATAAGCAATTCGCCATTGCTTCTTCTTACATATACTCCATGCTCAGTTGTGCACTTCACAAATTCCTTCTCCCTTAAGAAGCTGTCGATTTTCTTATTCCAAGCTCTTGGAGCTTGCTTAAGTCCATACAGGGCTTTATGCAGCCTGTACACCTTTCTCTCTTTGCCTTGTTTCACAAACCCAACTGGTTGTGCAACATAAACTTCTTCGTCTAAGGGGCCATTCAGGAATGCACACTTCACGTCCATCTGACATGTGTGCCAATTATTCATATTTGCTAGACCAACAACCAACCTGATTATTTCGATCCTAGCAACTGGTGCAAAGACTTCGCCATAATCAATTCCTTCCTTCTGAAGAAATCCTTTCGCTACGAGTCTTGCTTTGTGTCGAACTACTTCACCTTTTGGATTCAACTTTACTTTATAAACCCACTTCACATCAATTGCCTTCTTGCCTTCAGGCAATTCTAAAAGTGACCAGGTGTTGTTGACTTCGATGGATTTTATTTCTTCATTCATTGCTTTCACCCACTTCGAATCTTTCAATGCCTCAGCTGCATTGACAGGTTCGACATCTGCATAGAAAGCATAGTGTACCAGTTCACCTTCTTCATCGACAACATCATCTGATGTAATCACACATTCCTGCAATCTTGCTGGCATTTGTCTTGTTCGACGAGGTCTACTTGGTCCTGCTTGGTCTTCGACACTTTCTTGTCGAACTTCTCTCTCAACTTCTCTAGCTGGTTCTTCACAACTGATTCTTACTGAATCTTTGTTGACATTTTCTGTCCAGTCCCACTCCTTAAGCTCATCAATGATCACGTCTCTGCTAATCACAATCTGCTTGTTCACTGGGTCGAACAACTTGTATCCACCTGTCGAATGATATCCCACCAGGATCATTTGACTTGACTTGTCATCTAACTTTCGTCTCAACTGATCTGGCACATGCCTATGTGCAATCGATCCGAAGACCTTGAGATAACTTAAGCTTGGCTTCAATCCAGACCAACATTCTTCTGGCGTAATCCCATTTAGCTTCTTCGTCGGACACCTGTTCAGAAGATATGTCGAAGTCGAAACAGCTTCTCCCCATAATTCTTTAGGAAGATGTTTGCCCTTCAACATACTTTGAACCATGTTCATGATGGTTCGATTCTTCCTTTCTGCAATTCCATTCTGCTGTGGAGTGTAGGGTGGCACCACCTCATGCACAATCCCTTCTTTCTCACATAGTCTGTCGAAATCTTTCGACACATATTCTCCACCACCATCAGTTCTCAAAACCTTGAGCTTACGACCACTTTGTCTTTCGATCATAGATTTGAACTTGGCAAATACCTCAATCACTTCACTTTTCTTCTTGATCAGGTAAGTCCACAGTTTTCGACTGAAATCATCTATGAATGTGACAAAGTATTTGTTACCTCCCATAGAATCGACCTGGATTGGACCACATACATCAGAGTACACAACATCAAGAATTCCCTTCGACCTGCTTCCTGCATCCTTACTGAAGCAATTCTTGTGTTGCTTTGCCTGCACACATTCCTCACAAACTTCATCTGGAATGTTAATTTCTGGCAAACCTGAAACCATGTTCTTTCTCTTCAGATCTCTGATGTCTTTGAAGTTGAGATGCCCAAGCCTATAATGCCATATCCACTCATCTCTGTTAGCTGCAGTTGCAAGACACTTGTGCTCCATCACATTTAGTTCAATCTTGAAGGTTCTATTCTGAGACATTGGAGCCTTCAAGATCAACCTACCACTTGCGTCGACAACTCTCATCACCTTGTCTTCGACCAACACCTTGTAGTTCTTTTCGACCAACTGCCCTATGCTGAGCAAATTGCTCTTCATGCCTGGTATGTACAAAACATTGGAAATTACTGACCTCTTGCCATCCTTCCTCTTAATCAGAACATCACCAATACCTTCAGCTGCTAGAGTATTGTCATTTGCAAATTTCACTGTGTTCTTCATTGAGGGCTTCATGTTGACAAACCAATCTTTCCTTCCAGTCATGTGTGATGAGCATCCTGAGTCCAAGTACCACTGGTCCTTGAAACTCTCATTATCTAACCATCAGCATCATACCTTCTTCTTCTTCATGCTTTGCCAGCTTTGCATCTTCTTCTTGATTCTTTCTTTCAGGACATTTTGTCGAATAGTGACCATACTGGTGACAATTATAACACTGAATGTGGCTTTTGTCAGGCTTTCGACCACCACCTCTTCCTCTACCTGCAGCACCACCTCTTTGGTTGCTTTGGTTCTGGGTCCTTCTATGGTTCGACCAATTCGCCTCTTGCTGATTTCCTCTGCCTGTCGAATTGTTGTAGCTTCCTCTACCTTTGTCGACCATCTTTTCTTTACCCTTCTTATCTTTCGCTGATTGAGCTTGCAAGGCCACATCATTCTTCGACTTGCCTGCAGCTCTTTCAGCCATTCTTTGTTCATGAGATTCAAGCGTCCCTTGAAGCTCTTCTTTCGTCACCTTCGACAAATCTTTTGATTCTTCTATGGCTACTACCACGTGATCAAATTTTGGAGCCAACGATCTCAAAATCTTTGAGACAACTGCTTTCGTCGTCAACACTTCTCCACACACTTTGATTTGATTCACAAGTTTCGTAACTCTTGTGAAGAAATCTGTTATGCTCTCATTGTCTTCCATCTGAAGCAATTCATACGCCCTTTTGTGAGTTGTAACCTCACCTCTTTCACCTTCTCTGCGCCTCCAAACGATTTTTCCAGAATCTCCCATGCATCCTTCGCTGTTTCTGCATCACTAACTTTCTCAAAGTTATCTGCATCAACACATTGATGGATTATAAAGAGAGCTTTATAATCTTTCTTCTTCAATTCTTTGAATGCAGCCTTTTCTTGATCCGTCGCACCTTCTTCAAGAGTTGTTATTCCTTCCTTCACAAGATCCCACAAATCTTAATAACAGAAAACAACCTTGATTTGCTTGCACCAATTCTCATAATTATCTTTCTTGAGAATTTGAAGGTTTGCTGGAAAATGGCCGTTTGGATGATTCGTAGCCATCGCGTTCTTGCGATTTATTGCCCTTGAATCTCTTAAACCGGAGCTCTAGATACCAGATGTTGGAATCAACCAAAAACTATGGGAATTCCTTCTATCACGCAGCAATTATACAGAAAAGTAGAAAGAAAATAGGGAAGAAGAAGATGAATAGTGTTCTTGCTGCCCACAAACTGTGGGACTTTCTCTCTTCTTATTACTCACTCTGCAACTGCAGAATTCTGTGAGAAATTACAAAGTGTTGTAATTGATACAAAATAATGAGGGAAACTCCCTATTTATAGAATTTAGGTTTGCTTGCATCTCAAGACAAAGCCCAAACTATAAAAGCCCAAAATATCAAATCATATCAAATCAAATCTAATCTAATAAAAGCAAAATCTGAATCCCATCTAAATGAATCTGTCGAAACACTTTCGACAATTCGACACTAAGCAATTCGACTTCGACTTCGCCACTAGACAACAACCTGTTGTCTTCGACTTCGACACTAGACAACAACCTGTTATCTTCGACTTCGACTTCGACAACAATGGATTACATTCAACAGTTCAAAAGATTTTGTATGTTAGAAAATATTATAAAATGTTAGATAGTTTCAAAACGTGAGCAGCAACAGTACTCACGAGAGAGGCTAAGAAACCAAACTTTTGGCAATGCTAATCATTCAAGGCGCCACGTGGCTGCGTGTGGAAGAAAAGGGGCAAACTGGGGATTTCCATAGCCATTTCTTTTCTTATATGATAGATAAGTGGGTGTATTGTAACAAATCCCTGTAGGATTTGCTATAATACACTCACTTGTTTTTTATGAAGATCTGTTTTAGCAACCTGCACCTTAAGATTAAGCATTTTGTAGTTAAAGTTTGCTAAAATAGCCCTTCATAAAAACAAGTGGGTCTACGTTAACAAAAATAATTTCGAATTTTCATATCAAAATAGGCCTTCATAAAAACAAGTGGGTCTACGTTAGCTAAAATAAACCTTCATATAAACTAGATGTTATAAATGTCTTCATTTAATTACGAATTTTCATATCAAAAATAATTATAATTCAAAGGATCTTTCAAGAAATCGAGATGCTATAAATGGATTTCATTTAATTGAGAATTTTCATATCAAAATCTCTATAATTCAAAGGATGTTTCAAGAAATCTTATATATATATATATATATATATATACACGCGTATGTGCATTTGTATATGTGTGTGCAGGCGTGTTATGTGTTTAAACTATGTTATAAATGTTTTCATTTAATTACAAATTTTTATATTAATATCTCTAAGTTGCCTGTATGAAAACTAAATGAGTTGGTATGACTTAATCTATCTACTATTAATTATATACCTAATTATATGAGTATTTATTATTTGTATTTATTAGTAGGAATTGAGAGATGGGATGAGCATACAACAATGGATAAATGTATTCAGTTTGTCATAAAAGTCTGATAGATATTTTGTCAATGAAGATGTTCACAACAAATGCTTTTAATATATAGCTTTTTAAAATTTTACTAGACTCTTTTATATTTAATTAAAGATATAATTTATTGACATCTCTTGGAGATCAAGAGAATCTATTATATAATTAAATTAAATGATTTATATCATACTTTGATTGAGTTTGTATTGGTTTTTAGACTAGCATAAATTTCCAAAGCTGATAAGCCATTCAAAAAAAGTAGGTTCGCATAGAAGAGACTAAAATATTATTGTAAAAATGGAAACCTAAATTATGACACGCAAGTAACACCCTAAACCTCAAAATTTGAAATAATGTAATATAAAACAATTACACACATAAGGTGTCACTCAAAATGTAACGCCCCGATTTTTGTTAGATTTATTTAATCGAGTCGATTTAATTATATTGTTTTTTATATTATTTTATTCTTGGTTTTTATTTGGTAAATGTGTTATGTTTATCGTTATTATGTTTTATCGCGTTTTGAGAGCGTTTGTGAGAAAATTGAGTGTAGGGGTATTTTGGTCATTTTACTTGGTTAGATATTATTGTTTTTCTTAAAATAGAAATATAGAGGTTAGAAAGAGAGAAAAAGAAGTTAAGAGAAATAGAGAAGGAGAAGAAGAAAAAGAGGAAAACTTGGAGGGTAAGAAATCGAATCAACCGACACTTCGAAGCACGATTAATCGGGGTAAGGGTGCGAAACCCGGTTATGCTATGGTTGTGTATGATTGTGTATGAGTGTGTTGGAATGTTTGCTGTTTTTTTTTTCATAGTTTCCATTCTAGGTTGCAATGGGGAAAATGAATAGAAATTGATGTTTTCGCGGTTGGAAATCGATATGAATCACGTAGTATGATCGTATTATATGTATGAACATTGTTTATACTTGTTTTGATTGATTGGAAATGTTTGGGTTGGAAAAGATGAATTTTTTGGTGTATGGAATGATGACACTAAATTATACTGTATTTTCGACTCTGATTTCACATGCATATTAGTTTTTTTTATTTTTTATGCTTTGTTATTGTTATGTTTTTCCTTTGTTTTCAGGTTTTCAATAAAATCAAGGTCCCAGACGAAAAAGGATGCAAAAGGAGCAAGAATTCAAGTTTGGCAGCAATTTCCTCTTGTCGCTTCTCTTATCGCGGGCGCCCCAGGGTAGGCGACGACGTGTCCCATGATCTCCACAACTCAACTGCCACGTTCCCACGTTCAGCACTCGCCTTTGCCGTTTTCCTCTCGTCGCGGGCGCGGTAGGCCTGTCGCTGGGCGCGACAAGGCAAAAATTGTTCCCGCCCATTTTTCAAGCCAAGGTCACTTTTGTCTTTGCACCATGCCAACTTTGCCTATAAATACTCTCAGAACTCGAATTTTAGGATCATCCAATCTTAGTTTACTTCATCCTAGGCATAAATTTCACTCTTGTAAAGCGGTAATCTTCTCACATCGAGGAGTTATTGCACTGTGTGTGATCGAGTTTGTAATCAAGTCTTGGAGTGTCTGTAATCAAGTTGGAGCACTTTGGTAGAAGTAATCCTGCCAGCATTTTCTTTTTCATACATTGTACCAGATTTAAAGACTCCGCTTTGGAGCAGGTTTTATTTTAATCGCATTTACTTTCATTTATTTCTTGCACTTGCTTTATTTTGTTTATTTATTGTCTTGCCTTACTTTTCAAAAATTTACTTTTCAAAAGACTTAATTCCATACATGATAAGAATTAATATGACTGTTATGACTACCATGGCTGGTTAAGTTTTAGATAGGTAGGAATGTAAAGACCATAATCACCGTAATACGTCTATATGTTGATAGAAAAACTTAAGGGCTGCTTTAATCTTTAACACAAGTTTTCTGTACTTAAAAGCAATGTTGGGTAAGATCGAAAGTCGTCCAACCATTTGTGAACTTGTTTAGTTCTCAATTGATCAAATACAGCGAAAGCGCTTTGCTCAGTTGAGTAGGGGATTTTTAACACTTTAGAAAAGAGATTTTAAAACTATTTTCAGACGCGTTAGTGGGATTAGAATCTGGTTCATTTTGAACCTCTTTAGTTTAGAGATTTCAGGTCAAAATACTTTTCTGTTTAGTTTAGAATTTACATTTCTTAAAAGTAAGTTTTCCATGACTCTAACGCAATGCGCGCCTTTTTATAAGTGACAATAAAGGGGTTAGTTTAGAGGGTAAACTTGGTTCTGACTACGCGAAAGCGACAGTTCCTGTTAAATTGAATTCTTTTCTTAAAATAGAAGATATTGCCCGTAAGTAGTTCTGTTGATGAATATAGAAATATTATCGGTTATGAGAATTACATTCAAGCCTATTGTTTTGTCTGAATTTTATTACCTCGCCATTTACTTTTATTTATTTTCCTCTGCATTAGTAAACCCTAAATTGAACTGCCTTAGATAAGCACCGTAACAAACAGAAATCGTTAGATCGACATTTGGTCTCTGTGGATACGATAACTTTTTATATTACTCTGACGCGATTCGTACACTTGCGAATACAACGCACCAAGTTTTTGGCGCCGTTGTCGGGGATCAATTTCGCCGAATTTTGAATTCCGTTTGT
Organism: Lathyrus tuberosus; assembly: GCA_022829125.1. Classification (NCBI taxonomy): domain Eukaryota; kingdom Viridiplantae; phylum Streptophyta; class Magnoliopsida; order Fabales; family Fabaceae; genus Lathyrus; species Lathyrus tuberosus. The sequence continues at coordinate 497,071 of JALAZF010000592.1, forward strand.
TATCACCGTTTAGACTAGGGCCGCACGAACTGGTCGATGCGAAGATCTCGCAGCTCCAGTAGTGTAATAGATCCTTTAGTGGAACCAGAACGTTACGCTCGCGCACGACTTTGGCTTCGTCGAATTAAGCAAGCTATGGCCGAAGATCGTAACCAAAGACCCCTTAAGGAATTTGCTCAGCCTGCTGACGAAGAACCGAGCTCTAGTATAGTTAACCCTACCATACCTGCCAATAATTTTGAACTAAAACCGTCCCTATTACAACTAGTTCAACAAAACCAATTCCCAGGACTACCATCTGAAAACCCAAACCAACATCTAAAAGTCTTTATCCAGTTGTCAAACACCTTTAAGACCAATGGTGCTAGTCCTGAGGCGATTCGTTTAAGACTATTTCCCTTTTCCCTTAGAGACAAAGCCCTAACTTGGTTAGATTCCCTTCCAGCCAATTCTATAACAACATGGGAAGACCTTAGGAGAACATTCCTTGCTAGATACTTTCCCCCAAGCAAAACAGCCGTTCTCCGAAACCAAATAACAAGATTTACCCAAAACCAAGGAGAATCACTATTTTAAAGCTTGGGAGAGGTATAAAGACCTTCTAAGGGCTTGTCCACACCACGGTTTGGAGCAATGGTTGATTATACATACCTTTTACCACGGACTTCATTATAACACAAAGATGTCCATCGACGCTGCCGCTGGCGGTGCCCTGATGAACAAACCCTATCCTGACGCTTTGTGGTCTCATTGAAGATATGGCTCAAAACCATCATCAATGGGGAAACGAAAGAGCAACAGTAGAAAAGAAAGAAGCCCAATGAGGTATACATGAGGTAAGCTCTATAGACATGATGCAAGCCAAAATGGATGCTATGGCCCTCAAGATCGATCAAATGTACGCACAACCAACCGCTGCAGCAGCGGTAGTGTCGGATTGCGAACTTTGTGGTACTAAAGGTCATCAATCAGCTGACTGCCATCTGTTAAACGAGACTAACCCAGATCCAGTCAACTATGCCCAAGGAAACCCGTTCTCAAATACTTACAACCTTGGATGGAGGAATCACCCTAATTTTTCCTACAAAAACAATAACCCTATCCAAAACCAAGCGCCTCCGAGATCAACCAACAATCAAGCACCTAGACAAAACCAACCTATGCAAGCAGTGCCACCTAAGCCAAATATTGAGAAAGTGCTAAATGATTTTATGACAGCACAAGCCCAGCAAAACAAAGAGTTCCTAAATCAGAATATTCATGTGAATGAGCTGCTTACCCAACTAGGAACCAAAATAGACCAAATGGCCACCCACAGCAAGATGCTTGAAACCCAGATCTCTCAGGTAGCCTTAAAGAAAGCACCCCCAAACTACTCCTGGAGGACAATTTCCAGGACAACCTCAACAGAACCCTCGAGGGCAAGCTAACGTTGTTACCTTACAAAGTGGAACCACTTATGAAGGGCCTAAAAACCCGACATTGAGTGACTCCAAAATTTCCAACAAGGTTGCTACCCCCGAAGGTAAGAAACCCGTAGAAATTGAGAAACCAAAAGACAAAGATAAAGGAGAAGTTACGAACGAAGCTTCAACACCCCCTCAGCCATACAAACCACCAATTCCCTATCCACAAAGACTTAAACAAACTAAGATCAATGACCAATTCCAAAAGTTTGTTAAAGTTATAGAAAAACTCCATGTAGAGATTCCTTTTACAGAAGCCATCACCCAAATACCATCTTATACTAAATTCCTGAAGGACATCCTCACCAATAAACGTAGACTTGACGATCCAAAACCAGTGGAGTGTAATTCCATTTCCGAGAACAAACTTGCCAAAAAAGACAAAGATCCGGGGAATTTCTCCATACCTTGTATTTTAGGGAATCATGTCATGATAAAGCCTTTCTGGACTTAGGAGCCAGTGTAAGCCTAATGCCCCTTGCAGTTTGTGAACGATTGAAACTAGGAGATTTGCAACCTACTAAGATGTCTCTCCAATTAGCTGACAGATCTATAAAATACCCTGTAGGCGTATTAGAAGACATCCCAGTTAGAATAGGCAAGTTGTTCATTCCCACCGACTTCGTCGTAATGGACATCAAAGAAGATAAAGATATCCCAATTCTCCTAGGTAGACCCTTCCTATCAACTGCAGGAGCCATAATAGATGTCAAGAAAGGAAAATTAACTTTTGAGGTAGGTAACGAAAAAATAGAGTTTGTCCTAGCAAAGTTTCTCGCGGCACCAGTAATAGGAGATGCATGTTATGCAGTTGATGTCATTGATGAATGTGTCCGTGAACTTAACCAGGAAGAGCCAGTGGAGAGAATAAAACTACCTTCAACGCCCATTGTGAAAGGTGATGACAGTATGGAACACTACATAGATGATAACCTTTTTGAATGTTTATCCTTAACTCCAGATCCTATACAAAACCCTAGCAAACCAACCTTAGAATTAAAAGAATTACCCAAGAATCTAAGATATGAGTTTTTAGACAAAGAAATGGACAGGCCAGTTATAGTCAGTGCCGTTCTGAACCAATCTGAAACAAACCAACTCTTAGATGTCTTGCGAAGATATCCCTCAGCACTAGGGTACAACATCTCAGATCTTAAAGGAATAAGTCCATCCGTGTGCATGCACCGGATTTCACTTGAAGAAGATGCTAAACCTTCGAGAGAACACCAAAGAAGGATTAACCCTATAATGAGTGAGGTAGTTAAGAAGGAAGTTCTTAAGTTGTTGGAAGCAGGGATAATATATCAGATCTCGGACAGTAAATGGGTAAGCCCTGTGTATGTAGTACCTAAAAAGGGAGGCATCACTGTGGTACAGAGCGAAAAAGGTGAGCACGTTGCGAAACGGATAGAAGGAGGTTGGCGTATGTGCATAGATTACAGAAAATTAAACAAAGCCACTAGGAAAGACCATTTCCCATTACCTTTTATAAATCAGATGTTGGAACGTCTAGCTAGACATTCCTACTTCTGTTACCTCGACGGATATTCAGGTTTTTTCCAAATTCCTATACACCCTGATGACCAAGAGAAAACAACCTTCACATGCCCATATGGAACTTTTGCCTATAGACGTATGCCTTTCGGACTCTGTAATGCCCCAGCAACTTTTCAGCGTTGCATGATGTCAATCTTCGCTGATTATCTTGATGGAATTATGGAAGTATTCATGGACGATTTCTCAGTCTGCGGATTTGATTTCAATAACTGTCTAGTCAACCTTGAAAAGATCTTGAAGAGATGTGTCGAAGTAAACCTGGTATTAAATTGGGAGAAATGTCACTTCATGGTCACTGAAGGTATAGTTCTAGGACATATCGTTTCTGAAAAAGGCATTGAAGTTGATAAAGCTAAGATCGAGGTGACAGAGAATCTTAAACCACCCAAAAAAATTAGAGAAGTTCGAAGTTTTCTTGGACATGCTGGATTTTACCGGCGTTTCATTAAAAACTTCTCTAAGATCACTAAACCTTTGACAGGTCTTCTGATGAAAGATGCCGAGTTCATTTTTGATGAAAAATGCAACGAAGCATTCAACCTTTTAAAACATGCTTTAATCTCAGCACCCATTATGCAACCACCAGATTGGACAAAACCTTTTGAAATCATGTGTGATGCTAGTGATTACGCTGTAGGAGCAGTGCTAGGGCAAAGATCTGATAAGAAGTTACATGTGATTTACTACGCCAGTAGAACTCTAGATGCCGCTTAGCTAAACTATGCAACCACAGAAAAAGAACTCCTAGCCGTAGTTTTCGCCATAGACAAATTTAGATCCTATTTGGTGGGAGCCAAAATAATTGTTTACACTGATCATGCCGCCATCCGATACCTTTTGAATAAAAAGGATGCTAAACCTAGGTTACTCCGGTGGATACTTTTATTGCAAGAATTTGACCTTGATATCAGAGATAAGAAAGGCACCGAGAATGTAGTTGCCGATCACCTTTCCAGGCTTGAGTTCTTGAAACCTGATGTAGTACCCATAAATGATGACTTTGCTTATGACAGGTTAATCGCTAAGCTAGATGCCATTGGAGATGTAAGTTTAGAAACCCTAGAATATTCTGAAAAATCCTTAGTGGTAGATAATGTACCTTGGTATACAGATTTTGTTAACTATCTTGCTACAGATATAATACCTCCTGACCTCAGCTATCAGCAGAAAAAGAAGTTCTTCAATGACGTTAAACATTTCTATTGGGATGAACCACTCCTTTTTAAGAGAGGCACTGACGGAATTTTTCGCCGGTGTGTTCCAGAGGAAGAAGTGCACCATATCATAGAACATTGTCACTCAGCACCCTACGGAGGATACGCAAGCACATCTAAGACTCACGCTAAGATCTTACAAGCTGGTCTTTATTGGCCAACTATATGGCGTGATATTCATACATATATAACCAAGTGTGACCCGTGTCAACGCTCCGGAAACATCTCGAGGAGAAATGAAATGCCATTAAGAAACATTCAAGAAGTAGAACTTTTTGATGTTTGGGGAATCGACTTTATGGGACCTTTTCCATCATCCTTAGGAAACAAATACATTTTAGTCGCTGTCGATTACGTGTCCAAATGGATTGAAGCCATAGCTGCACCCACAAACGATGCCCGAGTGGTGATTAAGATGTTCAAGCAGAATATATTCCCTAGATTCGGAGTTCCCAGACTAGTCATAAGTGATGGAGGATCACATTTTATATCTAGGATTTTTGACAAACTGTTGAGGAAGTATGGAGTTAAACATAGAGTAGCCACGCCTTACCACCCGCAAACCAGTGGGCAAGTAGAAGTATCCAATCGAGAGATCAAGCATATCTTAGAAAAAACTATCTCGATATCCAGAAAGGATTGGTCACAGAAGCTTTCAGATGCACTGTGGGCCTACAGGACAGCCTATAAGACTCCCATTGGAACAACCCCTTACCAACTAGTTTACGGAAAATCATGTCAGTTACCCTTTGAATTGGAACACAAAGCATATTGGGCCATCTGAACCTTAAATTTTGATTACTTAGCAGCTGGTGAGAAACGCATCTTAGACATACATAAGTTAGAAGAGCTCCAACAATCAGCCTATGAAAATGCCATCATATATAAAGAGAGAACCAAAGCATGGCATGACAAGAAGATCGTCAAGAAAGACTTCAACATAGGTGACCCTGTTCTTCTATACAATTCAAGACTGCAACTTTTTCCAGGTAAGCTTCGATCTAAATGGACGGGCCCGTTCAAAGTTTCCAAAGTCCTGAAATCCGGGGCAGTGGAAATTAAGAACAAATCTTGCAGTCCGTTCATTGTAAATGGACAAAGGCTTAAGCATTATGAAGGAGGTGACATTCCAGCATACTACTCCAGGTTCACGTTAACAGACCCACCTATCCTCGCACCAGATACATGACTTGAACTCGTCGAGCTAACGACGTTAAGCAAGCGCTGCATGGGAGGCAACCCATGGTTTCTTTCGTATTTATTTTCTTTCCGTTTATTTTGATTTACGTTTGTTTGTTTGTTTGTACATATATGTCTAACTTGTTTGGTGTGTTTGATTTCAGGACCCGTTCTTCCTAACCTTTTCTTTCAGGATGCCACCAGTCGATGACATGCACGTGACCTTTAGAGACGACGCCCAGAGAGAGCGTTATGCGATGCTTTCACTCAGACCTATGGCACCCACTCGCTACTCAGACAGAATTGCAGGCTAGGATGGACCAGCGAGACCGTCATCGTAGCAGATCCCGTCGTTCCGAGCATCCAGCACAGGGCAGCGAGGGCACCAGCGGTCCTCACTAGTTTTGCCAGGTTCCTTTCTCCTTAGCTTACTTTGAAACATTGGGGACAATGTTTGATTTAAGTGTGGGAGGATATTTTATCGTTTTAATTTCCGTCGTTTTAGTAGTTTATTTTTATTTCCCTTCAGTTATCTACTTTTGTTTCTGTTTTAGAAAATGCATGTCTTTGAAGAGTCATTAGTATAAGTATATTTTTTTGGTTCACCTTCATTTTTTTCGCACATTTTTTTAGCCCCACAAAAAAATAATAAAATTTTTTTTTTCTTTTCTAGAAAAAAGTGTTGTTCTGAAAAATTTATGGGCTTTAAGACAGGTTCGGGTTAGGATGCGGTGACTTGGGAGAACCTTCGAAACATCAGTATCGTCCTTACACCATGAACTTTGTAAATATAAGAATCACACCTGAAACCCCGTGTACCATGGCCTTAATTTTATTTCAAAATCATCCTTAGTAGTTTATTTCAGCAATCAGCTCCGGCCTAAACATGTTCTAAGTAGGAGACCGACGAATATAAGTGACTGATCTAAGTGCAAGAAAAAGCAAAAAGAAAAAAAAATTCTGCACCGTTGCTACTTTCAAAAAGATAAAAAAAAAAAGGTAATAAGATGTTTAGCTTGCTCATTTCAGTTGGTTCAGAGGTATCTGGCGCTGAACTCGGTAGGGCGGATTACGATCCGATCCCCCACAACTGCACTTGAGAGGAATAAAAAGATTTTACATAGTTCCCTGTGCCAGAAATCCGGTATGAAAAGATCAGAATCACTAACAGGTCACTCTACCATGAAGCATGTGCGGAAAATGGGCTTAATGTGATAGCGCTTGAATGAAAAGGACTCAAAAGAGATGGGAAGGGAAGGCCTAAGTATTGTGGGATATAATGGGTTGATTAGTATAGGAGCGAAGTTTGTGTCCGTATTTGCGGATTAGTGTCATCACGATGCCCTTGGTTCACTCAGTTAGTACCGACCACTGCATCCAGACTCGGACTTTGAAACCCTTTTCGCCCAAAAATCATCGATCGACACTGATTTTTTCTTCTATGAGCTTTAAATGTTTTGCTTGAGGACAAGCAAAGGTCTAAGTGTTGGAGAATTTGATGACACTAAATTATACTGTATTTTCGACTCTGATTTCACATGCATATTAGTTTTTTTAATTTTTTATGCTTTGTAATTGTTATGTTTTCCTTTGTTTTCAGGTTTTCAATAAAATCAAGGTCCCAGACGAAAAAAGGATGCAAAAGGAGCAAGAATTCAAGTTTGGCAGCAATTTCCTCTTGTCGCGGGCGCCCCAGGGTAGGCGACGACGTTGTCCCATGATCTCCACAACTTAACTGCCACGTTCCCACGTTCAGCACTCGCCTTTGCCGTTTTCCTCTCGTCGCGGGCGCGACAAGGCAAAAATTGTTCCCGCCCATTTTTCAAGCCAAGGTCACTTTTGTCTTTGCACCATGCCAACTTTGCCTATAAATACTCTCAGAACTCGAATTTTAGGATCATCCAATCTTAGTTTACTTCATCCTAGGCATAAATTTCACTCTTGTAAAGCGGTAATCTTCTCACATCGAGGAGTTATTGCACTGTGTGTGATCGAGTTTGTAATCAAGTCTTGGAGTGTCTGTAATCAAGTTGGAGCACTTTGGTAGAAGTAATCCTGCCAACATTTTCTTTTCCGTACATTGTACCAGATTTAAAGACTCTGCTTTGGAGCAGGTTTTATTTTAATCGCATTTACTTTCATTTATTTCATACACTTGCTTTATTTTGTTTATTTATTGTCTTGCCTTACTTTTCAAAACTTTACTTTTCAAAAGACTTAATTCCATACATGATAAGAATTAATATGACTGTTATGACTACCATGGCTGGTTAAGTTTTAGATAGGTAAGAATGTAAAGACCATAATCACCGTAATACGTTTATATGTTGATAGAAAAACTTAAGGGCTGCTTTAATCTTTAACACAAGTTTTCTGTACTTAAAAGCAATGTTGGGTAAGATCGAAAGCCGTCCAACCATTTGTGAACTTGTTTAGTTCTCAACTGATCAAATACAGCGAAAGCGCTTTGCTCAGTTGAGTAGGGATTTTTAACACTTTAGAAAAGAGATTTTAAAACTATTTTCGGACGCGTTAGTGGGATTAGAATCTGGTTCATTTTGAACCTCTTTAGTTTAGAGATTTCAGGTCAAAATACTTTTCTGTTTAGTTTAGAATTTACATTTCTTAAAAGTAAGTTTTCCATGACTCTAACGCAATGCGCGCCTTTTTATAAGTGACAATAAAGGGGTTAGTTTAGAGGGTAAACTTGGTTCTGACTACGCGAAAGCGACAGTTCCTGTTAAATTGAATTCTTTTCTTATAATAGAAGATATTGCCCATAAGTAGTTCTGTTGATGAATATAGAAATATTATCGGTTATGAGAATTACATTCAAGCCTATTGTTTTTTCTGAATTTTATTACCTCGTCATTTACTTTTATTTATTTTCCTCTGCATTAGTAAACCCTGAATTGAACTGCCTTAGATAAGCACCGTAACAAACAGAAATCGTTAGATCGACATTTGGTCTCTGTGGATACGATAACATTTTATATTACTCTGACGCGATTCATACACTTGCGAATACAACGCATCATGGAACCCCAAAAACGCAGCAGAAAATTCTGCTTCTGGTGCAGAGCGTCGGGCGGCGCTTTGAGCGCCGGGCGATGCGGGCTTGCACCGGGCGAAAGCCAAGGGGCGCAACATATCACGTTTCTGTAACTCTTGAGTTTTGGGATAGGGGTTTGACGCCGCTATTTCGCCTGGCAAAGCACAGGCGAAGGGGGTACCGCCGGGCGAAACCTTGACCGCCGGGCGCTCCTGGGAATTTTCAGTAGTTCTGTTTTCTTTGAAAATTCATAACTTTTGATCCGTCACTCGGATCGAGGCGTTCTTAGTACCGTTGGAAAGCTAATGAGATGTTCTTTCTTATAAATGATTTTGGTATTAGTGGCCGATTTAATTGTGTCGGGAATTTGGAAATGTGTCGTTTTGTTGACTTTTACCTTCGCAATTGTGTACGATTGATGTGTTATCATGTGATATGCTTTTGATATATAACGTATAGCTTGTGTGTTGTTATATGATGTGAATGCATGTGATGAAATGTTGTGATGATGGTTTGTAGCCTTATGGCAAATAAATGCGTTGTTTTGGGTTTGATTTTAATGCATGATTATTGATGTTGAGATGGTTCACATGGTAATATATGTATATGCATTTGATGGTCATGAGTCATTATATGCCAAGCATCGTGATATGCATCTTGTGATGTCGTGTGCCCTTGTGGGGTGTGAGCGACGAAATGATTCTAGACGGAATCTGCTGTAACGCTCGTGTGCCTTATACAAAGAGGACCTAAAGCAACGTTATAGATGATCGTGTGCCTTATACAAATAGGACCTAAAGCAATCGGGTCATGTGCCTTATACAAAGAGGACCTAAAGCGATCCATAAACGTCGTGTGCCTTATACAAAGAGGACCTAAAGCAACGGGGAACATCGTTTGCCCGACGGGGAGTTACACTAAGTAACAAGCGATGATTCCAATAATTCCTGAGTGAATTAATGATGAGAATGATGGATGGATTGGTACCCGCATTGCATTGCATAGAGTTATTGTGTCGGTCTCTGTGTATTTGCATAAGTCATGAATGGATTGATTATGTGTGGGAATTGTGAATGGGATTGATGAGTTGATTTATATATTGGTGATAAATGTATTGAGCATGATTGATATGTCTTAGCGATGGATGCATGAATTATGAATTATGTTGGCTTGTATTTAAATTAGGGTATACGTTGTGGTGAGAATGTTTTGCGTGCGTATTTCATGTTATTACATAATTGCATGCAACTATATTATAATTGTGTTTCTCACCCTTCTGCTATTTTGAATGCTCTATGAGGCATTGCAGATTAGATGTTGGAGGTCTTTTTGTGAAGATTATGTCTTCATCCTTTTGTCGGTCGGCTCTGATATATAGCACCGGGTAGTCGGGGAGATCGTTATATGATTATATGTATATATATCTTTTTTGGATTTTACATGTATGACTCTGTATATGACAGACAAACTTTTATGTTTATATATGAGATTTCAGTTGCAGATTTTCCGCTTTTATTTTGTATCTGAATTGTGGGTGTTAGGAACTGAGTTCCTCTGTTTATGTTGCTACTTGATTGTTGCATATCTATATGAGCAGGTTGTTGTATTTATTCACATTGATGTGACGCTCACGTCTGTGCCATGAATGTTTTAATTATACTCTGATTATTTATTACCGCTTTAATTACTCAGGGTATAGATTGGGGTGTTACATTAAGTGGTATCAGAGCCAGTCCGTGTCGGTCATTTTGACCAAGTTGTTTGTTGTGCGTCAGTTGTGTTCTGGCGAGCTGATTGTTTAACCATAGTTATTGTTATTGGATATGAACATAATATGGCTGGTAGGAATAATGTTGCTCTTGCTGCTGCTATGCAAGCTATAGCTCAGACTGTGCGGAATGCACCTAATCCTGGTGGGAATGATGAGTTCAGGAAGAACAAACCGCCTATCTTCAAAGGGAGATATGATCCTGATGGTGCTCAGATTTGGCTTAAGGAGATTGAAAGAATCTTTTAAGTGATGGACTTTGCTGAGGAACAGAAGGTGAGACTGGGTACTCACATGTTAAAGGAAGAGGCTGATGATTGGTGGGTTAGTATGCGTCATGTGTGGGAAGCTTCAGGTGAAGTTTGAGAGTGGGTTGCATCTCGAGATCAGACAGGCAATTGGTTATCAAAGAATTAGGAGGTTTTCAGATTTGGTGGATGGTTGTAGAATTTATGAGGAGGATAACAAAGCTCGTTCTACTCATTATAAGAGTGTGAACGAAAGGAGAGGAAAGCAACCGTTTTATGGTGGTCCTTATGTGTCACCAGCTAACAAGGGAAAGCAAAGGGCTAATTTTGATAAAAGGCCAAGTGGGGGAGGTATGTATAATCCTCCGAGATGTTTTAAGTGTGGTGACTTAGGACATCGTCAGTTTGAATGTAGAAAGGATATGAGGAAGTGTTCCAATTGTGGAGGTATAGGACATGTCGCAGCTGATTGCAAGAGGAATGTGGTGAAGTGTTTCAACTGTGGTGAATCTGGTCATGTTAGTACGAGGTGTCCGAAACCAAAGCAAGCTCAAGCTGGAGGGAAAGTATTTGCATTGACAGGAACTCAGCCTACTAGTGCAGATCGTCTGATCAGAGGTACTTGTTTTATTAATAGTACGCCTTTAGTTGCTATTATTGATACCGGAGCGACTCATTCGTTTATTTCGTCTGAGTGTCCGTGGCGTTTGGATCTTTTGTTGTCGTCGTTGGGTGGAGAGATGGCTATCGATACTCCAGCATTGGGGTCGGTAACTACTTCTCTGGTTTGTTTAAGTTGTCCTTTGACCATTTATGGTAAGGATTTTGCTATGGATTTGGTGTGTCTGCCGTTGGAGGGTTTAGACATAGTTCTGGGAATGAATTGGTTGCAGTTCAATCGAGTTCATATCGATTGTTATCATAAGTTGGTAAGATTTCCTTCTCTTGAAGAAGACGAGGAATCGAGTTTCTTATCTACCAAAGAGTTGAAGAAACTTTTGGCGGATGAAGCTCAGTTGTTTGGGTTATTTGCATCGTTGACTGTGGATAGTCAAGTTGCAATTGATGTGGTTCCAGTCGTGTGTGATTTTCCAGAGGTGTTTCCAGAGGATATTTCTGATGTGCCGCCAGAAAGAGAGGTGGAGTTTTCTATAGATCTATTTCCTGGTACTAGACCTGTATCTATGGCACCATATCGTATGTCGGCATTCGAGTTGGTTGAGTTGAAGAAACAGTTGAATGAATTGTTAGAGAAGAGGTTTGTGAGGCTGAGTGTATCGCCTTGGGGTGCTCCAGTTTTATTGGAGAAGAAGAAAGATGGAAGTATGCGATTGTGTATTGATTATTGCCAGCTGAATAAGGTGACGATTAAGAATAAGTATCCTCTTCCGAGAATTGATGATTTGATGGATCAGTTGGTAGGTGCATGTGTGTTTAGTAAAATTGATTTGAGGTCAGATTATCATCAGATTAGAGTGAAGGAGGAAGATATTCAGAAGACGGCTTTTAGGACACGATACGGACATTACGAATATTCCGTGATGCCATTCGGGGTTTCTAATGCGCCGGGAGTGTTTATGGAGTATATGAATCGCATTTTCAATGAGCATTTGGATCAATTTGTGGTTGTGTTTATTGATGACATCTTGATTTATTCCAAGTCTCGGGAGGAACATACGGAACATTTGCGTATTGTATTGCAAATTTTGAAGGAAAAAAACTTTATGCCAAGTTGTCCAAGTGTGAGTTCTGGTTATCAGAAGTGAGTTTTCTTGGGCATGTGATTTCAGGTAATGGTATTGCTGTGGATCCATCCAAAGTAGATGCAGTTATACAATGGGAGGCTCCTAGATCTGTTACTGAAATTAAAAGCTTTTTGGGTTTAGCTGGATATTATCGAAGATTCATTGAAGGCTTTTCCAAGTTAGTACTTCCTTTGACCCAGCTGACTTGTAAAGGTAAAGCGTTTATTTGGGGTATTCAGTGTGAGGAGAGTTTTGGTGAGCTAAAGAAAAGATTGACTACAGCTCCGATTTTGATCTTACTAAATCCTAGTGAACCGTTTATGGTGTATTGCGATGCGTCTTTGAGTGGTTTGGGTGGAGTGTTGATGCAAGAAGGTAAGGTTGTGGCTTATGCTTCGATACAATTGAGGGATCATGAGAAGAATTATCCTACTCAGAATTTGGAATTAGCTGCGGTGGTGTTTGTATTGAAAATTTGGAGACATCATCTCTACGGTGCATGATTCAAAGTCTTTAGTGATCATAAGAGTCTAAAATACTTGTTTGATCAGAAAGAGTTGAATATGAGGCAACGAAGATGGTTGGAATTTTTGAAGGACTACAATTTTAGCTTGAATTGCCATCCTAGTAAAGCTAATGTGGTAGCCGATGCGTTAAGCCAGAAATCTTTGCATATGTCTGCTTTGATGGTTAAAGAGTGGGAACTTTTGGAAGAATTTAGAGATTTGAGTTTGGTGTGTGAATTGACATCTGATAGCGTAAGGCTTGGTATGTTAAAGGTCACTAATGAATTTCTGTTGACCGTTAGCGAGAAACAGAGGCTGGATGTGAAATTTGTTGATTTGATGACGGTTGGAGATAAAGGTGTGAATGGTGACTTTAAAGTGGATGATCAGGGTGTTTTGCGATTCCGTGGTAGAATTTGTATTCCTGATGATTCGAAATTGAAAAACGATGATTTTGGAGGAAGGACACCGGAGTAGTTTGAGTATACATCCGGGAGCTAATAAAATGTATCAAGACTTGAAGAAGATCTTTTGGTGGTCCAGGTTGAAGAGGGATGTGACTCAGTTTGTTTATGCGTGTTTGACGTGTCAGAAGTCAAAGGTAGAACATCAGAAGCCTAGTGGATTATTGCAACCGTTGGATATACCCGAGTGGAAATGGGACAGCATTTCTATGGATTTTGTGACAGAGTTGCCGAATTCTCAGAGGGGACATAATTCCATTTGGGTGATTGTGGATAGGCTGACTATATCGGCGCATTTCATTCCGATTGACATCAGTTTTTTTTTGGAGAGGTTGGCTGAGATTTATATCCGTGTGATTGTGAGATTACATAGTGTTCCGTTGTGTATTATTTCAGATCAAGATCCGAGGTTTACTTCCAGATTTTGGGAAAGTTTGCAAAACGTGTTAGGTTCCAAGTTGAGATTGAGTTCTGCTTATCATCCTTAGACGGATGTTCAGATCGAGAGAACTATTCAGTCATTGGAAGATTTGTTGAGAGCTTGTGTTCTTGAGCAAGGTGGTGCTTGGGATAGTTATCTTTCGTTGGTGGAGTTCACGTATAACAACAGTTTCCATTCGAGTATTGGAATGGCACCTTTTAAAGCGTTGTATGGAAGAAGATGTCGAACACCCTTGTGTTGGCATGAATCTGGTGAGAGTTCGGTGGTTGGATCGGAGTTAGTTCAACAAACTACGGAAAGGGTGAAACTTATTCGTGAGAAGATGATGGCTTCTCATAGTAGGCAGAAAAGTTATCATGATCGAAGGAGGAAAGATACGGAGTTTCGAGAAGGTGATCATGTATTTTTTAGAGTTACACCAGTGACGGGTGTTAGACGTGCATTGAAGTCGAAGAAGCTTACTTCTCGGTTTATTGGTCCTTATCAGATATCCGCGAGAGTGGGTGTTGTGGCTTATCGAGTGGCGTTGCTGCCAAATCTTTCGAATTTGCATGATGTGTTCCATGTTTCACAGCTTCATAAGTATGTTCCGGATCCGTCGCATGTGATTCCAATGGATGAGGTTTGAGGGTAAGGGAGAACCTTACGGTTGAGGCATTACCGGTGAGGGTTTTGGATCGCGAGTTGAAGCGGTTAAGAGACAAGGATATTGCGCTTGTGAAAGTAGCGTGGGGAGGCGCTGCTGAGGGCAATTTGACTTGGGAGTGGGAGAGTCGGATGCGAGAATCGTATCCGGAGTTGTTCGTCTCAGGTGATATTTTCAAAGACGAAAATTTCTAAGTGGGGGAGAGTTGTAATGCCCCGATTTTTGTTAGATTTATTTAATCAAGTCGTTTTAATTATTTTGTTTTTTATATTATTTTATTCTTGGTTTTTATTTGGTAAGTGTGTTATGTTTATCGTTATTATGTTTTATCGCGTTTTGAGAGCGTTTGCGAGAAAATTGAGTGTAGGGGTATTTTGCTCATTTTGCTTGGTTAGATATTATTGTTTTTCTTAAAATAGAAATATAGAGGTTAGAAAGAGAGAAAAAAAAAAGTTAAAAGAAATAGAGAAGGAGAAGAAGAAAAAGAGGAAAACTTGGAGGGTAAGAAATCGAATCAACCGACACTTCGAAGCACGATTAATCGGGTAAGGGTGCGAAACTCGGTTATGTTATGGTTGTGTATGATTGTGTATGTGTGTGTTGGAATGTTTGCTATTTTTTTTTCCATAGTTTCCATTCTAGGTTGCAATGGGGAAAATGAATAGAAATTGATGTTTTCGCGGTTGGAAATCGATATGAATCACGTAGTATGATCGTATTATATCTATGAACATTATTTATACTTGCTTTGATTGATTGGAAATGTTTGGGTTGGAAAAGATGAATTTTTGGGTGTATGGAACCCCAAAAACGCAGCAGAAAATTCTGCTTCTGGTGCAGAGCGTCGGGCGGCGCTTTGAGCGTCGGGCGGCGCTTTTAGCGCCGGGCGATGTGGGCTTGCGCTGGGCGAAAGCCAAGGGGCGCAGCATATCATGTTTCTGTAACTCTTGAGTTTTGGGATAGGGGTTTGACGCCGCTGCTTTTCCTGGCGAAGCACAGGCGAAGGGGGCACCACCGGGCGAGACCTTGACCGCCGGGCGCTCCTGGGAATGTTCAGTAGTTCTGTTTTCTTTGAAAATTCATAACTTTTGATCTGTAACTCGGATCGAGGCATTCTTAGTACCATTGGAAAGATAATGAGATGTTCTTTCTTATAAAATGGTTTTGGGATTAGTGGTCGATTTAATTTTGTCGGGAATTTGGAAACGTGTCGTTTTGTCGACTTTTACCGTCGCAATTGTGTGCGATTGATGTGTTATCATGTGATATGCTTTTGATATATAACGTATAGCTTGTGTGCTGTTATATGATGTGAATGCATGTGATGAAATATTGTGATGATGGTTTGTGGCCTTATGGAAAATAAATGCGTTGTTTTGGGTTTGATTTCAATGCATGATTATTGAAGTTGAGATGGTTCACATGGTTATATATGTATATGCATTTGATGGTCATGAGTCATTGTATGCCAAGCATCATGATATGCATCTTGTGATGTCGGTGTGCCCTTGTGGGGTGTGAGCGACGGAACAATTCTAGAGGGAATTTGTTGTAACGGTCGTGTGCCTTATACAAAGAGGACCTAAAGCGATGTTATAGACGATCGTGTGCCTTATACAAAGAGGACCTAAAGCGATCGGATCGTGTGCCTTATACAAAGGGGACCTAAAGCGATCCATAAACGCCGTGTGCCTTATACAAAGAGGACCTAAAGCGACGGGGAACATCGTTTGCCCGACGGGGAGTTACACTAAGTAACAAGCGATAATTCCAATAATTCCTGAGTGAATTAATAATGAGAATGATGGATGGATTGGTGTTGTATTGCATTGCATAGAGTCGTTGTGTCGGTCTATGTGCATTTGCATAAGTCATGAATGGATTGATTATGTGTGGGAATTGTGAATGGGATTGATGAGTTGATTTATATATTGGTGATAAATGTATTGAGCATGATTGATATGCCTTAGCGATGGATGCATGAATTATGAATTGTGTTGGTTTGTATTTGAATTAGGGTATACGTTCTGGTGAGAATGTTTTGCGTGTGTATTTCATGTTATTACATAATTGCATGCAACTATATTATAATTGTGTTTCTCACCCTTTTGCTGTTTTGAATGCTCTATGAGACATTGCAGATTAGATGTTGGAGGTATTTTTGTGAAGATTATCTCTTCATCCTTTTGTCGGTCGGCTCTGATATGTAGCACCGGGTAGTCGGGGAGATCGTTATGTGATTATATGTATATGTATGTATATATATATATATATATATATATATATATATATCTTTTTTGGATTTTACATGTATGACTCTGTATATGACAGACAAACTTTTATGTTTATATATGAGATTTCAGTTGCAGATTTTCCGCTTTTATTCTGTATCTGAATTGTGGGTGTTAGGGACTGAGTTCCTCTGTTTATGTCGCTACCTGATTGTTGCATATCTATATGAGCAGGTTGTTGTACTTATTCATGTTGATGTGACGCTCTCGTCTGTGCCATGATGTTTTAATTATACTCTGATTATTTGTTACCACTTTAATTACTCAGGGTATAGATTGGGGTGTTACACAAAACACAACATAAATTTTCTCCGTAACACGTATTTTATAAAATATGCATTAAATTAAAACATGTCATTGCATGCTCTCCTTTACATAGTCTCATCACAGCAGAATAATCAATTCAAATAATTCGACGGACAGATAAGTATCATCGCATAAATATGGTTATGCTAATTGTCTTCAACAACATCATAATGATAACAATAATAAAAAAAAACTAATGTTCGCCCTCTCAGTGTTACAAATTAGAGCAACTGAATCTAAAATAACGCCTAAAATGAAAAAGAAAAAATAACAGTCTTAACACCATCTTCAGCTCTAAGAAGCTACTCGGTTACCTACTCGTCTATACCCCAAGGAGGAGCACAAAACCACACAAACAAGAAAGGGGGTGAGAATACACTCATGGTACAAAAGTATTCAAGAGTAGCTTAAACAAACAACAATAACTATTCAACACAATTCAATCGCATACTTTACCAAAACATTCTCATTCACCGATAACAACATGATCATTCAATACATATGCAAATAATGAATGCAAATGTACTCAACACCACGACTGAACAATGCATGTGGTACCAAATCAAACAAACTTAAAAAGAATACATCCTACTAGGCACACATGAACTGCTTGTCCTCTTCTTCCTGCGCAAGGAATCATTGACTTACTTTAAAATCTACTGAACAATGTAGTGGACATCAGTGTCGTTCTAAACAATACCATAAGATATTAACTTGACGGCAAAGTCTCTCTTTTGCGTTCATGTAGAGACAAAAGCTTCCTGCATTGCCACCCTTCCTCTACCTTATTTACTTCTAATGCAAGTATTTTTCCTTAACCAATATATGTGATTATTTTTATTTTGTGGGAATCATGTAGGAATGTGATATCTGTAATACCCCAAATTTTGACCACTTAGATTTCCCATCATTGTGAAAATCATCATCACAATATGGATGTACTTTTATGCTTCATTAGTCTCCCCAAGGATGGGTGAGCATCCACTACAATCAAAATTAGGGTTTCAAGCCCTCTCTGAGTGCTTAGACAAAGGATCAATCAAGAAATGACATGATCTTCAACTTGTCTAATCTCTTAAACATCCACAATGGATCAAAAAGGACTCCCACTTCAAGGATTAAGCACAAGGCTGCTCCCTTCTAGGTGGATCAAGTCTCAAGATCGACAGTGTCACCAAATTAGGGTTTTGGTCGACCAGGGCCTCCAGATGGAAATTTTCATCTGGGCACAAGGCAATGATCCAAAACATAACCTAATATACTTCATGGAACCTCATGAACCCATGCATCAAGTCAATTTTGCCTCAGGGGATGCATTCATCAAAAATCAGGAATTAGGGTTTCTTGACCTAATTCACCCCTAAGTTGACTTTTGGGACAAACCATGAGCCAAGACCTCAAGAGATGATTTGAGGGTCTCTAATATACCATATTGATCCATTTGGAACAATGGATTGATCCAAGAAGTTTGAGCAACAAGTCTCAATTTCATCTGCACCACAATTAGGGTTTTAAGGGAAAAGTCAACTGTAACTTTGACTTTTGACCAGGACATGCTCCCAAACCCTAATACATGATTGAATATACCCAATGACACCCATGGAACATGCCCATCAAGTTTGATTTAGGTCAAGGACATGATTTCCTGAAGAATTGCACAGTTTGGAATTCATCTGATAAAAAGTCAACTGTGCACAAAAGTCAACTTTGACTTTTTGAGATTTTTCACCAAAATGGATTTTTAACCCTAAAATGATGTTAATGTATGGTTTGAATCATCATTCATCAAGAAAAATCAAGAAAAGTGAGATAACTTGTAAAAGGGGTAACCATAAAACTTAGAAATTTTTCTAAGTTAAAAATAAAGTGGCAAAGGTACCAATTTTGGAGGACCATAACTCCTAAACCACAAGGCCATTTTTTCTCATCAAAAGATGGATTTGTAGCCCTCATTATCACCTACAAAAACTTCAACTACAAGTCATTCCAATTCATTAAGGATTTTGAGTTATGGAGTGATCAAAGTGGCTGAAAAGTGAAAATGTCACTTTTTCCAACACTTAGTGAAATTTTCACTAAGTCAGATTCTGCCTCACTTTTTGCCAAATGTAGGGGGATTTTTCACTTGGAATCAAAAGAGATCAAAACCAAACTTGTTCAAACAGTTGTTGTATCATGTAAGAGCTTTCCAAAATGGTCAAGAACATTGCCAAATTCAACCTACACCATGAGATACAACATTGCCAAGTTGCCTTGCTGAAATCTGTCAAGGCAAGGCAGAATTTGCAACTTTGGTCGATTTGCCAAAATCAACCAAATTCAATTGCTCCTATCCACTTGGACACCTCAGAGGATTGAATCTAAAGGGGACAATCACTGAGCCAAGCCTCCAAAGTCCATGGAACAAGAAATAGCATGTTGAACCTAGAATGGCCAAAATAGGGACAAGACTTCAAATTTGGAATGAGGCATTCAATGGAACCATCAAGGTGGCATGGATTGAGCCATTCTCATTTGAAATCAGTCAAGACTTATCCAAGACCAAGGGGACCAAAGCTCTGTGCCCTAACCTCTAGTCAATGGCTAGAGGAGACTTGGATTTTCATTTGCCAACATTGGCCAAACCTACTTACCAGCTGCCATGCACTATTCCTTGCAAAACAAACTTGCTCTACTATAAATAGAGCTCAATTGTGATCAGTTTGAGTACACCAAAGCCATCTAATAGATGCTTTCATCAAAATCTCTTTCTCTTGGCAAAAATGCCTTTCTTAGCAAGGTAGCTATCGGGTTTTGAGTTTGAGAGCAATTCCAATCAAACCAATCACTCACACACCTCACATACATCACATATGAGCTGATCAAACACTTAGATTACTTCTGAAACATCAATTTCACAAAATCACCAGCTGGTTGCTCAAGGTTTTAACCAAAGTGCAACTGAGGTACCACAAAATGATCCAGCCAATTTCAATCAAGTCCAACCATCCAAACACAATCCATAGGGTGTAAGGATGCTGTTCAGATCATCACCACTCATCTATAACACCTCTAAATCAAAAATCACTTTGAACTTGCTGTCACGACTTGGAGGTAAGCACATACTTGGTCATCTCTCAATCTATGCATATTTCCTCGCACAATAATTTGGCCATATGTTCATAATCATGCATGGAATGTTTTCCCTCAATTAATTGCATTGTTTGAATCGTGTATCAAAAATCCTAGCCTTCATGCAGAAATTAGGGTTCTTGAGGTTTCTTCGTGATTTCTTGTTGTATGTTTAATTTAAATGAAATTAAAGTACATAGACATGATCGTGAGGTTGAGACGAGCATAATGATATGTGGATTGCATGATATGATTACGTATTCATGGAGATTGGATAGAAAATGCAAATCTGAGAAACCAAGAACACGCGCGTGTTCTTCAGCTGTTCTTGGCGCCATTTTTCATAAATTCAAATATTTGAATTTTGTGATTTTGTTTAATTGATTCAAAAATTAATTTCTCTCTGAGTTTTAATGATTTTGAGTTGATTCTTTTTTTAATAATTCACAAAAATGTTAAAATATTTTATTTTATCAAAAAATCCCAAAAATATTGTTTATTTCATATAATTGATATTTTTGTAAAGAATTAATATTTTGATTGTTTTTGGCATTTTAAATATTTTTTCTACATTGATTTTGCAACTTTTAATGCTTTCTAATTATTTTGTAGGTCAATACTTAATTTTTGAAGCATTAATCCAAGATCACAATTTGTTTTCCATGTGTTAAACAATTTTTGATCATTTTAATTGAATTTTTATTCAATTAAATACATTTTGAAAACAAATTAGGGTTTTGGATTAATTCAACCCTCATAAATCATTTTCAAAACATTTTGGGCCTCTTGAGAGAGTGTAAGACCCATCCCCCCTTGTACAAAAACTTTTTGGGCCTCACTCATTGTATAAGTCCCTCTGTACAAGTAAACGGCATGATCGTCGCCCGTTTAAAAATAAAAAATCATCTGGGCTCTCCTTGAGCTATAAGACGCATTCAAAACACTTTGGGCCGCTATTAGAGTGTAAGACCCAATCCCCCTTTTAACTAAAACATTTTGGGCCTAACTTATTGTATAAGTCCCTCTGCGTTAAAAGAAAACCTCGGCGCGATCGCCATTTTTTAAACGAAAAATCATTTGGGCCTACCCTCGTGTTATAAGCCCCACTCTTTTCTTTAAACCTTTTTTGGGCCTCTTGAGAGAGTGTAAGACCCATCCCTTTGTACAGAAAATCATTTTGGGCCCCAGTCACTTGTATAAGTCCCTCTGTACAAATTCAAACAGTGCGCTCACTACCTGGGCCTCTCCTTGAGCTGTAAGCCCCAAATCTTTATTTTTCAAAGCACTTTCCCCTTTGATTTTGAATATACTATTGTTTTCAATCTTTCTTTGTTGAACAACTAACCAAACAGCATGGAAGCACTACAACCGAGTAAGTGGTTATCGCTTTCGTTTACTGCTTTCATATTATAAACTGTATTGTGGGGCTGCTCACTGTAAGTCTCCTTTCATAAACTCATATCTACTGTGTAATAATAGTATAGATATTTCGAGTTTCCCTGGCTACTACGTCTAGAACTAGGTGACGCCGTTTCACTTATTCATAGAAATAGACGCCTAGATCCCCAATAGGAGCACCAGATACAGTCTTCTCTTCGGCTGTCCTCCTTAGGAATCGTCAAGAAGCTCTACTCCCCAAGATGAATGTATTCTCCGTGAATGGCATCTTTGAGTTTCTTCCAAATTCTCGAACTTTCCTGACTTGATCTATTCCTTGTGGATAGCTTGCCTTGAATGTCTCGGGGTTTGGGTACCCACTACGGTCATAATCTTGGACCTTAACTAAGGAACCCTCTTTAAAAGCTAAAAGTCGCTGGATAGTAAACCTCGCACGTTTACCAGTGGTTTTTATCTTTAAAAGAGTTATCTCTCCTAATGGAAAGGAGATGATAGACCCACGGGCTTCTTAAAAGCATCGGCCTCCTCTTGGGCATTATTCAAGGACCCTACGGCTTCTTAAAAGTATTCACAGCCTCCTCTTAGGCTTCGTATAATGATCTCTTCCTCCGGGAATGATAGCCTCCTCTTGGGCTTCGTACAAGGACCCGTCGGCTTCTTAAAAGTTTCCAGCCTCCTCTTGGGCTTCGTACAAATTGTCCCGACGACCTCCTAGAGGTATAGGAACAGAACCTAGTCATCCTCATAGAACAGTCCTTTCATAGAGTCTACTACTGTTTCTCAAAGCATAGTACAAAAGACGAAACTCTAGACTTGGACAATCTAATCTCCTTGAGTCTCAAAGACATTCTCAAGTGACCCCTTCGTTAAATAGGAAGAAAACCCGCAGACTCGGACAGTCTCGACACCCTTTGGATTTCCCGTTTCCTCAAAGAGAAAGAAATATCCCTGATCCTCAAATCAAATCCCTGTGTACAGTGTTGCTCATATAAGAACTGATTTTCTCTTTTAAAATCAGTATATTGGATCTGTCACTCAACTGAAACAGTTACAATAGCCTCCATCTCGGGCTTCGTACGAGATACCAAAATTCTCCCTAGCGGAGTCAAAACAACCTTTTCGCCTCTCTCTCGGGCTTCGTACGAGACACATAAGAGACTCCCCCGTTGAGTCAATTACCCCTTTCGCCTCCATCTCGGGCTTCATACGAGATACAAAATCACTCTCTTGTTGAGTATAAAAGATTCTCCTGTTGAGTCAATCCTTTTAGCCTCTCTCTCGGGCTTTGTACGGGACACAAAATAGCCTCCTCTTAGGCTTTGTATAATGATTTTCCTAGCGGAAATTAGCCTCCTCTTAGGCTTCGTATAAGAAAACCACTAGTTGATCCAATCAACCTTTTAGCATCAAAGTTGTGCCTCGTTCACAGTATACAAACATCAACAACTCCTTTCCCTTCATCTAATCGCTGTAAGCGGCAAGCCTCTGGATCATCTACATCCATGCCACTGTCCCTCTTTTAGCATGAGAAATTCCTAAGGAAAGATGGCATTGCTCTACACTGAGTTAAAGTCTTCTCCTTCAGGTTAAAACCCTTTCTTCAGAAATTATGGCATTGCTCGGATCCGCGTATCCCAGTTAAAGTAATTCCCCTTCTCCCCTCTTTAGAGATGACAATTTCTCTCTAAAGCCGAGACCTTTCAGCTTCACGTCTTGGGCTTTGAACAAGACACAAATAGACCTTCAGCTTCACATCTTGGGCTTTGAACAAGATACAAATCACCTTTCGCTTCACGTCTTGGGCTTTGAACAAGACACCAAAAACACCCATTTCCTCCCATAGAATAGGAGGAACTACGAATGCTCTGATTTCCCTATTTCGGTAAACGGGAATACGTAGGCATAAGATCGAAAGAAAAGATCTTAGCGAGCGAAATCAACAAAAAACTCAAATCCCATATCTCCATAATTCAAAAGCATCAGTCCTAACATCCTAATCCTTGTTCCCCTCCAGAAAACCTTCTGCCCAGATAAAAAGAAAGAAAACCGTATTGGCGAAAATACAAATAACCAGTACAATGGCCCCCCACATTGATAGCATCTGTAACCTAACAGACCGCTGTTTAAACTCAGTATGTAAAGCAGGGTTAATTGGAGACATCTATTTCCCTTCCTTATTCAGCTCACAATAGGATAAAAAATGAATCGACCTGTAGTTTTAAGCTCAAACCGCAGAGAGCGACCAGCGCTTAAGAACCGCGTCCAAAATCGCTCGCTACAGAAAAAGTGGCGCCCACCGTGGGGCCGATTCTTTCTTTCTTACAATTTAAACCTTGGGTAAGTCATTTTCATGG
Organism: Lathyrus tuberosus; assembly: GCA_022829125.1. Classification (NCBI taxonomy): domain Eukaryota; kingdom Viridiplantae; phylum Streptophyta; class Magnoliopsida; order Fabales; family Fabaceae; genus Lathyrus; species Lathyrus tuberosus. The sequence goes on from JALAZF010000592.1 coordinate 520,818, forward strand.
CGGTGGCCGCCAACAGAAAAAGTGGCGCCCACCTTGGGGCGAAATCTTCTTTCTTAAACGGTTAAGGTGAAAACCTTGGACAAACCTTTTTTCTCTTCACTTATGTGAAAACCACAGATTGGGGCTTCCGCCGGGGAACCCATTTCTGTCAGGAACTTAGGAATCATAGCTTTAAAGGTCTAGGATGTTTAGGACAAATATATATACTGCTTTTCCTAATTGCTATACGTGTTTATTTTTCTGCTACTGGGAATGCGGGTGATGCCGCATGTGGTGAGAATGAGTATACACTTAAGATAAGTGATGGCGACGGGGTCGACCATCAACCTCAGTGGAGGCTGACCAACGCAACCCATTCACTCTTCTAGCCAATGGGCCGGTTGTTAAGTCTGAGAAGCTGAGGAGCCAAACCTTTTCGTAGTGCGGAAACTATCGAAAATAGTTGTTACGCGATACTACCCTCATTTGAGGCTGGTGATCTATTCTCGGTGAATGGCACTTACTCTAAGATTGCTTTACAACTCGCTGGCGATCCGCTTGTTGTCTTGCTTTCCTGGGAGGAGCTGATGATAATGAGTACAGGTACAAAAATCACCCTAGTATAAACCTTTGAGGATGGGTAGAGCCTTGACTTCATGACAACGACCCTCTAACCCCATGTTGTTTCTATGTTTTTGTGTGCTGCATTCATGCATTCGTTTAATAAAATATTAAAACATTCAAAAAACTTTCTCTTCTAGTCTCTCTGTTTTTCAAATTAAACTAAGACTGTGATTGCAAATATCAGAGAAGAGGATTATGCTAATGGATTTCGGTAGAAGGAGAACTCACCAGTATACCTTCAAGGTTCCAAAGCTAGCGGATTTGAGAAAGTTAGCGAGGATGATCGTTAACCCAGAGGCTTTCAGAGCCAAGCACGGTGGTTTGCTACCACTGTTAAGAGTCCATGTGATTAAGGGGATCATGGACGCGCTCATTCAGTTCTACGATCCGGTTTATCATTGTTTCACATTCCCGGATTACCAGCTATCACCAACGCTGGAGGAGTATTCTCATCTGACTGATTTACATATCACTGATCGAGCTCCATTTTCTGGACTGGAAGAAATTCCAAAGAATCAGACTATTGCAATAGCAATTCATTTGGACGAGTCTGAGATCAGGACTCACATGACCACTAAGGGTGGCACCCAAGGTTTGCCAGCCCAGTTCTTGACAAAGAAAGCTCTGTACTTCGTTAGTATAGGGAACAGGACTGCTTTTGAAAGCATCTTTGTCTTGCTCACCTACGGGTTATTTTTGTTTCCCAACATCAATAACTTCGTCGATATCAATGCTATTAAGGTTTTTCTCATTGGAAACCCTATGCCGACTTTGCTCACAGATGCGTATCATTCTGTACACTTGGGAAATTTGTACAGCGGAGGAGAGATCACATGTTGTGTACCTTTGCTCTACAAATGTTTTATCTCTCACTTGCCCAAGTCTGCTGCTTTTTGGGATTGCAAGAGTGTCTTACGTTGGTCGCAGAAGACCATGTCTCTCACCAATTCCGATATAGATTGGTGTAATAGGATTTATGAGGGAATCAGAATCATTGACCGTTGTGGAAACTTCCCCAGCGTACCCCTCATAGGAACTAAAGGAGGAATCAACTATCATCCGATATTAGTTCTTCGTCAATTTGGATACCCGATGAGACACATCCCACTGGGTGTTCATCTGGAAGGTCTTTTCTTCAAGGAAGGAGAAAATGACAGAGCACTAAAGATGGAAATAGTGCAAGCTTGGAAACATGTTCATAAGAAAGGACGAGAGTCTCTGGGAAAACCGGACTGTGTCTCGGTGGAGCCTTATCTCCATTGGGTACAAACTAGAGCTCTCAAGCTAAAGATGCCTTATCCTCGTTACGGAATTCTTCCGCCGAGGGAATCTGTCATGTACTTCATGACGGAAACTGAAAAGCTTCAGGTTACTCTCAACAAGGTTCAAAAGGAAAGAAGATCTTGGAAGAATAAGTACCGCACCCTCGACGTAGAGTGTATCCAAATACAGCAACTACTAAAAGAGAAAGATGCTCTTATTGAAATTTTGGAGCAGCATGCTGTAGAGAATCAAGACGACCAAAGGAATCTGCTCACTCATTTCACCTGGCAAAGGAATGACAACCCGACAACGGCCCAAGCACCCCGGTCAAAGAAGAGGACTCGGGACCCATTAGTTTAGGTTTCTGTTTCCGCACTTTGTAATCTACTGTATTTCCATTTCTGTAATCCTTTGGAATTCAATAAAAAGGGGTTTCCCCACTGTTTGATATTTGTAATCTAATTGTCGAAGTTTATTTTGATTAAACAAAAAAAAAACAACAATTAATATAATCATTGCATTCATCATTCTCACATCGCGTATTCTTCTTCCCTACGAATCTTACGTTTGTGTCTCGATTCTAGAGTCAAACTGTCTCATTCGTATAATACTCGGGCCAATCGTCAGAAAAAGATGGATGATCTTGAGGAAGAAAACAGAGAGTTAAAAGAAGAGATCGACGCTCTGAGAGAGGATATGAGAAAGCTTCGTAACGACATGCAAGCCATGGCAGAAGCTTAGCTACAAAGAACTGTGATCTCAGAGATCACCTCAACGCCCATCATAGAAAAGTATGATCCTAGGTATCAGATGCTGAAAGATCGTCCTTGGGGCATGCCTATTAACTATATCCTGGAAGGATATGTTCCGCCGATCACTGAAGATCAGGGAATCGCAACAGAAGCCGCTGGGCCTGAAGGTTACAAACTTTGAGAAAGCGAAGATGCCAGGGGCATACTCAAGACTCCTGAATGTTACAAACTTCGGGAGGCGCCAAGACTTACTACCGTAGTCACGGTACCACCCCCTGTGGTGCACACTGTCCCGGAAGGACAGATTCCATAGACATCTTCTGATAAGAAGGAAACTATGTTTGACAGAATGGATGAATTCCAGGAGCAGTTCTTGGAAATGCAGAAAGAGCTGCAAGCCATTCGCGGTCAGGATCTATTTGGAAAGGACGCCGCAGACCTCTGCTTGGTCCCCAATGTGAAAGTCCCGCACAAATTCCAGGTGCCCGACTTTGAAAAATACAAGGGTAACTCTTGCCCTCAGAGCCATCTGGTGATGTACGCTCGGCGGATGTCAGCTCAGACGGAGAATCAGGACCTGCTGATTCACTACTTCCAGGATAGTTTAACCGGTGCTGCCTTAAAATGGTACATGGGTTTAAACCGTGCCTCGATCAGCACATTCAGAGATCTTGGTACTGCCTTCGTCCAACAATACAAATACAATTTGGACATGGCACCCGACAGAGATAAACTCAGATCAATGTCACAAAAGGACAAGGAAACCTTTAAGGAGTATGCTCAAAGGTGGCGTGAAATTGTCGCTCAAATTTGTCCACCTCTTGAGGAAAAAGAGATGACAAAAATCTTCTTAAAGACCTTAAGCTCATTTTACTATGACCGAATGGTTGCCAGTGCACCCAGTGATTTCACCGAAATGGTCGGCATGGGTGTACGTCTTGAGGAAGCCGTCCGAGAAAGACGTTTGGTAAAAGACACTGGATCGACGAGCGGTACTAAAAAATACGGTAGTGCTCTCCCTAAGAAAAAAGAGCAAGATATTGGGAATATCTCTCTCGGAAAGAAAAGGCGACGTTATCAGCCAGTAGCAGCTGTTACTCCTGCTATCGGCCCCGCGCCTGTTCCTATGTATCAACCTCAGATTGCGCAGAGCCAACCTGACCAACAAAGGACACAACAACCTCTTCAGTAGGCTCGTCCTCCATATAACAACAACCGTACAACACGGCCACCAGGATTTGATCCTATACCCGTAACGTACGCAGAGCTGTTTCCGTTACTGCTGGCTAAGGGGCACATCCAGACTAAGTCTCCCCTTTCAGTTCCGGAAAATCCGCCTTTCTGGTTTAAGGTGGATTAAACATGCCCTTATCATCAAGGAGGTTCAGGGCATAACATTGAGACTTGTCTCAATTTCAAATCCGACGTGCAAAAGCTTGTTAGGAGCGGGCTCTTATCTTTCAAAGATACGAATCCTAATGTTCTCACGAACCCGCTGCCTCAACATGAGAAAGCTGCAGTCAATCTGATTGAGAAAGAGACTAACAATGTCTATCAAATTCACGATGTACTCTTATTAAAGACCAATCTGGTCAAGATGCATTGTAGACAGGGTGGATATGGCCATGTGCCACCTCATAATTATCACTAGTGTGATATCTGCTCTAAAGACAACCAGGGATGTTCTGTAGTGCAAGCAGCTCTACAGGAACAAATGGATCTTGGATGGATCCAAGAGCACCGAGTTCGTGGAGTTAACATGGTTTACACGAATTCCAACGTCATTCAAAACCACGACATCCGTGCGATGAATGACAACTTGGTGGCGATGCACTCGAGGCAAAGCCAGTATCATAATCTGCCACGGCACGATTACAGTTCTTGTCTGACTTGCTCGGTAAACAAACAGGGATGCTCTTTCATACAAGAAGCACTCCAGCGTCAGATGGATCTTGGATGGATCCAAGACTACCATGATAGGAACTCCTATCAAATCAACATGGTTCAGATCTTCGATATCCGCGTAATAAATACCAACCTGGTAGAGTTACATGCTGAGCAAGTCCGACTTGGATTCTTAATATCACATGATTATCAAAACTGTAAAGCGGGTTGCGAAAACGATCAAGGTTGTACCCTTGTCCAGGAGGCACTTCAGCACTTGTTAAATCACTGGTGGATGCCAATTTATATGGACGAAGATACTCAGCAGATTAGTATCAATCACAGGAATCCTACTTGTCGTCAAAGTCAGGATGTCCGATCAATGGAAGATAACCTAGTGAGGTTACATTGCATTCAAAGTGGGCGTGGCCAGGTGCCACCACACAACTATGACAGTTGTAGCGTCTGTTCGGAAAGTAACTAAGGGTGTTACCTTGTGAGAGCAGCTCTTCAGGGTCAGGTCGATCATGGAGAAATTCCTCCATATCCAGGTTCAGGACCCATCATTTGGTCGCCGAACTACCTTGCCGAGCAAGTTGAGGATGTTGTCACGATCTCTGGTCATCACATGACCAGCGATGTTTTTGCCATCATCCCTCTACTTGACGAATCTAGAGTTCCCAACCGGGAACGGATCGAGATCACTTATGATGGTCAGAAAAATCAGAAGGTTCCTATAATCATCTATCTACCGGGGCCACTACCGTATGAATCAGCTAAGGCAATCCCTTACAAATACGGTGCAACAACAATTGAAAATGGAAAGGAAATTCCATTACCCTCCGTTGTGAATATTGCAGACATCAGTCGCGTAACATGGAGCGGTCGAATCTTCAACCGAGGGGTTGGAGAATCCAACAAAGAAAAGGAACTTCAGGCAGAAATTCCTGATCCGCCAGTCGGTCAATCTAGTAATCCCGACTTTTCAAAAGACAAAAATGAGATGCTAAAGCTCATCCAAAGGAGTGAATATAAAATTGTTGATCAACTGTTACAGACTCCTTCAAAGATCTCAGTATTATCACTGTTACTCAGTTCAGAAGCACACAGAGAGGCTCTACAGAAAGTCTTGGAGCAAGCCTTTATGGAACAGGATGTAACAATCAGACAGTTCGATAGTATTGTCTCTAACATCACTTCCTACAATAATTTGGGATTTAGTGATGAAGAATTACCTGAAGAGGGTCGCCGTCATAACATGGCGCTCAACATTACAGTTAATTGCCAGGGCGATGCTTTAGCCAACGTACTGGTAGGCACAGGGTCAGCCCTGAATGTTATGCCGAAGTCCACTTTGATGCAATTATCATTCAAGGGCGCTCCGATGAGAGTCAGCGAGGTCGTCGTCAAAGCATTCGACGGATCCAGAAAAACAGTTATCGACGAAGTTGATCTTTCCATAACTATTGGTCCTCACACTTTCCAAATCACTTTCCAGGTCATGGACATCCGGGCAACATACAGTTGTTTATTAGGAAGACCTTGGATATATCAGGCTGGAGCGGTTACTTCAACCCTCCACCAAAAGCTAAAGTTCGTCAAGAACGATCAACTCATCACGGTTTGTGGGGAACAAGCCTTGCTTGTGAGTAACTTATCATCATCTACTTGTGTGGAACCCGAGGAAGTTATTGGAACTCAGTTCCAAGCACTATCGGTGAGCAAGGACAATCAGTTCAAAGAAGGAACTTCAATTTCTTCATACAAAGATGCTATCAAAGCGGTCGAGAGTACCGATACAACCGGATGGGGACGGCTTGTCATTCCTATTGACAATAAAATAAAGAAGGGTCTTGGTTTTTCTGCGACCTGTACCCAGACAGCCGCCAACGATGAAAGTCTTCATCCCCTTCAAAACTTCTTCCACAGTGGAGGTTTTCTTCACCCAGTGTCTCAAACAGTTCATGCTATCAATGAGGAAAATCCCTCTGACACAGATGAAGAATGGAAGTCCTATCTTAATGAGGACGGTTATATGTCTCAGGAAGAGGTGCCTATGCCTTTTTACTTTCTTACAGAAAGTCTGAGATTTATACCAAGATCAGATGTCGAAATGATCTACGGAGATTGTGATCTGGAAGGATGCCGTGCTCCGCCAAATTCATTAGAGGAGGACACTCCGATGAAAGACAACTTTGACCACAATTACTATGGCTCGATGGATGGCCTTCCAATGTGGCAGCCTTACCCAGGAAACTTGGGGCAAGAAAGTCAGCCGAGTACTGAAACTTAGCTGAGCATCATTGAACAGAATACCTGTGTCCCCACCACGTCATGGGATCAACACTCAGGTCATTCAGAAACTACTCAACATGAAGATGAATTCGCAACGTTTGCAGGACTAAAATTCATCAACTATGCTTTTTCTGAGGTCAACGTCATCGAGAGGGATGACTTCTCCAGTTCCAAAGAAGTTTGGGGCACTCTGGGACAACCAAGTGGAAAATACGACTTTATGGTCAAGTACACTGCTCCCGAAAGCTCTCATATCAGGCTCGAAGATATCCAGCCAACTGGATGGGGAGATACAGCTGAGAGCACCAATGCTATGCAAAATACAACAGAGGAATTCTCCTACGACAATTCTGCCTGGGAAACAGATTCCAATGATCCTGCTCCACCAGAAATCAGCGTCATTTCTGAAGGCAAATCAAGGAAGGTGCCAGACTTTGTGATTCACCGAGGAGTTCGCCGCCAATGGGTTACCGTCGAGGTTCCGAAGGTCGTTCGTCAGTCAAAGTAATTGCCATCTTTAACCTTTCACCCTGCCCAGGTGAAACGAATGTTTTGATAGGGCTCATTTTCTGTAAATTTCCCTCTTCGCTTTGCCCAAAGCGACAGAGTTTTGTTTTATAGGGCTGTAGTTTCAAGATTCGACTTGTTCATTAATAAAATAACGTCGTTCTGTAATTTTCGTATTATTTGCTGTTTTCTCTTTTTGCTTTTTCAGAAAATGGTAATCCTAAAAAACATTCAATAATAAAAACAAGCAGTAAAATCAAAACACTGCAAACACTTACATTTTCTCTATCTCTTCTAAACACGAATCATCACGTCATGCAGATTGCTTGTTTTAAACCCAGTTGAAACATACGATCCGATGCCTTCTCCCAACTTTGAGTTCCCGGTATTCGAGGCTGAAGAAGAAAATGACGACCAAATTCCAGAAGAGATCTCCCGACTACTCAGAGAAGAGGAAAGGTCCATCGAACCTCACAAAGAGCCGTTGGAAACGGTAAACTTGGGTTCAGAAAAAGAGAGAAAAGAAATCAGGATCGGAGCATTGCTCAGTTCAACTGCCAGAGAGGGTTTGATAAAGCTTCTCAAAGAATTTCCCGATGTATTCGCTTGGTCCTATCAGGATATGCCAGGGTTGGATACCAGCATCGTGGAACATCACTTACCGTTAAGATCAGAATGTCCGCCTGTAAAGCAAAGGTTGAGACGCACTCACCCGGACATGGCCATCAAAATCAAGGAGGAGGTACAAAAACAGATCGACGCGGGTTTCCTCGCTACATCTGAATATCCTCAATGGTTAGCCAACATCGTACTCGTTCCCAAAAAGGACGGAAGGGTCAGAATATGTGTTGATTACAGAGATCTGAACAAGGCAAGTCCAAAGGACGACTTTCCTTTACCACACATTGACATGCTGGTTGACAGCACAGCAAAGTTCAAAGTATTTTCCTTCATGGATGGATTCTCGGGCCATAACCAGATCAAAATGGCGCCGAAAGACATGGAGAAAACTTCGTTCATTACCCCATGGGGTACCTTTTGTTACAAGGTAATGCCGTTCGGTTTGAAGAATGTCGGGGCAACCTATCAAAGGGCCATGACTACTCTGTTTCATGACATGATACACAAAGAAATCGAGGTATATGTCGATGATTTGATTGCAAAATCAAGAACAGAGGATGAGCACGTTGAACATCTGTCAAAATTGTTCGAACGTCTAAGAAAATTCAAGCTCCGCTTGAATCCCAACAAGTGCACCTTCGGTGTCCGTTCGGGGAAACTACTAGGGTTCATCATCAGCCAGAAAGGAATTGAGGTTGATCCTGACAAGGTCAAGGCCATTCAAGAAATGCCTTCGCCAAAAACTGAAAAACAAGTCAGAGGATTCCTGGGACGTTTGAACTACATCTCCAGATTCATATTCCTTATGACCGCGACGTGTGCGCCGATTTTCAAATTACTCAAAAAGAACCAGGATTGCGTTTGGTCAGAAGATTGCCAAACCGCCTTCGACAGTATCAAGGAATATTTGTTGAATCCTCCGATTCTATCACCTCCAGTGGAAGGAAGACCACTGATCATTTACCTCACAGTCCTAGAGGACTCAATGGGATGTGTACTTGGCTAACAAGATGAAACTAAACGGAAAGAGTCTGCCATTTACTATCTAAGCAAGAAATTCACCGACTGCGAGACTCGGTACACAATGCTTGAGAAAACTTGTTGCGCTTTGGCTTGGGCAGCTAAACGTCTTCGCCAGTACATGATTCGTCATACTACTTGGTTGGTCTCCGAAATGGATCCAATCAAGTACGTTTTCGAAAAACCTGCTCTCACGGGAAGGATTGCCCGTTGGCAGATGTTACTATCAGAATATGACATAGAGTACCATGCTCAGAAAGCCGTTAAAGGAAGTATTTTAGCCGATCATTTTGCTCATCAACCGATTGACGATCAAGAATCAATCGGGTTTGACTTCCCAGACGAAGATGTCATGTATCTAAAAATGAAAGATTGCGATGAACCGCTACCCAGTGAAGGGCCAGAACCAGGTTCCCAGTGGGGACTTATCTTTGACGGAGCAGTCAATCATTATGGAAACGGAATTGGGGCAATCATTGTTACCCCTCAGGGTTCCCACATTCCTTTCACTGCCAGACTTACGTTCAAATGTACGAACAACGAGGCCGAATACGAAGCATGTATCATGGGTCTCGAAGAAGCGATTGATTTAAGGATCAAAAACTTGGACGTATACGGCGATTCAGCCCTGGTTATTAACCAGATAAAAGGAGATTGGAACACATACCAATCAGGATTGATTCCTTACAAAGAGTATGCAAGAAGGTTGTTACCCTTCTTCAACAGAGTCGACTTTCATCACATCCCTCGTGATGAGAATTACATGGCTGATGCATTAGCCACTCTCTCTTCCATGATTAGTGTAGGTTGATGGAATGACATACCTAAGATCGACATCATGCGCCTTAAACGGCCCGCTTACATCTTCTCGATTGAAGCAGTCATAGACGACAGACCTTGGTATCACGATATCAAATGCTTCCTTCAGAAACAAGAGTACCCATCTGGGGCACTCAGAAAAGACAGGAAAACCCTCAGAAGATTAGCTGGAAACTTCTTCCTGAGCGGTGACACTCTTTATAAGAGAAATTTTGACATGGTCTTGCTCCGATGCGTCGACAGACCAGAAGCAGACATGCTCATGAAAGAAATTCATGAAGGATCCTTTGGCACTCATGCCAACGGACACACAATGGCGAGAAAAGTTCTCAGGGTCGGGTATTATTGGTTGACAATGGAATTCGACTGCTACAAGTACATGAGAAGGTCTCACAAGTGTCAGATATACTCCGACAAAATTCATGTACCGCCATCACATCTCAAAGTTCTTTCTTCCCCGTAGCCATTTTCCATATGGGGAATCGATATGATTGGTATGATTGAGCCCAAGGCTTCAAACGGACATCGGTTCATCCTGGTAGCCATTGACTATTTCACCAAGTGGGTCGAAGCAGTGTCATTCGCCAATGTAACCCGACAAGTGGTGGTCCGATTTATCAAAAACAATATCATCTGCCATTATGGTGTTCCGAGCGAGATCATTACTGATAATGGATCTAACTTGAACAATAAGATGATGAAAGAGTTGTGTGCAGAGTTCAAGATCGAACACCATAACTCATCTCCCTACCGACCTAAGATGAACGGAGCAGTAGAAGCGGCTAACAAGAACATCAAGAAGATCGTTCAAAAGATGGTTGTAACCTATAAAGATTGGCACGAAATGCTACCCTTTGCTCTTCATGGTTATCGCACGTCTGTCAGTACTTCAACAGGGGCAACCCCTTTCTCTCTAGTATATGGCATGGAGGCAGTGCTCCCCATAGAAGTAGAGATCCCATCAATCCGGGTATTGATGGAAGCGAAGCTCACCGAAGCTGAATGGTGTCAAAGTCGACACGACGACCTGAACCTGATCGAAGAGAAGCGAATCACGGCACTATGCCACGGTCAGTTGTATCAATAGAGAATGAAGAGGGCGTTCGACAAAAAGGTCCGACCTCATGTCTTCAGGAAAGGAGACCTTGTGCTCAAGAAGATACAATCATTTCTCACTGATTCTCGGGGCAAATGGACCCCAAATTATGATGGCCCCTATGTGGTCACGAAAGCTTTCTCAGGTGGCGCCTTGAGACTTGCAACCATGGACGGAGAGGAATTTGCCTACCCCACGAATGTTGATGTAGTCAAGAAATACTTCACCTAAAAAAAAAACGTCTCGGTGGATTGAAAACCCGAAAGGGCGGTCCAGGCAAAAGTTAGAGACATGAAAAGAATCATCCCGATGGATTGGAAATCTCATAGTACAATCCAGGCAAAAGTTAGGGATAATGGCAAGTAACTATGTTCAACAGAGGCCAGTCCCTCAGCAGCAGTAGCAGTTACATCATCCGTCAGGAAAACTCCAGTCAAGGTCATCTTCGACGGAAGCTCAGGATGTCCCGAATTCAAAGTTGGTAGAAGGATAGTGGTCGTTATATTTCAACGTAGCCCTTTTCCCTGTAAATTACCATTTTCTAACTTTGTATATACTCTTTGGAATCACGCGTTTGGCTGATCTCCATCTTATCAATAAAATTTGAGCCCTCGTGCTTTTGTTTGTAATTGTTTACTTGTTTTAGCTTTACAGAACGACGTTGTTTAAACTTAATCAGCGATTCTTGAAATAAAACAAAAATGAATTTACTTGTTAAACTTTTTCTGCTTTTAAATTAAAGATGGCATTTCTTTTGATTGTTGAACATCAGAAGAACATCGATCACTTCTCCCGAAGTAAGCGAACTTCAAAGTGCAGAATCAAAGTACTCCTTCTAAGCCAGTATGCCTGAATGAAGGGATTAACTGTGTCAGAGACCTTGTTTCGTCTGACACGCCTCGGCCGAGTTCTCATCTCCTAAGCTCGATCAACATAGTTCCCAACGGGACTATCTCTCCTAAGCAAGGTGGAATTGCTATTTTGAATCAACGGTACTTCTTCGCCCCGCGATGGCCGAGTATCCAATTGTGTTCATCCATTAGTCTGTATGTCGCGTCTGTTTTGTCAGCATATACATACATACATCATGCATTTTTTATTTGCATTCACATTTCATATTACATCACTATCACTCTAGTCGGTCTTGTCCCCTAGCGGTAGAAGTCCTCTCAATCGAGTTGTCAGTTCTTGCCTCGTCAGGAAATACTGTGTCTGAACAACCTCGCTTTCAGTTTAATTCTGGAAAGAAGTTGGTCCTTGATCACTTTGATAACTTGAACCTCTGAAAAGCCAGAGAAATTTTTCAATAAACATCACTCTTCGCCATTGAAGATGATGTCTTTGCTTTCCCGGATTAAGGAAAATCCACAGAGAAAGCCTCGTGATCAGAGATTCGGCAGCACGCCAGTTTTGCTCCAAAAAACCACTGATGAGAAGGTCATTGGCACCTCAAAATTGGACCCCATCATATGGCGTTTTCTCCGGGAAGATCCCGAGAAAAGTATGATGAAAGATCCCAAATGAAAACAGTCTCTCAAGAGACTCGCTTTCCCCAGTAGAATCGACAAATGGCGTCTCCAACAGAGAAGTTTGTGCAACTCTACAACTCAGACGTTGGGTTCCCCAGCAAGTCTGACATCAAACCTTTTTCCGTCAAATGGAATCTCCCCAGGAAAATTCGGCGAGAAGTTTGAAGGAAAACCGCTACACATAGCGTCCCTTGTCAATAAAGTTTATTGACAAAAGAGACTGAGACCAGTTCTTGGTAGGAAACCAAGAACGAGGGCAAGTTCAAATGAGACTGAGACCAGTTCCTTGGTAGGAAACCATGATCGAGGGGAAGTTTACCTTTTCTAAGCATCATTGCTTAGCTAAAGAAGATAAATGCGTAAGCTACCATTCATAACCACCATCAAAATTTCGGGTATTCCGATATTTAATCCTCTTGCACCCCGAATGCCCGAATCCCTTCGTCATTCACACCTTCGGGTCCAAGAAGATTAAATAGGGGCATCTGTAATACCCCAAATTTTGACCACTTAGATTTCCCATCATTGTGAAAATCATCATCACTATATGGATGTACCTTTATGCTTCATTAGTCTCCCCAAGGATGGGTGAGCATCCACTACAATCAAAATTAGGGTTTCAAGCCCTCTCTGAGTGCTTAGACAAAGGATCAATTAAGAAATGACATGATCTTCAACTTGTCTAATCTCTTAAACATCCACAATGGATCAAAAAGGACTCCCACTTCAAGGATTAAGCACAAGGCTGCTCCCTTCTAGGTGGATCAAGTCTCAAGATCGACAGTGTCACCAAATTAGGGTTTTGGTCGACCAGGGCCTCCAGATGGAAATTTTCATCTGGGCACAAGGCAATGATCCAAAACATAACCTAATATACTTCATGGAACCTCATGATCCCATGCATCAAGTCAATTTTGCCTCAGGGGATGCATTCATCAAAAATCAGGAATTAGGGTTTCTTGACCTAATTCACCCCTAAGTTGACTTTTGGGACAAACCATGAGCCAAGACCTCAAGAGATGATTTGAGGGTCTCTAATATACCATATTGATCCATTTGGAACAATGGATTGATCCAAGAAGTTTGAGCAACAAGTCTCAATTTCATCTGCACCACAATTAGGGTTTTAAGGGAAAAGTCAACTGTAACTTTGACTTTTGACCAGGACATGCTCCCAAACCCTAATACATGATTGAATATACCCAATGACACCCATGGAACATGCCCATCAAGTTTGATTTAGGTCAAGGACATGATTTCCTGAAGAATTGCACAGTTTGGAATTCATCTGATAAAAAGTCAACTGTGCACAAAAGTCAACTTTGACTTTTTGAGATTTTTCACCAAAATGGATTTTTAACCCTAAAATGATGTTAATGTATGGTTTGAATCATCATTCATCAAGAAAAATCAAGAAAAGTGAGATAACTTGTAAAAGGGGTAACCATAAAACTTAGAAATTTTTCTAAGTTAAAAATAAAGTGGCAAAGGTACCAACTTTGGAGGACCATAACTCCTAAACCACAAGGCCATTTTTTCTCATCTAAAGATGGATTTGTAGCCCTCATTATCACCTACAAAAACTTCAACTACAAGTTATTCCAATTCATTAAGGATTTTGAGTTATGGAGTGATCAAAGTGCCAGAAAAGTGAAAATGTCACTTTTTCCAACACTTAGTGAAATTTTCACTAAGTCAGATTCTGCCTCACTTTTTGCCAAATGTAGGGGGATTTTTCACTTGGAATCAAAAGAGATCAAAACCAAACTTGTTCAAACAGTTGTTGTATCATGTAAGAGCTTTCCAAAATGGTCAAGAACATTGCCAAATTCAACCTACACCATGAGATACAACATTGCCAAGTTGCCTTGCTGAAATCTGTCAAGGCAAGGCAGAATTTGCAATTTTGGTCGATTTGCCAAAATCAGCCAAATTCAATTGCTCCTATCCACCTGGACACCTCAGAGGATTGAATCTAAAGGGGATAATCACTGAGCCAAGCCTCCAAAGTCCATGGAACAAGAAATAGCATGTTGAACCTAGAATGGCCAAAATATGGACAAGACTTCAAATTTGGAATGAGGCATTCAATGGAACCATCAAGGTGGCATGGACTGAGCCATTCTCATCTGAAATCAGTCAAGACTTATCCAAGACCAAGGGGACCAAAGCTCTGTGCCCTAACCTCTAGTCAATGGCTAGAGGAGACTTGGATTTTCATTTGCCAACATTGGCCAAACCTACTTACCAGCTGCCATGCACTATTCCTTGCAAAACAAACTTGCTCTACTATAAATAGAGCTCAATTGTGATCATTTTGAGTACACCAAAGCCATTTAACAGATGCTTTCATCAAAATCTCTTTCTCTTGGCAAAAATGCCTTTCTTAGCAAGGTAGCTATCGGGTTTTGAGTTTGAGAGCAATTCCAATCAAACCAATCACTCACACACCTCACATACATCACATATGAGCTGATCAAACACTTAGATTACTTCTGAAACATCAATTTCACAAAATCACCAGCTGGTTGCTCAAGGTTTTAACCAAAGTGCAGCTGAGGTACCACAAAATGATCCAGCCAATTTTAATCAAGTCCAACCATCCAAACACAATCCATAGGGTGTAGGGAAGCTGTTCAGATCATCACCACTCATCTGTAACACCTCCAAATCAAAAATCACTTTGAACTTGCTATCACGACTTGGAGGTAAGCACATACTTGGTCATCTCTCAATCTATGCATATTTCCTCGCACAATAATTTGGACATATGTTCATAATCATGCATGGAATGTTTTCCCTTAATTAATTGCATTGTTTGAATCGTGTATCGAAAATCCTAGCCTTCATGCAGAAATTAGGGTTCTTGAGGTTTCTTCGTGATTTCTTGTTGTATGTTTAATTTAAATGAAATTAAAGTACATAGACATGATCGTGAGGTTGAGACGAGCATAATGATATGTGGATTGCATGATATGATTACATATTCATATAGATTGGATAGAAAATGCAAATCTGAGAAACCAAGAACACGCGCGTGTTCTTCAGCTGTTCTTGGCGCCATTTTTCATAAATTCAAATATTTGAATTTTGTGATTTTGTTTAATTGATTCAAAAATTAATTTCTCTCTGAGTTTTAATGATTTTGAGTTGATTCTTTTTTTAATAATTCACAAAAATGTTAAAATATTTTATTTTATCAAAAAATCCCAAAAATATTGTTTATTTCATATAATTGATATTTTTGTAAAGAATTAATATTTTGATTGTTTTTGGCATTTTAAATATTTTTTCTACATTGATTTTGCAACTTTTAATGCTTTCTAATTATTTTGTAGGTCAATAATTAATTTTTGAAGCATTAATCCAAGATCACAATTTGTTTTCCATGTGTTAAACAATTTTTGATCATTTTAATTGAATTTTTATTCAATTAAATACATTTTGAAAACAAATTAGGGTTTTGGATTAATTCAACCCTCATAAATCATTTTCAAAACATTTTGGGCCTCTTGAGAGAGTGTAAGACCCATCCCCCCTTGTACAAAATTTTTTTGGGCCTCACTCATTGTATAAGTCCCTCTGCGTTAAAAGAAAACCTCGGCGCGATCGCCATTTTTTAAACGAAAAATCATTTGGGCCTACCCTCGTGTTATAAGCCCCACTCTTTTCTTTAAACATTTTTTGGGCCTCTTTAGAGAGTGTAAGACCCATCCCTTTGTACAGAAAATCATTTTGGGCCCCAGTCACTTGTATAAGTCCCTCTGTACAAATTCAAACAGTGCGCTCACTGATAAAACCCTGGGCCTCTCCTTGAGCTGTAAGCCCCAAATCTTTATTTTTCAAAGCACTTTCCCCTTTGATTTTGAATATACTGTTGTTTTTAATCTTTCTTTGTTGAACAACTAACCAAACAGCATGGAAGCACTACAACCGAGTAAGTGGTTATCGCTTTCGTTTACTGCTTTCATATTATAAACTGTATTGTGGGGCTGCTCACTGTAAGTCTCCTTTCATAAACTCATATCTACTGTGTAATAATAGTATAGATATTTCGAGTTTCCCCGGCTACTACGTCTAGAACTAGGTGACGCCGTTTCACTTATTCGTAGAAATAGACGCCTAGATCCCCAATAGGAGCACCAGATACAGTCTTCTCTTCGGTTGTCCTCCTTAGGAATCGTCAAGAAGCTCTACTCCCCAAGATGAATGTATTCTCCGTGAATGGCATCTTTGAGTTTCTTCCAAATTCTCGAACTTTCCTGACTTGATCTATTCCTTGTGGATAGCTTGCCTTGAATGTCTCAGGGTTTGGGTACCCACTACGGTCATAATCTTGGACCTTAACTAAGGAACCCTCTTTAAAAGCTAAAAGTCGCTGGATAGTAAACCTCGCATGTTTACCAGTGGTTTTTATCTTTAAAAGAGTTATCTCTCCTAATGGAAAGGAGATGATAGACCCACGGGCTTCTTAAAAGCATCGGCCTCCTCTTGGGCATTATTCAAGGACCCTACGGCTTCTTAGAAGTATTCACAACCTCCTCTTAGGCTTCGTATAATGATCTCTTCCTCCGGGAATGATAGCCCCCTCTTGGGCTTCGTACAAGGACCCGTCGGCTTCTTAAAAGTTTCCAGCCTCCTCTTGGGCTTCGTACAAATTGTCCCGACGACCTCCTAGAGGTATAGGAACAGAACCTAGTCATCCTCATAGAACAGTCCCTTCATGGAGTCTACTACTGTTTCTCAAAGCATAGTACAAAAGACGAAACTCTAGACTTGGACAGTCTAATCTCCTTGAGTCTCAAAGATATTCTCAAGTGACCCCTTCGTTAATTAGGAAGGAAACCCGCAAACTCGGACAGTCTCGACACCCTTTGGATTTCCCGTTTCCTCAAAGAGAAGGAAATATCCCTGATCTTCAAATCAAATCCCTGTGTACAGTGTTGCTCATATAAGAACTGATTTTCTCTTTTAAAATTAGTATATTGGATCTGTCACTCAACTGAAACAGTTACAATAGCCTCCATCTCGGGCTTCGTACGAGATACCAAAATTCTCCCTAGCGGAGTCAAAACAACCTTTTCGCCTCTCTCTCGGGCTTCGTACGAGACACATAAGAGACTCCCCCGTTGAGTCAATTACCCCTTTCGCCTCCATCTCGGGCTTCATACGAGATACAAAATCACTCTCTTGTTGAGTATAAAAGATTCTCCTGTTGAGTCAATCCTTTTAGCCTCTCTCTCGGGCTTTGTACAGGACACAAAATAGCCTCCTCTTAGGCTTTGTATAATGATTTTCCTAGCGGAAATTAGCCTCCTCTTAGGCTTCGTATAAGAAAACCACTGGTTGATCCAATCAACCTTTTAGCATCAAAGCTGTGCCTCGTTCACAGTATACAAACATCAACAAATCATTTCCCTTCATCTAATTGCTGTAAGCGGCAAGCCTCTGGATCATCTACATCCATGCCACTGTCCCTCTTTTAGCATCAGAAATTCCTAAGGAAAGATGGCATTGCTGTACACTGAGTTAAAGTCTTCTCCTTCAGGTTAAAACCCTTTCTTCGGAAATTATGGCATTGCTCGGATCCGCGTATCCCAGTTAAAGTAATTCCCCTTCTCCCCTCTTTAGAGATGACAATTTCTCTCTAAAGCCGAGACCTTTCAGCTTCACGTCTTGGGCTTTGAACAAGACACAAATAGACCTTCAGCTTCACATCTTGGGCTTTGAACAAGATACAAATCACCTTTCGCTTCACGTCTTGGGCTTTGAATAAGACACCAAAAACACCCATTTCCTCCCATAGAATAGGAGGAACTACGAACGCTCTGATTTCCCTGTTTCGGTAAACGGGAATACGTAGGCATAAGATCGAAAGAAAAGATCTTAGCGAACGAAATCAACAAAAAACCCAAATCCCATATCTCCATAATTCAAAAGCATCAGTCCTAACATCCTAATCCTTGTTCCCCGCCAGAAAACCTTCTGCCCAGATAAAAAGAAAGAAAACCGTATTGGCGAAAATACAAATAACCAGTACAAAGGCCCCCCCACATTGATAGCATCCGTAACCTAACAGACCGCTGTTTAAACTCAGTATGCAAAGCAGGGTTAATTGGAGACATCTATTTCCCTTCCTTATTCAGCTCACAATAGGATAAAAAATGAATCGACCTGTAGTTTTAAGCTCAAACCGCAGAGAGCGACCAGCGCTTAAGAACCGTGTCCAAAATCGCTCGCTACAATATCTTATAATACCACATCATATATCCCTTTACATTTTCCCAAAGATACGGGATCTAGGTGTCTTGGTCTTTAACAAACAAAATATTATCAATTTACAAAACAAACCATTAATCAATCTATGTTAAAATTATAATATATGGAGTAAAGATGGAAGGATCTTTGGGAATATCCTACACATAATTAAACTGGTGTTGGACTCACTCAATCAAATATCGGACCTTATGCAACATGTATTTGATTCAATAAGAAAAGAAGAAGTTGTCATCCAAAAGACATATGACTCTGTGAGGGGAGTATTTTTTCGAACACTACATCATGTGGTAATTATCGATCCATACACTCTAGATATGACTCTATAGTAGGGTTTCCTTTCATCAAAATAAAGATGATGGCATGTGGCTTAGTCTCCATGTAATCCTATTCTAACATCCTTCCACCAATACCTGGAAAATGGTGATAGATCCATGCCACCATTAACACGCATTAATTAGTAAAAATCATTAAATACAATATTTTTAATAGTTAATAAATAATTATATGAACATGCTACCTGAAGCGGTGTCATATACTTTTCTAACTATTTCTTCTTGATCATCATCTTACCATTCAAATCCTTATACAAGTAACTTAATGCAATAGTTTCCTGGGCGTAGTCGTTGACCATATCTAGTTCTCTTAAAAACTGTAGATATACTAGGTAGGTGTAAGTGGTAGTCTTGTAAACAAAAGTGGTCGAACCCACTAGAAATGAGAGATGGACTATAACGACAAACTACTTGTGCATGCATTCCCTCACATCATCTCCTTCCTCCTGTGTGGCACTCACAACTAACAGGTGTCTCAAAATTTTGTTTGAGAAAGTTGAATTGTGTACTACCCATATGGTATTTCAAAATCAATAAAGGGGCCTCATCGAGTCTGATGAAAATCCTATCCATCAAATTTCCCCTTCCTCTTTAGTATTATCTTCGTGGCTAATGAGACATCCTTGAATAAGTCACTACTACAAAATACATCTTCGGTAACATAATATTACTACGGTTATGCCTTCCACCATTATAATATCGCAAACTGGAAGCGCCTAATACTTATTTATTTTTTTGAAAGTTATTTTATCATGGTTTATATAAACAACTGTGGTGATAAAGTGAGTGGTACAAGGTTCGAATCTTGTTAACTATATTTTTTTTCCATTTTTCCTATTACAAAAAGTGTGTGTCACTTAATTTCACAAATAAATAAATAATTGAAAATTATTTAATCACGATTTTAATATTCAACTATTGTAATATCTTTTGTACAAACTTTGCTCTTCCCAAAAGAGAGAAACAACTATAATGATGATTGAAATTTTTCTTCATTTCTCAAGGTCACAAGTCATTCAAGAATATCAACCATTAGAAGTAATCATTGCAAGGATTAAATCATCAGATGTTTCATCTTCAACCTCTTCTATAAATGCACAGTTTCATATAATGAATTTACACTTCTTCAAAATATTATTTTTAACTTCCTATAGCAACATGAGTTCTCCATCTGAGAATACTAACAGAAATATGTCAACTAAAGTCACCACAGTCCAACAACATCAGCAGTCAACTGAGGAGGTTCGGCCATACTACTACCAGGGATACACTGAGGGTAAGAAAGGCCAAGAAGAAGAAGAAAAAACTTAAGAGGAAGAAGAAGAAAAAGGTGTTGAGGAAGATTTTTTACTATGATTCTGATGAGGGTAGTGAGGAGTGAGTCATATATTATGATGTTTCCTTTAGTGCTAGGGGATATTGTTCAGATCTTGACATAATTATGTTATGAAAAAAAAAATTTATATACTCTTGCCTTTTAGGTCTCTTAATGAACTTATTTGTTAGTATTGTTTTATATACTCTTGTCTTTATATACTCTTTCGTCTTTACAAAAAAATAGTACAAGCCAACAAAAATAACAACAACAATAACAACAGTAATGAAGAATAACAATAACAATAATTAATAACTCTCTCACCATTGCGTTTATAAATAAATAAAAAATTGAAATTTATTTAACCAAATTATTTAACCACGGTTTTACAATACAACGATTATAAAATTTGAAAATTGCATCACGGTTTTTCTTTATAACCGTGATGAAAAGTGATATTTTTTAGTATATAAGAGAAAGTATCTATCGTTCAGTACATAACAGTCGTTTCTCTCAAAACAAAATCCTAACATATTTCACTTTTCTCTCTCATAACATAACCTTAACATCCATGTTACTCTTTAAATATACTTCAACCTTCAGATTCGTCTTCAGATTCATCTTCACCAATCGCTAACTTGAGGTTCGTTCATTAAACTTATGCTTCGATTTCGTTAACGTTTCTTGTTAAAAATGGGTTCTCATTTTTTTATTTGGTGAATGTTCTCATTTTTTCATATTCGTCTTCACCACGTTAACAAAGGGCATACTTTGGCTATGATACATATGGTTTGTGTAGCTATGAAGAAAAATATAAGAAGTATGAAGCTATTGTTTAAACTTCATTCACTTTGTACTTCTTCTTCATAGCTTCATAAACTAGATGAACTTCATAATTTGTTCCAGATCCACGATTAGTTTTAAAAAATATGCATTCTTGAAACATTACATAATATCTTATGTTGTTGTATGTTGTTGTTGATTAATGTTCTCGGAACTTCATAATTTGTTGTTGTTTTTGTTTATTATATCTTGCGTTCTTGAACCTTTTTTTTTTATGTTGTTGTATTGTCGATAAATGTTGTTTAATGTTGTTGTTGTTAATTAATACTTTCATAATAAGAACAAAACATTGCTAAGTCATAAGAAAGAAGCTTCTTATGACTTAGCAATGTTTTGTTCTTGTTCTGAAAACATTGATAAATGTTTTGTTCTTGTTGATAAATGTTGTTGTATGTTGTTGTTGTTGATTAATATTTTCAAAACAAGACCAAAACATTGCTAAGTCACAAGAAAGAAGCTCCTTGTGACTTAGCAATGTTTTGTTCTTTAAATTCTTATATGTTATGTAGATGAAGTTGAGTTTATTGTATGCTATGTAGATTGTTTGTTTCACTAACCCTTCACTGAAAATACATTTTATTTAAATTGACATAGAAACTCATAATCTGAAAATTAAGTTGTATTTGAAAACCAACTTATATCAATCAGTATTTTTCGAATTGCATTTGTCTCATCATTCATCTCCCGCTCTTTAACATATAGGATGTGGTTCAATGACCTGATTCCATCATCACATTCATATCTTCTCTTATAGTTTAATTTGAATTACAAAAATTTATTGATATTATTCAAATTAAACTAGAATAGAAGGAATTGATGTCATGAAGGAATTAGACCAATGAACCACATTCTATATGTTAAAGAGCGGGAAATTAATGATGAGACGCATGCAATTTGGAAAACAGTGGTTTGGGTATGTTGGTTTTCGATAATAGTTTAATTTTTATATTATATACTTCTTCATCAATTTGAATGGTTGTATGTTATTGTGTGGTTTATTGAAAAACAAGCAATCTACTTATTTTATAATAAATCTGAATACTTTCAACAACGGTTATTTATTTTAACCGTGATTAAATCTTATTTTCATAAATGTATATACCACAACGGCTGATACTAGTAACCGTTGTGGTAGTGATAAGTGCAAATTGTAGCTATTTTTGTATATAAGTTTTGTTGCACTTATCTATACTTTTTGTTAAAATCGTTCGAATAAACCCCACTTTATGTGTAAATAGGTTTACTTTACGTTTTCGTGTGTATTTTGCGTTTTCTTGTAAATATCATTGAGTTTAATTGATTTTATCTCATTTTTGCAGGTATTCTATCAAGGATATCTTGCCATTGTTGTATAAAGCATTGAGCTAGGAGCATTTTTGAAGAAAAAAAGAATTTTTGAAGCATGCTACTAGCGCGCACTCCTAGCTCAAGGATAGAGCTAATTCTAGCAGGTCGCCCGCTTAGCGCGGTCTGGAGCCTGCTAAGCGGGATTTAAGGCGGTTTAACAATAAATGACAGTGCGCTCTGCGAATCTCAGCCCCTCTATCATATTTTTTAGGTATGGTTCTGGGGTTTTTTGGTCCCAACTCTATCAACTTCATTTTTTCAATAGATTAGCTTAGAAAACATCATGGAAGTTTGCATTTGGATGATCCGGGGTGGATTTCTCATCGATCAGCTCTGACAACCCGTGAAGTGTTTGGTTCATTTCTGATTTTCTTCATGTCTTTCTTATTTGTTGGGTTTATATATGTTTTTACATTGATCTTATGTACATTTGTCACCCATGGCGTTATATTTAATTTGTTTTATGAATATCTATTGGTGATTGTTCTTGATTTTTGCTTAAATGCGCGGGGTTTGGGTCGTGTTAGAGATAAACTTCACAAACTTCGATTAAGGATAATTATCGGTTAGCTTCTGAACTCTAGAGATAGATTAAGGGCTAACAATCTGTATGGGTGTCGGAGCTTAATGCCTCCATGTTATTTGAGTCGAGTGCGAGAGTGTCGACGAGAGTAATACGGTTTTTCTCTCAGCTGGGTGTGTCAGAGATGAACACTACTGAGAGCAATGCTGGATGATATTGAGGAGTATTGTAGGTTGAGTATAACTGGTCGATAAGTTTAAGTTTGTGACGAGTGGAATATATACATGCTTGATAAGTCTTTTCTCTCTGATGAATGAATTTTCTTGTGTTAATATTTACTTTTCTGTTTTTATGTTTCAACCATTTAATCCAAACTCATAAACTTAGAGATTATCGAACGGTAGTTCAGTAGCACCGATCTCTGCGGACACGATAAATTCCCGAAAAAATACTTCCAAAACTTTTGTTGCTTGCCGCTATTCTGCATCAACAAAATTGTGCCGCTGCCGGGGATTGGTGTTTTTATTGAATCGCATTGCGATAGTTTCTTTGTTTTTGAGTTTTGTAGATATCGTATATATTATCTATTTTCACTTGTTTATATTGCTACTTGTATATGTTTACCATAATTGTAAATTTTACATATTTTGTATACTTGTAAATTTAGTGTATATGTTTGTTTCTCTTCATGTTTGCTAAGTGTTGGGTTAGGTTTCATCGTCGGTGAGCACTAATTGTGTAAAGAAGCAACTTAGAGAAGTGTGTATAAATAATAGACGTCGAGCATATGATGTAAAACAAGCATGTTTTATTGTTGTTAGTTTCTAATGTTTACGGTAGTTCGTGTTAAGGTGTTAAGTTTTGTTTTCCTCAAGCTTGTCGTGTTTAACTTGAGGAAGTTAGTATGTATAAATATTGTATGTTTTGTAATTGAGATTGTGTAGGTGTTAAGTGGAGGCCTACACCAGAACCTTGTTGTTGTACTGGCTTTTCTAGTTCTGTGTAGTGCGCTTAGCGCGCAGCACGGCGCTTAGCGTGCCCTGCTATGCAGAGCCAGTGAATTCTTTTAATTGTTCACTTGGTTCCCCCTTCTTCCCACTTCCACCAAGGCCTTATATATTAGTAATTATTAGTAATTTTTCTAATTCTTTTGTTGATTATTTGGACTCAAATTTTAGCCTGATATCTTGAAGTCGCATTTGGTGATTTTTCTGATTTTGAGTGTTTCAACTTGTGAATGTGTGGTAATGATAGTGTTTAAAGTTTGGTACGCGTCCAAGGTATGTGTTTATCGCTTTCTAGACTTTAGCATATTTATGATACTTAGGTTTTTTGCAACTTCTATTCCATTCATTCTTTTATATACTTGTTCGTATGTGAATCACTTTAGTTCCCACCCTTTTTGTGAGGAAGCCTTCCATTGTTCATATATGCTCGGAGTACCAATATTCTTGTTTTAACTGGACATTATTATGCTTAATCTTTTGTTTGTGTTGATTATTTGAAAGCATGAAAAGGATTAAGGCACTTGTTTCATTTTGAGCACAACGACCTTAGCCAAATAGTCAATTCACCTTGTGAGTGTGTGATCGTTTGTAAACCCTTTGAGCCTTTGGCCATTATCCATGTTGTTTGAGTTTGATTCTTGTCTATGAGTGTCAAATTCATTTTTTGTGTGGATCTTGATTGTTGTTTTGTTTTTTTCTTGAACCCTCAACTTTGTGTTGTTGTATGAATTTTTACCTTGCCTTAGAAAGTAGGGAGTATTCACATGATGATGTGGTTGAATTCAAGTTGGGAAGAGCAATGTTTGCTCACTTATGTTATTGGTTGCTATGAGGTTGAAAAAGAAAAGAAAAAAGAGAAAAATAAGAAAAAGAAAAGAAAAGAAAAGAAAAGGAAAACAAAGAAAAAATTTGAAAAAGCTTTGAAAAAGAAAAACAAAAAGAGTAGAATAATGTTGTGCTAATAAGTTCTATGGGTTTGGTGTAACACTTGGGATTTTGGAAGAAGTTTGATTGAAATTTTGGTTTTGAACTTTTGTGAGTTGATCACTCCCTTAGGTTTAGGCAAGTTTTTGTTTCGATTAGCTTTAGGAATTACCCCTTTGTTTGTTCACCCGACCACATTACAGCCCTGAAAGTCCTTTTGATTCTTGCTTTTATGTTTTCAATATGAGTTTTTGGATGAGTGTATAATTTAGTCTTTTGTTTGCAAGATTGTTGTGTGAGTGAAAAATCCCTCATTTTATGTTTTTCATCTACCGATGATTGTTTTTACTAGGTGTGATTCACATTTGAACTTGTGTTGTTTTAGAATGTTTGGCATGACTTTTATATTTAGCATTTGTTTTGTGATTATGTTATCGTTGAAGTTTAGTGGTAAGTATTTACTTTGTGTGTACCATTTTCGATTGAACCATTGCATTTGTTTTCCGTTTTAAAAACTTGTTGTTGCGTGATTTCTTGGATTTCGCTTTTGTTCCTTTAGATGTTGGCTTTGTTTGAGGACAAACAATTATGTAAGTTGGGGAGAGTTTGATAAGTGCAAATTGTAGCTATTTTTGTATATAAGTTTTGTTGCACTTATCTATACTTTTTGTTAAAATCGTTCAAATAAACCCCACTTTATGTGTAAATACGTTTACTTTATATTTTCGTGTGTATTTTGCGTTTTCTTGTAAAATATCATTAAGTTTAATTGATTTTATCTCATTTTTGCAGGTATTCTATCAAGGATATCTTGTCATTGTTGTATAAAGCATTGAGCTAGGAGCATTTTTGAAGAAAAAAGAATTTTTGAAGCATGCTACTACCTAGCCCAAGGATGGAGCTAATTCCAGCAGGTCGCCCGTTTAGCGCGGTCTGGAGCCCGCTAAGCGGGATTTAAGGCGGTTTAACAATAAATGACAGCGCGCTGCTGCGAATCTCAACCCCTCTATAAATAGATTTGATCACATTTTTTAGGTATGGCTTTGGGGTTTTTTGCTCCCAACTCCATCAACTTCATTTTTTCATTAGATTAGCTTAGAAAACATCATGGAAGTTTGCATTTGGATGATCCGGGATGGATTTCTCATCGATCGTCTCTGACAACCTGTGAAGTGTTTGGTTCATTTCTGATTTTCTTCATGTCTTTCTTCTTTGTTGGGTTTGTATATGTTTTTACTTTGATCTTATGTACATTTGTCGCCCATGGCGTTATATTTAATTTGCTTTATGAATCTCTATTGGTGATTGTTCTTGATTTTTGCTTAAATGTGCGGGGTTTGGGTCGTGTTAGAGATAAACTTCACAAACTTCGATTAAGGATAATTATCGGTTAGTTTCTGAACTCTAGAGATAGATTAAGGGCTAACAATCTGTATGGGTGTCGGAGCTTAATGCCTCCGTGTTATTTGAGTCCAGTGCGAGAGTGTCGACGAGAGTAATACGGTTTTTCTCTCAGCTGGGTGTGTCAGAGATGAACACTATTGAGAGCGATGCTGGATGATATTGAGGAGTATTGTAGGTTGAGTATATCTGGTCGATAAGTTTAAGTTTGTGACGAGTGGAATATATATACATGCTTGATAAGTCTTTTCTCTCTGATGAATGAATTTTCTTGTGTTAATATTTACTTTTCTGTTTTTATGTTTCAACCATTTAATCCAAACTCATAAACTTAGAGATTATCGAACGGTAGTTCAGTAGCACTGATCTCTGTGGACACGATAAATTTCCGGAAAAATACTTCCAAAACTTTTGTTGTTTGCCGCTATTCCGCACCAACAGGTAGGTAGTGCGCATCCTGCATTACTAGCTATCACAGTCGTGCTACCGTGGTGGAAAGCACCAGACATACAATCACCTTTTACCTCACAACAGATGGTCAGACGTTGTGGCATCCCTTTTTCAACTGTTGTATATGACTTTTCTGTAATAGTGAACATATGTAGAAGACATTACACGTTGTCATCTATCATTGTCAACTCCCAAACTAGAAGATGGAAGACATTCGTCTACTTGTGCTACCTCTCTAGAAAGGTTGCCAATAGATTTTGATCAACTATATTAAAACATGTGGGGATGAGGTAGACTAGTCCACTGTCTCGAATGAAATCAATGAAACAATTATCTTCTAGAGTCTTTAGAGTGATGATATTCTTATAGCTATTTATATATTTCAACATACCTACATAATACTAAAAAAATCCACACACACACACTCTTGTATCTTAGGTAACTCTAGAGATTTGCATATATCTTGCATGCACGTTTTTGCCTAGAATAAGAAGTAGGGTTCTCAACGTATTGCACACGTTCAATACTAGGAAAAAAAGGCCTCGTAGAATTTAAATTTTAAAATTAGCATGCAGTTGTCATGGTTCAGATTATAGAATATGATTATATTTATATATACAACGAAACTTTAGTAAAAAAAAAAAATGAGCTCTAATAATTATCAAAAGTTTCATGGAATATTTTTATTAAGAGTTATCATTTAACATGGTTAAAAAGACATGCATGACACATTGACATATCTAAGAGGTACTTGACAATATCTTTTAAATTTATGAATGATTTCAAACAACTCTATATATGCTAAAAGATATTAAATTCAACTAAACAATACATGGGATTTTATTTAAAAAGGGAGCAATCATTTTATTAATACATGAAATTGAGGGGAAAAATGGCTGAAATTTTCAAATTCGTTCATATTTTGATTATATTTTTTTCTCTTATTGTTCTTGTAACCAGCGATAGTAAGTTTCTTTACACCTATTTCAAATCATCTTAATGAAATATTCTGCTATATATGTAATGGTTTATCTCTTTTTGGTAATATTCCTTTATTTGTATTTTATATCACAGATAAAATATTCTGCTATACTACTGATGATTGTGATTCTAATATATGCGGCAAGGCTTTTGTTCTCAGGTGTCGTGTGTTTTTGTGTTTATGTGAGTTACCAGAACATTAAAGTTGAAAGATAACTATTTTATTTTGAAGTGTAGAATATTTTTGTAAGTTAAGATGCTTGTACTTAAAAAATAAATTTAAGCACTTTTTTTTATTTTTGGATATTATTATTTCACCTTTTTCAATTTTTTTCTTGTTTGTCTTAAAAGAATAAATCTCCAAAAGACACCCTAGCAATAAAACATCAACTTTCGTGAGTCGGTCATATACAATAGCAAACAGATTCATACATGGCCTCAAAAATAGAAGGTCTCATTTAAAATAAATACAAAACTTACATATTTAAAACTATATTTTATAAATAAAAAAACAAATTAACAAATCAAAGCATTATATATTGGTTAAAAAGTACAAGTGTGTATGTTACTCATGCATTGGCAGGGACACTCAGAGATCTTAGTAGGTATATTACGTTGTATGGTGGTTATGACTTGCTCACGGCGACGAGAAGTCCTATAAGGTGGTTAGGGCTTGTCCACGCCCATAAAAAGCCTTGTATGGTGGTGTATATAGTGGTGTAGAGCACCTGTTTACGTGAAGTGAAGTCTTGGGAATCCGAACCGGATCCTCCCTAATCCGAGCCCAGGCAGCCTAGGCTGACACTAATGGACTTCAACCAGTTTTAACACCACAAACCTTTTATTTCTTTTATATGTTAATTAATGTTTTAAATTGTTTTACTTATTTTATAATTTTGTTTTTAGTAATGCTTTTGGCAATGCTAATTTTCTTTTTATAACAAAGTTTTTTTTAAAAGAAAAACAATATCTCAAGGGGGTGGCAAGGATCTTCCTTGTAAAGTTTAGCATAAAAAATATTGCCTCAACGGACGACAAGGATCTTCACTGTGAAATTCAAAAGAAAAAAATATTGCCTCAAGAGGTGGCAAAAATCTTCGCCATGAAGTCCATCACAAAAAACATTGCCTCAAAGGGCTGCAATGATCTTCTCTATGAAGTCCAGCATACAAAATATTTAGAAAAGTGTTCATGTTTGTTGATCGTACCTGGATCAGACAGTTACAGGTGGCCAACGACGTCCGTTGAGCTCCGGCTCCGGTGAGGTTGATGTACGGCGGGGGGGGTGTACCTGCAAGGTACTCCGACGCTCAAGTTAGGGAGTGCACAGAGTAACAGCAAATACAAAGAGTGAAAAAGTGACTTAACTTGACCCTCTCAAGTGAGAGGGTATTTATAGAGAGCCCCCAGCGCGGGGCCAACGGTTACTTGCGTTGGGCTGGATTGTCAGGCCCAATCCAAGTAACTGCCAGGGCTTACGTGGCGTAGTGAAGACCAGCACGTGGTCTTCGCCCTGGGGTAACCGTTCCTAGATTTCCGGGATTAGGGCAGACCGAATCCTGCGGAAGTGGGAGGTTACTTGGAACGTGTCCACGTGGTACGGACCGTTAGGCACTCCTCGCGGGGGAGGAGTCTTCTGTGTCGAGGACCAACAAGCCGTACGACGGGCATGTCCTCGCGGGGAGGGACCATGTATGCCGAGGAGTGGTATGTGGCATTCTCGCGGGGAGAAGCTGGTATGTCGAGGAGAGACCTCTCCGCAGGGATGCGAGGTCCTCCTGTCCTGGTGACCTAGATGCCCGACACTGCAAAGTGCTCGGGGGGAACGTTGGTCTGCTTGCAGCAGTCAAGGGCCCCGCGGAGAGGTCTTAGTGGGCCTCCCCATGCTATATGGGTTGGGCCTGCTCGACTGTTGGGCAGCCTCGGCCCAGTCCAGAACAGGAGCCCCCCAAGTCGTTGCTCTGAGGTGGCAGAGTGATGACTTAAGGGTTATTATATGTCGAGGATACGCTAAGAGATGGAACCGAGGAGGTCGATATCCTATGCGAAATTCATTCGGCCGGATGAGTGTCGGGCGTTGGACAGATGTGTCCGGTCGTATGGTCGGGGAGATGAAGGGCTTCGGATTCAAAGCGCTGGGGAAACCGAAACGATACGCGTGGGGAGACGGGTGACTGCATGCGTGCCACGTGTCACCTGCCATCATTACCTAGGGGGGCTAGGGCGGCTGGCTAGGGTAGCGCACTCGAGTGCCCTACGCCCCTCGGGTCTCGCGAGAATTGCCTATAAAAGCCGCTCCCCTCGCTCATTCTTCACTTTTCCGCTTCTCTCTCAAGAAACTTTCTCCCTCTCTCTCTAACCTCGTCCGTCGTAGCTCGCCATCGTCACTCGCCGGGCACCCTCTGCCGGAAGCATTTCCTCCGCTAGGACCGCCGTTCGCCGCCGTACCAGAGCCGGAAACCTCCGTGCCGGAACCCTACACCGCCGCTTACCAGGTATTTGCTTCAAACCGGACCTTTATTTTGCGTTTTTCTTCAATTTTAACTAGTGTAGGACGTTTCCTTGGTGGGTTGATGATATTCCTATGAGAAATGAAGGGATTCCTGGCGAATACGGCGGGAATCTTTAGTTGTGGAGGGAGAGAGTGCGAAGAGCTTTGCTCACTTTTGATGAATATCTCGGGGATCAGGAACGAACACGTCGGGGACCTGTTGAATGTCTCGGGGTCCTTAATAATCAGTATATTTGTTAGTGCCGCGGGGACACGGGGAAGAACCTTCCGGGGAGACGATGAGTTCCCCGGTGGGCAAGTTGATCCTCGGCCGATCGCGTCGGGGAGTTGAGAAAGCCTTGCCCCTTCCTCGCCCGTTCGCTTGAACAGCGGTGGAGGGGTGAATTTGATACGACCAATCGAATTCACTGTTTCCTTCTGCTTTTCAGGTAAATGGACGATTTGGCTGCGGAGGTGGCCGTAGGATATTTCGAGGAAAACGACGACGACCAGCCCGAGTCCCCCATGGCTCACATGGCCTTTCCGCAAGAGAGGCCGCTCGAGGATTGGGTCTGTAACGAAGCCCTGGAGATGTCGTCCATCTTCGTGTACCCCGATGTGGACGATGCTTTTTGCACCGTCGAGCACCGACTAATCGGAAGTGGCCAATCCTGGAAGGTTTTTCGTCCCGAGGAGCATCACCGGATATGCTCCCCTTACCGGGGAATGCGAGTCCCCTTATACGAGTTTATGTTCGAGAAGGCGGGGTGAAGGCTGCCTTTCACGGATTTACAGGAGGGGATCTTTGACTGGTTGAAGTTGGCCCCTTCGCAGATTCATCCGAACTCGCTGGCCTTCATCCGGGCTTTCGAGCTCGTATGCAAATATTTGGATATCGTGCCGACCGTTCACCTTTTCTTCCGCATATTCCACCTCCAACGGTCGTCGGTCGGAGGCCGACACGGCTGGGTGTCCTTCAAGCAGAGCAAGGCGTTGTTCCACACTTACTTGGATTCCATCCGGGATTTCAAGTTCCGCTATTTCTATGTGAAGCCGGTCACCCTCGAGGCGGTATATTCATTGTACCGGAAAGTCACCCGCGAGGTCGACGGCCGTTCCGAGGAGGTGCTGGTGCCGAAGTTTCCTCTGTACTGGACGGAGGAACACTTTAAGAAGGGAGTTGACAAGTATAAAACGAAACCCGTTCAGATGGAGGCCTACGAGCGGGAAGCCTACGATAAAATTGTAGCTTTCGTCGACAGCTTTTCAGAGGCTCGACATGAGACGCTGGACGGCCAGCCTATAACAGGTGCAGATGGGCAGGTGAAGAAAGAACGTCGCCTGATAAACACCCGCGTTCTGCTCGAGACCTTCTCCGACGAGGAGGCCATCGAATTGTTAGGTGGTGAAACGCCCTGGTTTTATTTCTTCCTCGTATCTGTGTTTCTCGTTTTACTAACGCTTTCTTTTGCAGGAACAATGGCCGGAGCCGAGGAGAGGTTGAAGAAACTGAAAGCGAAGAGGGCCCGGGAAGCGCAGGCCCGGGAAGAAGCGTCGCGCTCCAAAGACCAGGAAGTTGCTCCCTCCGGGGCCCCGCACGAGGGTGTTTCCACGGCCGCTGCCCTCGACGGATCCACTCTATCCCAGCCTGCTGCCTCTGTATCGGGGATCAAGGGTGACCGCACAACTCCTGCGGGAAGCCAATCCCCGGCTACCCAAGGGACTCTGAAGAGGCAGCGCGTTGCGGAGGTCGTCGACCTGGGTGGTGAAGATAGTCCCCCGGTTCCTTCCAGCTTTGACCTTCCCCCCTGCCATCAAAAACCTCACTTCTTCTCCGAGGTCACTTATCCTCGCTCCCTTCCCTCCGAGATCCAAACCGTGCTGGGGACCGCACCTGAAGTGAGGAGGAAGATGCTTTTTGAGGACCTGTCGGCCGTCATGCGTATCTGCTCGACTGCCCTCATTCTAAATGACGAGACCCGCCCTGCTGCTGAACTGGCCCGCCTGCAGGAGGCACTGGATACCTTGGGCGCTGAGATGCTCGGCATGCGCAAGGAGCTAAAAGAGTGCCGAGATCTGAACAAAGAGCAAGGCAAGCAGCAGCAATTGGTCGAGGCCAAGCTTAAGGACGCCGAGGAGACAAAGAAGAGCCACCTTGCCCGAATCGCTGAGCTAGAATTGGAGGAGAAGCGGCTTAAGGTAAGAATTGCCGAGCTGGAAGATGCGGTGCGGCCAGCCGAAGGGGAGACTGAGGAGGACAAACTCCTGACCACTCGTGCGGCGTTTGTGGCGCAACTCCGGAAGCTTGAGCAGGATCTCCGAGTGTCCGAGGATGATTCTATCGAAACCGCGGGTATAGGTTTCCGCAGTGCCGTGGCGCAGCTTCGGGTTCTCAACCCCGACCTTGTCGTCGAAGGGATCGACCCCGACGCTGAGGTGGTGGATGGCCAGATCGTGTATCCTCTGCGGGAGAACGACATTCATGCGCACGAGGAGCCCGACGGGACCGCAGCTGAGTAGGTTTTTATCTTTGTTTTGGTCGGCCTGCGAGCTGTTTTGTTTCGCCCGGCTTGTGGGCTTAGCTGATGTACTTTTTGCACAATGGTTATTTTCGCCCGGCCTGTGGGCTTATATTTGTAACTTTTTGGACCAAGTGTTTTGCCCGCTATTCGTACTTTATAATATCTGTTAATTTTCTGTGTGTGATGTGGTGTTTGTTATACTTTATTGTTTTATACTTTATTTTTGCCCAAGTAATAAGGCTTCGGGATTTGCTCGACCTTGATCGTCCCTGACCGCGTGGAGAGCTGGTCGGGCGGCCGGAGGAGTACTCCGACCTTCAACGAGGCTAAGAGCTCGGTCGAGGTCCTAGTCTCGTGGCATGAACTTCCCATCGCGAGCTGGGTGTTATGCCCGGTTGGCACGACGACGGTGGGCCTCGATCGAGGTATCCCCGCCGGATCAAATGTCCTCGCGCACACACAACGCGGTCTCTGATCATCGTGTTCTTATAGGGGTGTCGCGCTTGTACCCCAGCGCGTCCCCGTATCGCGGTGCTAGTCATCCGCGGGCAGTGTTTAGCTGTAATATTGTTTTAGCTTTTCAGCGTTCCATGGTCGAGCAAGTTCTTCCCCGTGCAGATTTTCGAGGAAATAGGCTCCTGTCCCCGTTTTCGCGCGGACGCGGTACGAGCCCTCCCAGTTCGCGGCGAGTTTGCCTTCTCGCGAGTCTTTCTGGTTCCTTCGTAGGACGAGGGTGCCCACCTGAAAATCACGTTTAATGACACTGTCATTATAACGCAGTGTTATTTTTTGTTTAAGTGACGCCTCTCGGAGGGAAGCGCCCGAGCGTGTTTCCTCCACGAAGTCAAGTTCTTCCCTCAAGGCTTCGTCGTTCGTGTTCCCGTCGAGGGGGGCTTCCGTCCTCCTCGAGGGTTCTCTGATCTCCACGGGGATCACTGCCTCTGTTCCATAAGTCAAACGGAAGGGGGTTTCCCCGGTCGTGGAGTGTGGGGTTGTTCGGTAGGCCCAGAGAACGCTGTGTAGCTCTTCGACCCACCGTTGTTTGGCGTCGCCCAGTCGTCTTCTTAATCCTCGAAGGATCACTCTGTTCGCGGCCTCAGCCTGCCCGTTCGTTTGAGGGTGCTCGACCGACGTGAAGTGCTGCTTCGTGCCTAGTTTTGTGACGAAGTCTTGGAAGTTCCTGTCGGTGAACTGGGTTCCGTTGTCTGTGACGATGGCTTGAGGCACTCCGAACCGGGCGAGGATATTTCTTTTGTAGAAACGAAGTATGTTGAAAGCAGTGATTTTGGCCAATGCTTCTGCTTCAATCCACTTTGTGAAGTAATCTACCCCGACGATGAGGTATTTGTTTTGATACGACCCCTGGATGAAAGGCCCGAGGATATCCATCCCCCACCATGCGAACGGCCACGGGGAGGATAGCGTCGTGAGTTCGCTAGGGGGAGCGAGGTGCATGTCCCCGTGCCGCTGGCATTTATCGCACTTCTTGACGTGCTCCTTGGCGTCTTGTTGCATGGTCGGCCAGTAATATCCTGCCCGGAGTGCTTTCCGAGCTAGCGATCGTCCGCCTAGGTGCTGCGCATTGATTCCCTCGTGGATCTCCTGGAGTATGCCGGGGACCTTGGTATCTTCGATACATCTGAGGAGGGGAATAGAGAATCCTCGTCGGTATAGCTTATCCTCGACTATAGTGTACGAGCATGCCCGTCTCTTGACCATTCTAGCTTCTTTGGGGTCTTCGGGCAGTTTGCCCGTCGTGAGGTATTCGTATACCGGGGTCATCCAGCAGCCGCTGTCTCCGATGGCGTTGATATTCGAAACCATACCAGGTTTATCGACGCTCGGGTGGGAAAGGACCTCTTGTATGACGGACTTGTTTCCGCCTTTCTTTTTCGTGCTTGCTAATTTTGACAGGACGTCTGCCCGGGCATTATGCTCTCGGGGAATGTGAGTCACTTCTGCCGAGGTGAACTTCTTCATCTTCTCCTTTACCAAGGCCAAGTATTCTATGAGACTGTCGTTCTTGGCTTGGTACTCTCCTCGGACTTGCGAGGCTACGAGCTGGGAATCGGTGAATAGCTTGACCTCCTTGGCGCCAAGGTCCTCAGCCAGCCTGAGTCCCGCAAGGAAGGCCTCGTATTCGGCTTGGTTATTCGAAGTCGGGAAAGCCAGTTCGAGGGACACCTCGATGAGGATGCCTTCCTCGTTTTTGAGGATGATTCCCGCTCCGCTTCCTTTCGGGCTGGATGCTCCGTCGACATATATTGTCCATTTCTGCGACCCGTTGGCTGAGGGTTCTGGGACGGTCATCTCCGCTACGAAGTTGGCCAGTACTTGTGCCTTCAAGGCTTTCCTCCCTTCGTATTGGATGTCGAATTCGGCCAGCTCGAGCGACCACCTGAGCATCCTCCCCGCCATATCTGGTCGTCCGAGGAGTTGCCTGATCGGCTGGTTGGTCCTCACGACGACGGTATAGGCAAGGAAGTAGTGGCGGAGTCTTCTGGCCGCGGTGATGAGGCCCAGGGTGACTTTCTCGATCTGTTGGTACCTGAGCTCGGGGCCTTGGAGGGCTTTGCTCGTGAAGTAAACTGGCTTCTGTCCGTCTGGTGTTTCCCGAATGAGGACGGCGCTGACCGCTTCGCTCGTGATCGCAAGATACAAGAAGAGTGTTTCCCCGTTCTCGGGTCGCGAGAGGACCGGTGGTTGCGATAGGACTTGCTTCAAATGTGCGAGCGCTTGTTCGCATTCCTCGCTCCACTCAAACTCTGCTTTTTGCCGGAGGAGTTTGAAAAAGGGGAGTGCGTACTGTGCGGATTTGGCGACGAAACGGGAAAGGGCAGTGAGCATTCCGTTCAATGATTGTATTGACTTCTTCGAGCCCGGAGTAGGGAGCTCGGAAAAGGCTCTGCACTTGTCGGGGTTTGCCTCGATTCCTCGTTCCATGAGGTAAAATTCGAGGAACTTTCCTGCCCGGACACCGAAGGTGCATTTGTCGGGATTAAACCTCATACGGCATCTTCTCGCCGTATCGAACACCTTCTTGAGGTGCGCGGCGTGGTCGACCTCTTCTGCGGACTTGACGATCATGTCGCCCATGTAGACTTCGAGCATGTCTCCTATTTCAGTTCGAAAGACCTTGTTCATCATCCGCTGGTAGGTCGCACCGGCATTCTTCAGACCGAAAGGCATTACATTGTAGTAGTAGTTGCCTGACGCGGTCATGAAGGCCGTGTGTTGCTTGTCGACCTTGTCCATGGGAATTTGGTTGTATCCTGAATAGGCGTCCATGAAAGACAGTAGTTTGTAACCTGCAGAATTGTCGACCAGTTGGTCGATGTTAGGCAAGGGGTAACAGTCTTTCGGGCAAGCCCGGTTAAGATCAGTATAATCAACGCACATTCTCCATTTTCCATTATTTTTCCTAACAAGTACAACGTTGGACAGCCATGTCGTGTATTTGGCTTCCGAAATAAAATTTGCCTCTAGGAGGTCTTTTACAGCTTTCTCAGCAGCCTCCGCTTTCTCGGGAGACTGCTTGCGCCTACGCTGTGCTACGGCCCTAGCGGCCGGATCTACTGCGAGCTGATGGCAAGCCACCTCGGGGTCGAGGCCAGGCATCTCGGATGCACTCCACGCGAAGAGGTCAGCGTTCTCCCTCAGACATGCTTTAAGCTGCTCTTTGGCTAGGTCGGGGATCCTGGTGCCGATCTTCACGTTGCGATCTGGACTGCTTCCGACGGCCACAAGCTCGAACTCTCCATCTGGGATGGGGCGTATTGGGTGGAGAGGTTGCCCGTTGTTTTCCGCCCGGTGGTCGTGGTCTTCGATTCTGTCTTCATTGGGCTCGCCGGAGAACCTGCTGTCGAGGTCGACCGCGTTGACGCGCGGGAGAGGTATCTGTCCGACGTCTTGGGGTGGTTTGGCCACGGCCTTAGGTTTGGGACCAATGGAACTTAGGCCCTTGACGGCGGCATCGAAGCATCTCCTAGCCGCGTCGATGTCCCCGTGCATCGTCACTACCCGTCCTCTCCTCGTGTAGTACTTCATTTTGAGATGGACCGTTGACGGGACCGCCGTGAGTTCAGCAAGGGTGGTCCTTCCGAGGATGCAGTTGTAGAGGGATGGGAATTCCACCACCAGGAAACGGATCTTTACCTGTCGGGCCGTGTCTTCGGCCCCGAACGTAACCATCAGCTCCACGTAACCCCATGGCCTGGTGGTGGATCCATTGAACCCCTGTAGGTCGGACCCGACGTATGGGGTCAAATGCCTCTCGTCCAGCTGAAGGGTCCCGAACAGATGAGAATACATGATGTCGACTGAGCTCCCCTGGTCGACTAGGATTCTTCGGACGTCAAAGTTCGCCATTTGGGCCCTGACCAGGAGGGGAATAGTGGCGTTTGGTGCTCCCCCGGGGAGTTCTTCGAGGTAGAAGGTGATGGGGTTGGAGTTTCCGCGCACTTTCTCGAGGGTGGTCGCCTTTGACGATGTCGCGGATTCCAGTTCGTCAAACTTTCGTTTGATCGACCCTACCGATATTTTCCCGGGGTCTCCTCCGGAGATAACCATTGCTTTGGGGAAGCCTTCCCAGGTACTACGGGCCGTGACGGGGCCTTCGTTGGGGAAGGTCGCCCACATGCTGCGGATTGTCTCTTCGCCCTCGATGATTGGGGGGACGAAGAAGTCCTCGGGCCGAGTGACGCTGAGGGCGACCTGAAGCTGGCTGTCGGCGGGAGGAGGTGTTGTCTCCTCGACGTTCTGCGATTCCTTTGAGCTGGTACGAGGAGGACCATTCTGCTGGGCATATTTCTTCAAGTGCCCTTCTTTGATGAGAATCTCAATGGCATCCTTGAGGTGGATGCAATCCTCGGTGACATGCCCGTGGCTTCTGTGGAACCTGCAGTACTTAGATTTGTCAACGTTTGGTTTGGGAGCCGCAGGCTTCGGGAAGCGAACTCCTCCTTTCACAAACTCGGAATTCTAGCAGTCTGAGAGGATCCGAGACCGGGTAGTGTTGAGCGGCGTGTACTCCGTGAATCGGCCAGCTGGCCCGCGCTGTTCCCGGGGATCTCGATTGCGGTTTTCTTTCTTCTTTTCTCCTCCCCGTCGGGGAGAAGCGTCATCGTCTTTGTGGCCGCGGGGGCCTTCTCTGCGTCTTGTCTCAAGAGCGATCTGGGTTGCTTCTGTCTCTTCGAGTTCGATGTACTTCTGGGCTCGCGCGAGAAGGTCTTCGAGACGCCTGGGTCTTCGAAGGCCGATGGATTTGGCAAAGTTCGACCCGACGCGTAGTCCGTGAATAATTAAGTATTTCTTCATGTCGTCGGTCGTGTGGACCTCGACGGCTTCCTTGTTAAACCTCTCAATGTAATTTCGGAGGGATTCGTTCCTTCCTTGGAAGATTTTCTCTAGGGCAGCCTCTGTCTTGGGGTGTCGACGAGATGCGGTGAAGTGTTTGGTGAAGCGTTGTTTCAGCTGCTTCCACGACGTGATCGAACCAGGTTCCAGGCCCTTGTACCACGTCATGGCTCTCTTCCGTAAGGTAGTGGGGAACAGCCGGCACCTGATGGCTCCCCTGACGTTTCGAAAGTCGAGCATCGCTTCGAAATTCTCCACGTGATCGTCGGGGTCGGTCAGCCCGTCATAAGTCCCCAAGTGTGGAGGTTTCTCCATGCCTGGAGGGATTGGGGCGTCCATGATTTCCCACGACAAGGGGGTCCTTTGGTCCTCGTCGTCGCTATCAGCCGGGGATCTCGAAGGTGATCGATGGTGCCGTGGAGGAGAGTTCCTCGACCGGTTCTTTGGTCTCTCTTCGGTCTGCTTGGACTTCTTGGAGGTGGCGGAGGCCCTGGGTTCCTTCCGGGGCGGGGAACGAGGGCGTTTCTGGGTGATTGCCGGCTGGGGGCGCTCGAGACGCGGTCGACGACCATGGCGTACGGGCGACGGTGTCCGAGAATCTTCGGAAGGGGTCCTTCGCGGGGAAGGAGAGAGGCGAGGTGACTGGGGGCGACAATGTCTTCGCGGGGAAGATCGTCGTGCACGTCCATGCTCCAAGGCTTCAATTCTGGTGTTCTGCTGCGCGATCAGCTGATTGGTCTGGTTGATCAACGCAAATAGGGCCACGGTACTTGGGTCCGCGTTGGACGGCGGAGCCACTGGCTGGAGAGGGGTTTGCTGGTCGTCCGTGCGGACGACGTTGATAGTCGCATCCTGTGAGTCCGGGGAGGCGGTCCGCCCGTCCCGGATGTCGCCTTCGTCGCCGTGGAGGATGACGGCGTCCTCACGGTGGTTCCCGTTCTCCAGTTGCGCGAGCACGGTGTCCAGAGCCTGGTTGACGGTCGGATTGGCCATGTTGGTGATGAATAGAGGAAGCTTTGGTTTATCGAGGAGAAAACGGGGAAGCTTATAAAGTTTCCCACAGACGGCGCCATTGATCGTACCTGGATCAGACAGTTACAGGTGGCCAACGACGTCCGTTGAGCTCCGGCTCCGGTGAGGTTGATGTACGGCGGGGGGTGTACCTGCAAGGTACTCCGACGCTCAAGTTAGGGAGTGCACAGAGTAACAGCAAATACAAAGAGTGAAAAAATGACTTAACTTGACCCTCTCAAGTGAGAGGGTATTTATAGAGAGCCCCCAGCGCGGGGCCAACGGTTACTTGCGTTGGGCTGGATTGTCAGGCCCAATCCAAGTAACTGCCAGGGCTTACGTGGCGTAGTGAAGACCAGCACGTGGTCTTCGCCCTGGGGTAACCGTTCCTAGATTTCCGGGATTAGGGCAGACCGAATCCTGCGGAAGTGGGAGGTTACTTGGAACGTGTCCACGTGGTACGGACCGTTAGGCACTCCTCGCGGGGGAGGAGTCTTCTGTGTCGAGGACCAACAAGCCGTACGACGGGCATGTCCTCGCGGGGAGGGACCATGTATGCCGAGGAGTGGTATGTGGCATTCTCGCGGGGAGAAGCTGGTATGTCGAGGAGAGACCTCTCCGCAGGGATGCGAGGTCCTCCTGTCCTGGTGACCTAGATGCCCGACACTGCAAAGTGCTCGGGGGGAACGTTGGTCTGCTTGCAGCAGTCAAGGGCCCCGCGGAGAGGTCTTAGTGGGCCTCCCCATGCTATATGGGTTGGGCCTGCTCGACTGTTGGGCAGCCTCGGCCCAGTCCAGAACATTTGTCATAAACGCTCGATAAAATATTCACATATACATGATCATGGCGTCTATTAGAAAATTACAAATAATTTAACTATAATAATACTTAAGATGGTGAGCGTTCCAAGTTATGGGCAAGAGTGGACCTTCCAACTCCTACAACTTATGCGCCTTACGAGGGAGCTTCTGGAATGAGATATGGCCCCTCCTACTTGGGTTGTATTTTCCCTATTGGGCGGGTAGAACCACTTGCTTTAATACTAGGTCGCCTTCTTGCATCTCTCTTGGCTTGACTTTAGAGTATATCTTCTGGAGGATCTATGTTTGCTGATTTATTAGGATTAGTTATGTTGGTTAGAAGTGTGATTAACTCCATAACTTTTATGAATAGACTCTTGTCATTCTTATGTCCTGCAATAAACTAATTCCAATTAAACACGAGAATATATTGTATTGGTAATCCTTTAAATGCTTAGTTCATTCAATATTGAACATCATGTGTATCGTCGATAAGAGTGCATCTCACTCCAGAAAGTGATATCTTGGTCGACAATTGAAATTGCAATCTATGAATATAGAAAATCCATTTGGAACAATGAATCATAAGGTTGGTGGGGGAGAGAGAGAGAGAGAGAGAGAGAGAGAGAGAGGGAGAGAGAGAAGTTTTGATTTTATTAGCTTGGGATGAGAATGCATCTCATACATTTATACAAGGGTTACAATGTGATTGAGAAATAAAACAACCAACTAAAATAACACAAAAGTGCAAAAATCGGGTTTGTAATCGGTTACACCTGACAATGAATTAAATTCAACTTAGTGGTAACCAGTTAACATAATAGGTTAACCGATTATAGTAACGAAAACACCACTTATCTACTAGTTGGATGAGCTTCTGAC
This sequence comes from Lathyrus tuberosus, assembly GCA_022829125.1. Classification (NCBI taxonomy): domain Eukaryota; kingdom Viridiplantae; phylum Streptophyta; class Magnoliopsida; order Fabales; family Fabaceae; genus Lathyrus; species Lathyrus tuberosus. The sequence continues at coordinate 561,670 of JALAZF010000592.1, forward strand.
CTTGCTGTAACTGGTTTGTACACCCGTGTTAACCGGTTACACACTTGAATAACTTAAAAAATATATAACACACCACCTTAATTCAATTATTTCAAATCTTCCATGCCCATATTCATCTCCAACCTCTTAAATACTTGACTTGTGACACCTTTTGTCAACAAATCAGCAACTTGGTCCTCACTTCTACAATGTCTCAATCGTAACCTTCCTTCACTAACAAGTTCCCTCAAGTAGTGAAACCTTATCTCAATATGTGTGTTCCTCCCATGTGCAATTGGGTTCTTAGAAAGATTAATCGCAGAAATGTTATCAACTAGGAGTGTAACAGTCTCACCCTCACTACTGCCCAGCTCCTCCAATAGATTCATAAGCCACACGGCTTGACACACACATAACGAAGTAACAATGCACTCGGCCTCACAAGATGAGAGTGCAACTACTGGTTCCTTCTTCGAACACCATGAAATTTATGTTACACTGAACATAAAAGTGTATCTAGTTGTATACTTTCGATCATCCTTGTCTCCGCACCAATTAGAATCGGTAAAATCAAGCAAATTGAATTTCCTGCCAGTATCTGGTGCGGAAAAGAGAGTTCCGCAGCCAAAAGAACATTTGACATATCGTAGGATCCTCTTGACTCCTACCAAGTGAGACACCTTCGGTCTCTACATGAATCTACTCACAATACTGATACTAAACGTCAAGTCTGGTCGCGTATTGCACAAATAACGCAAGGATCCAATCAACCTCTTATATTGAGTTGGATCAACATCTTACTCATCCTCATTCTTGGACAACTACTGTCTTGGTTCAGCTAGAGAAATGGCAGCATTACAATGCTCCATTTCAAACTTCTTCAATGTCTCAAGAGCATGTCTTCTTTGGTGCATGAGCAATCCCTTTTTGGACTTGTGGTACTCAATACCAAGGAAGTATGTCATGAGACCAAGGTTGGTCATCTCAAACTCTTTCATAATTTCACTCTTGAACTTTCAAATACACTTTCTGTTGCTTCTCGTGATTAATGAGTCGTCTACATATAGACAAAGGATAATTACTTCTTCACTAGTATCTGTTTTCACATACACTCCATGCTAGGATACGCATTTCTTGAAGCCAACATCCTTTAGGAAATCATCTATACTTTTATTCCAAGATCTTGGATCTTGCTTTAAACCATATAACGCTTTCTTCAACTTGTAAAACTTTAGCTCTTGGATTCTCACAACAAAACCAGGGGGTTGTCCTACATATATTTACTCTTCAAACGGTCCATTTAAAAATGCGGATTTTACATCCATTTGGTAGATAATTCAATTATGGTTATTTTCAATACCAACAATAAGCCTAATGGTTTCTGAAGGGGCGAGAAACACAAGAAAGGGGGGTTTGAATTGGGTTTCACCAAATTTGACTTTCTTCTCCAACTTCAAACATCATAGTTAACAAGAATAAAGATAAATAGAACGCCATTATTTTTATCCTAATTCACTGTTAACAAAGTCACTCCGGTCCACCCACCAAGGTGATATCGCCTTAGAAAAGGACTTAATCCAATAGTCTTGAAAGATTACAATCAACACAACCTCTAAGTGTTAGATACAACTTAGCCCTCTCAAGTATACAGACTAACGACTTAGTCACTTGAGGAATAGTCACTTTGAAAAGGATTACAAATGTGTGTACAAAGAGATGCTTCTAAATAAGCAGATTACACAAGTTTAAGTACAATAACACAAAAGTGTTTCCTAGCAAGATATGAACAGCAGTTCCTTGCTAATATACAAAACTATCTTAAGAATAATCTCCAAGAGATTTGCAGTGTATCAGCATGAGTTTTGTTGAGCTTAAAAGCTTCTTTTTATGCTTCTCTCTTTTTCTTGTAGAGCAGCACTCTATCTTTTGTTTGAGCAACAAGCATCTTCTTTTTGAGCTTACAACTTGGTGTTTTGCTTCCGCCTTGCACACATACTCTCTTGTTTCCTTCAGCTCTCTCTTTTCTTCTTCTAGTTATTCTCTCTTTCGCACTCTCTTTCAAGCATTCAGATCTTCAATATATAGAGCTTAAGAATAGATCCGTTGGAGGGTATAATAGGAAACAAATTTCAATTGTAGTTTCCCAAATGTCACTTGAAGGAATGGTCAACATCATAATACAAAAGAGTTGTCCTTGCGCCACCTTTTCTAGGTAGAGGTCATAGAGTACTTTTGTACTTTTATATTCATTAATTCACGCAAACCATTCTTGATCTTCTGTCTTCTAGTTCTTCAGAGGCTTCAAATGTATATTTGATGAAGCATGTGACAGGAGGATCAATACTTGTAACTTCAGAACCAAAGTCTTTAGAATCTCCAGAACTCGTTTAGCAGAACCTTGTCTTTGGAGTCTTCAGCACTTAGTCTTTAGAAGTGATGTCTTCAGAATCTTCAGAACTCATTCAGCAGAACCTTGTCTTCAGAAACTTCAGAACTTGGAGCAATAGAAATGATATTTTCATAATCTTCAGAACATGTTCAGCAGAACCTTGTCTTTAGAAACTTCAGAACTTTGATCAATTGAAGTACATCTTTAGAGAGCCTTTAAAGCTTTACACGATCAGAAGCTTTAGTATGACGTTCTTCAGAACCGTTGCATTAGAGGCAATTATGGTCATAACATGTAACCAACAGACGTTTTCTTCTAGAGTGATGAGTTCAGAATCTAATGACGTCACACGTCTTTCCTTCAGAATCTGTTTAGCAAAAGCTACACACTAGAAAGAAATCATTAGAGTACATAATTATTCTCTAAAATATCATGTACAGTTATCATCAAAACTTCAAGATTAGATGCAGAACAAATCTTGTTCTTACAGTTTCAATCCTAGCAACCGGTGTGAATACCTCTTAAAAGTATATGCCTTCTCTTGCAAAAATTCCTTAGCCACCAATCTAGTCTTATGCTTGATTATCTCACCCTTGGGATTTTCTTTCACTTTAAACACCCACTTCACATCTATTGGCTTCTTTCCATGCGGTAGATCAACCAACTCCCAAGTACTATTCTTTTCAATGGATTTCAACTCCTCCCTCATAGCACAAAACCACTTTGGATCACTTAAGACACTACTACAAAACACGCATTCAACAACGCCATGGTCACCACGGTTTTTCCCTACACCGTGGTGACATATCTTAATTAAGGCACTACCATATTTATTTTGTTTTTTGATTAAAAATAATTTGTATATAACAGCGGTTACAGAACCAACCGTTGTGATATACTCAAACTTTCGTCAGTTCGAACCTCGGCGCCATAAAATATTTTATTCCTTTAACGTTAAGGCGCACCTTTTTTTTATTTATTTTAAAAATCACAAATAAAAGGGTTATCACTATGGTTCTTCTGGTTAACCGTAGTGATATATTTATAATAAATAAATACCTATCTATACGGTTTTTATTTATTTTAAAATTTACAAATAAAAGGGTTATCACTACGGTTCTTTTGATTAACCGTAGTGATATATTTATAATAAATAAATACATATCTATACGGTTGGTATTGTTAACCGTTGTGAAATAGTTTACCCATATATAAGCGAATTAACTTTCACTTATTGATAGTAGCGTCGTTGCCTTCACAGTGAAACCCTATAACCCATTTTTTCTCTTCGTATTCACCATTAACCGTGAATCTTGTGCTTCATACATTAAGGTATTCTTCTTCTTCCATCTATTGTTAGATATTTCCCATTATCTCGTTTGTTGCATGTTGTTTTTGTTGATTGTTCTCATTTTTTCAGATGCGTTTTCACTACCTTAACAAAGACCATACTTTGAAAACTTCATAATGTTTGTGTAGCTATGGAAAAAAGTATAAGAATCATGAAGCTATGATGGAAACTTCATCCACCTTATACTTTTTTTTCATAGCTTCATGAACAAGATGTTAGTAAATGAAGAAACAACAGTGTAAGCAAACTTCTTCTAGTTTTAGAAACAATGAAAAGAAATATAAGAAGTATGAAGCTTTTGTGTAAGCTTCTTCCTCCTTGTATTTCTTTTTCATTGCTTGCCAAATTAGTTGAACATCATAACTGATTCATGTTCCGCGATTAGTTTCATTAAAAGGTGCGTTATTCCTGTTCCTCTCTTTACTCTTCACTGGATTATGGTTTTAGGGTTTGGTTTCAACTGAGGATGCTCATTTTTGAAGTTTGATGTGTTTCCTTACAGGTTAAGGGGATGATACAGGATGATGATGGTGGTGGTAGAAAGTGTATTATATGAGTTTATAATATCTGGATCTGGTATAGAATGTTGTTTGAGTTTATTATATTCTATTTAGATTGTTTGTTTCACTAACCCCCACTTAAAGTTTGTTGGTGGTAGCAAGTGTATTATATGAGTTTATAATATCAGGATCTAGTATAGAAGGTTGTTTGAGTTTATTATATTCTATGTAGATTGTTTGTTTCACTAACCCTCACTTAAAATACATTCATTTAATTTGACATAGATACTTATAATCTGCAAATTAAGTTGTATTTGAAAACCAACTTATATGAATCAATATTTTTGAATTGCATCCCTCTCATCGTTCATCTCACGATGTTTAATATATATATTATGGTACAATGATCTGGCTCCTTAGATGCATCGTCATCTTCCATTATAGTTAAATTTCATTAACAACAAATTATTAGTTAATCTGCCTTTCCATCAACACTTATAATCATAAAACTTCCAATTATAAAAATTATGATGATAAGTGATGATGATGAGGCAGATTATCCAATGTCTTGTTCTTATAGAAATTTAACTATAATCGAAGATAGCGATATATCGAAGGAGTCAGATCAATAAACCATAATATATATGTAAAACAGTGTGAAATGCACGATGAGACTAATGCAATCAGAAAACATTGGTTTGTTTAAGTTGGTTTTCAAGAATAGCTTAATTTGCAGATTATAGACTTCTTCATCAAATTGAATCCATGTATATTTCTTTAGTGATGTGTTTGGAAAACAAGCAATCTACATTTAATATAAGAAACTCAGGGTACTTACAACAACGGTTATTTATTGTAACCGAGATCAAAGATAATCTGGGAACTTTCAACAACGGTTATCTATTGTAACCGAGATCATAGATAATTTATATTTTATATAATTCGCTGGTGATGGGTTTCGAACCCAGTACCTAAGTGTATGCATCACAACAGTTTATTATCATAACCGTTGTGATATATGGTGCGCGTCCTGCCTTTCAATAACAGCTTCAATACCGTTGTAGAAACAGCGAACTTACAACGACACTCTACTTAACAACGATATGTCAGCCGTGATGGTACCCCTTTTCAAACCGTTGTGAAAGGGGTTTTCCGTAGTAGTGAGACCTCTTCCATATTAACAAGTTCAAAATGGACGAAATCACCATCATCATTGACTTTGTTGTCTCGGAATAGCTCACAATCTTGGAGTCTTTGAGGCAAATCCCTTTGCCTTGTTGACCTTCTAACATTTTCTTTATTTCGGGCTTCGACGACAGGATGTTTTGCACTTTCCCTTTCTTCAAAACTGGAAATTTTGAAGTTATAACCAGTTACAACTTTCTGGTAGTTGATTAACTCCTGCGTGTAACTAGTTAAAATATGCTAGTAACCGGTTTCACACTACTTCACTTGCTTCAATTCATCGACTACAAAATCCCTACTGATCATGATCATCCTGTTTACAACATCAAACCATTTGTAACCACCGGTAGATTGATATCCTACAACTATTATCACTTCTCCCTTGTCGCCCAACTTCTTTCTAAGTTGTCTTGGAACATGTCGGTATGCAACGGAACCGAAGACTCTCAAATGGTTCAGATTCAATTTAAATTTCGACCATGCTTCCTCTGGTGTCACATTTTCAAGCTTCTTTGTAGGGTATCTATTTAACAAATAGGCAGTTATGGATACCGTTTCTCCCCATAACTCTTTCGGCATTTTCTTCCCCTTTAACATGCTTCTCACCATGTTCATGATCGATCGATTCCTTCTTTCGGCTACACCATTTTGCTGTGGTGTATAAGGTGGTATTACCTCATGTATAATCCCTTCTTGATCACAAAACCTCTCAAAGTCTTTTGATACATATTCGCCTCTACCATCCGTTTTGAGCACTTTGAGCTTGTGACCCCTTCGCCTCTCAACCATGGACTTGAACTTCTTGAACACTTCAAATACCCCATCCCTTCTTTTGATTAGGTATGTCCATAGATTTCTACTATGATCAACAATAAATGTGACAAAGTACATATTACCACCAATAGAATCTACTTGCATCGGCCCACACACATTCGAATACACCACCTCAAGGTGATTCTTGGTTCTTCGGTCTACATCCTTGCTGAATTTACCCTTATGTTGCTTAGCTTGCACACATTCTTCACAAATTTTAGCTGGTATGTTGATCGATGACAGCCTCGTTACCATTCCATTCTTTTGCAAGTCTTTGAGATCTCTAAAGTTTAGATGCCATAGACGATAATGCCACATCCACTCTTCACGATTTATTGCATTAGCAAGACATCTATGCTCTATAACCTTCAACCCAACCTTGAAGATTCTATTGGCAGTCATAGGCGCTTTAAGGACCAAAACTCTCTTTTCACCCATAACGTTATGTACAAGACATATTTGATCAAGGAATGTCCATCATCCCTTCTCATGATCAAAACATCATCGATCCCATCGGCCACTAAAGTGGTGTCATCCGCAAACTTTACTTTGTTCTTCATGGCACGATTGATTTTGACAAACCAATCCTTTATCCCCGTCATATGAGTTTAACAACCCGAGTCTAAATACCACTCCTTGCTGCATTGAACTCCTTTCATAATCATCATGGCATCTTCTTCTTCATGTAACTGGTTAACCGTAGCATTCAACCGGTCACGGCTCAATTTTTAAAAATTCTTTGAGTTGCTGTTGTTCTTGTCCCGCAGCTTGTTGTTGTTGCATTCTCCTTCCATGATCATGACCAAGAGTGTATTCTCTTCATCAAACTCTTGTCTTGCAACCTTGGTTTCATCCCTTTGAGATTCCTTCTTGTTTATATTGCACTATTTTGCAAAATGACCAAACGTTTGACACTTGTAGCAATGCTCCTCGCTCCAATCGAATCTCTTATTTTCACCTCTAAAGTTGTCTTGACCACCAATTTTGTTGCAATTGTTCTCACCCCTTTTACAAGTAGATTTCTTTGAATTTTGGGACTCTCTTCCACCAAAAATCTAAAAATTCTCTTTACTCTTCATGGGTCATTTTCCTTTCAATCTCTTGTCCTTCTCATTGAAGAGAGCTTGCAAAGCGATCTCCGCCTTTGCCTTATCATTATTTCTCTCCTCCATCATTTGCTCATGAGCCTTAAAAGAGCTTTGCAATTCCTCTTTAGTCATCTTCGCAAGATCCTTTGATTCCCCAATCGCCACAACTACATTGTCATATCTTGGCATTAAAGAACGCAAGATTTTTGCGACAACATATTGCTCCGTAACAGCTTCTCCACATGCCTTGGCTTGATTTACCAACTGAGTGATTCTCGTTATGAAGTCGTTGATTATCTGTTTTTCTTCCATTTGAATCCATTCTAGCTGACGTTTGTGAGTTTATAACCTACCATCTTCGCCTTGTCATCCCCTGCATAAGACTTCTCTGAGATCTCCCCTGCTTGCTTTGACGATTCGCAATTAACAACATTCTCAAAATTGTCGCCATCAACACATTGATGGATCCAAAATAGCGCCTTAAAATCTTTCTTCTTCTCTTCCTTATGTGTTGCTTGATGTGCTTCTGTTGTATCTTGGACAAGAGAAGTAACACCATTCTTGATCACTTCAAGAACATCTTGATAGCCAAACAACACCTTCATTTGCTTTCGTAATTCTTTGCATCAAGAATGGGTAAGTTTGCAGGGATTCTTTCATTTGAGACAAAATTCATGTTGCGCACTAGGTGTTTATGGATCAGAACCAGACTCTTGATGCCAAATGTTGGAACAATGAACCACAAGGTTGGTGGACAATGGGGAAGAAACTTTAGGTGTGAAGAGTGAAAGAGGAGAATTGAGAGAGAGAGAGAGAGAGAGAGTGAGTGAGTGAGAGAGAGAGAGAGATATTTTGATTTCATTAGCTTGGGATGAGACTGCATCTCATACATTTATACAAGGGTTACAATGTGATTGGAAAATAAAACAACCAACTAAAATAATAGAAAAGTATAAAAGTCGGGCTCGTAATTGGTTACACCATTTGCTTAACCGATTACATCCGACAATGAATTAAATTCAACTCAGTGATAACCAGTTAACACAATAGGTTAACCGGTTACAGCAACGAAAACATCACTTTACTACTTGGACGAGCTTCTGACGTTGCTGTAATTAATTACACACTCGTGTTAATTGGTTATAGCATTTGAATTATTTGAAAAACATTCAACAAAATCGTGATACTCCTTCGGACGTCAAGGTGAAGCTTACATCACGGCACATATAGGAGCCGCCCCTTACATCATGTGGTACGTCGCTGATATTCACAACACCCCCCAAGGTGCCTACCAGCCTCTACATCGAAACCTCAAATATACTTTTAGATGTTGACTGGGCTTGTCTGTTTCCATTAGGTAATGATTTTCACATATTCAATCTACAATATATATGATCTTTCACCATGAGTCATTTCGTGTCTCGGTATCTCGAACTTGTATACCTTAACTCCTAGTATTCTCATTTTGGTCGAGTATTGTAAAAAAAAAAATGTATCTTGTGCATCAATATCTAATAAATTTTACGAGCTTTGTTTTTGGAGGGCTAGTAAAGGCTTCGAAAAAAAATTAAATAGAAAAATCTTTGATATTTAAAAAAAAATATATGTTTAGAATTATAAAATAATATTTATCATTAATATATTTGTTCTATCATTCAACACACCTGCGCTCTAAACTGAAAAGAAATCACACGCCTTGAGTATTTTTCTCTAACCCACTACTAGCTAGAGGTGGCAATTGAATTCATTAAGGCAAAATCCATTCAATTTATTTATCAAAAAATTCATCCAATCCATCCACTACATAAAAAGTAAGTAAATGGATTGAATTAAATTCATCCATTTATATGCACGGATTGGTTCAATCCATCCAACATATTTTAAGGATCCAATGGATTATTTTGATTTTCGTCAGATTTATTTTTCAAAAAATAATAAAAAATGGATTTTTTTAAAAAGAATTTATTTTTTTCCAAAAACGAAACGAATTTTTTCCCGAAAAAAGCGATTTTTTTTTTCAAAACAAAAATGATTTATTTTTTGCCGAAAAAAAAATTGATTTTTTTTTTTCGAAAAAAAAAAACCGACTTTTTTCTCCTCAAAAAACTGTTTTTTTTCGAAAAAACTGTTTTTTTGTCTGAAAAAAAACTGACTTTTTTTTTCAAAAAAAAACCGATTTTTTTTTTAAAAAAAAACTGCTTTTTTTTTCTAAAAAAAAACTGATTTTTTCGGAAAAAAACAGATTTTTTTTTTCCAAAAAAAAAAATTGATTTTTTTTTCCGAAAAAAACAGATTTTTTTTTCCGAAAAAACCGATTTTTTTTCCGAAAAAAAACTGACTTATTTTTCCGAAAAAAACCGATTTTTTTCCGAAAAGAAACCGACTTTTTTTTTCGATAAAAAAAACTGATTTTTTTTTCCGAAAAAAAACTGACTTTTTTTTTTCGAAAAAAAAACTATTTTTTTTTCCCCAAAAAAACTGATTTTTTTCCAGAAAAAAACCGATTTTTTTTTCCGAAAAAAAATTGACTTTTTTTTTCCGAAAAAAATAACTGACTTTTTTTTTCGAAAAAAAACCGACTTTTTGTCCGAAAAAAAAAACCGACATTTTTTTTTGAAAAAAAACCAATTTTTTTTAAAATAAAAGAAAATGGATGGATAGATATTCATCCATTAAAAATATATTAATGGATGGATTGGATGGATTTTATTCTTAATAGATGGATTGGATTGGATAATTTTAAGAAAATTTTAGTGGATTGTTAATTGACTAATAGATTGTTTTGATCCATCCATTAACAATCCAATCCATATCCATCCAATCCATCCATTTTGTCACCCTTACTACTAGCAGGGCACCCACGAAATTCAATAAGTGTACATATAAAGTTCAACAAGAATAATGACAATAATGATTCTTTAATAAATTTAACTTGAAATTCATCGAACTGTTATTTCTGTTTTAAATAAAATGGAGGAGTTAGCTTAAATTTTGTGAACCAACCTCTCGATCCCATATGATATTATGAGCTTGAATAAAAATGTGTACTAGATTGAATAATTCTTTTTCCAAAGAAAATTATTTTTTTCTAATCATCAAAAGTATTAGTGAATAATTCAATTTAAAAAATTAATAAAAAGCACCTAATAAATAACTATATTCACTTATAAAATATTAATATTAATAATATAAAAATACATAACACAATATCAATTTAAAAAATTATGTTAAAAATATTAGATCAAATCAAAAGTGTTAAAAAAAATAATAATAGTTGATCAATGTAAATAAATGTGATGATAAAAAAAAAAAAGAAAAATAATATAACATGATGCATGATGATAGAAAAAATAGAAACAATTTGAGGGAGATTGTTGACATATATATGTATTTTTAACTAAAAAGTCTCAGAATCTATTATAAAACTCCACTTAAATTTCTAGACTTTTGAATATCAGTCGCCTTTTTTAAAATTATGAGAAATTTAAATTGAATTCCAACGGATTTTATTGCCTTAAAAAATAAATTGTGATTGTCTCAATTAAATATCACAATTTATTTGACTTTTAAAAAAGTCTTGATTAAATACCACAAAAATTTTGTGTACACAATAGATTTTATGATGTTGCAATGTACCATTCATGGACCTACTTGACTAGTTTTCAAATGTATGGCAATAGTGACGAATGGTACAATGAGCAAGGACTAGTTTTCAAATGTATGGCAATAGTGACGAATGGTACCAGATGACAAAGACAACGGAGAAAATAGGATGAACAAGTGAAAACAAATCACCTCTCTAGATCAATCATGAAAATTTTGAATAAAATGTTGATAACTTAAAAGGTTTAACTTGTGAGTTTTCAATGAAAATTCATGTATATTATTTGTAATCTGGTGTTGTAAATTGAGAAAATAATCATCATTCAATAATAATCAAGCTCCTTGACGGAAATAAAACTGTTGTAAATTGAGAAAATAATCATCATTCAATAGTAATCAAGCTCCCTGAAGGAGAGAAAAATGTTGTGAAAATTGAACTCCAGCCACTTGTCTGTACCATTATTCCTCCTTTTACAATGATAGCAGTCCCCTTGATTTTCTTCATTGTCCATTTTGCATCATATATTTATCAATAACATGATAATGATCGATTCCTGCACGCAGATATCAATCATCCTTCTTAATCTCCAAGAATGTACCAGATTTAAACTTATTCTGTAACGCTTTTGTAGCTAATTCAAGACGTGCTTGGTCCTGTAACATTAGAACGGCTTAGCAGAGAAACTTACATTACATATTTTAAAAACAAAGACTATAGAAATGTTAAGTTTCATTGTACCTTTCCTTTGAAACTTATTATGAGAGATCCATATCTGGCTTTGCGGTGACATCCTAGATGTTTCAAAGAAAAATATTTTTAAAAAAGATGGATAATGAATCATACATTGGTAAAACCATCATGACAGTTCATAAACTTCATACCAATATAAAGGTCTGGGAATTCAAGACAAAGCTTTGACAGAGGTTGAGCAACTTCAACCTGCAGTTTAGATATCCCAATGGAGATCAGTCGGGTCCCGTAAGGAATAAAACTTAAATAAAGACAAAGCACAAAACCATAGATGTTGCATACTCGTTAAAATAAATTGCATTATGCTGATACCACTGAAAATATTTTTAAGTGAAAAACAAATATCGACTACCATAAATATCATTTGCACTTCCTGATCTAACCAAACTGAAGTTTCAAATTAATAAAGCTAACAAAACGCGCATTCTAAAGGGAAAAATAGGCAAAGGCAGGCATCATTTCCAATGCACATGGCGGTTTTGTGCCAGCCACCATAGGCTACCGCAACACCTATTATATATGTCACGTTTCCGCGACTGGCCACACAGCCGTGTTTATATGGCAGATTTTGGCTGAAACCATAATCCACCATCTGCCTCTAAAAGCACTGTCTTCAAGCCAAGGGAATGGGTCCTGCCAGATGTATCATAATATATGAAAGTTAACACATACATCAGATAAATTAGTTGTCATGTGCTTTGATATGAATGGCTCCAGCAATGTTAGTAGATCACTAGACTTCGTTAATTCAACCAAACAATCCCATTGCTTTTCCATCTCCGAAACATTTGTTGCATTGAGAATTATTACATTTTGACACTTCATCTGCAAGAAAAAGACAACATCTCAAACAGGTTGTATTATTTCAACTATTTCATTATATAAAAACAGGAGTTCATCACTGGAAATAAATAAATAAGTAAACTTTTATAAGCTTAATGTAAAACAGAACTTCCGATGAATGACAAGAAAATGAAAAAGTTTTCATTAATGAACTTCTAAACACATACCAAGGGTACAGCCAAATTGTCATGATGAAATAATTCAGTTATGCCCTCGGGCAATTGAGCCATCTGAAAGATGAAAGACAAAACAAATTATAATTTTATACACAACGTCTTACTTCTACTCAAATATAAACCAATGCTTCAATCAAAGAATTACATGGATCTGATTTGAAAAGATACCGTATATCTAATGTAATTTTAGTAAAAGGAGAAACGCATCTAGATTAGAGGTGAAAGTTGGAGGCCATAACACGCCCCAAGCCATACAGTTTAAATCTCTTCAGTTCATTGTCCCAAATGACAAAAAAAATAGAGGGAGATTAAACCATCAAATTTAAGTGATGCGGTTGAAATGGACGAGAGCCTCAGGTTTTTTGTGACAATAAAAATACACTACTCAGTCTAAAGGGAAAATTTTATCATACGATAATGAGACCGAATTATGTTGTATAGGAAGGAGTATTGGACCATAAAAAGGAAGCATGAGAAAGTACTCAATGTAGAGGGAGATTAAACCATCAAATTTAAGTGATGCGGTTGAAATGGACGAGAGCCTCAGGTTTTTTGTGACAATAAAAATACACTACTCAGTCTAAAGGGAAAATTTTATCATACGATAATGAGACCGAATTATGTTGTATAGGAAGGAGTATTGGACCATAAAAAGGAAGCATGAGAAAGTACTCAATGTAGCAAACTGGCATTGTATTAGGCGAGATAGAATAGAATTAGCAATGATGACAATAGAAAGAGAGTTGGAGTAGCTCCTAGTATAGAAAAGATGGTTGAGTTTCAACTGATGTGATTTGGGCATGAGTGGAGGAAGTTTGTAAATTTAGCACTATATAGAGTAAACCAGATGAGGGGAAGCTCAATCACTAGAGACAAGGAAAGACCAAAAAAAAACTAAAGAAAAAACTATTGAGAGATTTAGAAGCCAACGGTTTGTATATAGACATGACTTATGATAGAACACTATGTTGTCGTTTGATCCATGTAGCCGATCCCACCTTAATGCTGGTTGTTGTTGTTGTGACAACAACTACCTATTGAGAAGCCTGTAAAATGTGAGGAATTTAAGCCAATAGAAAGAACTCCCAGACAGAGACAGCCTCAATACCCCCAGTCACAAACCCAAAGGACGCAAAAGAAACATCATTGAAATTCTTAAAACAAATAAAAAAAACATTGCTTTACCTCATTCCTATCGCCAATACACTGATCACCAATAATATGCCGTAGATATTCTTCAAATTCTTCATCAGGAGCCTACATAAAAATAAAAATAAAACAATCACCGCACATACAGAGTTGCAATGGTAAATCAAAAGCAACTGATGATAAAAGGTTAGCCACCAAGCTGGTATTCCCGTATAAGGCCCCGGTCAATCAAGTCAGTGGAAAGCTTGACACTAAAGTCAAACTTTATCTTTGAAGAATGCTATGCTAACTTAAGAATCAAGAGCATATTTAAGGAATGATCAAAGTAGCCTTAGATTGTAAAAATTAACAATAACAATTGAAGAAAGGAACGCACCAAACGAACATCAAAAGCTTTTGCAATGCCTGCTAAGGTAACATCTGAATGCAGTGGACCAACACCTCCATATATAAATACCTACAAGCAGGACAGATGAATAATGTGAACCATCATTTGAATTTCAAGAAATGTCACAACTTTCTAAGCATTTGTATATTACCAGATCAGTCCTAGATTTCTGTCGCTCAACTTCTTCTGCCACAAAATCTATCTGTACAAAACATGTGCCATAAAAAAGAAAATTAAAGTATTACATGAATAATGCCTCTATTGCAGTTTGCATATAATCCGTTATCCATAAACTCATAATGAAACCAACTTTTTATTTCTGCAAAGCAAAGCCATTCATAAATACAGAGGTGGGACTTCTATAAAAATGAACTCACATTATTGTGAACTACAGAACATTGCAACACAGACCAACCAACGGAACCCAGCTTCCTACATAAATATGGTCCCAACTGATCCTCAACAATGCCAAACCTGAGCTATGAAGCAGGGTAAAGAATAGTAGAACGTTAAAAGAACAGCTGCAGGACAAAAAAAATTATTCACTGTACAGCACAGAAGACATGATGGAGATAATTTACAGTTTCATTTATTTTTCTTTCCTTAAAAATGCTGTTTGTTCATGAGTAAAACCGACTATGACAAGATATAGTAGAAAGCACAACAACAAAATCATCCAACATAAAATCAAAAAAATTCAACAGGTTAAACATTGAAAATTGATGATCCAAAACTCAAAGAGGATAAATAATCAGGTAAAATTGAAATATCTCCCAATGGAAAATCATAAAGCAGAGCATATAGTTTCCAAAAGATTCAACATAATCCAATTATCCATGTGATATTCTGGTACTTACAGAATCTCATCTCCCACAGCAATGATTGATGCTGTGAGCGTGCTGTTTTTATGCACATCCAAGCCATTGCTATCAGCAGTAAGTTGTCCACCAGCAGAAGATTTCCTTTTAACCCTACCTGCCCTCTCTAATCTTCCATCAGAAAGTAAATATGCTGGTTTGAATTTATTGGAAGAATTAATGATGGATAGTAAGGAATTGGGAACTGTATCATATATGCTGCCAATTGAAGTATATCTGTACAAGATCATAAAGTCATAATTGCACACTGAAACTCTTTGAATAAACACAAACAACTGGAACGTAAGATCAACAATGATGGTACGATTAGTAAATGCTACATAGACGAAACTGCTTGGGTTATTAAGTGGAGTTTCTTTATTTCATTCAAATAAGATGACAAAGCAAATTTATGAGACCTTGGACCAATTATTCTCACATATTCCCTATTTGGGGTGAAGTAAAGTGAAAAGGGCAAATATGGCATGTGTATTATTAAAATCCAATAATAAGATAAAGCATGAAAATATATCAAGTATTACCCTTGATCATAAAGGCTGCAATACTTCACTTTGCAAGTTAAAAGGAAGGCCCAGACATCTCTGCAAAGAAATATAAGCAAGTAAATACGATAACTAAATGAAGCAATTAACATTATCAAATGAAAAGGCTTTCAGACAAGTGAGTGCCAATAACTAATATGGTGTAGAGAGATTTGTTTCCAGCTCGTTATTTGTTTACTCGTCCAGATGAGAGTTTGAAAAAACAGAGAAATAGAAACAACATATAACATAGGAGCAAACCTGTATGACCAATCTAAAATGGGATTGACTCTCATGAAAGGTGGCCAACCAGGTGAACTGGGGGAGAATTGTTCTTGGCCCACCTGCAAGGAGGTAGCATGCATGTATCAACATATATATGACAATATTCGTATTCTCATAGAACCACGGCACCAAAAGTCTTGGTTTAAAGCATAAAAAATAAAAATTTAGCCTAGGCCATACATTTGACTTTTTCTAAAAACTGTTTTTGGATTTACATATTTAAAAACTTGCCTTTAGACAGTAAAGTGTTCAAACAAGCTTTTAATAAGCAATTTCAAGCTTATATTTTCAGTTTCATGCTTTTAAAAACATCTTCAGGTATATGCATAAGCTTTTGTAGGGCACCTTCAGGCTGGTCCAACATGTCAAATATTATGGATGCTTTTTAAAAAGAATAAAGGAGACCTCCAAATAATGTATACTATAAAACTACTTATTCACAAGCATTCAATACTCTTCAAAAGAGATGATTTTGCTCATCTACCCTAATTCTTTTCTCAACAGCTTAGAGTGAGTATTTAGACTAGATTCCAATTCCTTCTAATAGCTAGATTTTGCACAAATTGAGGAAGCAAATTTTAGTTTTCCTTTTCTATGGGTAAATTAAAAACAATTTTGAGCTACCTATAGAAGAAAATTTTAAATCTGAGATATAATAAACACAAACTGTTCCATATATTATTATTAACACATAATAAATGATTATGTATCATTCATAGTGGATTTACAGTATAAGATAATAAGATAAAAGAAAGCATAGTAACATTAGGAAATTATAATATCAAATACCGTTTTATACTATAGTAATAGATAATAAGTGATAGTTATTTTATATATACTAGATTGCAACCTATTGAGTAATGATGAGCATGGAGCTTAATTTTCACTTCACAATATATGTATGCACAGTTATATATGTGTGGTTTATAGAATGATACTTATATGTAAGATGCAAAACCTTCAATTTTGCATCTACAGATCCTCAAGCACTTTCGAATAAAACTTAGCTTTCGACAAGCATGCATAAACTTTTGTCCAAAAAAAACCAATAATGCACGGGTGAGAAAATATACACTTCAAAACAAACAGAAAAAGGTATGTCAAGGTTAAAAACTAAAGATACCGCAGTAGGGTCTCCGATTCGAACTCCAAGGAAAATAGCTCGAATTGGCTTATCTTTCAGCAAAGTCTCCAAACCAGACTTGAAATCTAAGCGGATGGTGTCAATTTGCAAACCATAGCTGCTCAAACAAAAAACATTAGTTGTTTCATCCTTCAGAGGACAACAGGCCTTAACTTTTAAAAGACAGCTGGGACAATAAAAATAAGGGCGGAAAATATCAGTTTTTCATGTTAGCACAAAGGGAGAAGAAACTTCACTCACGTAGCAGCAGTGTCATAGGTAAATGAATTGATTTCCGGGAAAGCACTAGGGCTTTCAAAATATATTATTCGAATAGGAAAATCCTTAACATCTCCATTGGCAGCAGCACTATTCTGTCCCACTTTATGCAAGAAATAGCCAGCCCTAAGTAGGTGCAACAAAACCTACAAGCCATAACTTGACGTCATTATTATTTAACTCAAAGATTCTGTTGAATGACAAAAGATTAAACAAACTGAAACTCACCGTTGAATCCTTTCCGCCATTGAAACTGAAAGCAACCTCCTCAATACTGTAAGAAGAAACACATTATTAATAAATGCACACATTGGTAAACTTGCATCACAGATGAAATGGTAAAATAATCTTTTTCATTTACATGTAAACCCAAGGATGACTTATTGTATACAAAGTAGCATAAAGACACAAATAAGTAGGGTGCACCATTCTATGATCTATGGACTAATCCCTAAAACAATCAAGTTAATACCCTAATTCTGCTTCCACCAACGCAAAAACAGTTGCTATACGAACCTGTAAGAACTGTTCAATTGCTCCAAAAAGGATCGTGTTAAAACATAAATAACAATTAACAAACCCTAATACCTTCCATTCTACACAAACAAACA
This sequence comes from Lathyrus tuberosus, assembly GCA_022829125.1. Classification (NCBI taxonomy): domain Eukaryota; kingdom Viridiplantae; phylum Streptophyta; class Magnoliopsida; order Fabales; family Fabaceae; genus Lathyrus; species Lathyrus tuberosus. The sequence goes on from JALAZF010000592.1 coordinate 579,582, forward strand.
CAAACACATCAAAGCTATTTCCAGTTTCCAGATTACACATTTACACCAGTAACTCAGACCAAAACATCATGTTCAGACAACTGTTCACTACACATTATAGTTTTAAGTATGAACAAAATTTCCGTTGACTATCCACAAGTCAACAAACTGAATATAATAATCAGAACCTCATGACTTTCATCAAATGAATCAAACATCAATCCACATTGACCTCTAATTCATCATACCAGTCGCTAAACAGCCGCAAAATCAAATCAAACAGCACATAACATTCATTTCCATATCCAATTTAAACTAACAAACCATTGACCAAAGAGCAAATGAATTTTAACTCCATAAACAAACATAAAATTCAATGAAAGGGTTTAAGACGTCGTAGTCGACGACAACAACAAGAAGAAAGACTTACGGATACAAAGCCAAAGCTCTCTGAATAACACTAGTAGCATTCTTATACTTCGTCTGAAGTCTTCGATCCTCACACCCTTTAATCGCTTCATCGATCTCCATGTTGACCAAAAATCACAAAAACCTGACCAAAAAAAAAATCAAACACATAATCAAAACAAGTTAGGTTAAAAATTCAAAAGATTGAAAAATTGAATACTATCATCCATAAAAGCAAACCTAGATTTTCGTCAAAAAGATATCTAAAATTCTGGAGTGTGATGCTAGTGGAGTAGTGAATGAACGATTGTGAAGGTTTTGTTGTTTTGTGCAAACTGAAAAATAACAGGATTGGATTGGAAGAAGAAGAAATGAAGAAGATGAAAAAATAGTTTGGTTATGTGAGAGATAGAAGAAACTAACAAACACTCAACAGAAATGGACCTATTTATATATCCATCTATGCTGAATGCGGTTTCTGGTTTTTCAACTGAAAATTTATGAATTGGATCCAAAGAAGCGCAATCATTCACAAATTTATATCAAGTTAGGAATATTATTATTCGCCGTTTATTCCCAAAACTAAATAATTATTTGATTTTTTTTCTAGTAATAGACAGACAGAAATATATGGGGTTTTTGTTGGTGTAAATTTATCTAAAATTTATTTTATTTTTAATCTTTTTTTATAAAAAAATGAAATATTGATTTAGTAAAAATTTTAAATAGACTTGAAAATAATTTCATATGAAGAAAGAATAGATTATATATAAATAAAGAATAACAATTTTATTTTATTTAAGTTATTTTGATCATTTTGAAATATAATCAATTTTTAAAGAATATAATTAAAAAATTAAATTATTTTATTAGATATAAATTCAAAGCTGACTATTTGATTAGTTAAATAATTGATCTTACTTGTAATAAGTTGATTTGATTTTATAAGAATTAATTTGTTTTTCAACCATATAAAAATATTGTATACGGTTAAATGATTGTGACAGTTGGATTTTAAATTTTTTATTTTTATTTTTATTTTATTAAATAGTTGTGATGTATTGATAATATAAAAAATTTTACATTAACTAGTTGTGATTTTTATTTTTATTTTATTATAATAGTTAATTAAGTTGTAGTTTGGTTGAATTCAAATCATCCGTTGGACTGTAATTTTAATGTAGTTATACAATTTGATTTATTTTTTAATGTATATTTATTTATATTATTTGTTAATACATTTTATTTACATGTTATTCAATTTATTTGTAATTGAATCGATTAAACTATTGCTTAAATTTTCTTATTATTTGGCCTTCTCTATTATTTTTCAAATATTGTCCAAAATCTTCTTAAAAATTGTTTAGGAAGATTTTTTATAAAAAATAATATGTAGTTTTTTATAAGAAGAAAAAATTTCGAATGCTTTCTTTTTATTTTATATTTACTATTAAATATTAAATGGGGGAATGAAAATACCATATAATCATTTTTAGTAAAAGATTTGTGAATTCGAAATACCTTTCTTGCTTGCTGCTTCCTTTTTAAGGGTGTGTCAGTTTCTTTTTCCCAAATTTTGACATTAAAATCTAAACATTTTTGGTTTAGAAAATAAAGAAAAACGTTTTATTTTTGTTATCTGTTACCTGCTTCCTTTTTAAGGGTGTCAATTTCTTTAAATAGTTTGATCAGTGTCCAAATTTAAATTTTCAATTTCATAGCAACGTTTTATAGGATAAATATTTACTTTTTATCAATTATTTTTAGATTGATGAATCATTTTCAACTTGAAAAAAATTGCAATGTCTGATATTATATCAGAGAAAAGTAAAAAATAATTTTTAGTTTTTGAAAAGAGTTAAATTAAAATTTAATCTTATATTTTTTATACTTTATTTAGTTGATGAAAAATTAGAAAAAACAAAAAAAAAGTAAAAAAATAATAATTAAAAAAACAAGATGATTGTGTAGTATTTTTTTCTAAATAAGATTAGGTTCCATAAAAGAAAATGATACAAAAGAGAGGGGGACCAAACCAAAATCCTCTGCAATTAACGAACTTAAAGAAAAGCAATTCAAGCCTATTCTTTACAAAATTAGCTCTCAAAAAATTCGGAATCGAAGTGAAGTTAGTGTAAGTATTAACTGATAGACCTAAATTAACAAGCGAATCCGCACAGCTATTCCCCTCTCTGAAGATGTGAGAAACCACAAAAGACAAATTCGTAGTAATATTCTCACAATTAACCCAACGGGTACGAATTTGTCAATGAACTTTGTAGGGGGATTGAAAGCATACACCACCGCCAAAGATTCAGTTTCTAACCAAAGCTTTTCCCAACCCTTCTCATGAGTGAACTCAATTACTAACATAACACCATTGAGTTCGGCAATGAGAGAATTGGAAACCCCCAAAAAATTAGCAAAGGCTCTAAGAAACCTACCATCAAAATCTCTAACAATACCACCACACGCCAAAGGTCCCGGGTTACCTAAAGAAGCACCATCACAATTGATCTTGATCGAATCCCACGGAGGTGGTTTCCAAATCACTTCCAGAATATTAGGAGCACAAGGAGGCTAAAACGTGATGCTGAAATTCTTCAAAAGCTCAAAATCATGCATATTAATATAAGAAGGAGTTTTGAAGAAATTGCCAGCCAAACCACAAACTGACATAATACCAACGATAGAGGACGAAGTAGAAATAATCTTATCTCTAAATCTCACGCTATTTCTAGCAAACCAAACCGCAATCAACAGATGAATAACAGCAACATTAAAAATTAACTTACATTGATCTGACCATTTGCGATCACAAATACACCAGATATCCTCCTAATTCTTAATCTGTGGACTGATGTTAATCACTTTGGAAAGCCACATCCAAAGAATAGACACATAAGAGCACTCAAAGAAGAGATGATTAACATTCTCTTCATCTACCAAGCAAAGGCTGCATCTAGATGGAAAAAAGAAATTCATTCTCTTCAATTGATCATTCGAGGGAAGTTTAGACAACAACAAACGCCAAACCATGAAAGACTTTGACAGTGGAATAGACTTAGCCCAAACCCACTTCCACCAATCAGCACGGACTCCAGGCGAACGCTTTAAGTCATAAGCATCTTTAAGCAAAAGCTCCCCCGAAGAAGAATGCTTCCTAATCCTTTTATCCGGACGCAGGTCAAAAGGAATATGACAAAGCAGAATTATGTCCCGAATCAAATCAGGGCTGAACATAGAAACATTCGAAAAATTCCATTTTCGATCAATTATGAAATCACTGACCATCAAGTCGCTAGGCACCGAAACCGATCCCATCTCAAAAAAAAGAGGATCACCGCACCAACTATCATACCAAAAACTAACAGAATTTCCATTACCAATAACCCAAGAGGAGTTCTCACAAATAATCGGAATCACAAATTTGATGCTAGCCTAAACCGAGGAGGGGATATGGGACTTAATGAATTGATTATTCACTATAACCCGACTTCTTAGAGCAGAAGCCCATTGTTCCTCAAAATTAAAAAAATCTCAGCCAAGCTTAATATTAGTTGCCTCATTCAAAGCAACCAAGGATCTAAGCCCAAGACCACCTTCTGAAACCGAACGACAAATGTTTTTCCAGGCAACAGTAACCGTTTTACTCTTCAAAATATCCTCACTCCAAATAAAGTTTCGGGCTGCCCGCTTAATAAATCTAACCAAAGAAACCGGCCACGTATATATAGACATAGAATGAATAAGCATACCCTGAATCGAGGTCTTAACCAATTCGACACATCCTGCAAAAGAATTAAAGGGAACCTTTCCAAGAGGCAAACTTAAGAATAATCTTATCTGCAGTCGAACGAAGATGTTTTGCCTTAGGCCTTCCTTTGAACAATGGAACTCCAAGATAAATAAAAGAATTATAACCAATCTCAAAACTAGAGATAGCCACCAGAATATTAAGCCGAGCATTAGACATAGCACCACCAAAAATAAAAGATTTAGCACAGTTCACAAACTGACCCGAAACAACACTGTACTCCAAGAAAACCGTCTTTAAGATATTGATATTCGACACACTGCCCTTGCAAAATATAAGCACATCATCCGCATATAAAATATGAGAAGGAATTAAAATATTCCTAGGACCCTTCATGACAGCCAGCGACCCGGAATCGACCAAAAGAGTGATACTTCTGCTCAGGACCTCTTCGGCGAGATAGAACAGCAGAGGAGAGAGCGGATCCCCTTGGCGGACCCCTCTAGTAAACTTAAAATAGCCATGAAAAGATCTATTAACAGATATAGAAACCCAGGCAGAATTGAGAATGCTAGAAATCCAATGACAGAAAGTGTTATTAAACCCAAACTTCTGCAACACTTTGATTAGAAATTGCCAATTGAACGTATCGAATGCCTTAATAATATCCACCTTGAGAGCCACATTACCACACCAAGAATTAGAATCCAGCAAATTATAAGATTTTGATGCCAATACAATACAATCCTTTAAATTCCGGCCTTGAATGAATCCTCGTTGCTCTTGGGAGACTAAATGAGACATTAACGACGCAAGTCTCGTCGCAATGATTTTGGAAATAATCTTGAATTTAAAATTAGAAAGAGCGATGGGGCGAAATTGATCCAAAGAGTCCGCACCTGAACATTTAGGAATAAGCACTAAGGAGTTGGAATTGAATCCCTTAATATGTCAACCATTAGCAAAGAATTGAAGAACAGCCGCCGAAACGTCCTCCTTAATAATCTCCCAAAAGCTTTGGTAGAATGACGCTCCAAAATTGTCAGGGCCAGGCGCACTGTCCGGATTAAGGGAAAAAACTGTCGCTTTGATCTCCTGCAACAAAGGCAACAAAGTGAACAAAGCATTCATATCATTAGTTACCAAAGTTGGAATGACTTTGTCCACCAAAGAGAAATCCTGCAAAATAGACACATTAGTGTAGCAACCCAAAATTTGCCCTCTCTTTTTTTACTCTAACTGGCTTGTGTTTCTCTTTCATTTGCATCATCATTAGGTCATAATTAATCATACATCGCATTGGTCTTTTAAGACATGAGATCAGGAGTTTCTCTGAGTCAGGGCTTCCTATTTGCCTTGAGATTCTTTTATTCAAGTTTGACAGAGGATTGAATTCTTATTGTTGTAATTTCACATCAAAGATAATCAAGTATCAAGTTTATTTTCTTCAATATTTCTCAAGAGGCATCAAGAGACTAGGGTTTTATCACTGCTTTGGTTCAAGTCTGGTGGCAAGCTTAAATTCAATTGGTTCAAGGTTAGGGTTTGCTTCTCACCATGGATAGGAGATCAAGGTTATCAGGGACGATGGCATAACTTCAAGCCAGGTGTCGTTTATTCAGTCATTATTAAGATCAGACAGAAGTTTGACCTAATCCTGGTTAAACCATCAAGAGATTGTTTCAAATTCAAATTATCTGTGCCAGTGGACCATTTCTCAGTCGGTGTATACCCAAGGTCAAGTTATGTGGTGTGGAGGTCATCAAGTCATCAAATTTTAATTCATGGGGAGTTTAGTTCAATCATCAGGTTCATCATGGCTCATCAGTTCATTGGTGGTTAATCTGTGGATTTATTTTCCTCAGTTCGGATTCAATAATCAACGCAAAGTTTCAAATTGACTCAATTGGTTGTTGTTTTTGTTGCAAGTGGTTCAGTGGTAGCTGTGTGCATTTAATCAGATGTGGTGAAAAGTTTGGAATTCATGTAAAGTGGTTATCCATTTTTTTAGAACCATTCTTTATACTTTTCCTACCATATCCACTGTCCATTTTCATTTTATTAACCATTTTTCCATTTCTTAAACCATTTTCTAAACCATTTTTTCCAGAAAAATCCAATTAGACCATTTTTTTAGTATTATATCCAAGTAATCATATTTATTTAATCCATTTAATATCCATATTCTGTCTACCAAATATCCAATTATCTTTTTTATCAATATCCATAAAGTCCTGTTACACCAAGTCCCTACGTCGCACAGCTACACTAGCCCCAAACCCTGCACTAAAAACAAAAACTTGTGAGAAGATTGCAAAAAAAACCAATCCCAAGCCAACCGTACCTTCCAGCAGCCAGGACCCACAATTCCACAACAAAACTTTTCGTACAAAGACTAATTCCTGCAAAAGAAAACAGCTTGTACAAAACCACACTAGACCATAAAACACCACTACCTGCACAATTCGTACAAACCTTGCCACAACCAACAAACTTTTTCAGCCTGCACTACAAGACAAACGGTACTGAAAACTTCATCAACAAGTTTTGGAAATTGAATTTAAAAGAGGAGGAGGAAACAACAGAAAAATGAGAACGTTAAGGAAATCCAGGTTATCCATTTTCTCAAACTCACATTTCCTCTACAAACTATCTCATGAAAAACAACTGAAAAAAGCTCCAAAAAAAACCTTCTAGCACATTTCCGTTTCCATCCAAACTCATCTCATCATACTCCAATCGCCGCTCATACTTTTCCATTGCCAGCTTCAACTTTCGTGAACCACCACTGCCCTTTCCTTACTTTTCATAGCACATCTTCACTTTCTTCTTGCCTTCACTCAATCACATCTCCTCCTTTATTCACCTTCTTTCACCTTTCACTTCAACGGCCATGTAAACACTAGTTGAACAAACAACTTCTCCCTTCGCTACGTCACCACGATTCTGCCGCCATTAACCTCTTTTTCATCAACCTTTGAAATAACTGTTAAACCTGCACACCATAAACTCACAGCAGCCTCCAACCCATCATCAAACTGCTACACACCTATAATAACTCAAAACATCAGCAACAACCTTGAGCAATAACAGAGTTTCAGATCTCACGCAAAAATAACGTGACACTCACCAATCCACACCACACAAACCGCTGTCGACGCATACGTTCACGGAACGACCTTGCAACTCCTTCCAACGAACCTGTGATTTCCACCATAATAGCCATAACCACCGCAAAACCAATCTCTCTTCAGCAACAACATTCCATCTCCGACCACGGTTAATTTCGCCGGAAGCCACTAAATCACGACGGCGGATCGAGAGCGAGAGCAGAGAGACAAAGCTGGGACAGAGCGAGTCGTGAAGATCTTAATGAAGAAGGTCGGGTTGATGAAGGGTTTCGATCTCTGATTACTGCGAGCAAACGAAAGGAATGTGGAATCTCGCGAGGATGATATGAAGGAATTTGGGGCTTACGCATTTGAAAACTGTGTTCTCGTGTGTTTGTGGCTGGATAGAAACTTGATTCTCAACTTTTTTTTCTGATGTTGAATTTAGAGTTGTTGACTCTATTCCTTGGGTTTCGTTGGGACTGTGTTGGGTCTTTGCTAACCCGTGTTGGTTTTCTTTCTTCTAGCACCACCCTTTTTTTCCGATACCGTACCACAGGCTGTGAGGAGGTGATGGACTTTTGAGCCCAGATGATCCTCATTTGGATTTTGTTTTGTTTTGATAATTATAATATAATATTTTTTAGATCTTGATTTGGATAATCTGCTCTTATATATTTTGATTTTAATTTGAGTTGTAATTAAATTGTGATTTAGAATATGTAGATGTTTGGTTTGGGATTTGAGTTTAGATAATTAGATCTTGAGTTTATTTTGATTGATTTGATTATTGGAAATTTGATTCTTGTTTAATTCTATTTTAATTGTTAGATTGAAACTTGTAGTTAATTAGTTTTTTTGATAGAACTTTGATTAGTTTCTTTAATTAACTTTGTTAATAGCTACGTTGCTTAAACTCTTATTAACTTCTGTTATTAGATTTTGATTTAAACTTTAGTTAATTAGAATAGAATTTGGTTATGATTAACTTCTTAGTTTAGATTTCTAATTACTTTTTGATTAATTCTTATCTTGTAACCTATCTTTTTTACAATTTTGTTTGGACTGACGAGATTTCTTGATGCAGACTATGTTTAGTCCCTGATATCGTTTTGACCAATTCTTGATGTACTTGATAGCCTGATTCTCTTCCACCTTGGAATCTTCTTCCTTCTCTTTGTGTCTTGTCTATTTGAGCTAGTTGATCTTGTATGCTGATTGGATTGATTGTGTGAAGTTTCTACAAGTGTTATTGAGCTTTTTGTGCATGTTGAAGAGGCAACAGACCTTCTCTGTTAGGTACCCCTTTAATCTCAACATTGTCTCTCTTTCAAGCATCATTCTAGGGTTTTATCCATGTTAGAAGCATATTGAGTACATCTGAAGCCCTACCTCAAAGTAGGCTCTGTTTGCGCATCATGTTTAGTACTTAAGTGTTTTGTATCTCTGTTGTGTCAACATGTTGATGATTGAACACTTGTATATTTTTTAGCTTTCTTTCTTTTCTTGAGACTTGTTTAAGTCTTGTTTTTGTTGATATCTGTGATTGAATTGGTTAATGTTTACTTGTGCTTGTTCACATGATCCCTTAGGATTCCTCGTGCCCCTTAATTTCTGATTAAGTTGGGAGTAGGAGAGACATTAGGCTTTCAATCCTTTGTATGATAACATTAGGTAGACTTCCCTTTCATCTTGACCTTAGGACCATTTTGTATGATAACATTAGGATTTTCAGATTCCCCTTAGTGTTTTCTTTTCAACCTTTGAGTCTTCGCTTCTCATCTCAAAAAAAGTCCAAAACACTTAATAAATGCAACGAGCGTTGTGTTCCATGAGCCTTAAGCACATAGGAAATGAAGAATGAGGGGTCTCCCTTCACTCTTCTAGAGTGTTTAACATACGTCCCATTGGGGGCGACCATGCGACGCATTCGCTCCTATGTCATAGACTTTAGTGCAATGTGAGTTTCAAACTAACTTCAATTCACTTCTGTCTAAAAGACAGTAACAAAGTTCAAATCATTTTCATCCTTCGGGATTGTTGGGTTTCAAATCATTTTCAGAAAAGAGCATGTTATTTCCGTTCAGTCGCAAACAGGCATCGACCCTAACTACCGGACGCGAACTTAACGTCGCTCATAAAAAACACAATGGCCTTGTAGGTCAAACTACGACTGCTCTGATTTCCTCTTTCTCGTCAGATTGAGGATACATAGGCACAAGACGGCGATGTCTTGGAGAGCAACCTCCCCCTTTAGCGCGTAGTCCGTCGAACTACGTTGACTCTGATTCTTCGTTCGTCCACGAAGATACGTAGGCATAATATTGCGATAATCTTTGTGAGTCCGTTTTCTTTTTTCTCTTTCCCGTTTTTGTTTAGCAGTAGGCTTTAGATAACTCACCCTTTGATTAGACAACAAGCGTGGATCCCATCGAGTACGATGGACGCGTGGGGGTGCTAATACCTTCCTCTCACGTAACCGACTCCCAAACCCGGACTATGGTTGCGATGACCATGTCTTCTCCCTTTTGAGGTTTCTTCGATCGTTTCCTTTCCCTGCGTCGGGATAAATAACGTTCGGTGGCGACTCTTCTGTTCTGTTTCCGCCGGTTGTTTTTTCGCAGTTGCAACAATCAGGAGCAAACAAATTCTGATAAAAATCCACAGCGTGCAAAGTAATGGCCTCCAAAGTTGAAAAAGTATCAACACCCTTCTTCAGAACAGAGATAGGTTTGAGGGATTTTTGAATTTTAGAAACTCGATGAAAAAACGCGGTGTTACGATCTCTTTCAAGATGTCACTTAAGCCGCGATTTTTCCATCCAAAATGTTTCCTCCATATTCAGAGCATTATTAAGAGCATATTGCGCCTCCAATTCTTGCTTAAGATAGGCTTCATCCCTCTCAGATGACAAATTATGTCCCTGGATTTTCTCAAAGTCCGCTTCCGACAGCAAGACATTCTGCGTAACATCTCCAAAAATGGACCGGTTCCAGTCTTTAAGAGAGCTTTTGAGCAAGTGGAGCTTCCTGCAGAGAAACCACATCAGATAGCCAGTAACTTGAACATTCCAGCAATCTTGAATAATATTCCTGCAATCCTTATTCTGGCACCAAGTTTTCAAAAACTTGAAATGGTTCACAAACTTAGAATAAGAAGAAATACTGAACCTTAGCAAAAAGAGGAAATTATCAGAATTGAGCTTGGGAAGAGTAGTAACAAAGGTGCTAACGCAAGAGTCTAAGCCTGAAAATTAAGAATAGGACCTTTAGCCGGAGCATTCTGGCCACCATGTTCATGAGCACCCAAAATCGCATTGAAATCACCAATGAAACCCCAAGGAAAATGATGTTGAACCTGTAACTCAGAGAGATCCTTCCAAAGCTCTTTTCTCTTGTATAACGAAGTAGACGCATAAACCGCAGCAGAAGCCAACAACTTATGTTCCAACACCAAAGAAAAAGCAACAAATTGATCTGAGCATTCAATTATATTAAGAGCATACTCATCCTTGCAGAAGCACCACAATGATTTATTAAAAGCAAATAACTTAAATCCCAACTTAAGAAACCAAACATTCATAATTTTGTCGAAAGTAGTTTTCGGTTCTGCCACAAACACAAAATCCGGATTATTTACCTTAATCAGACGCTTAAGAGCTAATCTAGAAGAGGGATTAGCTATTCCCCTGATATTCCAAAAGTGAGTCTTCATAAAGAAGACTTTTTGGGTCCTGCTTGAAACCTAGTACCGTATTTTTGTTTCTTAATCGAATGGGACCGTTTCTTCTTTAAATTAGAGATTGCAGCAGAAAAAGCCCCATTATCATTGTTGTTGATAACAGGAAGGGAGTCACCAGCAACCTCCTCAAGAGCCGCCCAAGAATTCCTTTAAAAATCAGTATCCTTATCCTTAGACCTCACAGTATCATCATTACAATAAACAATTTGATGGTCTTGTAGATTAGCATCAACGCATTCCAAAGAAGAGTCCGACTCCACTGATGGATGAGACACAAAATTAGGAGGAGCCTAAGGAACTTCCTGAGCATCAGGCTGGACCTGAACCACAGGTTGCACAGCAACTAAGTCAGTCTCTAATACCTCATTAACCAAATCATCCTTCCTTTTGTCAATACTAGCTTTCTGCACAGAGGGGGACTTATTCAACGATTTATTTAGAATCTTGCAGTTCTGCATACAATGACCCACTTTCCTGCAATGAGAACAATAATCCGGCATACTTTTGTATTCAATATATGAGAAAAAAGCAAATCCCTCTCTCTCTCAACCAACACATTATAGGTAAGAGGTTGTGCTATATCCAAATCGACAAGAACTCTTACAAAATGCCTGAAGATATGATCAATTATAGGCTTGGAGTTAGATGTGTCGATACAGATAGGAGTTTCTACAGACCTAGCAATAGCAAAGAGAATACGAGGTCTCCAATAATACTGCGAGAGACCAAAGAATCCGACCCACACCTGAGTAGAGGTATTATTCTGAGTTGCAGAATTAAAATCCTTGGTCTAGGCGAATACTTTCAGAGAACCAGGATTAAGATTCAGCGTACCAGATGCTTTAACACGTCTCATGTCTTCTGCACTAGCAAAAGTGAATTCGTAGTATACCTTACCAAGCAAGAAAACTCCCTAGCTTTTCACATCCTTCCAAATATTAGCAAGCTTCGAACGAAGTGCTGAAACCCTAAGTGGCATTGCTCGCTTAGGCCATAGAATCCTTCCATGAAGATTGTTCTTGCAGTCTTGTAACCCAGTTTGTATTCTTCCTCAGGAATGGTAATCGAAAGCCTGTCTCCTTTGATGATGGCTTGTGGAAGCTGAGAAGTGGGGATGTCGCACACCCCATTGAGAGCTTGAATGAAAGTCTTCTTCTTAACCACCACAAGGGTAGATTGAGTAGAGAATTTGGGTTTTTCATGAACAACAGCAGTCTCAGGAAAAAGTGAGCAAGGGTCCATGATAAATTAAAACAACATGATCAAAAGATGAAAAGGGGCTAGGTTCCGGTCACCGAAATTGGGATTTTTTTCGGAGGTGCTGAACCAAAAAGAAGGAAGAAGGATGTTTCGGTTTACTCAGTTTTTGAGTCCCGATTGTGTAGTACTTAAATATGAGAGAAAATAAAGGAAAAAATTATTTATTTATTTATTTATTTATTTAGTGGTATATTTGTAAAGGGTCTATTAAGGGCGAGAGGATTGCAACTCCCCATGAGGGGCTGCATGGACTATCTTGTCCTAAGTGCGCCCTACTCGCTCAATTGTGAGAAAGATGAGAAAAGACGTTCTTGATCAGAGAGAATTTGGGTTAACGCATTAATCTGCATCTCTGTAAGAAGTAAGGTTTCAATGGTCCTCACTGACTAAGTGGACGATTATCATTTCTTATGAAATCTTTGACCCACGAGCCTCTATAAATACCTCACCTCTAGTAGGTGAGAGGACAGATCGTGAATACGCACAATACACCCCAAGGTCAAAGAGTTTCTCACCTCATGTGAGCTTGTTATAACATCATGTAAACACCACCAAACATGGCCCCTCGCCCCCGTGAGCAAGCCCTAATCCACCAGAAAACTACTAAGGCCTCTAGCCAACCCTACTAGCATATATGGGTGTCATGCTTTCTGTATTTTTTTTACAAGTACAGTGACGATCATTGTAACACACTAATTTAATTAGTCTTTTATTTAGTTATTTCCTTATTTAATTATTTATTTATTCAAATTGAGTGATTAAATTATTTAAATATTTATTGCGTTTTTTGTGGTTTGGCAGGTGAGTGATAATTTCGGAGAATTGTGTTTAATTAATTAATTTTAGTGGGATTTAATTAATTAATTAATATAAAGTTGTAGAATACGAGGAGTAAGTGGTATGTTGAGAGAAATTGAGTTTTAGTTAAGTCAAATTTATAATTATGAAAAATTAATTAGAATATTAACTACCTACCCATTAATAAAACATACACCCATTCTCCCTACAATACTCTTTTAAATTAAAATTATTTACACTTAGTCATGCCCTTTATTGTAATTGACTAAATGCAATTGTATTGCCCAATCAAACTCATGCCTTTTGCCAAGTGGCGTACCATTTGCTCCTTCTTTTCCATTGTTCAAAAAATTTGTGTATAACCCTTTTAACCGGTTAAGAATTGCCTCCATCAATTCATATCTTTTTGCTAAATGTGTACTTTACCTTCAACATCATGCGTTCTCTCTCATCACTTTCTCACTTCCTTTCCTTTGTTCAGACCAAGTTTTGCACATCAGCATCCTCCGTTCTCTCTCATCATTTTCTCACTGATTTCCGCCTTTCCTTCATCCATCTCGCAGAGCATTGAATATCGTCTCTTGTCATTTCATCTCATAAATGTTCATACAAGTAACTATGTTTCATTTGAACATATGGGTTTCTTCTTTCCAGATCAATAACATGATAGCTGTGAAACATTTTTAGCCCATTAGATTAAAACATCACATTTACTCATGAAAAATCTCTTGTGCTTAATCTATTTTTCTCAGTTTCATGTTCATGTAACACTTTAGGCTGTGTATATTTAGTGTTATTGCTTGTGTATCTTGTGGTAATGTTTTGTGAGTGACAATTTATAGATGCTTTTGTTGGAAATATCCACCCATCCTTTCATTTTGCACAATCATTTTCCCGCCCCGTCCCAATCAACTGAAATAACTATGTCTGAAATAAGCTTTACCAATACACCGTCGAAGAGGGATAATGTTGTCGTTGGAGCTGATGAAATGTCTTCAACAAAGTTTCTAACACTCCAACATTCTGCCACTAAAGTCAAACACATGAAGAAAGAATGATTTGGAGTATATGGTGATATGTCAAGTATTTGGTTTGTACTTGGGAATGGAAATACCCTTAATATTTGTTGTGATCAATTTTTTTTTTTTGAGACCAAATATGTGTGGCTCAATTTCTAATTTGCATACCTATGAAACATTTAGGCTTAACCTTTGAATCATATTTTTCTACTTCTTAGAGTAGTATGTTTCTAATATCAATCCTTTATTATTTTGCGTTGTATTTTCTGTGCAATCACTTAGACCTATTATAATTTTTCTGTGGAATATTTTTCTATTAATTTTGTATAGACCAAAATCGATTGGCTTCACAAGTTATACTTTGCTGCTATAAATGTTATATATAAGTTCTGCTATAACCAAATACATAAGGGCTGCTATAAACAACACTTTAATTGAGGTATTTTGTATAAGTGGTGATATAAACAAATATATAAGTTCTGCTATAAGTGCTGCTATAAACAATATATAAGTGTTACTATAAACAAATATATCTGCTATATTATGTATTTTGTATAAATGATGTTATAAACAAATATATATAAGTTATGCTATATACAACACTTTAATTGAGGTAGCAAATTAAAGTGATACTTTGTTGCTATTAACAAATATATAAGTTCTGCTATAAACAAATATATCAATCCTTAATGGAATCTTTTGCTATGTACTTGTATGGACCATAATTTATTTCATGAGTGTGCATCATAGTATGGAAGTTATCTTAAAACATTGGATGTAACACATGTTAGTAGAAGTTATCTTTAAACTATCAAAATGGGTATAAGAGTTCTGCTATGAACATTAAAAGAAAATAAGAATCATTTATAAAATTTGTGTGTTATCACTTTATGAAATTAATATGGCTAATCTCAGTTTCTTATGGATTCTTTGGTTGTGCATTTTTATTGGACCAACAACTATTTTTTGAGTGGCATCATAGTAATGAAGTGTTTCACATTCCATCCACCAGATGAAGTAAAAAATTCTGCTATGAACTATAAGAATATGGAAAACGTGTCTCGATTGAAAAGCCACACTGTATCTAAAAATAAACAAAGAAAACATTACCAAAATTTTTGTACATTATTCAGCTACCTGCAGTGCTTGTCGTGCTCATTTCAACCAAGTTTTACATTGCCTTTTCAATGCAGTTGCGGACTGACAGTGTAGCAGACCTAGAAAGCAAGTTGTACCATCTACAACTTTCATAATCAACAATATATTTTGTTTTATATTTTGATTTGAACACATTTTGGCAAACACAAATAATCACCAATGAAGTAAGGTGCTGCCAACAACACACTTTATGCAGGTTTGGATTCCTTATTTTATTATTTTTTGTACTATAATAACAAATAATATAGTTCTTTTGTCTATGCTTTCCTTGAGTCAAATCAAAACATTTAATGCTTGACATGCTTTCCATTTTATACCTTGAACAAAATTTGTATCTATGATTCAAATACATGCTAATTTGCCAAAATCTCAATAAAGTGAATCAAACTTACAAACCTATAGCAGTACTCGATTGTTATCTTCTAAGTTATGTCATGTAGTCCATTTTGATTGGAACAACTTGGTTCATATTCAATTATGTTTATTTTAAATGGCCAGGAAAGCTTTTTCAAAAAATCAACCTTCTGTAATAAAATTTTTACCTACTGTAAAAAATATTAGTCAGCTTTGTTCATGACTTGGATTAATGAATCATGAATACACCATGTTGCTGCAGGTAGCCAATTCAGCAGGAACACTAATGAAACTATAGAATTTGGTTCAACACCTGGATTTGCCCAACTTATCAAAAGCTAATTGAATCATAAAACATTGTGGAATACAAATGTAATGTTGAAAATAATGCCAATTTTATAGCATTTTAATTAAGTTGATCACATTTTTAGAATGGTGTCTATTGTCTATGCATGATAAGAATCCTTGCAAAATACAATGTTAAAGCTAGCAAAATGGTTCATATTTTGAGGGGTTTTTATTTATTTTGTATGACTAATTTTAGTAAGGTTTTTTTTTTGCTGTAGAGTGCTTTGTGTGATTAATTTTGCTGCCGAGTTCTTATAGTGTTTAAATTTTAATTTTCTGTTGAAGAGTTGAATTCTGAAATTTGGTGCAACTGTGTTACTGTGTTATATTCTTTTTCAATATCTGTAAATCATAAAAGCCTTTTCTAGCTACTCTTTCTTTAGGCAATGGCTAAAATTTTATGCAAAATAAAAATGGTTGGATAACAAAAGACAGTTAACTAATTTACTGCATCAATAAAAGAATCTTAACTTGTAAAATGAGTTACTTACTCAAATTGATACAACCATGTTTGTCCAATGATATTTGTTGTTACTTTGATACATCATACTGCATTTATCTTCAATTTCTTTCAACTTATACAGTCACTGCAATGAGAATGTCTTTCAACTTATTAAGTACTTTATTATGACTATATCATACTTAGAATCAAAATAATCTAATGTAGATCTTCTCTCATGGATCATACTTCATACATAGCAGCTAAGAGGGCGCAAGCACGCCAAATTATGTTACAAAGACAAAAACAATCGAAACGTCTCAAAATTACAATGTCTATTAACATAAAATCATCAAGTTGTCATATTAAAAATGTTATGGATCATTCCATGAACACACCAACTACAAACTTTTTACGGAAGCCTCTTGTTGATATTACACCTTTCATGACTAACTAAAAAATTGTTGACCAAGTGGTTGCTGAAGGAAGAGCACTAAGTGCAATGCTTGAATATTCACAACCTCGACAAAGTTACCGTGGTTTTAGGTCGCAAAAGAAATGTTCTAATGTTCAAGCTTTAGGGACAAATCTGATGGATAAGTTTTCGGCACACGACAACTCTGACGTTTCCTCTATTATGGTTCCATGCAAACGAGGTCGTGGCCGCCCAAGAAAGTTACAATGTGATGTCCATACTACACATAACTCACAAGGAAATTTTGAAATTGGATCTTTTTGGAATATGAATATGTAAGTTCTTGATTTTGTGGTATAGTATATTTTATTTAAGATCCATAGGTATTTGGCCACATACCATAAAATCAGCATACTTATTCCAATATTCATTTTGATTCCCATCAATAACTCTGTATGTTTTTTTTATGCTTGCCTAATATTTTCATAGTCCAAGCCAACCTGAAGAACTCATTAAATCACGCCCTGGACGTCCGCTTAAAGCTTTTGGATTGCCTACTTTTGCAGTGAAGGTAACACCACAACTTCCAGTGGATGGAATAGGTTCAGCAGAGTACAATTACAACATCAATTTGGACTCTCCAAACACACCTTTGTAGGTTTCATACACCAATTTGAAGTATATTTTTATTATACATTTATGTCATCCATTGGTGTTTCGTTACTATAATTCTGAATATCATTGTTGTTATTAATCAGAAAAATAATTGAAAGAGGCGTATATATATATATATATATATATATATATATATATATATATATATATTATGGTGTAATATATAAATATACAGTGAAGTGATCATATATTTACCTTATGCTAGAAGACAATAAATTGACAAATTATTTTTTAATACTATTACTATTTCAATATAATAACAACTACTTTAATGTACTAATGTGTCTATCATGCGCATCAAATAAGTCTTAGATATTTTAATTTTTTATAATTATCTGAAAGATAACTTAGTATTATTTAAATAATTGATATTTCACAACTTACAACTTATAGATTTTTAATTGCATTAGTAATTTTTTCTTTAAAAAATTTGTAGCTATTGGTCAAAGACCAAATGATTCAAATATCTAACAATATTTTTGTTTCAATTCTCCAAAACGTAAATATTGATAGAAACATATCTACTCTCAGTTACATCATGTACTCATGTCATACATTTCCCCCTTTTTCAGTTACATAAGCCTAATAAATAGAGTATGTGACATTTCTCCCTCTTTAGGTTGTCCTTGCTTACTACTTTATTGCACCTAAAAACTATATCCTCTTTTTCAAGTACATGAAGATTTACTGCTAGGACTGGTTAACATCAACAAATAACACTTCTTTAGAATACAACCATATTGTTGCGATCCAACTACAACCATCAAATCTTAGTTACTCCTTAAGCATGTCTTTTGTTGTTTTTGTTGACACTAACAATTCCATTAAAGTTTAATATATCTACTATAAGTCATTTCTAATGACATCATCACTTTGCAATTTGCAATATATTGAGGAGAGTTTATTATCTGTTGATGAGAATATAGTTTACCAACTCCTGTGAATTTTATCACTGAAACTCATTATTTTCAAGGGTCATTATAACCACAATACCGTTTTTATTTTAATCAACAAAATATTTGTAAATATTTATACATATTAGACATATTGGATTTATCATGTTGATAATTTGCTACCTATTTATTTTAAATATTTTGAGTTATTAGTGATTTTATAATAACAATTATATATCAGCAACAACAAATCTTTATCGAATGATCTAAAATATGAATGAACTTACCCGTGCGGACGCACGGGTCTTCTACTAGTTATATGATTAGAGAATTAGGAAAGCCGCAAATTTCCAATCATTTATGTTCGCATCATCATCGAATAAAGATCACATTAGATAGAAACTGCGGTTTACATTATCATATGATTTGAAGAGCTAAATTTTTCATGTAATGACATTAAACATAGTTGGTATTTGATCATGATATTTACTTATTGTTCTAATTTTTTTTATCAAAACTTAAAGTTATTTTATAACCACTTATGTTATGATGATATACCAATACTTTTCATTTCTATAAAGATGATTTTTCTAAGACTAATTTTTCATGTCTGTTTCATTATTGATTTCTATTAAACCACAACCATAAATCACAAGTTTTAATCTCAATTGAATTCCACAGTTCTTTTATCAATACATTTCATAAAAAATAATGCAAGAATGACACTTACTCGTGCGGTAGAAATTTTGAAATGACAACCAGTTAAATTCAAGAAAAATGAATGCATAATATTATTTTCATTGTATATTTGAGTACAATTGTGCAGTACAAAATAATTTTAACTCATATGATTTAAAAAAATTAACTTTAATTCCATTTCAAATAAATAATTTAAGATATAAATGCTTTTAAACTGAAACACATGCAATCGCAGTTAAGCTTAAGCTACAAATTGTAGCTTTTCACATGCCACACATTGTGTCTGTTAAAACTAACTGTTAGTGGCATTATTGCAGCTTTGGGTGGCATTGATGTACTTTTAGAAGCTTACACATGAATTATTGTGATCAAGAGGAAAAAATCAGAGAATAATTTCTCACATGAAACAAGTCGATATGATCAGCAGGTGTAGGGTGAGATAGATATAAATACTGGATTTTGGTTTATGAGTTTTATATAATTGAGTTTTGGTGTTTAGACACTTTTGTGTATATTTTGGTTGGTTGCATGAGTGTTGGATTTTGGTTTTTAAATTATTCTTTCATGGGATAGTGAAAAAATCCTGCTGTGTGGTTTATTTCATGCAATTCCAGAGGATACTATCTCAGATAAATACATATTTTGTATTTTTAATTTACTTTTTTCTTAAACATTTCACATTTTCTATCCATAAAATTGTTAATTTTTGTGCTTGGTATAAATCAGGTATCCTCTAAGCGCAACTTCTGAAAATGTGTGTCTGTGTCGGTGCTAGAAATTGACACCGACATGATAACGACACTTGTGATTACGTCAATTTTTTTCAAATTATTATCGGTGTCAACGTGTTAGTGGCAGTGTCATGTCTGGTGTCCAAGGTTATATGATTGAAGAACCCGACAATAATTTGTTGTTATTTGATAAATATTGGACTATCACTCATTTGCACTTGTCTTTAATGTTGAAAATGTTATTGGAATAAGTGATGAAGTGACACGTGACAAAACCAGTTAGTTTCAAATAAAAAACATGCATAAATATTGCTCTTATTTCTTAATCCAAGTAACAATATTTTTTATGGCAAATTAATTGATAATTTTGCATCAGTAATTTCAACCTTCGTAACTGAATTTTTGAAAGAAGATGTTGGATCCTTCATAACTAAATTTCAAGGTACAAATGTTAAATCCTTCGTTACATTTGTATTTTCCCCCATATTTTCCATATTCACTTTTGAAACTATTTTTGAGACGAAACGACTAATCAACTAACACTACCAAATATGTCATTCTTTGTCACACCTCTATCAACATGTCTGATACTATATCTCATACTTTTTCTCATACCTGTGCGAACGCATGAGTCTTCTAGTAGTATTATATAATTAGAGAATTGGGAAAATAGGGTTTTAGAAAACTTTTGACAGTAGGTGAAAAAGAGGAGGATAGAGAAGAAGACGATAGCTAGGGCTTGGGATAGGAAGCTCCGTAGAAGGTTATTGGATTGCTTTTACTGGATTTTCATGGTAGTGGGGGATTATTCATCTAAGAGTTTATAATTCATGAAATGGTATAGATGGGTGATAACCATATTGAGAGTGCTTGGGATTGATTCGGATGAGTGTTATGTGTAATAGTGAATATATGTGTGATGAAAATGCAAATATGATGTTGTGTGAATTATCATGCATACTTGTTAATGAGTTGTCGAGATGTGTGGTTTGGGGTGAGAACTACTAGTAATGTAGTGAATGCCTAATTATTTATAATAAGAGTGGGGTTGTATTCATCGTGTTGTTGTTGTTGTGTGTTTATATACAATCAGGATGAGGTTGTCTTGCATTTGTTAAATGCCATGCACCATATATTATTGTGTTGTGAAAGAGGCATGTTCGCTGGTTTAGAGTGTGAGTTTAGATCTCAGACTGGGGGCTTAGGGTTTAGCATTTGATTGGAAATCAGTTCGTATGAAAAACCAAATGTTGAGTTGGTACCACATACATATAAAGTTGAGTTTTGAGTCCGGTTCAGAGTGGGGACCATGACGATCATGAGTTGAGTCGGTTGTTAAATTACAATTTATAATGGTTGTGAAAATGAAATGCTTATGTATTGATGAATACTCCGGTATAATTGTGTGAGTCTATAGTTGGAGTCGCTCTGATATGTAACGCGAGAGGACAGGTTGCTCTGTTATTTATTTTATGTTGCATATCTTCATTTGCTTTTAACATTGAACCATTTTTCAAAATTTTGGTTGTTGAGTCTTTTATGCTAACTATTTTCTAATTTTTATGCTGCTTACAAAATTAGTTATTTTAAATTATGTAGTTCAAATATGAGTTATTTGTTGTTGAGTAGCATCCTACTCTGAGGATATATGTGTTTCATATATTTTATTTAATTAATTATCGAGTCGGGAAGTAGGGTGTTACACCCACCGTGGGGCTTGGTAAAACTAATTTGTGTCACATTTTCGTGATCACTGTTTTCAACACTTTCCCTTGAAGTTGGAAAACATAGCTCCATACTATGTGGTTAACATCATAGTTGTAGGTTTGGCCGACGGAGGAATATCCAGATCCTCCCGAAGGAAATACACCAGGAGTGTGTTGATAGTGAACGTAATATCACCATGATTCTCCAAAGTTGATCAGGGAGAACAAGAGGCCAACGTCACCTTTTCTAGCAGTGACGCGGTAGGGATCATCTCTCACGATAGTGATCTCATGGCCATCATTGTGCAACACGACAACTAGGATATCAAGCGAGTATTGACAAACCCCGGAAGCTCATCTGACATCTTATTCTAAAACACTTTCCAAAAACTCCGGCTTGATCCTATCGGCATCAAAGCGTTCCACGATTCATTTTTGGGATTTTCAGGAGAACAAGTGCAAGTAAGGGGTTGTGGAATCATGTTTTGCAGGGTATTGATTTAGTAAGCTCTCTTGAAGATGAACATACTTTTGATGATGATAACTAGTCTTTAATGATAACAACTAATGATTACAAGCAGACAAAGTTAGGGTTTAATGATCACAGCAAAGACCCTCTTATGATGGCACTCAGATAGAATAAATCTCAAGCCTCATCTCTAAGAAGAAATCATACAAGTGATTGTATGACTGATTTAACTAACAAGTATTGAAGCTTTAAAGTGTGAAAGATCGCCCTATCGAGTATGAGTGAACAATATGTTATAAAAGCATAAGGGCTTTCTTGTAAAGTTATGCGGATAATCACACATACACTAAAACAAGTTTTACAACTTATTTTTCTTGATAAAATATTTCTAAAAATGTTTTAAAGCCATGCTAGTTGAATCGGGAGATGTTAGAAAAGTTTTGGGAGATTTTTTGTATTGGCCAATTGATTGACACTTATACCTAATAGATTTGGTTAGTGCAAAAATGTACCCTAAACGTTTAGGACAATGTATTAATGAATTGTAACGACTATATATTTTTTCTTTCCTTTTAAAACCTTTTAAACGGTTAATTTTAGGTCAACCAATAGATTGGAGCTAGATTCTTAAATTAGGTCTTTTTAGACAAACCTTCTCGTACTTGATGGATCATATGGTTGTTTGATGTTAATTAAATTATTTTATGTTATTGTTATTATTTAATTGTCTTTGTGTTTATTTATTTTTATGTATTGACGAATACACCAATTGATATCAGATTAATTGGGATTTTAGACCGTTAGTATGTCGATCCAATCTAGGGAAAGTATTCAACTTAGTAATTAACTAGGAATAGATAATTATAAGTTGTGGTTTTTGAATGAACAAACTTAGAACACCTAATTTAACTCTGAATTGGCCTAAGGAATTAGGTAATTATTGTGTAGATTAGTGAGTTGTACACCAAGGAATTGAAGGGAAATCGCGATCCAAAATTCAACGGAAATTAAAATTTTCCCGTTAGTGATCCTTACGAATGGGGCATGATATGTGATAGAAATGGTTACTGCTTGTGGCGATAAAACCTTTGATGCTGAATTGAATGAGTGATCACGAGCATTGAATAATGAACAACACCTCTACTCAGTCCACACGAACAAATTCCTCAAGTCTCTGTGCTAGCTGCTATGATTGAAGGCTTTGAGTTAGAGAGAGTAGGAAAATACAGTTAGGGTTTCATAGACCGAATTTTCATCAAGAGTGAATGCTTCTGCACAAGGGTCCTATTTAAAGAACCACTTGTGTGGGCCGCAAGCTAAAAAATCCACTTAACTGCATGCGCACCATATCTTATGGTGTACTGTATATCACTTAAGCGCGTGGTACCTTACCACATTCTATATTCTACTTAAGTGCATCGTACCTTACGGTGTTCTATATTTACTTAAGTTCATTGTATCTTATGGCGTTCCTTATTTACTATACCTCTTATTAATTTGTCCTCATGCGTGTGACCCTGTAGGTTTTTGCGATGTTAGCAATTATATTAAATCACCCATAACATAATAAATAGTGAGTGGTATCTTGCAACACATCACTGCTACCCAAGTCACGAAAATGTCATGTGATATGAAGTAATCTTTTATGATAATACTTGTGTGTACAATTACCTTTTTACCCTTATGTCTATATTAAAACAAGGCATATACCGTGTCATCCTTGTCCAGTTCAATATTGGCCCCTTATACATTTATCCTATTACGCAGGATGGGCAAATTCCATCTAGATCACTCATGTCCCTCAATATGCTTTGTGGAGTACCCATCAACTGTCTTTATGGTCATCCAGTTACAGACAATGTTTGATCAGCAATAAATCACTCGACTATACATTAAGGGTCCAAAGTGGTTTTAGGTCGAAGGGCGGTATACACCGTTATCACCATGAGAGTAACATATGACACTTTGCATAACATTTTATGTAGTACTCTCATAGCGGGTCAATCCAGTATAAATATTACTCCTAATATTCATACATATGTTAAGACTTGATACCTCTTTATCCATGATCCATGAGATGTGATAATCTGTCTATCTACATAATAGTCTTAATGCTTTAAGGTTATCCCACTTCATAGTAAAGCTCGACTACATATACTTTAAGAATAATGTCCTTGTGTTTAATGGTATCTCATGATTAAGTCACACTTAATACTTCATTAAACATACTAGCTATTCTAGGGACTTTATTATTTTGGAAAAACAAACATAAAAAAGAAATGCCTTTTATTATTAATAAATAATTCGATACAAGCACTAAAAGTATTGGCATCTAGGGCTTACACCAACAAGAATTGCGTGCAGTGGCCGTGTTAATTCACCACAATACTTTAACATATTATTAATTTTATTAATGCATAGTTCATCAACAATTATGAGAATACGAGTCGAAAGAAGATCTAATCGCCTTTAGTTATTGAAATCAACTCCATTAATTTCTCATTTTTATTCTCGAACCGAATAACTTTGAAACTCCCATTTGTTATTTACTTTAATTTGCACGTAGTTACCTTGTTAAAATTCCCAATTCCCATGGAGGCAAATTTAATTTATTACTTCGACGATACTAGACCACTTGCTAGAATTTTCCATCATCATCCTACCATGATTACAAATTTCTCTCTTTTGCACATAGCTTCCCGGGTACTATGGTTTTTTATAGTGCTCTTCATGCTCCTCCTTGTTGCGCCATAACCACAAGCTATAACACCCCAGTGCCTAAAATCTATTCCAATAACTATTGTTCTTGAGGTTTAACCAAATCCACTCATCAAACTCCATGGTAAAGAAATCTAGCATAATGGTAGCAGGGACATTGTTTATCTAAATTTGCATAGCTTTAGGACAATCTCTAAAAACATATATGTTATATTGCAAAACCAAAAATGGAAAGGATTATAGAAACTACGACATAATGAAGCTTCCTAAGTGATTCAATGATGCAACACCAGGGATCAAAGGTTGCGATCATAGTGCCTCTTGAATCTGAGGTGTTGATCTTGAATGAACATCATTAATCGGTGTCGATCTTGAATCAAAATTGCTAATATCCGATATGACAAATCAAAGGGGGTACCTGCGTGGTTAGCATTTCAACACCCAAGTCAGTTTAGTGTTCAAGATAATCATAGTGAAAGTGGAGATTATAGATTGTGTACCTGAAAATCCTTTGTGAAGGCATTTATACCTCGGGCTCAATAGAGCGGGCATAATAAATGGGCATTATCTTATTGTTACGTTGGATGGCACAAGACAGTTTCCCCTAAGACTCGTCGGACTTTCTAGATGCTAGAGGAGTCTTTCAGCAGTCGTGGCCGGCCTTTGGGAATAAGTGTCCAAGAATCGATTGGCATGTGCTGCTTTAGTTTTGCCAAAGAGTTAAAACGTTTCGCCGATTTTTTTCTTGACGTGTGACCTTAAAAGGTAGAGAGTGGCATGACAGAACTTATTGTGCACTTAAGTGTACTTGAGTTCAGTTGTGTTCCCAATATGAAATATGATCGTTGATCCGCACTTGCTTCTTACTTTCAATCTGATCCTCCCGGTTGTCTTTGCCTATATAAGGATAAAGGGAATATGGAAAACTTGTTCGCAATCTTGCACACTGAGTTTCCCTTGTATCCTTTGAGTCTTTTCCTCTTTAATGAGAGCATTTTTACAGGAGTAACCAATGCTACACATTCAGAGCTTCAAAGCCTCTATTTGTTGGCCTTTTATTTCTCTCTACTGCCTTTGGCCTTACATTTCAAGGTACCTTCTCTTCACTTTAGCTTTTCATTTAAGAATTTATTGTATTTTTGTTACGATTAGCGATAACTCTACTATCGTGGATAGTGATTCGCATGATGGTGTTTCTTCCTATTCGAAAGAGGGAATAAGGTCTGTATCATATTCCATACCTTATGATAGTAAGGATTTTAAATAGAAGATTACTTTTCTGATTGAGGATGCTAAAATAGAATGCATGTCTGGGGATTCCTTTTTTGAGAAAGATTCTTCCAACAATTCTTTAGAGCTTCTATTTACGAGGAAAGCTAGTGGGGTGAGGATCCTCTCAAGAAAATGATGCCTTCTCCCGTCCTGATTGAGGGAGAAATAGAAGTAGCCTAATAAAGGAAAGAACGTGTAAGTTACTTTGTTCGACTCTACCAGAGGATGACTAGCCATGAGCCTAGCGATGCTGAAATCGTTAGTCATATAGAGGACTGGGGAAAACCCAATGTTGTATCTTGGATTAAATTCGATGATCACTTTAAAATTAATGAACTGGCTCGAAAGGGGCAATGGTTAGTTGAGCCAAGTAATGCCAACAAGTACTATTGGGTGGCCTCTAAGGTGTTAGGGACCCCTTCCGTTTTGAACAATGTTGAGTCTATAGTCGATGTTGTCATTATGGTCGATAATCTATCAGATTGGTTGATTATCCCGGTGGGTCCGAAAGAGAGGATATATAGTTTATTTAAAGGTTGCTAAGTTCCTCTATACGAATGTCTATTCATAGGGTTGGGGGTACGCTCTCCCTTCTCTAATTTTGAGGTGGCTGTGATGGGTCGCCTGAAAGTTTCTCCCTTGAAACTTTATCCTGAAGCTTAGGTTTTCATGAAGGTGCTCCAACTCTGTACTGAGCATAAGTTTTGGGAACCATCTTTGGAGCTCTTTATATCTCTTTTACACGACCCGCACCTCTCAGGATGACGCCCAAGATCAGAGATTGATCTTCCTTCAACCTTAAGTCCCTTGGTTCGAATTTTTCACCAATGACTGGGGTGACTTCCTTCAACATTTCATTCTGATGAAACCTGTTACCCCTGAGGTTCGCTACTCCTTTTATTTGTCTTCGGACCCGATGGGATGTGCTCTCTCTTGTAAGAGAATTTTTGAAGTTTTAAACTATAACTCACTTCTGTCAATCTCTTTCTTTTTACCACTCCGGGCTGCATCCTCTATCCTTTGAGGAAGCCGGAATTAAAGAGGATTTGTGTGCTTGGTATCAAGGGATCGACTATGAGGAGGGATTTGGTCTTGGTGATACACCCCTTTCTCATCAAAATAAGAAACAAATTGATACATGTGTGATGATCAGTGTCCCTGGTCGTGCCAAGCAGCATAAAATCTTTGGTGAGGATGGGGGTCAGGGACGCTTTTTTTTAACAAGTGTAATATGTGCCTTGCAGATATAATGGATTAGTTATAGAAGGTTCTAGCATTCGCCAAAGATTAGGGTTTTACGACCGAATTATCTGGCTGGATGGCAGTAACTTCTGCTATTGCGGTTATTTCTGCTCTGACCGTTTGAGCACCGTCTACAGTTACTACTCCGATAGTAGTTGCGACTACTATCTCGGATATAACTCTTGAGGTGGAACAACTGACCATTGAAGCAACCGACTTCTCTGTCTGTGATGGAGGTTCTTCCAAGCGGGCTCTTACTTCTTTCTTCTGGCTTATTACCATTCTTCCATATTGGGTACCCAACACCCTAGAGGAATCTTCTATTGTTATGGATAATGAAGACATAAATTTGTCTGGAACTTATCTCTAACTAACAGGCGTGTTTTTTTGCAATTGGTTCTCATACCCTATTTAGGGTTGGATCCCTGGTTTCGATAGTATCTGCCAGCCATAATGATGTATTGGGCTCTGGTGACCTTTCTAGGGAGCGGATGAGCTGAAGGAGAAATATGAGGCCCTTGAGCGGGAAAATTATGCTATAGAGAAGGAATTGGTCGAGCTGCGGGAAAAGGCCGAGCTTGCTTACTCTTTGTAGGGAGAGGTGGATCGGTATAGTTCTCCGTCAACTTTTGCTACTCAGATAACCAGGTTAAAAGCTTCTCTTTCCGAGAGAGAGAGAGAGAGAGAGAGAGAGAGAGAGAGAGAGAGAGAGAGAGAGAGAAAGAGAGAGAGATGTAGGAAGAAGGCTTCAGAATGTGCGGAGGCAGCGTGCCGTGAGTTCTAAATAGATCGAAAAGTTCTTCAGTAGAAGAAGGATGATCTGATAAATGCTTTGAAAGACCTTAAAAAGGAAGTGACCGCCGCACGATAGAAATCTCATGAGTCCTTTCAACGGGCTTTGGAAGCTATGTATCGGGTCCGAGATGAAATATTGGAGTAGGCGCAATGTTTTTGCCCTGGGCTTTCTGTTACGCTGACTAGATGGATCTTTTCCGAGCGGTTCCTAAAGAGGACATTGAAGGTGGCCTGGGTTCTTCAGAGTCAGGCGTCGATGTTTGAGGGTCTTTTTTGTTCCCATTTCTCTTTTATTTTTTCTTTGTTTCTTTAAGATTTTGTCGAGCTTTGTGCCTCAACTTGTAAACAACATTACATTTATTTATATCATTACCTTTTGCAGGCTTATACTTTTCAAGTTTCATATTGAGCTCTTTTTCACTGTAGTTTCTAACCGGTTGAGAGCTGAGGAGAGCCAAGCCTTGCTTTCGAGCCCTGAAGCTTACATAATTTGTCTGCTATAAAGAGCAATAAATAATATTTGCTTAAAGGGTAAATAACCTTAAGTACTTTGTGTGTCCATGTATGACTACTTTATTTTTTGAGCATGCCGCGTTAAGATGTACGCATTGTCTTAGCGGAATGTTAGGCTAGTGTTTAAGTAGTAAAGCGACAAGCAAAAATTAATTTTGGAATAATTGCGGGTTTTATCGTATCCACATGGATCAGTGCGAGGGATCAAATGTCGTTCAACAATCTCTACGTTTCTAAGCTTGGTTTTAATGGTTTAAAAGAGTAAAAAGAAAAAAGTAAAACATAAAAACTAGTAAATAAAGTATGGTAGAGAACTCGTTAGGAATGCATTTTATCCACCTATCTAATACGTAAATCTACCAATCAGTTGTACACAACCTAAATCACTCATAAAAAATAATCATGTATCCCTCACATTAGTGTTCATGTCTGCAACACTGACTAGAGTTCTACCGTATTGTTTAATCAACAATCTCCCAATCTATCAAATAACACGATGCATTAAGAACCGATACCCACATGAATATTAGATCTAAATCTATGTCTAGAGTTTATAATCTAACTGATGTTCATCCTAGTTCCAGATCTGAAGAGTATATGCCTATAATGGTTCAAATCCAAACATAAAGCAAGAAAACAAAGATGACATCGATATATTTGTAAAATAGATCGCATACAACGCCATGATCAATAAATATACATACAATCAAAGTAAACTTACATACAAACCCCCAACAAGAAAGGTAAAAAGAGAAGAAGGAAGATGAAGAAGAATCCACCGTGATTTCCCAACGATTGATGCAAACCCAACTCCGGATCTTCAAGATGCAAACTCTAATGTTGTTTGCTAAGCCTCTATCTCTAAAGAATGATTTCTGATCAAATGGGTATAAAACGTCCTAAGAAATCCCTAAAAATTCTATGAAGAAATGAATATATACAAACTAAAATTTTCCTGTCTTGCCCTACAAGTTACATCTCGCCCGGTGAAAGTCACTTTATTACACATTAATCATTCTGCAGAGCATCAAACCACCTTTGGGAAAATATCTTCCCTCGCCCAACGACCAACACCTCGCCCGACATCCACAAGTTGGCTAGACCTCACCGGGCGACTATGATGCAAAATAGCTACTGCCTCTACTGTGAATTGCCTCGCTTTCCCTTCGCCTAAGCTTGCCTGGCTAGGATCGCTTTTCGTTTGCCTGGCGACGCTGACCTTCAGCTCACCTGGCAAGCTCACTGATTTTACCCTTTTTGGCTTTGTTCCCACTTCATTGCTTTGTGTCTTTTTCTTAGATTTCTTGCACATTTCCTGCACACTTAGTACACGCATCAAGGATACCAAAGCCAATTGCAATTTATATGACATTATAAAAAAACTCGGGAAAATTAATCATTGAACCGCAAAATAGAGTAAAAAAATGCCAATATTTTAGATAAAAAAATAGTCAAGATTTGCACTTATCAGCTAGTCGAATATGGTTGTAATTGGAATGTGCTTGCGCAAGTGAAGCATTGGTTCAGCTTGATATATCCGTACATTGGATTTGTAGTGGTGAGACAAGAGCTCAACTTTGGGTGTTTATGCTTTAAACCACACATGTAATGATTTCGCATGGAACCGGCTAGACGCGACTATGCTTTGAATCATATTCATAGGAATAAGTCACGAGTCCAGTTAAATGCATTTATGTTTTGAATCATACTTACAGAAGAGGCATACAGACTCAAATAGATGAAGCCAAGCTTTGGAAGTGCGCTCACCGTCACATAGGATCATTCCCAGGGAAAAAGGTAGATGATCATCGTCCCTTTCCCCAAGATAAAAGCTTGGATCGAGGTTTACGTCTCCAGGCTCCACCACTTACATCCCTTGGATTAGCTAGAGCTGATATGAAGGGGGTGTTCCAGCTACGCATGAGTGTTTGTAGTTCTTTGATAAATGGGGTATTTGATTGCTGTAGTCAGACGTGTAAAGCATCTCCGACAACACCTCTGGGGGAATTGGTTGTTGTAGTCAGACGTGTAAAGTGTCTCCAACAACTCCCATAGATTCTTTAGGTGCTCTTGGTGTTGGGGGATTTGATTGCTTTAGTCGGACGTGCAAAGCATCCCCGTTAGCACCCTTGAAGTCTTCAGGCACGCTCGGTGATTGGGGGAATTAAATAATTTGGTCGAACATGCAAAGCATATCCGATAACACCCCTGAAATCTTTAGGTGTTCTCAGAGCTTAGGGGAATTGATTACTTTGGTCAGACGTGTGAAGTGTCTCCGACAACACCCTTGGATTTTGTAAGCGTGCTCGACAATGAGGGGAATTGATTGCTTTGGTCAGACATGCAAAGCATTTTTAACAGCACCCTTAGAATCTTAACATGCGCTCGACACTGAGGAGAATAAATTGCTTTATGTGCAAAGCATCTCTGACATCACCCTTGAAATCTTTAGGTTGAGCATCAACTTCATTGATTGTGCCCAAATTTGTTGTTACGTGCATTCACACTTTGTTGCCCTAAATAGGGGATAAGACATAACACAGAGCAGCAAGAATACAATAGCAATACATAAATGTATATAGTTTACTTTTAATAATTGTATCAGTATTTTCATCTAGGCAATATATTAATTAAATCTTGTGGTCGACCGCAAGTATATACCAATCACTCACCCTCGAATAGGTTGTCCAGGAGGTTTGACTCCCGCCTGATATGGAGGATTAGGTTTTCGGCTTGGGAGATGGCCGACCTCAGATGGATGTGTCTGGATCTATTTTTTAGGGTTAGGATGGACTGACGTCTTCGGACTCAGAGCATCTTTGGAATGTCAGGGGGTCTCGATTGTTCAACTGGGGACTGATGGATTCCGACTTGTTTATCCATTTCCAAAGGCGAACCCGAGTGAGCTTCTTTGGTGAAACTGTCCAACTAGGATGTTGGACATCGACCGATGTGGATACCGATTGGTATTCTTAGGGGCAAGGTCTGAGACATATCTAGCGAGCCCTTTCCATTGGACCCTTAATTAGTCGTCCAGTCCATGGAAGCCATGGTGCATCCAATGGAAACCCAATGATGCCCACATGATGCACCTCGATATTTGATTGGCACCCGACATTAACTAAGAGTTTGCGATACTCGGGCGCCATTAATTACGAACTCGCGATATCTGTGATTGACTTCTTCTTTGATCCTTTTGGTGTGCGGGGAAGCTCGAGAGTCGACATATCAGATGGTAGATTGCAAAGTTTTGGCCCGACTTTCATGGAAACCACCTTCATACCCTGACACAACTCTAGATTCAGATTTGAAGTTCTTTCTCTTGTCATTCTGCGGACTCCCAAATCTTGATGGTGGAAACGGTCGGGGTGAACCTCCGTATATGCATCATACTACTCCCGACTTTATGCTCTAAAAGAGTTATGATTTGGTAAATCGGAGGTCTGGATCAAGAATCGGCGCAACCTGGATCTAGAACTTTTTTCGCGAATTGCAATTTGTTTGACTGTACTTTTTGATGTGGTCTCGATCTCGTGGAAATCGTGAGAAATAGGCGGCGCCACTGTTCCATTGCAGAAGCAAAAATAAAGATGATTGTGGAAACTATGACTGAGTGAAGTTTCCTAAGTGATGCAATGATGCAATATCAGGGATCAGAGGTTGCAATCCTAGTGCCTATTGAATCAGAGGGGTTGATATTGAATCAACATCGTCAATTGTTATCGATATTGAATCGGCGTTGCTAATCTCCGATACAATAAATCAAATGGGAAATACCTGCATGATTAACACTCCAATATCCAATAAAAATTAAGGCAAAAATATTGTCTGAGTCCTTTAAGTTATTTTAAAATAACAAATCAGTCCTGATCTTACCGGATCAGAAATGAATCAGCAGCCAGCAACACGTAATGAGCTCCTTTATTCGCCGGTGGGGGTGAAGAGGTGGGGGTGTACCTACAAGGTACTCCGATGCTAAAGTCAGAGACAGAGTAATCATCTCAAGTACACACAAAAGGTGTAAAGAATAGAATACCTGACCCTCTAGAGAAAAAGGGTATTTATAACGTGCCTCCAGCGCAGGGCCAACAATTACTTTGCATTGGGTTGGATCGCAAGGCCCAATATGAGTAATTGACAGGGCTTACATGGCGTAGGGAAGACCAGCACGTGGTCCTCGCCCGGGATCAACTGCCCCGTGATCTTCGGAAAGTGGGCTGACCAGTTCTTTCGGAAGTGGGTAGTTGCCTGATAACGTGTCCTCGCGTGGGGGGCACGTGGAGTCCATAGGGGAGACATGTGAGAGCTCCCTGGGTGTGCAGGTGGGCTGGACTTCAATTGGGCCCTCCTCGACGAGGACTTGGGTTGGGCCGTGCCCGACGGCGGGCCAGCCTTAGGCCCAATCCAGAACAGGAGCCCCCTAAGTCGTTGCTCCTAGGCGGATGAGTAATGACTTAAGAGTCAGTTCAAACACGAGGATCCATCCGGAGGAGCGTCAGTCTGTCCGAAACACCGAGCTAGGGGGCGATGCGCGTGGCTAGGAGTAAGAGATACTCGACAAGACAGGAATTTGCGGGGAGGTCTGTCTGTCAGCCGTACTACTGGCCCTTCTTCCCCCTCTGGGTATGTCCTCGTTTGGTGCTCTGGCCGACAGTGTAGTGAAGATGGAAAAGATCGGGCATGTCTGGTCCTCGGGCACGAGGGGAAGCTGAGGGGACACACGTGGTGTCCTCTAGCGCCACGTGTCATGTGTAATTAATACCTAGTGCGGCTACGTGTAGGGGCACTTGAGTGCCTAGTGCTGCCTCACTTCCCGTGCTAGGATTATAAATAGGAGGAAAGCTCCCTTCATTTTCAGGCTTCCCCTTCATCTCCATTAGAATTCTTTCCAAGTCTCTTTAAGTTCTTCAGACCGCGTCTGCCGTCACCGCCGTCGTCGCCGTCAACCACTCTCCGTCGTCCATCTCTTCTTTCTTCAAGTAAGTTTTCGTCTCGTATCTCTAGCATTATGAATTTATCGGTGATTTTCTGGGGAGCACGTAAGATTTAGGGGGGACATATGAATTTTCCGGCGTCTTTCATGAAGTTTCCGGCAGAACTATGAGTTTTCCGACCATGCTTATAAGTTTTCGGTCAAGACGCCGGGAAGTTCATGAGGATTCCGGGAACTTCATGAAGTTTCCGATGAAGGCATCGAGGACCCACGATGAAGGTCTCAGGGAGCTAGGATGAAGGCCTCGGGGAGCCTTGCTCCTCGCAAGCGCGCATATATTACGGGGAGGTCTCTCTCGAGGAGTCTCCCTGCGTTTATTGGGGTCTTCTCAATTGGGGAGCCTTCCTGTCGAGGGGGCTCGCCGTGCCATGTCGACGGGGGTTTCTTCGTGGATGGGTCCCTCTGTCGAGGAGGGGACCGCAACTCTGTGTCGGGGAGAATTTGTCTGGGGCTCCTCGTCCCTTTCTTCGCCCTTTCACTTGATTTGCAGTGGAAGGGTGAATTTGATCTCGGAAGTTGAATTCACCATTTCCTCTGCTTTTCAGGTAAAATGGTCGTAAGGATTGAAGGCGTCATTCATATCGACGATGAGGCCGAACCCGACGCACCCGTCCAGCAAGTAGGAGCCGAACGAGCCCGCACTCCCGAAGATTGGGCCGGGCATGAACCTCTTAATATCGGGTCGCGCTTTGCCGTCGAC
The DNA here is from genome assembly GCA_022829125.1 of Lathyrus tuberosus. Lineage (NCBI taxonomy): Eukaryota > Viridiplantae > Streptophyta > Magnoliopsida > Fabales > Fabaceae > Lathyrus > Lathyrus tuberosus. The sequence goes on from JALAZF010000592.1 coordinate 613,774, forward strand.
GACACGGACGCCTTCGCGACTGTCGAGGACCTCTCAGTGGGCTCTTCCCTAAATTGGATGGTCTATAAACCCAAAGAACAACACCACATCTGCTCGAGTTTCAGGGGGATGAGGTTCCCGATGTATGAGTTCGCGTTTAGGGACGCGGGAATCTGTCTCCCCTTTAGTGATTTTTAGAAGGGGGTGTTCCGATGGTTGCATCTGGCGCCTTCACAAGTTCACCCTAACGCGATAGCGTTCGTGCGGGCGTTCGAACTTGTGTACGAACATCTCTGTGTTGGGGCCACACTTCCTTTGTTCTTATGTATTTTTCACCTACAACAGGCATCTGCTCAGGGTCGACATAGCTGGGTGTTCCTGAAGCAGCCGAGGAAACTGTTCCGGGCGTACTAGGACTCTATTCGCACTTTCAAAGACCGGTTCTATCTCATCAAACCCGTCTTGCATATGGTCGTCGACTCCTTGTACAACCTTGTGGTCAACGAGGAAGGTGAGGAGACATTAGTGTCAAAGTTTCCCTTCGAGTGTGAGAAAGGCCCTTCGCGAAGGGCACAGAGAGCTACATCGTCAAGCATAGCGACATGGACGCCAACGACCAGGAATCATATAAGAAGATGGTCGACTTTGTCTCTGGCTTTACACCCGCCAAATGTGTGCATAAGGATGGGAGTTTCATCCTCGACGATTGCGGGGAAGTTTGTCGTAAGGCTCGATTTATTAACACCAAGGCCCTCCTCGAGTGTGGGTCCCATGAGGAAGCCTTGAGGTTCATAGGTAGTGAATGTCTGCTTTAATCGGGCGTCTGCCCTTTTCTTTTTTTTTTTGTACTGACTTATTTTTCTGTTCATTGTCGCAGGCCAGATGTAGAACGTACAGGAAAGTATCATGAAGCTTACAGCCACTATGGTTGCGAAGAAAACCAAGGGTAGAGTCTCCCAGGTCCAACAAATGATGAAGCCCGACCAAGGGGCAAGCAATTCTTCGTCCCCCCAATATAGCCAGTCTCCTCCCCTGCAGGAGACCCCTTCTAAGAGACCACGCACCGGGGAGCCCATACTTGTCGACCTCGAGGAGAATGCACCTGTAGAGAAGTTCGTGCTGCCCCCTTGCCACATCCAACGTGACTTCTTCTCCGGGGACAATTCCCCGACTGTGGGCAAAGCTGAAACCAAGGCGATCATTGGGATCGACAGGGTGGCCCAAAGGAGGGCTTTAACCGAGGATCTGGCTGCCATGATGAGGATCTTCAAAACGACCCTGGTCCTCAATGATGAAACTAGCCCGACCTATGAGCTGGAAAAGCTGCGGGCCGAAAACGCCATTCTTGAGGCGGAGAGCGGTCTGCAAGAGGCTCAGACGAGGTACGAAGCCCAGGTCCTATTTGTTTTTAAATTGTAACAACCAAGTCCTTTAAGTTTTGTCTGTTGTACAAATTACGACCTTACTGAAACAAAACTAGTATAGAATTGCAACAAATGTTACAAGAAGGTACCAAAAGTCATGTCTTACGACAAATATTACATGAAGGTACCAAAAGTCATGTCTTACAACACTAACATCAAAATTAACAATGATCACCACTTCCGAACCAAAATACACATCAACACTACACAAATTAAATTTAACAACATTATGACATAGACTAGCATCTTCAACATCTTCAACATGTTCTTCATCATCTCCTTAAATGACACATCAGCGTCGTTTGTGCCACATAAGCGTTTTTGAAACATAGTTTGCGAAAAAGGTCAACGGTGAACACGTTAGTTAACATAAGAGACCAAATTGTAGAAAAAAAAACATAAAAGATTAACTTGTAATACTAAAATAACTTAAATGACTCAGACAGTATTTTTGCCAAATAATAATAATACTATTTTTTTCTATAGCAATACATGTTAAAAAATTCATAATTAAAAGATTTACCTTGAATATACTTCCTCCGTCCCACAATGAGTGACCCAGTTGATTTTTCACACAAATTAAGAAAAAAAGAATAAATGAAAGAAAAAATGATATTTTTACTATAGTACCTTTATGATGTATCGAGAATGATGAAAATAATATTAATTAGAGGATAAAATAAAAAAAATTGCATTGAAAATTAAAATGAGTCATATATTTTGGAACACCATTTTATTTCAAATGAGTCACTTATTTTAGGGACGGAGGGAGTATAAATTTTGTTATTTAACTTATAAATTTTGTTATTAAATTTGTGCTTTAATTTATTAAAATTTACTATTTAACTCTTTTTATTTTCAACGTAAAATTTTTATTTGAGTTTTTTTAACTTAAACACAAGTTAATATTAATAAAAAAAATAATTCAAATGATAAAAAGACAAATATTACGAAGATATTTTCATTGAATAAATTAAGATTTGTTTATAATTATAAAATATTGTCTGAATATTTTATATTTATACTTTTAAGATAAAATAAAATAAAATAATTATATTTTGTCGCGTGTCTATGACCGTTTAGAGTTTATCTAAGATGATTTGAAATTTAATTCCCAACTATCGAAATTTCTTTTTTCTAAACCAAACAGAGACGCTATTTTTCTTCTCCCTCGCTTCGGTGCAGTGCCGCTCACTCTACACAGCACCCAAAAGGTTTTCTTTTTTCTTCTTCTTTCTTTCGAATTTCTTTTATCATTTTCACTCAATTCAACCCCCAAACCCTAATATTCACAGCGCCATTTCTCAACTCATTCACAATCACTGTAAACATTGAATTCTTCATCAATCAATTGTTTTCTTGATGAAATAATTGCAGTTTACTTGGTATTCTTGATATCTTTTTTTGCTTTGTTATAATGATTATTATTTGCTGTTACAGTTTTATTGAAATCATGGCAATGGTTGCATTGAAAAAAATTGAATTCCATTGTTTTCTTCATCAATCAATTGTTTTCTTGATGAAAAAATTGAATTCCATTCATTTCTGCACAAAAAAAAAGTGATCAGGAATTTTAAGGTGGTTTCTTGTATTAGTTAATTTTGATTGCTAGGTTTTGTGAGTTTGTACCATTGACTGTGTAGTAAACAAGTCAAAGAAATGGGATAGGGTTTGTTTATATATTTTTTATTTGTTTATTCCTTCAAGTTATTGTATGTTTGATTTGAGGTGTTGTATGGGTTTTAAAAAACGGTATCGGCAGGTGTCGATACCGATACTGTTATTCACCGCTTTTATGTTGAAAGAACAAATTATAGTTAATTTGACCGCATTTAGTGTCGCAATACCTGTACCGATCAAAATTACGAAAGCCTTTACACGACCGCAACGCGACCACGGCTGGTTTTTAAAACCTTTTTGCTTGTGAATTATTGGTTCATCATCAATGTATGTATTGTTCGAATAAAAAATGTTACCGTGACAACAATAGTGAGGGATCAAGGTTTCCGGCCATCGGGATATCTTGATTTCGTGTTGTCAATATGTTGGTGATAATTTGTGTGAGACTGGACGGTATGGACTTCATTGGTGTTTTGGGTTTTCAGAAATGTAAAAATCTTCATATTCTGCTAATTGTTTAATCTGAATCCAACAATGATCGGTACACAGATCGTGTGAATGCATGAATTTTCCTATTCTCAACTGCAGGGGATTCCGTGTTTGGGGAACTTCAAAACTAATATTTGCTTTGACTATGATCTTTTTGCCCTCTGAGCGAAGGGACGCTTTCCTGAACCGTTGATAAGTGTTGTAGAACTGCATAATGTTCATGTTATACATCAACTATTGATTTATTCATTAATGGTTTGGGATGTATACTAAATGAATTGTGCTTGCTTTAGAAGAGTCAAATTCACTCTACATTGTTTTTTTTTCTTTCTGGAGTTTTTAGTTTCTGAATAGTTTGGTTTTTGGTATTGACGAATAGACTCTGCATTTACAATTGTTAGTTTTGAATGTGAAATTTAGAGTCTGAATATGTATTATTTCATTTGGGCACCTCCTACTGGTACACACTTTAGTTCTATAATAACTTAATAAGGCTTAAATGGTACTGCATTTTTCAATTGCTTAACTAGAAGCTCTTTTGCATGAGTGCCAAATCTCCTAAACACATTGACTTTATGTCGCAGCCTTCGAATGATTGTATAGCTTATATTCATATAGCATGAGTAGAAAGTTTTCCCTCTAATAAAGAGTATTTTTTTTCCATATACTTTCTATACAGGCTAGTAGTTTAGAAGGCAATGTTATACGGCTCTTCATAAAAGATGGAACTCATCGGTTCTAGTTCAAATGCCCATCAGAATGATTCTTCAAGGGGCTCGCATGATGCTAGCAAAAGTAATTTGACTGAGAAAGAAGACTTTGTAAACCATGGTATGCTCTTTTCTGACAGATATTACCGATAGTTCTACTTTGGAAAAATAGAATTAGCATGCATTAGCAAACAGTATCTCTGTCATACTGAGTTTTTTATTGAACTTAGACAGATCTGTAACAAGACTCTTTGTTTGTGTTTACATTAATAGGTTTTGCACGCCGCAAGTATTGTTTTTGTTTTCTTTGTTTCCTAGGTTAGTCATATGCATGTGGCTTCTCCTGGTAGGAAAATAAGAATATGTGAAAATAATAGTATATGGAATATGAAATATATTTAAAAAAATCGTTGTATTTTGATGTTGACTTATGTGAAACTCGTCTTAATGATTGATTTCTCCCCTGTCAAATGCAGTCCAGTTTTAGGCCTCTTAGAATATTCTCAACTATATTCTTGTTCTCATGCAGCTGAGATAGCATGGAATAAAATGAGGAAAGAGTGGATTGGTGATCAGTCAAAAAAATTACAGCGACCATCTACTGATTCAACTATATGGTACATGCATATTTCTGATTTTCATTTATTCTCTTAATACACTGTTAAAAATAGGGGCTCTTCATTCAGAAATGTAGGCGTCAACTAAATCGAACAATCAATATTACTATGGACTAATTTATTGACTACTTTGTGAATTCATTCCATATTTTAGAAAATGAATGTATATCATGTTTTTCATTGTCTGGCTTGTCAATATTATGCGGAAACTTTTACTTCAGTAAACATGTACATGTTGCAATAGCTCAACATTGGTCTTGACTGTACCTTTCTACGAGTATCCATAATTCCATATCATGTTTACCAAAATTAACCGAGTCATCTCTTTCAGCCTGACAGCACGTTCAGACGACATGCTTTTCTCTAGAGAACCTTTCTGTCCGCCTATACCGTTATCTGTAAGTTCTGTGAGACGCATTCTTTCCTTTTCAAATTGGAAATGCATTATATTAAAAAGTTATTTTGGTATGTTTGGGTTATGCAGGCAATGGTAGGCTATTTTGTTAAAATTTGGGAAGAGCAAGGTCTCTTTGAAATAGCTAACAGGTAATTTTCTGCTGTAAATTTCAGTAAGAATTTTGCACAATTTTATGTGCAAAGAAGCCATTACAAGCACATTGCTGAGAGTGAGACAGACCCTTTAACATGAGATTGGTTGAAGTTGTTGAATGATGATGTTATCTGGTTCTGTTGGCATCCAAATAAGCTAATTAGCAGTTTCTGCCTGCCACAGCGTAGATTTTTGGGTCGTTTGTGACCGGCTAAACATTACTCTTTGAGATACTTTATATTTTTTTTTACAGTTTTGAACTTGAATGCGATCTCCATTATTACAAAGCGAGCAATCTCAGTATTTTGATGAAGATTAAAATAAAATAAAAAAAGTTGAATTCACACTGTTCTTCATTAGCTTTCTGATGCAATTGTATTCAACTTTGACCAATCACAAGTCCAAAAGTGCTCGAGTCGCGTAAAAGCAGTAGTAGCCAAGGGCTTTTGAAGCATAATGTTTGCAATACACCCAACGGCTCATAGTCATACTTCACTTACTTCAATTTGCTGTGTTCGGATTTAATTGAATTGGTATACACAGCCCTATATGGATCCTTTGCAGTGACCGTAGAGTCGTGGATTGAGTACAGGCGAGTGCAGTTTGATTTTGCACATAGGTCCAATGACTCTCTAGATGTTGCACATGATTCAAATCCCACTTCCAGTGCTATTAACGAGTTACTCGCAATTTTCGTATTTGCATGGGTCCTTGCACCTGTCTGATCCATTGTTGGTTTCACTTTACCAAAATATTCTAAATAACGGGGTGGTAAAATTATGTTTGGTAACCATATGATGTGTTTGGATGAAATAATTGAAATTTTTAAAAAAATTTAGAATTTTCAGCAATTTAAATGATTCAATTGAAGTTCACTCATTTTAAATTTTGTTTGAATAGGATATTAAGAAAAATGTTAAATATTTTGGATATTTTTTTACAAAATTTATATATTGTGTCAAATTTAAAATTTGAAAAATAAAGATTAACTTATAATTTTTTTTTTAAATTAAAGAATCAATTTGTAAAATTTTAAAATTTTGGAGGCCAATTTTAAATTTTTTGGAAAATATGATGTCCAACTTGTAAATTTTGAAATAATAATTACAACTAATTTAACATTGACGAGAAATCTTCCTGTCACCCCTAAATTGTACCTCACATCCTCCAAATGAGTTGTGATTACGCTTTTGTCCTTGCGATAAATTATCGGATTTTTAAAAGAATTTCTTAAATTTTGGATTTTTCATGCAATTATCGGATTTTTTTGTAAAATTTCCCATTTGGCAGTAGGTTCATCAGATTTTTATCGAAAAATTATCGGATATTTTGCAAAAGAATGTAGAAATGACACACATTTTCAAAATTATCAATAAAAATTGAAGGTTTTTTTTAATTTTTCTTTTGGAAGAATTTCCAGATTTTTGAAAAAAAACGGAAAGTAGTTACTAGATATTTGGATAAAAATGGAAACGAAATAAACCTACATATAATTCGGTATATACTAAAATTTTTGGAAATTTTAAAAGTCCGTTAAGCAGTAATGAAACTTTTGAAAAACATTTTTGGTAAAGTTAAGAGGATAAACATATACATATAATGTAAAAGTGTTATAATATCATTACAAAACAAATTATGTTGAGTTCCTAACTACTTCTTTCCAGTGCCTAATACGTCTTGTATATGCTGATTCACATGCTCTTACAACTTCACTATAGTTCTGTCTCCATCGGTCTGTAATGGGAGACAAAAGACAATTGGGTTTCAACTTCACTTGCACCCAATAATTGTTGTTAACAAAACCAACTGCAATCATTTTCTGTCCACTTGATGTTATGCACAGAGCTATCACTAATGGGAAGAATGTGATGTTAAGATTCATGGACGACGAGACCAATATAACAATGTATCTTTAAGCAATAGGGTAACCCATATCAGGAATCAACATCCACTTATCACGACATACACACCAGAGCAATCAACCCGCAACGCACTCCTAACTTCTGGCACCGTGTCATAGAACAAATTGGAATACAATTGATGACATTGATAAACTTCAATATCTAACTGCGTCTGAATCAAAGGACAAGACTCTTCGCACCATCCAAGTAAAGCTGCAATAGTCCGAAAACCATAATTTCCACAGTCTCCCTCTTCAATAATGTCATCAATGCACTAATGCAAGAAAACAAGAAACTGAGACAAATAATTTTGTTTTGAAGACACACTGCACGTTTGACTTTCAGTTGGTTTTGTACATGATGTCTTCGTACTCTGACATCCCTGTGAGCCCTCAGCATACTTCCACTTTGAAGGATCACGATGCACATCACTCTCTTCACCCTTTTTTTCTTCTTATTTCCCTTTATTGACTTGTACTTCACTAGTGGAGGACACGTGAAAGTTATGAATGGATGTGTTAGTTCTCGCATTTTCTTCTTCATCACCCTCTAGCCTACAATATCCAGTGTATTGAAATACTTCTTCAGCTCTTCACACCCTTCTTCCAAATTCATTTGTGTCCTGCTATCTTCCTCAGTAACCTCATACTCTTCAATAAATAATTTTTTTCAAAAGACATATATTGAGTCTAGCGGAATAGGCTTTTCTTATATTTGATACCCTGCAAGTTCACATGCACAAGGTAATCTATGGGTTATTTTAATGAAGGAACCAAGTGTTGTTTTGTCATAACCAACGAATTTTATCCTTTCTAGCTTCTTTTTAATGTGTCGTATACACTGTCTTGAAACAAAGTCGTGCAATCTGGAGTAAAATAAAGTGTTATATCGATGCTCAATGTTGCATACACTTTTCTGAAATGACACTCTAATTGAACCTTATTGCAACTTCAACATGGTGTTAACAACATCGCAACTTCTACATAAATCTTCCCTGCTACTTGACATCATATTTTTTAGTCTCCAATGAGTAGATTCAACCCTAAAAAACATAAATAAATCAAAATATCATTATTTGATAATTACCAATGTAATTATGTTTATATTAACATCAATGCACCTGTTGATTGTTGTGTTTCATATATGAGTGACTATATTAGTCAAGACAGTTACAAATCTTTCTTTATATGGTGTTAACCAAGTTTCATGCATATACTGAATTTTTTTTTTTGAAATATCAGCACATACAACTTCAAAATGCTTTAGGTATACCACAAAATCAGTCTCGGTATTCAAATATATGATGTTGTTCCACATATCCATAACATGCTCATGCTTATGTGATTCGACATACTCCTTACACTTCATACTAACATTTTTTTAAATATGGAACAAACACAACAAATGAGTTGAGTTTGGAAACACAACTTTCACAACATTCATCAATGCCAGTTCACAGTTAGTAACTAAAACATTTGGTAGCAACTTCTCAGAAGCGAACAACTCGTTTTGCTTTTAAAGTGCCCACGTAAATTTTTCCTCCCTTTCATGTTCCAGATATGCAAAACTAATCGAAAATGTCAACTTTGTGGATGTAACACCAACAATCTCAAGTAATGGTAGTCGGTACCTGTTTGTTTTGTACGTACATTAAATCATCAACAAACCCCAACAACTTTTGAAACAAATAAATTAAAATCGAAGCATTTGGCATAAGAAGTACCTGTTTATTTTGTATGTGCAATAAAAAATCAACACAAGATGAAACATGTTTAACAGCTTCATTGAATCAATGTCCTTCCAAAAGATATCAACAATAACATTAGAAGAGTCTTTATTTCTTGTCAAGTATATGTATTTATCTTCATGAATAAAACTCAGAAGATGTTGCATCCCAGTCAACGAACCTCTATTGCTCACATTGTATGTAGACCTACCCTTGTATATCTTGGTAACGCTCGTTAGGTTTTCTGGATCTCTAATTTTCAAAGCAGCAACTATGTATCTGGGAGCCATATTGTATTTGGTGATGTCATTCGCAAATTTTCTTTCATGATCTTTTAAACAACCTAATATGTCATTCCCATTTAAGTTCTTAGCTAGCATATCATTGTAAAACCCACACCTGACCATAACCTTCCAGCCGCTTCCACTTGGCACAAATATCAGCATAAATGGACATTTCACTTTCATAGTATAGTTCTCTTCAACTACATCAGTTTTCTTGTAATTTTCTCCTCTCTCATAACCCATAATAAGTTTATCTCTCATCCATCTCATCCCATTTGTGGTATCGGAACAAATAGTAACAACAATAATACCATGTTGTTTACCAACAAACTGCGCCCATTCCAAAATGTCAGTCCTAGAGGGAATATCTGACATTTACAACATATACAAAATAAATTATCAATGTAAGAGATATAAAAAATAAGGACTCTACAATTATGTAAAAAGTAAACATTTATGTAAAACATACCTCATCAGTGGTGAAAAACTAAGTAAAATCCACTCGGGAACCATCAGAAACAGGACCGCACAATTGAAACATATTGAACAACCATATTTTTTGGTCTTTTCAAAAAATTTGGTATATCGGACTCTAAAAAAAAACAGTACCCAACATGTTTTCCGAAAATTTTCAAAATCTCTGCTAAAAACAACTTCAAAAACTCTACAAATTTTGGATTTTTTGAAAAATCTGATGAAACTACAAAAGATTCTGGATGTTCCCCAAAAATATGAAAATAATCATCGTATTTACGGATTTTTTTTAAAAAATCCGGCAAAACTTCTATGGATTTCCATATTTTTTGAAACATTCCGGTAAAATTGCATAAAAATTCCGACTATTTGCCAAAAAACCGATAAACTTTAACAAATTTTCAGATATTTGGAAAAAAAATCCAGTAAAACATCATACCGAATTTTTAAATGTTCGGTAAAATACATAAAAAAACTCAACTTCGCCGATTTTTTTTAAAACAACTACAAATATTTTGATTCTGCCGGGTTTTTATAGAGAGAAGTTTTTACTACAACATGAAAATTTGGAAGGGAAAATATTGTGAAGGGAAAATTTGTCATTAAGAAAAAATGTGGGGGTGCCAGGTACAATTTGGGGGGGTCCTAGGAAGATTCCTCGACATTGACATGTAAGATATTGAAATTAATTGGATTTGTACATTTTTGCAATAAAGTCCAAATTGAGAAACAACGAGTTGATTTTAGTTGAATTGATCGGATACATTATAAATAAATGTGTAAAAATATATTTAACAAATATCTAATTTACATCAATAATATATTTTAGTTGTATTTTCCATTGAAACTTTGCTTTTCTTTAATTCAAGTCTTGTTTATCTTCAATCCAAGTTTTATATATGCTTTGTTATTGTTATTTTATTTTCTTGATCATGTATGCTAAATCCATGAATGCTTTATTTGTTTATTCGATTTCTATGTTTGAGTAGTCGATTAGGGGTTTATGGTGAAAATGATTGCCTCATCATAACCCTCATGTAGATTCCTAAATAATTTGTAATGGGAACTTTAGAAAATTCGTTTAGATTTTTTTAGCTTAAATATATTCAATTTCAATGAGAAAGTAGGAATACCATAGATATCACATATACGCTGAAAGGGTGTAGTGCGATATCGGAATTAGAAGTATCGAACTATTGGATTGAGGCGACAAAATTGTCTTAAAATTCCAACAGAGAAAATAATTTATTTTTGGCTGCTTTGAAAACGGACGCTGAACAAATACTCTATGCCGACGAAAGTGGGTAGCGTATTTGATCAGAGTAAGACAACACGCTCACAAAAGTGGGTGTTGTTTATTTTTTTTCATTTTCTGCGAAACTTACTTTATTCTCGTAAAAAATTAGGATCTACAAGTGGATTAGAGGCATGAATTAGAGTCCAAAACTTAGCTTGTTTTAATTATTTTATTTGCAACCATAAAAATCATTCACTAACCAATTTTCAATCGTTTTAGCTTTACACCGATAGGATAGAAATTGGTACTCAAACAATTGGTATCTGAGGTTTGATAACCTAATATACTACTTCACATTGTCGTGCATTTATGGTGTATCTAGTTTTTGGCGCCGTTGTTGGGGACCAACTTTGTTTGATATTGAATTTTTATTTTATCACCGTATAAACTAGAGCGTTTTTCTTTGTTTTTGTTATTATAGTTCTCTTGCTACCATCATATGCAAAGAACCCGATCTATTAGAAATTTAGTTGAGCCTGTAAATAAAGTCAACTATTTTTTACACGAGAGATGCCAAAATTTAGTTGAGCCTATAAAAGAGTTTAGAATTTAGGGTTTTTTACACGAGAGACGCTGAATTTTAAGACAATAACAAATGGATGCAAAGGAAGTCGATACCAAAACTCTTAAGGACCGCGTGATCCCCTCTAATAAGGAACCACACTGTAGTATTGTCCATCCACCCATTGGGGAAAATAATTTCGAGATTAAACCTTCTCTTATGAGCATGATCCAGCAGAACCAATTCTCGGGATTATCGACAAAAAATACCAACCTTCATTTATTTATCTTCGTTGAATTCGGTGTCACATTAAAAGCCAACAATGTTGATCAAAATTCTATTTAACTTAGGTTGTTTCTCTTCTCCTTGAGAGATAGAACCCGAGCGTGACTCGAATCCTTGCCAACTAACTCCATAACAACTTGGGCTCAATTAAAAGCTTCATTTCTCGCACTGCATATTTCATCAAGTAAAATGGAACAAGTGAGGAGTGAGATAAATAACTTTAAGCAATAGGAATGGGAATGGTTATTTGACGCTTATGAGTGTTTCAAGGATTTGTTGAGGTTATGCTCGTTTCATGGGCTTGGGAAGTGGCTAATTGTCCAAACATTTTATAATGGTCTCCTTTACTCCACAAGGATGACCCATGATGCGGCTACAGGTGGTGCCCTAATGAACTGTCCTAAGAATGTAGCATATAACCTTAGAGAGGACATTGTGAAAAACCACTACTCGTGGGGAAGCACCCGAGAAATCACTACAAAAGTAGCCCCTAAGACAAGTGAATTCTACAAAGTGAGTCCTTTCAATCATATGAATGCAAAAGTAGACGCTCTCTACTAGAAAATAGAAAATTTGAGCATTACCCAACTTGCACCTACTTCGGCTTCTCCTACAGCATCGGCTATCCCATCGTTCCTCTACTGTGATATTTGCGGAATAAACGGGTACACCGATACTAATTTTTAAATGATCTTCGTCGGAGGGTCTATCCAAGATAATATCAACTATGTGAACAATAACCAACGTGGTAACCCATATTCTAATACTTATAACTCATGGTAGAGAGACCACCCTAATTCTTCCTACAAAAATAACAAACCCCAACAAGCCATAGGACCACCAGGTTTCCAACTAGGCACAACTGTTGCCCCTAGGAAATCCAACCAAAATGAAGAGTTTATAAACCCAAATCTCAATACTAATGAGATCCTTAGACCACTATCCACCAAAGTAGAATGCATTTTCACCACAATAGAATGTTGAAGACTCAAATCTCCTATGGTTGCACAACAACAAGCTTTGTTTTCTGTCCCTCCCGAATCATTTTCAGGAAAACCTAAGAAAAATCCAAGGGAACAAATGAATGTCATTATGACTAGGAGAGGTAAGTTAGTGAAAAGGCATGGTGAGAAGGATAAGCAAGAAGAGAGTACAATTGAGAAGAGTATAGAAATTGAGGAAACTGAGCCAGCAACACCTGAAAAGGTGGTTGTTAAAGAGAAAGAGAAGAAGGAACCATATGTTGCTCCTTCTCCCTGTAAACCCCAAATCCCATTTCTGCAAAGGCTTTCCCAAGCAAAGATAAAGATCTAATTTACGAAGTTTGTGGAGCTACTAAAAAAGCTCAAAATTAATGTAACCTTTTATGAGGTCTTATCTCAAATGCCCACATATGTGAAGTTCTAGAAGGAAATCCTTTCCAAGAAGAAAAACTTTAAAGACAATGAGACTTTGACGCTTATTGACGAATGTAGTGCCTCAATTTAGAATAAACCATCACCTATGTTAAAAGATCTAGGGAGCTTCTCGATTCCCTGCAAGATAGGTGTTATGATCTTTGAAAGAGCATTATGCGATATATGGGCCAACATCAGCTTGATTTTCCTTTCTGATCTGGTGTGATCAGACTGGATCGTCGTGGCCTTCGTATAGGGTAGATGATGATGTGTGTAGGAGATGAGGGGGTGTACCTGCAAGGTACTCCGATGCCAAAGTAAGTTTGGGCTAGAGAGAAAACAAGTACAAAGTGCTAAGGAATGATTTTGAATATTAAATAGTGATCCAACTTGACCCTCTCAAGTGAGAAGGTATTTATAGAAGTAACCCCCAGCACGGGGCCAAGGTCTCCCATTTGACCGAATTATCTGGTCGACCAATAGGAGACTGCCAGGTAGAGGGTCAGGCGCGTGACCCTTTGACCTGACCTAACTATTTCCACGAGTTTCGGGGAGGTTGTTGGTCGCGTGAACTGATAAGCGAGTGAGGAGGACGACGCTCCTAACGGTCATATTGTGCCCAACGGCTAGTTGTGCTCAACGGCTAGTTTTTGCCCAACGGCTAGTTTCTAGCTAATGGGCCTTGCCAAGAGCTGTACTGGATTGGGCCTTGCCCTACTGTGGGCCAAGCGTCTGCCCAGTCCAGAACAGGAGCCCCTCAAGTCTTTGCTCTGAGGAAGAGTGATTACTTGAGATAGCCTCGTGGATTGTTGCCTTTGAATGATAATGTTCGGGACATGCCCCTCGCCTGTTCTAATGTTGAGGTGGCCGACATTGATTCCTAACCAACCTGACAAGCCTTTCGTATGCGAGGACATGCTCGCAGAAATGGCGTTTTTATGTCGACCAAGTTAAGGAAGTGTGCCCGCTGAAACAGTGTTTTTATGTCGACGAGCCCTGACGAGGACATGAGTTGCACGTATTGTCGAGGAAGATATGCTCGCGGGGCTGCTGAAGACTTGGTGAATGTAACGTCTAGCTTTGGGAATGCCAAACGAAGATTATCTTTCTAGCACGTGGCGGCGCATTCAATTCCTGTCAGGCCTAGGGGTCTAGGCAATGATGGCCTTTGCGCTTCCCAAGCGAGCAATTGCTTATAAAGAGGGGGGGGGGGGGAGAGGATTCATTTGCACACTTCACACAAATTCTTCTCCCCAAATCCCTTTGCTCTGCAACTTGTACTTTCGCCGTAGTTTCTTCTCCACCGTCGATCTTCAAAGTCCTCGTCGTGATCTTCATCTTCTACCTCTCTATTTACCAAGTAAGTTCTTCACCTCCCTTTGTAATTTCTATAGTGTTCTTCATTTCTGGAAATCTGCATGAATTTTCCAGCGATTTATGGACTTTCCAGTTGAACGTTCATGTGTTCTTCGATGAACACATGAATATCTGGAGGATCCATGAAGAAAATGAAGAACATGAAGAACATGGGATGACTGTTTATGAACATAGCGTAGAATTATGTAAATTTTCCTAGATTCTGGTTAGGATTAGTTTTAGGTTTGTAGCCGGGAATTAGGCATGTTCGACGCGAAACTTTGGTTTTCGCTCGACAAGTTTATTTAGTCAAGTAAGCTTTTTCTTGCGGAGTCTCCTCATAGAGTCTTGGTGACTCATCCCCATTGTATGGGGAAACTGAAGTCGCCGTGTTCCGTTGTGGTTGACTAGGGCTCGAGGTTATTCCCGACTTATTCCCCGCCCTTTCACTTGATTAGTGGTGGAAGGGTGGATTTGATCTTCGTTGTTGAATTCACTTTTTCTTCCTCTGCTTTTCAGATGAAATGGCTGACAAACACGAGGGGGTCGTCCCCAACGTCGGGGCTGCGCACGAAGAGGTGGAGCAGCCCGTAGAACACGTCAATGTCCAAATAAATGAGGGGGACCTCAAGTGGATCGCCCAGGAGCCCATGTCGACGAGCTTGACATTTATTGAAGAAGAAGCTCGGGAGTTTCTCTACCTTGAAGACCGGGCTGAGGGTGCGCCTACGCATTGGAGGGCTATCTGCCCCATAGAGAACGACCAGATCTGTTCGGTATACCCGGGGATGCGATTCCCCATGTATGAATTTGCCTTTGTGGAGGCGCGGTACCGCCTGTCCTTCACCGATTTTCAAGAGGCTATCTTCTGCCATTTAGAACTATGCCCTGCTCAACTTCATCCCAAACGCACTGGCGTTCATTAGGGCCTTTGAGGTGGTCTGCCGTTATCTGCAAGTCAGGGCGACCGTGGACCTTTTCTTATGTATTTTTCAAATCCAAAGGAACACAGTGGGCCCGAAGCAAAGCTGGGTGTCTTTCAAGCAGTACAACAGGCTCTTCTGGCCGTATTCGAAATCTGTCCAAAACTTCAAGGATAGGTTCTTGGTTGTGAAGCCTATCTCTAAGGCGGCTAAGAGGTCCATTTCTAATTTGAAGACCGTGGAAGTTGATGGTCGACAAGTTGTGAAGGCGGTGTCAAAGTTCCCGCTGGAATGGGTATATGCCCATTTCAGATATAGGATCGACCAATTCCTTGTCAAGCACAAACAACTTAGTGACGGGGACAAGGAATCTTACCGGGAGTTGCATGCCTATGTGGAGAGTTTTAGCCATGCCTTTGTGGTGGACAGGGATGGCAACGAGTTGCTCAGGGAGGATGGAGAGCCTGCTCGGGCGGCTCGCTATATTAATACAAGGGCCTTCCTTGAATGTGAACCCGACGATGTTGCGTTTGAGCTCCCCGATATAGCTTGTTTCTTTGCCCGTGTTTTTAGATACTTGTTCAACGTGCTGACCTCCTCTTTTACTTTTGCAGGGAAAATGGCAGACGCGAGGGAGCATCGGTTGAGGTCCGCTGCGGCCAAGAATCTAAAGAAGGCTGGCACAGGCTCCTTTCCAGGGACCACTTCGAACCCTCTTACCCCGGACACGACCCACAAGAGGAAGCGAGATGATGTTAAGTCTTCATTGGCTAGTTGTTTGGGCGGTTTCGTCGGGGGGAAATTTGTATTGCCATCGTGCTATCTCCAAGGAAGGATTTTTGATGGGGAGAGCTATGTCGTTGTCCCCAAACTCGAGGCATCGGCCATCCTATCTGCTTACCCTCAGGTGCGGAGAAAGCTTCTCTGCCAGGATACGACCGCTATGATCAGAGTGCTGGAGGAGGCATTGGCCCTCGGAGACGCGGAGATGGTTCCGCTAGTCGACCTTAAGAGGGAGCGAGCTAAGATCTCTGACTTGGAGCTAGAGAACGCGAAGATTTACAATGATTTGAAGAAGCTTCAAGGTAACTTGGAGGCCAAGATCGAACTCTAGAAGGAAGTGACCCAGATGAAGGGGGTGGTGACCAAGGTGAATGAAGAGAATGCCCGTCTGAAGGCAAGGATAGCTGAGCTGGAGGGTTTATCGATGGTTGGTCAGGATGAGACCGACGACGAGAAGACCCTGAAGACCCGGAAGAACCTGATCGAGAGGACCCGTCTTCTTGAGCAGGATAATTTGGGGGCAGCTTAGTTTAGTTTCAATGCTACCGTGGAGCAGATGAAAGCCCTCAACTCCGATGTCCAGCTGTTGACCGAGGGGATGGGCATTCTCAATATGGTCGTCAATGGCGAGGTGGTTCCCCCAGAGGTTCCAGGTGATGCAGCTTAGTTATTTGAATTTGTACTTGTATTTTGTTGGCCTACGTGCCATTTGGTTTGTAACCTTTTTGTCGGGCATAACCCACCTTTTGTAACATTAGCTACTCTGGCCTTCAGGCCATATTTATATAAATATCTTGTGTTTAGCATTGTGTATGTTGCATTTATTTGTGTATGCTTTTAATGTTTGAATACTAAGTATAGACATTTTGCTCGACTTGTTTTTTGTTATGCTCGACAGTTTGGGAGACTCGTCGAGGAGGCGAAGCAGTTTCGTCGGTGATGGGACTATGATCTCGGTCGAGGTACTAATCTCACAGGCTTGGAATATTCCCATCGCGAGCTGGGTGTCCTGCCTCGTTGGTGTGGCAACGGCAGATCTTGATTGAGGTATCCCCGTTGTGTGTAGAGTCTACTCGTCCCATAAGCAGAAACTGGATGATGTTGTAAGGTGAAGGATTGTGCTTGCACCGGGGCACGATCCTGTGGTCGAACCATCTCCTCAGTATAGGGTGATCTCGTTGGCGGTTAGTCTTCCCTAGTGGCTGGTCCTAATTGTAATATTGTTTGAACTTTTTAGCGTTCCATGGTCGAGAAAATAGTTCTCCGTCTAGAGTTTCTAGGTAGTAGACTCCAGTGCTTATTTTTTGTTTGACTCTGTAAGGTCCTTCCCAGTTTGAGGCCAGCTTTCCCTCGCGCGAATCCTTTTGGTTTCTGCGTAGGACCAAGCTGCCAACGGGGAAGTCGTGCTTTATGTCTTTAGCATCGTGGCGCAGTGTTATTCTTTGTTTCAGCGAAGCTTCGCGAAGAACTGCCCTAGACCGGATCCCTTTGACCAGATCGAGCTCTTCCCTTAGAGCCTCGTCGTTCAGTTCCTCGTCGAGAGGGGATTCCGTTCTTCTAGACGGTTCTTTGATCTCTACGGATATCATTGCCTCAGTTCTGTAGGATAATCGGAAGGGAGTCTCCCCGGTGGTGGAATGTGGGGTTGTTCGATAGGCCCAGAGCATGCTGTGTCACTCCTCGACCCATATTTTTTTGGCTTCGCCTAGCCTTCTTTTGAGACCACGAAGGATCACCTTGTTCGCAGCCTCTGCCTGCCCATTAGTCTGGCGATGCTCAACGGAGGTGAAGTTTGCTTCGTGCCTAATTTAGCGATGAAGTCTTGGAACTTCCTGTCCCTAAATTGGGTTCCATTGTCAGTCAAGAGGGCTTGGGGTACCCCAAATCGTGCGAGGATATTTATTTTGTAGAAACGAAGTATGTTAAAGGCTGTGATCTTGGCGAGAGCTTCGGCTTCGATCCATTTTGTGAAGTAATCGATGGCCACAATCAAAAATTTGTTTTGGTAAGACCCCATTGTGAAGGGGCCGAGTATATCCATCCCCCACCAGGCGAAGGGCCAAGGCGAGGACATAGTCTTTAACTCGTTAGGGGGTGCCAAGTGCATGTCCCCGTGGCGCTGGCATCGGTCACATTTCTGGACATGCTCCTTAGCATCGTGCTGCATGGTCGTCCAATAGTATCCTGTCCGCAGGGCCTTTCGTGCCAATGATCTCCCTCTCAAGTGTTGCGCATTGATGCCCTCGTGAATTTCATGGAGAACTTCGGGGACCTTGTTCTCCTCAACGCATTTTAGGAGGGGGACGTAGAATCCCCGTCGATAGATCTTGTCTTTGACCAACGCGTGTGAGCAGGCTCTTCGCTTAGTAACGCTGACCTCCTTGCTGTCCTTGGGCAACTCCCCCGTGGTGAGGTAATTGTATACTAGGGTCATCCAGTAGTTGCTATCTCCAATGGCATTAACATCGAGCAACCCTGATGACTTCTTAATACTTGGTCGAGCGAGTATCTCTTGTATGACGGATTTGTTGCCGCCTTTCTTTCTGGTGCTAGACAGTTTCCACAAGACATCTGCTCGCGAGGGATGTACTAGACCTCCCACATGTCAAACTTAGTTATTCTTTCTTTCACCAGCGTGAGATACTCGACCAGGTGATCATTTTTGGCTGATACTCTCCTCGCACTTGTGAGGCTACAAGCTGGGAATCAATGAAGATCTTTACCTCTTTGGCGCCTAAGTCCTTGGCCAGCCGTAAGCCTGCGAGGAAAGCTTCGTACTCGGCTTGGTTGTTCGACATAGGGAAGGATAAGACTAGAGATACCTCAATTAGGATTCCTTCCTTGTTCTCGAGGATGATACAAGCACCACTACCCGTGGAGCTAGATGCTTCATCGGCGAAGATGGTCCATTTGTGCGCCCCGCTAGGCGGGGAGACTGGAGGCGTAATTTCAGCCATGAAATCGGCCAGGACTTGTGCCTTGAGAACCTTCCTGCCCTTGTAGTGGATGTCAAATTCTGAGAGCTCCAAAGACCATTTGAGCATTCTGCCGGCCATGTCTGGTTGGCAGAGCAGCTGTTTTATGGGTTGGTCTGTTCGCACCACTATCGTGTGGGCTAGGAAGTAATGCCTTAACCTCATCACGACGTTGACGAGGGTGAGGGTGACCTTCTCTATCTACTGGTACCTGATTTATGGCCCTTACAGAGCCTGACTCATGAAATATATGGGCTTTTTCCCGTCAGTTGTTTCACGAATGAGGGCGGCACTAATGGCTTCGCTGGTGGAGGAGAGGTACAGGTACAACGTCTCCCCGCTATCTGGTCTTGACAGAACGGGGGTTCAGACAAGGCTCGCTTGAGGTGGATCAGAGCCTGCTCACATTCCTCTGTCCACTCGAATGTGGCTTCCTTTCTGAGGAGTTTAAAAAAGAGCATAGCGTGTTGGGCAGACTTGGCCACGAAGCGAGAAAGTGAAGCGAGCATCCCGTTGAGGGACTGTATGGACTTCTTCGACCTGGGTGTGGGAAATTCAGTGAATGCCCGACATTTATCAGGGTTGGCCTCTATCGCTTCTCGGTGAGGTATAAGCCGAGGAGTTTTCTTGCCCGCACGCCGAAGGTGCATTTTTCGGGGTTAAAACACATTTTGAATTTTCTCGCTTGGTCGAAGACCTTTTGCAAGTGGGCCATGTAATCGCGTTCCTCTTGGGACTCCACGATCATGTCGTCCATGTATACCTCGAGCATGTCTCCAATTTCTAATCGGAAGACTTTGTTCATCATGCGCTGGTACGTGGCCCCAGCGTTCTTCAGACCAAAGGGGATTACATTGTAGTAATAGTTCCCCGACAAGGTCATGAACGCGATATATTTCTTGTCCTTTTTGGCCATGGGAATTTGGTTGTATCCTAAATAGGCATCCATGAAGGACAAGAGCTTGAAACCTGCAGAATTGTCTACGAGCTTATCTATGCTGGGAAGAGGATAAGCATCCTTCGGGAAAGCCCGATTGAGATCATTATAATCAATGCACATACGCCATTTTCCATTATTTTTCTTGACAAGTACAATATTGGACAACCAGGTTGTATACCTGGCCTCCAAGATAAATTTTACCTCTAAAAGGTCCTGTACAAGTATTTCGGCAGCCTGTGCCTTTTCATCGGATTTCTTGTTCTTGCGCTGTGCGACGGCTCGAGCAGCTGGGTTGATGGTCAGTTGATGGCATGCAGTCTCAGGGTCAAGGTCGGGCATGTCCGCGGCACTCCAAGCAAACAAATCTGCGTTGTTCTCCAAGCATGTCTTCAACTGCTGCTTTACCTCGTCGGGCAGCCCTGCGCCTATCTTCACCCCTCTGCTCGGGTTATCTCTGAAGGTGATGACCTCGAATTCCCTGTCAGGTATTGGACGCATGATGGTCGACACAGGGGAGCTGACTGACGCTACCGAAATGCCTTTGTTCCCCTCTTCCTCGCCTTTTTCAGAAATTTGGCTGTCGAGGTCGATCGTGTGTACTAGGAGAGCTGGCTTCTTGTCAGGCTGACTTTCTTCGCTGGGATGGTCTTCCTTCCTTACCCGCTTGGCGGCCTTGGATGTTGCACCTATTGAGCTTTGTCCTCGGGTAGTTACTTCAAAGCATCTCCTCGCAACTTCTATATCCCCGTGCAAGGTCGCGACGTGGCATTTCTCCATATAATACTTCATCTTGAGATGAACGGTTGAAGGGACGGTGATCAGCTCCGCTAGGGTTGGTCTTCCCAGGATACATTGGTACAGCGATGGACAGTCAATTACTAGAAATTGAGTTTTGATCAACTTTGATGCCTCTTCTTCCCCGAACGTGACGGGGAGCTCCACGTACCCCCAGGGTTTGGAGGTAGCACCGTTGAACCCTTCGATATTTGATCCAATGTATGGTGAGAGGTTTGTCTGGTCGAGCTTCAATGCCCAGAATAAATCGGTGTACATGATGTCCACCGAACTGCCCTGGTCGACCAGGATCCGTCTGACATCAGTGTTGGTCAGCCTTGCCCTAATGATAAGGGGAATGTGTGAATTCGGGGAGCCCCTAGGCAGTTCCTCACGGTAGAATTTGTTGGCTGAGAATGCCCCCGAACTTTCTCGAGTGTGAATAGTTGATCGGGACTGCATTTGATGAGCTGGTCAAATTTTCTCTTAACCGACCCCACTGTGAGCTCGTTGTTTATGCCACATGAAATGACCATTGCCGTTGGGAAAGTCTCCCAGGTGCTGTGTGCGGATATCTGGGGAGGATCCTCGAGGTAGTCGGGGATGACGAAATCCTTTGGCCGTGTGATTGACATGGCGACCTGTGGGGGAGGACTGGGCGGTGAAGATTTTGTTTCCTTCTTGGTCTCCGAAGTCTCTCGTCGGGAGGATTCACCCTTTTTTATATACTGCTTCAGGTGACCCTCCTTGATGAGGATTTCAATGGCATCCTTCAGGTGCACGCAATCTTCGGTCACGTGGTCGTGGCTGCGATGGAAGCGGCAGTATTTACTCTTGTCCGTGTTGCCCTTTGACGATGTTGGCTTGGGGAACCAAACACCTCCCTGCTTGAATTCCGTGTTGATGCATTCGGAGAGAATGCTCTCACGGGGAGCCGTCAGTAGGGTATATTCTGTTAAACGACCAGCAGGTCCATTGCCTTCACGAGGACGATCGTCTCGTCGTCTCTCCTTATCACGTCCGGGGGGCCTCTGATTCGCCTATTTTTGTTGGCCGGGAACTCTCTTGATCCCTAGAGTCACGGGCCTTATATGCGACCTCTTTCTCCTCGTATTGTATATACGCTTGAGCTTTATGGAGTAATTCAGCCAAGGTGCGAGGGGTCTCTATGCCTACTGCCTTGCGGAATTCGCTCTTCGGTCTCAACCCCTTTTTGAGGAGATATTTCTTTATATGGTCTGTGGTGCGGACCTCAACAGCCTCCTTGTTAAAACGCTCGATGTATGCACGCAAGGGATCATCCTTGCCCTGTATAATGGCTTCGAGCATGGCCTCCGACTTGGGATAACGTTGGGAGGCAGTAGAGTGCCGGGAAAATTGGTTTTTTAGATCCTTCTAGGACGTGACCGAACCTCGGGGAAGCCGCTTGTACCAGGCCATGGCCCCTTCCTGAGAGTGATGGGGAATAACCTACATTTAATAGCCCCGCCCACATTATGATAGTGGAGCATGGCTTCAATTTTTCTATATGCTCGTCTGGGTCGGTGGTCCCATCATAAGTGGCCAAAGGAGGTGATTTTTCCAGCCCGCGAGGAATGCGCGTGTCCATGATCTCCTGAGATAGGGGTCCATAGACATCGTCGTCACTGCTCGCGTTGGATGACCGACAGAGGGAATTACTGCATCTGCGACTTTTACTGCGTCGAGGAGAATGTCTGCGTGACCTGCGGTGCTCATGCTGGCATTTCGTGGGCCTGGTCCTCTTCGGGGTAGGAGAGCATCTGGATCTCCGCGGAGGAGATCGGTGTCGTTTTCTGGCAACTCCTAAATAAGGTTCTTCCGATCTTGACCGTCCCCTGACGGGAGAAATGCTACTGGATCTGTCCCACCTTCGTTTCTGAGGGGGAGACTGAGGGCGTGGAGAGGGGCTGCCAGGCTTATGCGAAGGACATTGCTCCTGGAGAGCGTGCTCGAGCATGCTGATCTTCTCGCCCTGTTGGAAGATCAGGAAGTTGGACCTGCTGAGAGAGGCGATGAGGGCAGCAGTTCCGGGGTCAGCGTTTTGAGGAAGAGGTATAGACTCAAAGACGTGACTAGCGGCTTGTGTGCGAGGCTTGACGTTGTTGGAGAACGAGGATGCAATCTTCCCGTCACGATGATCGTTCTCCATGATAACAGCTCCGGGGATGGGGTGGTCGGCATTGTCTTGCACAATGGTGACAACAAGATCTTGATAAGTATTGTCATTTCTATTGGAGGCCATGATGATCAAGTGAGTTTTGGAGAGAAAGCTTTGGTCTTTTGGGTGAAAAGATGAGGTATCTTGAATCGAAAAGATGGGGAAGCAGTTGTTCCCATAGACGGCGCCACTGATCTGGTGTGATCAGACTAGGTCGTCGTGGCCTTCGTGTAGGGTAGATGATGATGTGTGTAGGAGAGAAGGGGGGGTCTACCTGCAAGGTACTCTGATGCCAAAGTAAGTTTGGGCTAGAGAAAAAGCAAGTACAAAGTGCTAACGAATGGCTTCAAATATTGAATAGTGAACTAACCTGACCCTCTCAAGTGAGAAGTTATTTATAGAAGTAACCCCCAGCGTGAGGCCAAGGTCTCCCATGTGACCGAATTATATGGTCGACCAATGGGAGACTGCCAGGTGGAGGGTCAGACGCTTGACCCTTTGACCTGGCCTAACTGTTTCCATGAGTTTAGGGGAGGTCGTTGGTCGCGTGAATTGACAAGCGGGTGAGGAGGACGCTCCCAACGCTCATATTGTGCCCAACGGCTAGTTTCTGACTATTGGGTCTTTCCAAGGGTTGTACAAGATTAGGCCTTGCCCTACTGTGGGCAAAGCTCATACCCAGTCCAGAACACTTTCCATATGCAAAAGGCTAAACCTAGGAGACATGAAATCAACCAAAATTTCTCAATAACTTCTAGATAAGTCAATAAAATATGCCTTAGGTATTTTAGAGGATGTACCCATCAGGGTCGGGCACCTCTATATACCTATAGAATTTGTGATCATGGACATAAAGGAGGATTCTTATGTCCCCATCATCTTAGGCAGACCTTTTATGGCTACGGTTGAGACCATTATCTATGTGAAACAAGGAAGGTTAACCTTTGTAGTAGGAGATAAAAGGATTGAATTTGTGTTGCCCCACTTAATGAAAATTCCTATCGTCTCAGACTCTTGTTACAGTTTTAATATGACTAGCCAAGATGTCAAAGAATACGAAACCAAAAAGAAGAAAAATGCGAGAGAGAGAGGGAGAGAGAGAGGAAGGGAGAGAGAGAGAGAGAGGGAGGGAGAGAGAGATAGAGAGAGAGAGAGAGAAAGAGAGAGAGAGAGAAGGTTTGTGAAAACTGGCCCTCAAAGCCGAAGTACTAGCACATGAGGCAATCCCAAATTTTGAAAAGAAACCAATTCCACCGGACCTCAAATATGAACTCACACATAGAAGAAAAAAAGAAAGGGGTAAAGAGTGTGTGAATAAGATGGATAGGTTTAAGTGGACCCCTAAAGTTGCTAAGCACAATGTGAAGAAGCTGACTTTGATGGAACCACCATGAGTGATTGCACTCAAGGACACCCGAGCTAAACGACTTTAAACAAAGCGCTTCGTGGAAGACAACCCGCATTTTTAATTATTATTATTTTTTTGTTAAGGGAAGAGCAATTGTAGCAAGTAGAAGAACAGCTTAGGCAAAGTGCCATAGTTGATGATATTCAGCAGATGATGCAGCAATAAGGTTTCAGTGAGTTTTTCTATACCTTCTTTTACTTTTTTCAGAACATTAAGAACAATGTTTATTTTGTTGTATGTTGGGTTGTTGTCTTTTGTGTGCACCTCAGTTATATTATCCCATAATTTTTAACCGTGTGAAAAAAATTGGAAAACATTTAATCCTGAATTTAATGGAGAAATATAAAGTCTGAGGGAATAGAGGTTGAGTCTTAGGACCCCCAAAAAATTTTGATGAGTCCGGTATTATTTTAACATCGTAGGTCTTCCGAATGAGATGTTAATTTGAATCATTTTGTACCGTAGTCTTAAAAATTTGAGAAGCATCCCCCAAGTAGTTTATTAAAATAGTCTGGAAAAATATTGATTTGTGTACTCTATTTGGTTAGTTGAGGATAAAAGTGAACAAGAAAGAAAAAAATTAAAAATTAAAAAATATTGATAGTAAAAGGCAACTATACTCTCTAAGTTTGATAACCTTCACCTTGTTATTCAACCCAATGGTAGTTTAACCCTAATGTCAATGAAAAAAATCATGTGTAAATTTACATGTGAATAAAAAGCAGCTAGTTGGAGTAAGTTGGGCTTTCCCTAAAAAGGCGTTATTCCCAAATGTTAGCTTTCATATGAACTTTAATTAAATGAATGAATAAATAAATTCTTAGTTGACATTATACATATGCGATGATTATTTATACTACATTGTCTTAATCTGACTATTTCAAATAAAAGGGAGAGAAAATCGAGTGACAAGACATAAATACAAGTCCATGGTTAAGTTAACATCAAAGGAACGAGATATAGTTTGTATTTTATGCAATTTGTGTTCTTATAATATCTTTCGAGCCAAACTAGTACAAAGAGAATAATTCTTTAACCGATCAGAACAAGGATTCACATATGAGTATTGGTATTCTCATTTTAATAAGTTTTCACATGATGATACACTTGTGTAAATAATTTCTATGCAAGAAAGTTGCTTGAGGACAAGAAACAATTTAAGTTTGGGGGTGTTTAATATGTGGTGTTTACATCATATTTTTACCTTGTTTTCATTCTATTCTTATTGTGTGATTTCCCATTTTATCTTATTTTATACGCTTTGGTGTGTTATTTATGCTTTCAGCTAATAAGCAATGTTTACGAACAAATTTAAGTGAAAATGATCATTAATCGCACGAAAGAGAAGTCCTCTAGTACTAATTTCCAGCAGCCAACACGGTTGGGCCATGTTGGCCATATGCCCTCATACTTGCTAGCAAATAGCAACATGGTTGGGTAGTGTTGTCTGACACACCTGTGTTGCTCATTTGCCCCCCTCCCCCTCGTGTTGCTTAGAACACATGTGTTTCTCAGCTAGACCCCTCATGTTGGGCCTGATTTTAACTACAATTTTATTTTATATTTTGCAACGGTTTCTGACTCTTGGTGATTCCCAACTGTTCCAAAAATATGCTTAATGCTCTTTAGTGTGAATATATGAATTTAGTGCATTGAGATGTAAAAATTTGTAATAATCAGACCTAGAATTTATTGGAGAATGACACCTGATCTTACCTTAGTTTATGCCCTAGTTACATTGCAAGTTTATTTTCCGCCAAGTTATTTCCATTTCAAGTAGTTGTATTTTCCATTGAAGCTTTGCTTTTCTTTAAATCAAGTCTTGTTTATCTTTAATACATGTTTCATTTATGCTTTGATATTTTTATTTTATTGTATTAATCATGTATGCTAACTCCATGAATGATTTATTTGTTTATCCAATTTCTATGCCCGAGTAGTCGATTAGGGGTTTAGGGAGATGAGGATTGCCTCATCATAACCCTCATGTAGATTCCTAAATAATTTGTTACGAGAACTTTATAAAATTCATTTCGATGTTTTTGATCTGAAATTTATTCAATTTCGCTGCAAAAGTATGAATACCATATATATCGCTTATATGTTGAAAGGATGTAGCATGATATCAGAATTAGAAGCACCGAACTATTAGATTGCGACAAAGTGTCTTAAAATTCCAACAGAGAAAGTAATTTTATTTTTGGTTGCACTGAAAATGGACTCTAAACGAATACTTTCGGTCGACGAAAATGGGTAGCGCATTTTATCAGAGCAAGACAACACGCCGACGAAAGTGGGTGTTATCTGTCTTCTTCCGTTTTCTACGAAACTTTCTTCATTCTCGTAACAATTTAGGATTTTCAAGGGGATTGGAGGCATGAATCAGAGTCCTAAACTCTGCTTGTTTTAATTATTTTATTTGCAACCGTAAAAATCATTCACCAACTAATTTTAGATTGTTTTACCTTTACATCGATAGGATAGAAATCAATATTCAAATAATTAGTCTATGAGGTTCGACAACCTAATATACTATTTCGCAATGTCGTACACTTGCGGCGTGTCACAAAAGCAATCATATCTTAGGGATTTATTTATATTTCAAATTCGGTTCTTAAAAAATTCAGTTCAAAACTCCACTTTGGTTCGAGATAAGTCAGTACAAAATCTCAGTTTAACTGAGAGACTATCCGCTCGAAGCTTTATTCGTGTTTGGCGTGAAGACTAATTGCTTCATTCCATTGTTTGCTGTTTCGTTGGAAGTAAACCTGAAACTTCATTTTTCCTTGTATAAGGGGGTTCGTGAGCTTGACCTTCTAAAAGCTCATAATCATTATTGGAAACTCTCAAGATCAATTCTTGGGGAAAAGAGTAGGTCACTTCCTTAAGACCGAACCTCTATAAATCTTTGGTGTCATTTATCTTACCTTAATTCTTTATTTTCATAACATTATCTTTCCGCTGCAATATTCAAACGTTTTCATCAAAATATTTTTATCACTCTGGTTTAGAAAATAATTTTGTTTTAAACCAATGTTTTTAAAATCCCCCAAATTCACCCACTCTCTTGTTTGTGGAGTCACATGTTCAATAATTAGATTTAGTTCTCTAGGTCAAATAAGGAAATTGTGAACCCCTTTTCCCAATTGGGGTTTTTTCTCATGATATTGCTAGCCATGGATTGTGACCGGTTGGTGCTGTGAGTCGTTTTTCCCCATTTTTCCATTCTGACATTTGAGTAAGTGGTTACAGGTTAACTGTCGTTTCCACAGATGACGTCAATGTTTCTTCCAGTAAGGAAGCGTTTATGTGATAATGAATCTGGTCAGGTTTAGGTATCTTCGAGAATGAGTGTCCTATGTGATTCGTTACCCCTAATGAATTTGGGATGATACTTGTAAACACTATGACACTCAAGTTAGTGCATATCAAATGAGAGAGATATAAATTTCAAGAAATTTGTGTGTACCTTAATTTTTTATGTATGAGCTCCCTTATATAGGGGTTTCTCTAGGGTTTATGAAAATCTGTAATTGTTAGTTCAATAATCATCATCTAGATAGACAAATGTCATAATATAATTTGTTATGTCATCTGACAGTCATTTTTTAACTATTTAT
This sequence comes from Lathyrus tuberosus, assembly GCA_022829125.1. Taxonomy (NCBI): domain Eukaryota; kingdom Viridiplantae; phylum Streptophyta; class Magnoliopsida; order Fabales; family Fabaceae; genus Lathyrus; species Lathyrus tuberosus. The sequence continues at coordinate 641,987 of JALAZF010000592.1, forward strand.
ATGAATTAAGCGCTTTTCTAAAACAAGTCTATACTTATTTTCGAGATCCTAGAACATTCATTTAAATATCATTTATAAGAGTGATATTTCGTTCTCTAATAACGTTGCCTAATGCCATTATAGAATATCAATATAAGCGTCTCTTACTTTATTGAACTTCATACTTTTAGACTTCATTCATTCTTAGGCCAGAATATAGACTTTGGAGCAGGTAGAAACAATAATATTCAAATTGTTTCGCGTCTAACCATCACAAATTATCAAGACTAGATTTTGAAATTTTCTCCAACAAAACGTCATGAAAAATAAGAACTTCATTAATTTTTTATTACGGGAAACTTAAAGCTAAATTTTACAAAACTGTATTCATATTGAAAAGCTAAACTTCATTAATTTATGCGTAATATTACACATACGTGTATTTGCTTGTGACCCTAACGTTCATCTCTGATATAGCAGAAAACTAACCAATTCAACACTTGTGAATTTTTTTCATCTGTCGGCCAAGGTGGCCCTACTAGCTTCTCTCGCTGTGACCGACAAAATAGTCTGTAATTTGTCTATACATATATATAGGTCAAGAAAAGAAGCTCTTGCTAGCTGTAAATACATAACTTGTAAACAAATTTTCAGCTCTATGAACAATACTATAGTTATATTATAATGTAAGATATTATCAACAACAAAAAAACATTACTTAGGTGGTGAATAAATGTTTCTTGTTTCATGTGATTTTGTGGTATGGTATGCTTTAATTAAGTGCATGTACTTTTCACACCTTAGAGAGTTCTTTATCTATGAATTAAATGTAACATTCATTTGTCACCGATGCATAAAATTCATATTGCATTGCAAAGAAGTTAATTCCAGCTTTTTATTTTTAATAACAGACAAAAATGGTGCTAAAAATAAATAAATATTTTTAGATATATATTATGAAAATGATTGTGACAATGATTTGATTAGGCAATTTTTTAATACATCACCCAATTTTCTTAGACACCGCGTGAAATTTCGTTTATGCACTCTGATTTCGGATGTGCACATCCAAACGCACCGTGACCTTAAAAAAAATTTGTTCTGGATGTGCATACGCGGAAGGCATCCGGATCTGCATATCCGGAATAATTGCTGATATATTTGAACCTGCATGATCACTTCCCCTTCCAATTCTCAACCTTTCTTCTTCCACACTCACCCTCACCAACCCAGAAAACACTACTTCATCAATACCATTTCTCACTCAAAAACTTCAACTTTTTGGTGCAACAAATCAAAGGGAGCAAGAGAAGATTGAATTTCAGGTAAATATTCAACTTCATCCACTACATTGCTCACATTATCAATCTACTTTTTTTGGAAAAAACAAGTTACGCTAATTCCGGATGTGCACATCCAGTACGTATTGAGCATGAACTTGTCCGGATGTGCACATCCGGAAAAGTGCCTCGAACTTATTAATTTTAATTTTCAGCAATTTTTAATATGTTTTAGTTATACATATTTATTGTTCTATTATTGTTTATAAATAGATATGGTGCACACCGATAACATCTCAAAAGAATTAGTTTCGCGATTTCCCCGAAAGATGAAGCGATTATTGTAAAGTCAGTTGATGTCGGCGGTGACTTTAATAACAAACAAGAGTTTGATGATCGTGAAAACATGCTCACATATATTCGTAGGACGGCTATTGAGCTTGGCTTCGGTGTAAATATCAGAAGATCGGATAATGGTTCGGAAAGAAGAAAGGCCTTTGTAATTTTGGGGTGCGAAAGAAGCGGGAAATATCAGGTTCCTCTACGAAAGTTAAAAAAAGACGAGACCGGTAATAGAAAATGTTAGTGCCTTTTTAAGATTGGTGGTTACATGGTAGCTTCCAAAAAATGGAGATTTAGTGTTCGTTGTGGTATACATAAAGAAGAGGAAGGTCATGCACTTGTCCGTCATCAACTTATCCTAGAGTTGGAGACGCATAAAGAAGCATACTTGCGTCTGTATGAAAATCAAGAAAAATATGACAAGGTTTACGAGTCAGTGGTTCCGTGGTTGAGTGGTCCGGCCCCGGTATCGAAATGGATGAGCTTCCCCGAGATGGGTCATCTTATCGCATGCGCGTACGATATGGTGTGTATTGACTTGACGCGATACGGTTTTTTGGAAACCTTTTTTCCACTCCACACCGCACCACCGTCCAATCCAAATGATCGCATGATGTGTATCGGATGGCTTGCGAAATCAAGACATTTTGTACAAGTTATCTTGAAACCCGGATGCCCCATACCACCTAAATCACCGCAATGGGCGACGCATGCAACCGCAATTGCCGAGTCGTGGCCGGATAGTTTTGTTGAAAGGATGCTTGAATTCGAAAGATTGAACGCAATTGAAAAGACATCAAAGGCGAAAAAGTCGAAAGGTCAAGCTCCGATAGATTTAGACGGAAACTTTTGTTTTAACTCTTTTGTATAATCGTACGACAAAATGTACATTTTTGAAGTGAAATATATTGAATTTTTATTCATATGCCTTTTTAATGCACTTATGAATTTTATTCCAATGAAAGCATTCCAATTGGTTGCATAACATAGTCAATTATGTTTGAAAAATGTATCAGTTAAATATTCTGATTTGCAGATCCGGAAATTTCTGGATGTGTACATCCAGAACCAATATTTGTAAGGTTTTTTCGGATCTGCACATCCGGAACGAACTTAGGCAGAAATTACTTTACCCTAACTTTTCTATAAATTAGGGGTTTCATTTGATATCTTTCACACAAACTCTAAATGCCTCAATTGTATGAAATCAAGTTCCGTTGGTATGTCCTAAGTGTCCCCTACACCGACGGCAAAACACGCGGTCGCACGTTTAAGCTAATGAGGGATATCTCCATCGGCGAGATCATTGACGACATCGAACATCTCCTACCTTACAGAGACAAACGGAAGGTTGCGAAGCTTCAGTATCGTTCACCTTCGGTTGACAACGAAGGGAACGCCGCTTACAGCCTTGTTGAGCTCAAGAATCAAGAGGATGTTAGAGCGATGTGACAGACTTTTTTCGGTTACGAAGAACGATTCCTGCTCGAGTTCGAGGCGACTGTCAAAATTCGAAGAACGGTCGATGACATCTTAGAGATATGCAAGCGTCCACCGGGCTATTGATATTGTAATATTTAAATTTCTGTCGATGTAATGGCGAATTTTTGAATGTAATCCCGATTTTATTTTTTGAATGTGAGAAACATTGTTGGATTTTTGGTGTTCTGCATCAGGATTTATTCCGGGTTTGCAAATACGAATATTTTCCGGATGTGCACATCCGAAAAAAACTGAAAAATTAAAAAAAAAATGCGTCTGAATTTGCACATTCGGAACATAGAAATATTTTTGTAAGCACGTAATGTGCCTAAGAAGGTTGGATAGAGTGTTAAAAAATACTCTTTGATTATTGAGTTGAGCCAAAAAAAAATAAATAAATAAAGTGACGTTGATCGAACAACTTATATCTTTGAATATCTTTATTTTATCATCTCTAATTTTTTTTGGCTTTTTCCTCTCTATGGCCATTATGAATTACATGATCTATCAAAGAGAAGAAAAAACAAAATGAGATCAACAAATGCTAATTCCACTATTTGGTTTCCATACCGTTACCAAAATATAATCATACATTTTGTTTTCACATTGGATAGTGTAAGACTTAACTTTAGCTCATGTCAAACCTCATTTTAGTAAAATACTGTTAAGTAGACAAAATCGATTTTTTCTTCAAACGTTAAACCCTAAATAATTTTTATTCTAAAGGCTTGTTACCAAAAATGTGGCATTGTGAAGGAATCTAACAGGGAAAAAGAAATGTTGGAGTAGTAAAATCTAGCACCTTCCCCATGTCAGTTATCATCATCACATTCACAATGTCGACAAAGAATTGTGATTATTTCATGTTTTTTTTATAATAATAATAATAATAATTAGGATAGACAAATTTGAACTGACTGATTGAAACCGACCGATCCGTTATTTGTTTTGTGCAAATGGATCGGATCAGATCAGGTGTCGAGTTGATTCGATTGTTTAATTTGCATAGTATATAGTTGTTTCGGTCGGACTCAGATGCTTATTTTGAATGCGACAAAAACAAAAATCGACCAAACTTAATTAATATATATTTTATTTATTTTTATTAACTCATTATAAAAATGAGATTTATAGTGTTGCAGGATATTATCATTTTTATAATTTAATGATGGCATTGTGTACTTCCAAAAATTTAAGACATATAATATAAAATTTTAAGTATTATTTAGTTTACGGTTTAAAATATGATAATGATTAAAATTAACAACAAATAATATTAAAAATATTAACCTGTAACAATATTTTTTAAAATATTTATTATAAAAAAAATTATTTTTATAGGTTTAATAAGTATTAAACCGACTAAGTCGATTCAACTTAACCGCTAAATCGACTTAACCAACTCCGACAAAAATCAAAATTTTATCGATTGAAATTAGGTCATAAAATGAAACTATGATTTACGTTGGATTTAAATTTTGAGTCTGAAATTGACCGATTGTCCGGCTCTAATAATAATAATAATAATAATAATAGGGTTAGTTGCTATATATGTGTATATTGATTTCATTGATAGATGAAATTGATTTCAAATAATTCGTACCATCATAACAAAGGATTATTCTACTTGTCAAATCAATCATGCATATGCCCTACTGAATTTCAAATCATCCTTTGAGGGTCCATTAATGGATAGATAGTTTCTGAGACCCACCCCACCATTCATTGATGAACTTCACAAGTTCAAACACACCGTTGCTCTTGTTTCATTCATCACAATTGACTATATTAGAATCTATCTGTCCCATTTATTAACTTTATTTTTGTTTTATTATGCATTCTCTCTTTCTGTTCATATATTGTTTTCGTTATTTTGGCCTTTAGCTACATTTCCATCCTTTTCTTTTTCTTATAAAAAAAAATCATATTATTCTTCCACTAAATACATGTAGCCTTAAATTTAAGATAGAAATTTAACAAGTATGTGTCTATGATCTAGTTGGACTTAGAAAGATATGAAACACAAATTAAGATCCACATTTAAGGCATTTTCATCTACCTCTTGTACACCCCATCATCTTTTTTACCTTTACAACCAAGCTAACAGGTTTTCTGTCATAAAGAGATGGGAAAGAATTAAAAGTTGTTGGAATGGGAAAAGAAAAAATGACAATAGCTTAAAGGTTTTAATTTAATACACCTTAGGTGATCACAAAAAAAATCAAGACAAATATGTGGTTCAGGAATGAAGGCGTGACATGCAAACAACTAGTGAGATCATATAACAGATAAGTGCAACTTTTAGGCTTTGATGGTGAGAGGAATAGAAGGGAAAGTTTTTGGTAAAAGGGAAGAATTGTTGAAAAAATATATATAAAGATTTTGGAGAATTTATTTTTATTTAAAAGTTACTATTTTTTTAATTTAAGAATTAAAAAATTGTAGAGGAGGAGGAGTTTTGAAATGTTTTCGAAATTGTATAAATATAATTTATATTGTTATAATATTTCAAAAATTAAAAATATATTAATGATAAATACATTTTATTATTTTATATAATATTTTAAAAAAAAAATGTTAATTTTTTTTATATATTTTTTTAGAATTTTTTTTTTAAATAAATTTCTTTCTTCTCCACTCCAAAGGTTTAACATTTATGTTTCAGGATAAGAGCACTCATGTTCCTATATTGCACATATGGAAGAAAAGGAAAAGTCTCATTTATTTTTTTAAAGTGTGGTTTTTTTATTTTTTACACATACCAAAACAATTAATAATTATTATTACTTTTTAAATAATAATTATTTTTTTCTACAATACCTTAACTTTTTAGTAATTTATTTAACCTTTCTTTTATATATAATAAATGATTAGAAATAATTTTGACAATACTATAATAAATACTACATTCTTCTTTGAAATGATACCAAAAAAATAATTTTTTTCTAAATAATAACACTTAAAAAAGAACGGAAAAAGTAATATACAAGAATTTAGTTGTGCTTCCACCGTTTTGTGCACGTCTAAAATAAAGACTTGTGACATGCACCATGACAATGCTGCAACATTGTTTAGGTATGGATATAAATAACCAATATGTGGATCATAGCTTGCAATTGTTACAAAGACATGGTAACAAAAACACATGCTCGTGGAAAATAAAGTTATTATATGAAACACTTTGTTTTAAGTTGAATTTTTGAATTCGCAGAGAAGCAATCTCGGTGTTATGAGGCGGCGCAGGTGGCGTTTCGGCGGGCGGCCTTCGGTCGGGCTCATTATTGCTCTCGTTTTGGTCGATGCATGCGTTTGAATTTTTGAATTCAAAGAGAAGCAACACTTCGTCAAGTGTTGTTGTGGAATGAAAAATGACAATGTTTGGAAACAATGCAACTTTTAGTTTAAAGGTGTCGTTTTAGCAAGGGTCGCAATCTTGTGAAACAACACATATATGACCTATAAATGCATCATTTCGGAATTTAGAAAATCACATCACAAACCGAATAACCTCTTGAACTAATTTCAAACTTTTTTCGCTACAAATCGAGTTTTCGTCAGTCTTGCACAAATTCGATATAAGGCTGAATTATCCTGGGTATTCCTGCGTTCCAACTCTAAGACATATTTGAGGGTGCTTGAAATACTTTTAAGGAAAGTGATTTTGTTCACGATTTAGTCCTGGATCCATTTGACTTTGCCGATATTTCTAACAATCTTAAAAGTATTTAAATAATGACTTTCGACGTTGCAGTTTCAAGCATTAAGGTTATGAACTAGGACCTTGTAAAGTTGGATACTCAATCTGCAACAGAAATCTGGAAAGCATTCGAGTTTAAATTCAAGGTCGAAGAGGAAGGTACAAAGAAATTTTTAATTTCTAAATACTTTGATTTCAAACTTATAGATTTCAAGCCCATTCTTCCCCAAGTGCACGAGTTACAGGTTCTCGTGAATAAAATAAAAGATGTGAAAGTAGACATTCCTGAGACCTTTCAAGTTGGTGCAATCATTGTAAAATTACCACCTTCGTGAAAAGGATATAGAAAGAAATTGTTGCACAATTATGAGGATTTTTCTCTAGAGAAAATCCAGAAACATCTTCGAATCAAGGAGGAATCAAAGGAAAGGGAGAAATCATAATTTTCTAGTCTTTTCAAAGGCATTATTGTGGCAGCCAAACAGAAAAGGAAACATGATGACATGAAAAGTCATCTTGGACTTAAAGAGGAACATAACAAATTCAAAAATTCTGGCGGTCTGAAAGGTCTGAAAAGCGGTTATTTCGTATGTGGAAAAACAGGACACTATGCTCAATATTACAGGCATAACAAGTAAATAAATGATATCAATGCAATTCATGCAAATGATGACATAATCGTTACGGTGAGCGAAATAATGACAATCAAAGGCAAAGTGCAAGGATGTTGGTATGACCCATGTGCTACAGTACATGTATGTTATGCCAAGGTTGCTTTCAAAACCAATTCTGAGGCAATTGATTGACAGAAAGTACAAATGGGAAATAAAGTACGATCTAAAGTTGTTGGAACCGGATCCGCCGAACTCAACTTTACTTCTGAAAAGAAAGTCACTCTTGTTAATGTGCTTCATGTCCCCGACATGACTAGAAATCTTGTTAGTGGGGATTTGTTGGGTAAAGCGAGAATTAAATTTGTATATGAATCGGGCAAACTTATATTGACCCGTAATGGTGTATTTATAGGAAAGGGATATTCTGCCGAGGGAATGATCAAACTTTGTACTACTGATAATATTATTAATGAAATTTCGAATTTTGCATATATGCTTGAATCCATTTCTTTATGGAATTCTAGATTAGCACATATTGGTATTAGTACTATGAAAAGATTAATTAAATCCGAATTGATCTCAAGCAATACTCATGATTTCAAAAAATGTGAAATATGTGTAAAATCAAAGATGATCAATAAACCTTTCAAAAATGTTGAAAGAAAATCAAATTTGCTTGACCTTGTGCATGTTTATTTGTGTGAATTTAATGGCATGCTAACCCGTGGGGGAAACTGGTATTTCATAACATTTATTGATGATTTCTCTAGGTTCACACAAGTATACCTTTTAAAGCATAAAGATGTGTTAGAACAAGATTTGTTCATGACATGTTCTCTTTTAGTTTTGATGATAACAAAAGTATTAAAAGAACAATGGTTTATTTGATGTGTGTTTTACTTATGCAGGTTCTTATACATAAATAATCAGAATCTGTTTTACTTAGACACACTTGGGAGTTGCTTCATTGCTAGCTTCTGGTGGCAGAGTCTGAAGAACAATTGCTAGTGTGGCTTGACGCAGACTCTGAGCTGAATGCCTCAGCATTTAGACGAGATACTACACTTGGTAATTGTATATCAGCATCTGGTACCATTCAGAGTTGGTGATAAAGTTGTGAATTATCCATACTGCAGAAAGCAAGGTGTATTCTCTTATCAGCTTGTCAGCTCGAGTCTACAAGATTGCAAGGCTCAAGAAAGGCGGGCACGTTCTACGGATGTCTGCTCCCAACGACTCTATCAGTACAAAACCTCTTGAAGACTCAAAGGTTAAACGCGTTACACGCTGGATTCAGAATCTGTTGTGCATCCATCTTCAATGTCTCTTGTACTATGGAGTAAAGGCAAAGACACTTGATCAAGACACTTCCTCAACGGCTAGTTTCTGCAAAGGCAATATATATGGCTGAAGATTCAAGTTTGAATCTTAACAAGGATTCTTCTGATGAAGGAGTAGCAATATCAAGTAATTATCAACTCTAATGTAATATGCAGAGTTTCTGTTTTATGTTGTAATTGTAAAAGCCTTAAGATGTCTTAACATTAAATATCTTAGAAATCTTAAGAGCTTTAGGTCTTTGTTATAGTGATTTCTCGTACCTCTAATGCTTGCATCATGTACACCTTGTTCTCTGTTCTACTGAGCCTTCAGTAGTTTAGATTAAGTCTCTTGTTATGTGCTTGAGCAAAAGTCTTATCTCATTAGGATTGAAGCAACAAGTCTTGAGCCAAGATGCTTAAGTCATGTAAGTCTCATTGCTTAAGTGCTTGAGCTATGAAAGTCTTATTCAGCTAGTTTGATTGAGCAGTGTGGAAGACTCCGTCAGAGAGACGTGAGCAGAGAAGTCTTAGATATGTGCTCTAAGCAGAGAGGAAGTTTCAACCTGAAGACCTTGGAGCAGGTGGTGCGGTCAGAAGATGTGAGCAAGGGAAAGTCTTAGACATGTTCTTTAAGCAAAGGAAGTCTTAGACAATTAGTCTGAGCAGTTGTAAAAGACTTATGCAGAAGCATAATTGATTGTAATCATGAAGTGGTTATAATTAAAATATCTTGTGAGGCAAGGGGACTGGAGTAATCTCAGTTAGGGGAGGAACCAGGATAAATCTTTTGTGTCTTCTGCTGTTATTTTATTTACTTCTGTTATATCCGTTGCTAATGAATTAAAGCAGAATCTGAACACCAGTTCTGATTCTGAAACTCTGATCAGAAGTTAAATTAAAGAAAAATGTGAAACACAATTAAACCCCCCCCCCTTCTTGTGTACTTTTCACACCTTCAAGATGATAATTTTAATGCCTTTAAAATCTATAAAGAGGAAGTAGAAAATCAATTAGGTAGAAGTATCAAAGTACTTAGAAGTGATAGGGGAGGTGAATACTTTTCCACGAAATTTGATGCATATTGTGAAGAATATGGCATTATACATGAATGTTTCGCGCCTCGTACACCACAACAAAATGGTCTAGCTGAGAGAAAAAATTGAACATCAAGAAATGATAAATGCTATGTCAATGCATTCTGAATTTCCATTTAATTTGTGGGGTGAAGCATTACTATCTACATGTCATATAATGACTATGATTCCTTTAAAGTTAATCGGTATTTCTCCATATGAGATATAGAAAGGTAGATCACTAAATATCAGCTATTTTAGAGTGTGGGGGTGTGTGGAATATTACAAGAATATGGATCTTAAAAGAACGAAATTGGGTCCTCGAGGGATCAAATGTGCTTTCATACGATATGCATCCAACAACAAAGCATACAGACTTTTAAATCTAGAGTCTAACTGAAGGTGTGAAAAACACAAGAAATGGGGGTTTGAATTGGTTTTTCAAAATAAAATCATTTCTTTATTCTAATCCCCTTTAACAATACTTTCACTTATGAGTAATAATCTTAATGAATCTAGAAAGAGATAACACAGTATGTTTATACTAGTTCACTTGAGAATTCCTCAAGTTAATCTAGTCCACCCGCCAAGGTGATTTTGCCTCTCTCAATCGAGGTCTTAATCCACTAATCAATCAGATTAATATAATGCATAAGCCAAACAGCTGGTGACTAACAACAACCTCTAAAACTCTCAAGTTCTAGACTTCTCAAGAAATCCAACCTTACCGGTCTTTCTCAAGGAACAACCTCTAAGACAACACGTCTTAGACTTCTCAAGAAATCCAACCTTACAGGTATTTCTTAAGGAATACAAACCTAAGTTTGAATGAGTTTCGTTTACAGAATAATGCTTCTTATACAAGCTGAAATGTAAACAAGTTTTTATCTAAATGACTTAAGAAAGATTTAGTAAGATAGTATTTTTGCAGTGAGCTTTCGTGTATCTTTCTTCAAGTCTTCATGCCTTTATATAGCCGTGTAAAATATGACCGTTGAAAAGTAATCATAGCTATTTAGACTGATGGCAGCTTAATAAAGACGTGGGGACAGATAATACTTTTGTGTCATGTCTTGTCAAGATATCTTCATTTGTACTGTTTGCACTATTTCCAAGATATCTTCATTTGTACTGTTGTACATTTGTACTTTGTTGTTTACTCTTCTAATCTTCTTAACTTTAGATGCTTCTGCGAGCATGAGTAAGAAGGGAAAACGTAGCTTGGTTCTTAAGATTTTCAAGTCTTTGAGTCCTCAGAACTGCATCTTTAGAGTCTTCAGCACTTGGTCTTCAGAACTTTGTTCACTTAGAACGTTGTCTTCATATCTTCAGAGGCTTCCGATTATATTTAGTTGAAGCATGAGTAGAGACTATAGTTGGGTCTTCAGAACCTTTATCTAGAGAGCGTAAGTCTTCAGCATCTGAACTTCGTTCATCAGAACCTCTGTCTTCAGATCTTCAGAACTTGTTCTCTTTTCATATTATATCAGAGTCTTGCAATCTTCAGATTCTCCTGAAGCAATTACCGCTATTTAGCAGATCAAGTGTAACGCATAGATGACAATATTCTCTTTTAACAACATATCCACGCCATTTGACGGAAGCAGAACCTATTTGTTAGATTCTCAACAATAACAAACATTAGACTCACAAAATTGTTCATACAAACATGCTTGTTTGATATCATCAAAACTCAGAGGCAATATTGCAGAACCAAATCTTTTTCTCACAATCTCCCCTTTTTTGATGATGACAAAACTATGTATTTTGATGACACAATTTTGTACATAACACAAGGGTAATCGAATTAAGAAGTTTAAGGAATACTTATCCTTCGTATGAGATACTCCCCCTGAATCTCAGACTGGGTGAAGATTAAATATCCTGACTTGTGAATTTTTCGGGATGGACTCCCCCTGATTCCAAAAGGTCAGATACTGAAATCTTCATAGTCTTGATTCAATTATAAACTTGATCCTTTAGAGTTTGACACGAACTCAGGTCTTCATCTCAGAACTTTTATCAAAACTCAAGGACTTGAACTATCAGAGCCATTAGAGTACTGATTTGCTAATTTTTTATTTCTTTATTAACTTTAGGATGTTTAATCAGATCAGAATTCCTGAAAAGAAGAACAAAGAAAAACATCTAACAGAAATAACAATTTATTGGTTAGACTATAAACAGCTTGTTTTTCACAGATTGACTATGAGAACCAAAATATCACATTCACATATTCTCCCCCTTTTTGTCATTATCAAAAAGATTTTTAGTCCAAGGGTGAAAAACTAAGTCCTAAATCCTAAAATCATATAGCCAAAAGAAACAAAGAAAAACTTAGGTGCTTCCAGAGGACATCTTGTCCAGAATCTTTTGAAGCAAGCTCTGAACATTTGCATTGACAGCCTTTTGTTCTGCAAAATTTTCTCTGAAAATCTGTTGTTCTTCTCTGATTTCTTTAATTGCGTTTTCCAAATACACCACAGTAGGTTTAGATGAGGAAACAACTAAGGCGTCTTGCTTAGCTTTTTCTAAAGCTTCAGCTTCATGTGCCAGTCTGGCTTCCTCTTCTGCTAGAAGTCTCGCTTCTTCAGCAACTTTTTCTTCAGCTTCTTTCTGCTTCGCAGCCAAAAGCTTGAATTCCCTTATCCACTCTACAACTTCTGCTCTTTCCTTTGCCAACTGTACTCCAGCAGTTTTGGTGGCGTCTGAGAAGCTTGTAATTCTTGCAAATTCATAATCTAACCATTTCTGAAAGGTTTTCCAAGAATTCTCAAGCTCTAGAGGCTTGACACTTGTGCTTACTTCTGCTCTTAATTTTGCAACCTTCTTTAACGCCTTGTTACGAAACTGTCCAATGCATTCTTCAAGGGTTATTGGAAAGGGTATGTCATAGATGACCAAGGCAAGGTCAGTCTCAGCAGAGTTAGTTGAGATGAAACAATCTCAGTATGAACAGGTTCAGATGTTGGTTGATCAGTAAGAGCCGATAACTCAAAGATATATGAGACCGTGAGAGGTTCAGATGTTATAATTTCTAGAGTTTTAGAGATGGTTTCCTCAGATCCTGGTTCAATGTTGAGGGTATGAGAATCAGAAAGTAGGTTCAGAGAACCTTGTTCATTTGGTTGAATGAGTGAAGAGGTTATTGTCGAGGTGTAGGTGGGAATGGCTTCAGATGAAATAGGTGTACTGATTGATGGAATAGAAGATGGTTAAATAGTGGTAGTTGGAGGAGGAATCGAAAAAGATGGTGGTTTAAACTTTACTTGTGGATTGGAGGTAGGAATGAAAGTAGTTTGAAATGATGATGATGATGCAGCAACAGTCTTAGTAATAGTCATTGAAATAGAGGAATTGGTAGCAGACTTACTAGATTTCTCAAGAGGAAGAGAGTGCGGAGTGGAACTCTTGGAAGATTCAGACTTGTCATCCTTCTTCTTTTTCTTACGCTCAGAATCTTCTTCAGTGTGCTTCCTCTTGCTTCTAGTAATATATTGAGGTTTAGGAGCGACATCTTCAATTCTAAAGTTGGACATGTCATGTCCTTCTTCTCTCATCATAGCAACATATGAAGCAATTGTTTGTATATGATCGCCTCTGTGATAGATAGGATAATTCTCCACTAGAATTCTGTTTTTAATCATAGTGTCATGAGAGATAGACAAAGGTTTCACTTCAACATTATTGATCATTTTCATATGCTTAAGAATCATGGCATTGAAAACTTCTCCTATGCTTGGAGTCAAGTATTCTGTATATCTGGCTTGTTTAAATAGATAATCCACTAAGCCACTTTCAACAAAGATATCAGAGAGCAATCTTCCGAAGGGAATATAAGTTGGAATCTTCTTTTCTGGTGAAGCTGTTATTCTTGTCTTGTGCACCATATCCCTTAGATAGTAAAACAGAATAGATGGTAGACACATTTTTTCATTTTTGTGAAAATAGTACAGCATGTACTTTTGATTTGCATTGAAGTAGTCCGCAGCATTCTTTGACGATCTTGGATTGATACAACCAAGAATAATCTTGTGCCAGATTCTCAGATTATCACGCAAGTCCTTGCTTTTATATTCTGTTTTCCTAGATTGATAATTTGTAAAAATTGCTTTGTTGATGATAGAGTCAGATTTTTCGATCTTCCCATACACTTGTTTGCCTTCCAAGAACTTCATTCCTAGCAGATCCGAGATTGACCTCTCAGAGATAACAACCCTCTTTTCCATAACAAAGGAGACAACATGAAGATCGTCAATGTTAGCCTGCCTCCAGAAGTCTTTTACCAGTGCTTCATAGATAGAACCTCTAAGTCTGTCAAAATAACTTTTCCAACCTTGAGTGTTTAGTTGATCATGAAGGTTAAACCCATTATCACAAAGATTGTTAAAGTCGACATCTAGTTCTTTGAGAACAGTTAGATCGTCTTCATGAAGAACACAAGTAACTGCGACATCTCTTTGAGCTACATGGTTTTCGTCAATCTTAGGAGGTGACGATGAACTTGAAGCGCTAGTTGCGGTGGTTATAGAAATTGTAGAAGGCGCAACAGATGAAGATGGTAATTCTTTTGAGGGATTCAGTGTCGCTTCCATTTGTTTGGCGAAGCGAACGGTTTCTTGTTGAATGTTGTTCATCATGATGATGGTTGAGATTGATGAAGATGAATGAGTGATTAGAGAGAGAGAAGTGATTTAGGGTTTTAGGGCTTCTATTCGTGTGGTGGTGGAAATAAGACAGTGTGAGTGAGTATATAGAAGATTTTTGAAAATGAAGGATTAAACACATTACTGGGGATTAGTGAATGTAATCATGGTTTAAGTTAATTCCAAGAAAATTACTGTTCATTATGTTTATTAAGTAGATATAATGATTTAGGTATAATCGAGATTACACGCAATAGTCATTTTCTAATTAAGTGACACGTTTTAATGTTCTCAGAATCTGGACAACCCAGGGTTTCCATCAGATCAGAGACACATCTGACCGAAGTAACTTCTGATGGATGAGATTAGCCAGATACTTATTCTGACTGAACACATCTGATTCTGATGCACTCTTATTTTGGACAATAGTCCAATTTCAGTTGCTTCAGAATAATTTGAAATCTATCTTCAGCTAAGGGTTTTGTAAAGATATCAACCCATTGATGGTCTGTATCAATAAATTTTAAACACAAAATTCCCTTCTGAACATAGTCTCTGATAAAATGATGTTTTATTTCTATGTGTTTAGCCCTATAATGTAAGATAGGGTTCTTACTTAAACAGATAGCACCAGTATTATCACAGAAGATAGGAGTGTTACTCTCGTGTATCTGATAATCTTCTAGCTGATTCTTCATCCAGAGCATCTGCGTACTGCATAAGAAAGTGGATATGTATTCTGCTTCTGCTGTTGAGAGAGCAATTGTTGATTGTCTCTTGCTTGACCATGAGATTAGATTTTTCCCTAGAAACTGACAGTTTCCATATGTGCTTTTTCTTTCTAATATGTCTCTAGCATAGTCTGCATCACAGTAACCAGATAGAGTGTACTCTGATGCTTTCTCATACATCAAGCCAAGGTTAGTAGTTCCTTTCAGATACCTTAGAATTCTTTTAACATCAGTTAAATGAGATTCTCTAGGATCTGATTGAAATCTAGCACACAGATGGACGTTGAATAAAATATCAGGTCTAGAAGCAGTTAAATATAGAAGAGAGCCTATCATACCACGATACATCTTCCGACAAACTTTACCACTTACTTCTTCTTTTTCCATGATGCATGTTGGATGCATTGGAGTCTTTGCTATTTTACAATCTATCATGTTGAATTTCTTTAGAAGTTCTTTAGTGCATTTACTTTGATGAATGTAAGTAACCTCTGGTTTCTGATTAATTTGAATTCCCAAGAAGAACTTCAACTCACCCATCAGACTCATTTCGAACTCTGCTTGCATTAACTTTGAAAACTCCTCTCATAGAGAGGGAATAACCAAAAATAATATCATCAACGTAAATTTGAACTATAAGAATATCATTTTTGTACGATTTACAGAAGAGAGTAGTGTCCACATTTCCTCTGGTGAAGTTATTTTCTAAAAGAAAATTGCTCAATCTGTCGTACCAAGCTCTGGGAACTTGCTTCAGACCATAGAGAGATTTTTTTAGTTTAAAAACAAAGTCTAACTTTTCTGAGTTTTTCAAAACCAGGAGGTTGTTTGACATAAACTTCTTCTGAAATATAACCATTCAAAAATGCACTCTTAACATCCATCTGGTATAGGGTGATATTATGATTTACTGAAAAGGAAATTAGCAAGCGTATGGCTTCTAGTCTGGCGACTGGAGCAAAGATTTCATTGTAATCTATCCCTTCTTGTTGATTGTAACCTTGTGCAACAAGTCGTGCCTTGTTTCTGACAACTTCCCATTTTTCATTGATCTTTTTCTGAATACCCATTTAGTTCCAATTATATGGACACCTTTAGGCTTTGGAACAAGATCCCATACATCATTCTTTGAAAATTGGTTAAGTTCTTCTTCCATTGCCAGAACCCAGTCATTGTCCATAAGAGCTTCATCAACTTTCGTTGGCTCAATTAAAGACACCAGTCCCAGAAGTGTTTCTTCAGAAGGTTTGAACGTTGATCTGGTTCTGATGGGAGCATCCTTGTTACCCATAATTAGTTCTTTAGGGTGTGAAGTTGAGATTCTCCTCTTCTTTTGTTGTGGAGTATCAGACGATACATCAATAATATCGGAAGTAGGAACTTCTGGAGCTTTAACTTCTTCTGCCTTTTCTTTAGGTTCTGAAAAGCTAATTTCCAAATCTGCAAACTTTTTAACTAGCTTTGACTTTTCAGGGTCAAGCTTATCATCGAATCTGACATGAATTGATTCTTCCACAATCTATGATTCTGTGTTATAAACGATGTAGCCTTTTGAGTGTTCAGAGTATCCTAACAACAGACACTTATGTGCTTTGGGATCAAACTTGTCAAGATTCTCTTTGGTGTTTAACATAAAACAAATGCATCCAAAAGGATGAAAATAAGAAATGTTGGGAATTCTATTCTTCCTCAATTCATAAGGAGTTTTACTCAAAATAGGTCTTATGGAGATTCTATTTTGAATATAACATGATGTGTTAACTGCCTCTGCCCAGAAGTGCTTAGCCATGTCAGTTTCTTGGATCATGGTGCGAGCTATTTCTTGTAAAGTCCTATTCTTTCTTTCTACAACTCCATTTTGTTGTGGAGTTCTAGGACAGGAAAAATCATGAGATATCCCTTATGAATCAAATTTTTTTTCAAAATCTTTGTTTTCAAATTCTCCACCATGATCACTTCTGACTTTGATGATTTTGCAATTCTTTTCGTTTTGCAGTTGGGTGCAGAAGGAAGCAAACACATAATGTGACTCATCCTTGTGTCTTAAGAATTTTACCCATGTCCAACGACTGTAATCATCAATGATGACTATACCATATTTCTTACCATTGAGAGAAGCAGTTTTTACTGGTCCAAAAAGATCAATGTGAAGAAGTTCTAATGGTCTAGAGGTAGAAACAATATTCTTTGCTTTAAAAAATGTTTTTGAAAACTTGCCTTTCTGACATGCTTCACAAACAGCATCTGAAGAGTATTTCAGATTTGTTAAACCTCTGACAAGTCCAAGCTTGTTCAGTTGAGAGATTCTTCTCAAGCTAACATGACCCAGACATCTGTGCCAGACCCATTGCTCTTCATTTACAGACAGAAGACACTTTACATTATGATGTTTTAAATCTGATAATTTAATTTTGTAAGTATTGTTCTTCCTCTTACCATTGAACAGAACAAATCCATCCTTTTGACTAACAACCTTACAGGACGTTTGATTAAAAATAACATCATAACCATTGTCACTAAGTTGGCTAATTGACAACAGATTATGCATTAGACCTTCAACTAAAAGAACATTATTAATAGAAGGAAGTTTACCGTTACCAACAGTTCCGGAGCCAATGATTCTTCCCTTCTGGTTTCCTCCGAAACCGACGACACCTCCAGGCTTAAGTTTCAAATCTTGGAACATATGTCTTTCTCCCATCATGTGTCACGAGCATCCATTGTCTAGCTACCATGACTGGTGTTTTAGTGGCGCCATTAAGGATATGTACAACATAAATTATCTTATTTTTAGGTACCCATTTTGTGGGTCCTTTCTCATTAGTCTTTCCAGAGGTTCTGACACCTTTGGATTTTCGTGCAGTAGGATAATAGTGTGGTATTTGTGCATGATATTTAGGTTTGGAAGTTTTCTTCCGTGTCTGTGTTTGTGGTGCAACAGACTTGGAACCTTCTGGTTCTAAATATTTCAGTTTAGTGTCAGCAAGTACAAAATTTTTAGGCAGAGGTATTAGCTTGATATTCTTGGTTTCATCATATGGTTGTGATGGTCCTGAATATCCCAGACCTCTACTTCTATTTCTGCTAACTCCATAGATCATTGAAGCCACTTTGATTCTATCTATGCTCTTAGCAAGGAAGTGTTGAAATGCTCTATCATATCTTACCACTTCATTAGTGTCAGTAATGTCAGAAGTGATCTCTTCTTCTAGCTTAGAGACTTTACTTTTTAAAGCAACATTTGATTTTTCTAAGAAGAATAATTTTTCGTTTAATTCAGAAATAGTTTGCTTGCTCTTAGTAAGGTCCTCTGAAGGAACCACAAAAGTATTTTTCAGAGTTTTATGTTTTCTTAGAAGAAGTTGATATCTTTCCATAAGTTCAGATAATCCTATTTCAAGTTCAGAATGAGATAAGGAAGAAAGTACCCCTCTGTCGTCATCAGAGTCTGATTCTTCATCAAGTATCAGTTCTCCTTCTGATAAGGCTTCGTTCGTGTTGGTCTTAGCCATAAATGCCACATTGGCATGTTCTCCATCAGAATCTTCTTCTTCTAACTCTGAATCATCCCATGTTGCCATAAGACCCTTTTTAGCTTTCTTAAGTCTTCCATCTTTCTTGAACTTTGGACAATCATTCTTGATATGTCCAGGCTCCTTGCATTTAAAACATGTAACTTCTTTTCCATAAGCTTTCTTTTGACCATATGTAGACTCAGATCTGCGTTTAGTTCTTCTTGGTCCTCTGAACTTATTCTTTCTGTATTTCCACAGTTGGCTTATCTTCCTTGAAATGAGAGATAGTTCATCTTCGTCTGAATCTTCTTCAGATTCTTCTGATTCTTCCTCTACTTTATAAGCCTTTTTCTTCTCAGACTTAGCCTTTAGAGCAATAGATTTACCTTTCTTCTGAGGTTCATCTTCTTGAAGTTCTATTTCATGACTCCTTAAAGAACTGATTAGTTCCTCAGACTTATGTTGTTCAAATCCTTTGCTAGTTTCAAGGCAGTTACCATTGGTCTCCATTTTGACACGCAAACTTCTGATAATCTTCTTGACGTGATCAGCAGTAGAGTAACCTTTGTCCAGAACTCTGAGTCATATAACAAGCATCTGGAATCTTGAGAACATAGTTTCCAAAGATTCATCATCTTCCATTTTGAAGACTTCATATTTCTGGATTAGGGCAAGAACCCTTGTCTCATTGACTTGAGCATTGCCTTCATGAGTCATTCGGAGAGAGTCAAAAATAGACTTTGCAGTTTCTTTGTTTGTAATTCTTTCATATTCCGTATATGAAATTGCATTTAACAGATTCGTTCTTGCTCTGTGATGATTCTTGTAGATCTTCTTCTGAGCATCTGTCAATGCACTTCTAACAATCTTTTTGCCTTCAGAGTCTACTGGGTAACTGTAGCCATCAACTACTAGATCCCATAGATCTAAGTCAAAAGCCAGAAAGTAACTTTCAATTCTATCTTTCCAATAGTCAAACTTTTCCCCATCAAAGATAAGAGGTTTTGCACTATATGAATCTCTTTCATTAGTAGCAACATTTTGTTCAGGTGCAGGCATTATTTTTCACACTTGGATTGGTACTGAACACTGTTAAGTGCTTGATAAAAATTCAACTTTTTTATCACCTCAGAACCGGAGCTCTGATGCCAATTGAAGGTGTGAAAAATACAAGAAAGGGGGGTTTGAATTGGTTTTTCAAAATAAAATTGTTTCTTTATTCTAATCCCCTTTAACAATACTTTCACTTATGAGTAATAATCTTAATGAAGCTAGAAAGAGATAACACAATATGTTTATACTAGTTCACTTGAGAATTCCTCAAGTTAATCTAGTTCACCCGCCAAAGTGATTTTGCCTCTCTCAACTGATGTCTTAATCCACTAATCAATCAGGTTAATACAATGCACAAGCCAAACTGCTGGTGACTAACAACAACCTCTAAAACTCTCAAGTTCTAGACTTCTAAAAAAATCAAACCTTACCGGTCTTTCTCAAGGAACAACCTCTAAGACAACACGTCTTACACTTCTCAAGAAATCCAACCTTACAGATCTTTCTTAAGGAATACAAACCTAAGTTTGAATGAGTTTCATTTACAGAATAGTGCTTCTTATACAAGATGAAATGTAAACAAGTTTTTATCTAAATGACTTAAGAAAGATATTAGTAAGATAGTATTTTTGCAGTGAGCTTTCGTGTATCTTTCTTCAAGTCTTCATGCCTTTATATAGCCGTGTAAAATATGACCGTTGAAAAGTAATCATAGCTATTTAGACTGATGGCGGCTTGATAGATACGTGGGGACAGATAATACTTTTGTGTCCTGTCTTGTCAAGATATCTTCATTTGTAATGTTTGTATTGTTTCTAAGATATCTTCGTTTGTACTGTTGTACAGTTGTACTTTATTGCTTAGTCTTCTAATCTTCTTAAATTCATAGGCTTTTACGAGCATGAGTAAGAAGGGAAAATGTAGCTTGGTTCTTAAGATCTTCAAGTCTTGGAGTCCTCAGAACTGCGTCTTTAGAGTCTTCGGTACTTGGTCTTCAGAACTTTGTTCACTTAGAACGTTGTCTTCATATCGTCAGAGGCTTCCGATGATATTTAGTTGAAGCATGAGTAGAGACTATAGTTGGGTCTTCAGAACCTTTATCTTGAAAGCGTAAGTCTTCAGCATCTGAACTTCGTTCATCAAAACCTCTGTCTTCAGATCTTCAGAACTTGTTCTTTTTTCATATTATATCAGAGTCTTGCAATCTTCAGATTCTCCTGAAGCAATTACTGCTATTTAGCATATCAAGTGTAGTGCATTGATGCGTCCGCAAGTGCACGGAAATATCGAAGTAATATAAAAGATTGTCGAACCCACAGAGACCAATGTCAACCTACTGTAATCTATCCTTGCTTTGTAAAGGTAAGGCTAATGATATTCGATAAAAAGGAAACTAGAACTAAAACTAAAAATGAGCTTAGAAAATATGATAATAAAGAGAGGTCGGAATATGGATTCCGCGTTCCTAAAGGACTTTGTAGAATTCGAGTACTAATTACAACTATAATTTAGTTCCGTAGAATATACCAACTTAAAGACTTCGCCTCACGCTCTCGCGGTATTAACTAAAGTCATGTTCCCTAATCCCAAGATTTTGCTCTCGCTCGCCCGGTAACTAGGAAATATATTTTGAAAGCCAATAATATCCTAAACGTATCTAAAGCGCTCTCGCTGTATTTAGATTTGTTGCCTAATTTCCACTATCCGGTTTGACCCCCACGCTCTCGCAGTGTCGGCTCAAACCTTAATTAACTTCTCACTCTCGTGACAAAATCGTGTTAAATAACCTCTCACTCTCATGACAAAGCTATTTAAATTAGACTTGGAAATTAAAACCATAACAGAATTTTAGTCATAAGTTCGCACCTATTATTTTCTACCGAGTCCCGTCGGTAACGACGGTCCTCATACACCGGACTCAAGTCGCTTAGCCGGACATGTTACTAATTAAAAACGCATAAATCATTACGGTTACGATAAAGAACAACATGACAATTAAATTTGACAAACAAAGCAATAATAATAATTAATGCGATAAAAAGGAACCTGTAAATAATGCAAAAGAGGAAAGCTGGAATTACTTCTGGAATAATGCAAAATAAACTTCGCGTACAATAACTGGAACTGAATTTGAAATAAATGAAACAACACCTAAGACTAATAGTGTGGTAGTTCCTCGATGTGAGAAAGTACCACTTTTACATGGTAAACTTTTCTGCCTAAAAACTAAGAATAATAATCTGCTCTGAACATGAGACTTGGAAAAAAAATGGACGAGCCCCCCTTGCGTGTTGCACCACTGCCTCCTTTTATAGACTTGCTTGTAACTTCCCTTGGAGAGAATTTAGGAGCATTAAATTTCCGTTGAGAAGTCCAAGGGAGACTCGGCTCATGTGCAGTTGAAGCTGAAGTTGAGAGAATCCGGGAGAAAATGTTGAACGTGCGTGACTGCATTGGTCTTTCATGTCCACGTCTGTGTTCTGGACGTAATAAGTTGTTATGTGTGCATGACGGTCGTGGTGCTCTCGTGACGAGCGTGGTGGCCTTTAATTTGCGTGACGGTCGTGGTGGCTTCGTGACAAGCGTGGTGGCCTTTAATTTGCGTGACGGTCGTGGTGGCTTGTGTGACGGTCGTCACACACACCACTTTCTATTTTTCTGCTTTTTCTCTGTCATTTCTTCCTATTTCTTCTCATTTCTTCATATTTTTCTACTTTGCTCATTTTTAGCTTGGAAAATGAAATACCTGCAAAAATGCTAGAATACTCGCGGAATAATCGGAACTTAAGCTGAAATAACGTAATTATTAGTAGTAAATCAAGGCAAATATATGATATATTTTCGTGTTATCACGCATAGATAACAATATTCTCTTTTAACAACATATCCACGCCATTTGACGAAAGCAGAACCTGTTTGTTAGATTCTCAACAATAACAAACATTAGACTCACAAAATTGTTCATACAAACATACTTGCTTGATATCATCAAAACTCAGAGGCAATATTGCAGAACCAAATATTGTTCTCACACTAACATGATTGTTGAATCCCGAGATGTGGAGTTTTTTGAAAACCTTATCCTTCATATAATATTCCCACGAATGAAGGATCTCGTGATGAAAACTCTCTACGAATTGTTGAAATACAACCCGAAAGTATCTCGCGGATTGTTGAAACACAACTTGAGCCTAGGGTAAGCAAAAGAGTCCGAAAAGCTAAAGTTCTAGGTCTAGATGAAATTGATTCTCAACTCATTTCCTTTTATCTAGTTGAAGGAAATTGCAAGAATGATGTTCATAAGATCCCTATTATTCTCCAAATAGAAGATGATCCAAAAACCTATAAAGAAGTAGTGGCTTCAAGGGACTCTTATTTTTGGAAAGATGTTATCCAAGACGAAAAGGAATCGATTATTTAAAACCACACTTTGGAACTTGTCAACCTTCCAAATGGTTCAAGGCCCATTGGATGTAAATGGGTGTTTAAAAAGAAGTATCACTAGTGACGGTACATTAAACACATATAAGGCAAGATTAGTAGCAAAAGGATTTAGACAAAAGAGGGTATTGATTACTTTAACGCATATGCACCAGTGGCAAGAACAATAACAACTAGAGTATTGTTCGCCTTAGCCTATTTGAATGACTTATAGTTCATCAAATGGATGTTAAAACAAAATTCCTAAATGGAGATCTCGATGAGGAAATCTACATGGAACAACCAGAAGGTTACGTACATCCTGGAAATAAACAAAAAGTATGTAAATTTGTCAAATCCTTATATGGATTAAAACAGACACCTAAGCAATGGTATCAAAAGTTTGACTTTGTCATACTTTCAAATGGATTTACTCCAAATTCTTGTGACAAATGTTTGTACATAAAGGTGTGTGGAAACGTTGTAATATTTTTGTGCCTATATGTTGATGATATGTTGATCATTAGTAATGAGATGAATGGAATTTTAGAAACGAAGAAATTTCTAACTTCCACATTCAAGATGAAATATCTTGGACTAGTTGACATTATTTTAGGGATCAAAGTAAAACGAAATAGTGGGGGCTATGAACTTAGTCAAACACATTATATTGAGAAAATGTTGGACAAGTTCAAAAACCTTTACTTTAAGGAAGAAAACACTTCATTTGATCCTAGTGTCAAACTTCAAAAGAACAATGGAAGAATTATAGCCCAATTGGAATATGCAAGTGCAATTGGATGTCTAATATATTGAGAAAATGTTGGATAAGTTCAAACACCTTCACTTTAAGGAAGAAAACACTTCATTTGATCCTAGTGTCAAACTTCAAAAGAACAATGGAAGAATTGTAGCCCGATTGGAATATGCAAGTGCAATTGGATGTCTAATGTATTTAATGCAATGCACCAGACTGTCGCAACTGCGAAAAAAACCAGCGGAAACACAGAACAGAAGAGTCGCCACCGAACGTTATTTATCCTGACGCAGGGAAAGGAAACGATCGAAGAAACCTCAAAAAGGAAAAGACATGGTCATCGCAACCGTAGTCCGGGTTCGGGAGTCGGTTATGCAAGGGGGAGGTATTAGCACCCCCACGCGCCCATCGTACTCGATGGGATCCACGCTTGTTGTGTAATTAAAGGGTGAGTTATCTAAAGCCTACTGCTAAACGGAAAGGGGATACGGAAAAGGAAAACAAAAAAGGACTCGCAAGGATCGTTGCAATCCTATGCCTACGTATCTTCGTGGACGAACGAAGAATCAGATTCGACGTAGTTCGACGGACTACGCACTAAAGGGGGGAGGGTAATCGCCAAGGCATCGCCGTCTTGTGCCTATGTATCCTCAATCGGACGAGAGAGTGGAATTCAGAGCAGTTGTAGTTTGACATACGAGTCAATGAGTGTTTTTTATGAGCGACGAGCTCTTTTCTGAAAATGATTTGAAACCCAACAATCCCGAAGGAAAAAAATGATTTGAACTTAGTTTGTGTTTTTTAGACAGAACTGGATTCAAGTTAGTTTGAAACTCGTATTTCACTAAAGTCTATGACATAGGAGCGAATACGTCGCATGGTCGCCCCCAATGGGACGTATGCTAAACACTCTAGAAAAGTAAAGGGAGACCCCTCATTCTTCATTTCCCATGTACTTAAGGCTCGTGGTGCACAATACTCGTTGTATTTATTAAGTATTTTGGACTTGTTTTTTAGATGAGAAGAGAAGACTCAAGGGTTGAAAAGAAAAACAACTACGGGAAACTCGATCCTAATGTTGTCATGAAATGGTGGCCCTATAGTTGAGGTAAGAAGGGGAATTCTACCTAATGTTAGCATACATGGATTAGCTCCTAATGTCTATCCTACTCCAAGCTTAAACCGAAATTAAGATGGACTAGGGAATCCTAAGGGAACATGCAAAAGCAAACCAAAACCAAGAAAATAAACCAAAACTGCAGCAACAACAGCGCTCCAGCACCTGCACAGCGGTAAAATCTAGCCAATACACCAAACAGCATTCAACAGCTCATGTTTTCAGCACAAAGTGGGTGTAAAAATGAAAGGCAACACATACAACAGCTCACACACAGAGAGACAACAATAGATGCACAATAGACATGCATCCGAACATGATTCAAACATGGCACAATGAATATGCATTAACGTTACACAATCCTTAAACAATCATGATCAAAATCACATCACAATGCATGGTGAACATCCTTTGCAAGCATCATGAAAAAGTGCACATTAACCAACTTGAATCAAGTATGCATTTCAACGGAAACGAAATAATCATGAGCATGCATCACATATACAGCAACATCAACAATTAACATGATCCAAATGTGTGTGCAACATGTTCATCATATCAAGAAAGAAACAACACAATCATGGATATTCATCAACAAAACCAAAAGTCGTGTGTCATAAAACATAAGCATACTATCAAGAATGATGAAATATGTCAGAAATAATCCACATAAATGCATAACATCAATCCGTGAGGTTTAAGGATGGAAAGGGATCCAAACAAGCATGAAAAAACAAGAAAATAACATTTTGCTCTAGTGTTAATCGATTAACCATATATGGTTAACCGGTTAACCATGCGAAAAGTTCAAAAACACGTGAAAAACAGACTGGTTAATCGGTTAACCATATTTGGTTAACTCGTTAACACTGCAAAAAACAGCAACACAAAATTCAGCAAAAAATCACTTTTCAGCAACTTAATCACTTAATCCCCACATGTTAGAGCATGCAATTGATCACAAAAATTACATCAAATAACAACAATTAAACACCAATTTAATCCATCAAACATCATGATCAATAATCAAAGCAATCAATGGATCAATTATCACCAAAAATCACAATATCTACATTGTAAAAAATGCAAAATAAGCCAAAATGAGAAGTAGATCTAAGAATTACCAACCTACAAAGCGGAGAATTGCTTTGGTAAGTGTTGTTAAGCTGCAGTTAACATATCCAAACAAGAAATCCAAGATCTAATGAATTCATAGCAAGAAACTTGAAGATCCAAGCAATAATTCACCAATAAGCAAAAGCTCTTCCAAAAGTGATTCCAACCACTTCATTCAAGATCCAAATGAGTTGCTACTGCAGAATTGAACTAAGGATGATGATGTAATGGAGGTTTAGCTCAAGAATTCACAAATTGCAATGTACAATTTGTGAAGCTTTTGGCTATGGAGCTTTTGTGAGGTTTTTGGAATGAGAGAAAAGTTGAGAGAATTGAAGTGAGATGTGTAGAAAATTCAGAAAAATGAATGAGAGTTATGAGAGGTTTGGAGTAAAATGGTTTAAATAATCCCTAGGTTGGGAGTTAAGTTTGGGTTTAGAGTGAGGTTTAGTGAATGGAATTGGAAATGGAAAATGAATTAGGAAAGGGAATGTGGAATTAGAGTGGAAAATGTTGGAAGGAATTTGAATTTTGGGTGGAAAATAACTCAATTTTGGATCCTTCTCACAATGCACAAGTGGAATCAAGGAAAGAAAATGATTGGAAAAAATCTGCAGAGCTGGAAAATGCACATTTTGGAAAAATACGCAGTTGTTAACCGGTTAACCGTATATGGTTAACTGGTTAACGCCTTCAAAATTTCAAATTTGGCGCCAAGAAGAGGGAAACTTGGAGATTCGTCTGTTTCCACCTGTTCTGAGCCACTTTAAGCCTCTGAAATTCAACAACAACTATTGCTACTGCTCCAAGCCTGAAATATGTTGTGGATTCGTTTTCGCACTTAAATTCCCTGTTGATAAAATACCGTTTGGTGGTGAATTACTGATAAAAAATGACTGCCGGAGCCTCTGATGAACAAATCAAATACTGAGCAAAATAAATGCCCGAAATGACTTTGAAAGTGATCTGCCTAGCCTTGTAGACTGCTGAAATGGCCTTGACCCGAATAAACTGCTGAGATGCAGAGAATAAACCTGATCCCATGCATAAGAAACCATGCAAATGCAAAAATGATAATTCAAATGAAATGAAGCATAAGCCAGTTAGAGTTAGAAACAAAGGGGCAAAGTTTGGGGTATTACAGCTTCCCCTATTCAATCTTTTTGGACCTGAAGGTTTGAAAACAACGGCTTTCAGACAATCCAGATACACGGAGATTGAATACCCAAAATAACCACACAAATTTGTAACCTGCAAAGGGAGGGACGACTCCGCCGAGGCTCTAGTAACAAGAGGTATAAAACCATAACACAGACGGGTGTCGAAAGAACACAGACGAGTGTCCAGATCAATACGGACGGGTATTGAAGAAATGAGTAAAATACAGACGGGGTAACTAGGACTAATACAAACGAGTATCAGAAACCAAAAGGCGAACACAGACGAGTGTCGACTACGCTGGGGATAAACACAGACGAGTGTCGAAACATCAATACAGACGAGTACCAGAAAGTAGCCAAAATGAACACGGACGAGTGTCCAAAGTCAATACGGATGAGTATTGAAGAAGAGAAAACGAACACAGACGGGTGTCGAAATTCAATACGGATGGGTATTGAAGCAAAATAGATCGAACACGGACGGGTGTCGAAAGAACATAGACGAGTGTCCAAAATCAATACGGACGAGTATTGAAAAAGAGAAAACAAACACGGACGGGTGTCGAAAGTCAATACGGACGGGTATTGAAGCAAAAGAGATCGAACACTGATGGGTGTCGAAAGAACACAGACGAGTGTCCAAAATCAATACGGACAGGTATTGAAAAGGAGAAAACGAACACAGACGGGTGTCGAAAGTCAATACGGACGGGTATTGAAGCAAAAGAGATCGAACACGGACGGGTGTCGAAGAAACACAGACGAGTGTCCAAAATCAATATGGACGAGTATTGAAAAAGAGAAAACGAACATGGACGGGTGTCGAAAGTCAATACGGACGGGTATTGAAGCAAAAGAGATCGAACACGGACGGGTGTCGAAAGAACACAGACGAGTGTCCAAATCAATACGGACGAGTATTGAAAAAGATAAAACGAACACAGACGGGTGTCGAAAGTCAATATGGACGGGTATTGAAGAAAAAGAGATCGAACACGGACGGGTGTCGAAAGAACACAGACGAGTGTTGACTGTGGTAGACTAAAACGGGATTAACACCTCTAATGCCTGAACACCATCCTACTATGGGGGATAATTTGAAAGACCTCCTAGACGAAGGGGTAAGAAGAAAAGAAACCACAGACTACTGATCCTGACAAACAACTCTGCAGGGGGATACCAGATAGTCTCTTTGGATGACCAAACCCATTGCTTGGGGAATGAAATTGGACGATATCACCTGAGTTACTGTGCTTCCTGCTGGGGAAATGCCTGGCAAAAAAGAACTCAAACTTGGCTCATGCTTCGAATGCATATGTTTGAATTTTTCTATGGTGTAATGCTTCATATGAAATGGAAAGGCTACGCATTTGAAGGATGCAATGCAAATGATGCTCATGCTATGCAAAAGAGGCCCCTCAGCAAAATAAATGCTGAAGACGAAGGCAACTCCATCGGGGATAACAAACTAAATTGTCTTCGAGGTTACAAACCCTGCTGAGTAAAACCACACTGAACGACTTTCCTGATTAACCACCTCTGCTGAAGATGAAACCCAAAGAGAACTTCCCCTCTGTCGGGGATTACAAATAACCCTCGTTGAAGATAGAACCCAAAATCTAATACTGAAAAGTGCCAATAACAATTGGACTTAGAACCTACTGGGGATGTCAACCACTGTTGACCAAACCGTTACGAGGATTAACACCAAACTCTGCTTGGGGAGAGGAGTCAGTAATACCAAACCTGTCGGGGATATCATTGAACTTAACCTGCTACTGGAGAAATGACTTCAACCTGCTGGGGATGATAACATACCTTTGCTGGTGAGATTCCCCTTCCTGACCTGATGAGGGACGTAGACACCACGGAACTCTGGGGAACATAAGATCTCTGCCAAGGAGAGACATCCAACAAATCTCCTGCTGGCCAATGCAACATTTTCCTGTCTGAGACGGTCGGCTTCTGAATACTCGTCGGGGAGTAATAAACTAATTTGAATGGGGGAAAACGATCCTCTTCACTCTTGTTGGGGGGAAAGAGGCTCCCAATGCTCTGCTGAGGATGATAAAACCTCAATGCTAGAGAGAAACTCTACTGGGGAGAAAAATCATGTTAACCCGTAGACATACGACAAACTGAATTGTCTCTATGGTCATAAAATCTGCTCGAGAACCCAACCAAATCCCTATTCTATCACAAACATCTGCTGAAAATTCCCCAGGGCTCTGCTGAAGAGAAATTACCAATGGCAATTGGCCTCTGACCTGCCGGGAAAAACTAAACACCACCAACAAATCTTCCTGGGGAACGGCAGTTGACGTTATCAGCTCTTCCAGGGGGCAAGATTATGTCCTTACTCTGTTGGGGAGACGGAAACCACTTCACCGCAAGCTTGAGAAACACCAACCCAACACACTTGACTTGTACGGGGAACACGAATTCGTGATGACAAGCAATAAACTTCACCAACCTGGCCGGGGGAAAGCAAACTTCTGAACTCTTGTTGGGGAGGATAATCAGAATTTTCATGATACTCTGCCACGAACGACAAAACTTCAACTATTTTTGCTGAGGATGGATGGCGATTCAATTGCCTCGCTGGGAAAAGATACCCTTTGGTGCGCCTTGCTGAGGAAGAGAAACCCCCTGCTGGGAACTACTTTGGCGCTTCACGCTTCTACTGGTCAACTGCATGTTGATTATCATACGTGACCTATGGCCCTTTGAACTCTCCACTTGTCCCAGACCATAGGGTCTAACGGAAGAATTCGTCTCAAGAGGATTTTATAGAAGACCTGACTTTCAACATGCCCCGGGGTCTTCAAACTCTTAGAAAGATTTATCGGATCTCGACGTAACGGCCCCAGACTGCATAATCTATGAAGTAATCTGCCTCGAGAGGACTCGTAATGACCTGAAATACTCTGCCCTAGTATTCTGAATCTTGAAGAGGTGCTTTCGATTAACCGTCTTCTAGAGAGGATACCTTCTCGTGCTCTAGAGGTGGCATGCCTCAATACGTGCCTTGAAGTGACTTTACCCCTGACTGATTGATCTTCGAGAGATTTGCCGAATCTCGACGTGATTGCTCCCGTTTGGCTGAACTTTGGAGAGATTTCTCGACGTGGCTATCCCAGATTGGCTACACCTTATCCTGACTTATTAGGAAAACCCACTCTGCACGAAGTCTCTTGGCAACATACCCCGTGATACGACTGTTCTTTGGAATTTTCCAGCATCTCAACTTAGTAGGATCAAGCTTCTCGACTGACGTTCATTGTGTAAGCTTCCTTGATGCTTAAGCACATGTATGCAAGCAGAAATGCTTATTATGAGAATGAAAATTCTAATGCAACACATATATTAACCTTGAAGTTTTTATTAAAAAGATATCGCCAAACCTTGTGAATAAGTCACTAGTTATGATATTGATTTTTGAATGGAAAACAATACGCACATGCAATACCAACAAAATCTTATTATCACAACTCATGGGAGTTAGGAACGTTATCTCGCTGAAGTACGCTTTCGGAATAACCCTGCTTCAATTAGGACTTTTGAGGGTTGTAACATGGCCTGGTTCACGGTTTCAGAAAAAAAAAATTTATGGCCTAAAATCTTGTTTGTACCCACCCGTTCTCCTTGATGTCCTTCAGTCCTACGTTCAGCCCATTTGGCACAAGCGCTCGCCTTCCAAAAGGTTATTGCATGTCATCAGCGAGGGTTAGGGAGCCCATATTGTTTTTGGAGTGGCAGTTGCTCTCTTCGTCTTTGGTGCCTGTAGTCACACGACTTGTTATTGCTTGAGGATTTTTCTTTTGTAATCTTTTTTGCTTTTTCTATTCACTTTCTCTCCCTTTTTTTATTTCCCTGATTTTTCCTGGACTAAATTCTTTTGAATTCCTTTTCGATTTTGAGGTTCAGCGGGATGCCCTAACTTTTGCCCAAGTCATTTGCTTCCCAGCTTTTGACTTAGCAGGCTTTATTTCTCCTTTTTCTTTTTCGACTTTTCTCCCCCGCTTTTTTTAGCAAATCGTGTGACACTGGCTGTCTTGATTTTCATGAAAGGATTGTGACTGCTTCACTCCTTGCGGTGAGGGATAACCATTATGGTTTCACGCCCCTTGACCTCCTGATAGGTGAGGAATAAAAGGTAATTGACCTTTAGACGCGCACTCCTTTTGAAAGTTGAACGCTCGATCAAATCAACTGACAACTACCCTGCCCCTGGGTTAGATATGAGGGTTTTTTCAAATGAAAGGAAACTCCTACTTCGAGGCTCGACGGGGTTGACAAAGGTTTATCTCCCTTATATTTCTGGTGTTTAGGGATTTGAAGCAATGCATGTACATTATCAACAGGGTTTTATCCAAAAGCATACAACCCAAGATTTTGCGTTTTTCACTTCATCATCCTCCCTCCAAGAGTTTAAGCAAGAAAGTTGGTATTGCAGTGCATACAAACATTTAAATGAATGAACACGAATAGAACACTTCAAGAAAAACATATTCGTTGCATTAAAATCATCATTCAAAACACAAACAAGTTCTTACATGCAAACATTGTACTAACAAATAATGAAAAATTACACATGAAAATGAAGTAAAGAAGCCGAAGATTGTCATTGTTGAGGAAGCTTGACTACGTCTGGACTTAATGCTTCTGATGACGCTCTTGCAATCTGGTGCTCACTCTGACAAGGGGGTTTCAACTCATGGGGGTACCACCTGGGGTGATGACCTTTGAGTCGATCAAATCTTGCACCTTGTGTTTGAATGCATTACAGTTATCAATTGTATGCCCAAACGTTCCTGAGTAGAACTCGCACCTAGCATTCATATCATAGTCCAGAGGAATAGGGTATGGCACTGGCGTGGTATTCCTCAGTTGAATCAGAGAGCTTTTGAGCAGGCGAGCAAACAACTGACTATAAGGAATATGAATAGGATCCAATATCCTCTTGGGCCTTCTTGATCTGAGTTGCCCCTGCTACTGATAGTTCTGCTGCCGATGCTGATTTGGGCGCCCAATCTGCCCATGTACTTTTTTTCCACATTCGGCTGAGGCACAAACAAGGGTTGCTGACGTAGAGCTTCTGAAGCATAAGGTTATGGAAGAGATCCATGACATGAGGTGGATCCTACAGAAAGGGAAGGAGTCTCCACTTCCTTTGCAACAATTGGAGTAAAATCACCTTGTTTACCAGTGCCGACTGGCGTGAACTCGATTGCCCCTGAATCAATGAGCTCTTGGACCTTATACAATTTTCAACATTGTGGCCAAGTGAACCAGAGTGGAAGTCACACCTAGCATTGAAGCCCAAAGGAAACCTTGTTGGAGATGGTCCTAAAGTGACAAGCTCGGCTAGTTTGAGCTTGAGCAAATGAGGAAGAAATTGCGCATACGGCATTGGAATGGGATCAAACTTCTTCTTAGGCCTCTCTGGCCTAGGATCCTCTTGGGGAGCAGGAAGTGATTGCTGATGGGAAAGCTCTAAAACTTCAGATTGTTGAGGGGATTCACGAGGCAATCCATGATCTAGAGAAGATCCCAAAGTGATGGGAGGAGTAAGGACTTCTATTGCGGAAGCGAGCACATGATTGTTTTCCTTCTTTAACACAATATTCAAGATTTCCATAACCAGGCTCATCTGAGTCTTCATCTGGTTAACTTCCTCTCTTAGCAGTTTCTGACCTTGGGACATGGCCTGTATATCCACCACGAACTGCCTCATCTGAATCTTTATTTCAGTCAATTCTGCACGGAGTTGTTCCATGGCTATCCTCCAATTATCACAGGTTGAGTAGTGGTGACAGGTCAAGCCGACAACTCTGAAGATAATACCAAGTCAAAATGAGAAATCCGCTCCTGAGCACCTGTTATGCATATGAGTATGTGAATGCAAATGTCATGTGATGCAAATGGAAAGACACGATATCAAGGTATCCATAAATTCTGAACAATTGTTGTGCTATTGACGGACTAAGTTCAAAGCTCTGCTCTGACAAGAAAACCAGAATACTCAGAATACCAGAATAATCTGAATACTAGAATACCAAACTGGTAATCAACACTGATAAGAAAACCAAAAAACAGGTAGGTTGGAGGTCGAAGTTACCTGCAAACCTCTAAACACCCAGCCCTTCTCACGTGTGGGTTCTAAAACCGAGGATCCTCAGTGTCACGGACTCTCAGGTCGAGAAATGATGATACATTCACCATTGCTGGTTTGGCGTCATCATCAATCGAGGAGGCCTTAACTGATTCCCCTCAAAAAGGTCATCTTATAGTAAGTTCCCAACTTCGAGTCCTCGGATCAAGAAGCATAATGGGTTTGCCATTTATGGTCTGCCATTATTACCTCTTGGGAGGAGTTCCATAACTGAATTCTCGGGAATGGTCGCCAGAGTCGACAGCTCTCTAGGTTACATTCTCGGGAATGTGTTCAGCACAAAGTAGGTGTAAAAGCGAAAGGCAACACATACAACAGCTCACACACAGAGGGACAGCAATAGATGCACAATAGACATGCATCCGAACATGATTCAAACATGGCACAATGAATATGCATTAACGTTACACAATCCTTAAACAATCATGATCAAAATCACATCACAATTCATGGTGAACATCCCTTGCAAGCATCATGAAAAAGTGCACATTAACCAACTTGAATCAAGTATGCATTTCAACGGAAACGAAACAATCATGAGCATGCATCACATATACAGCAACATCAATAATTAACATGATCCAAATGTGTGTGCAACATGTTCATCATATCAAGAAAGCAACAACACAATCATGGATATTCATCAACAAAACCAAAAGTCGCGTGTCGGAAAACATAAGCATACTATCAAGAATGATGAAATATGTTAGAAATAATCCACATAAATGCATAACATCAATCCATGAGGTTTAAGGATGGAAAGGGATCCAAACAAGCAAGAAAAAACAAGAAAATAACATTTTTCTCTAGTGTTAATCGATTAACCATATATGGTTAACCGGTTAACCATGCGAAAAGTTCAAAAACACGTGAAAAACATACTGGTTAACCGGTTAACCATATATGGTTAACCCGTTAACACTGCAAAAAACAGCAACGCAAAATTCAGCAAAAAATCACTTTTCAGCAACTTAATCACTTAATCCCCACATGTTAGAGCATGCAATTGATCAAGAAAATTACATCAAATAACAACAATTAAACACCAATTAAATCCATCAAACATCAAGATCAATAATTAAAGCAATCAATGGATCAATTATCACCAAAAATCACAAGATCTACATTGTAAAAAATGCAAAATAAGCCAAAATGAGAAGTAGATCTAAGAATTACCAACCTACAAAGCGGAGAATTGCTTTGGTAAGTGTTGTTAAGCTACAGTTAACAGATCCAAACAAGAAATACAAGATCTAATGAATTCCTAGCAAGAAACTTGAAGATCCAAGAATAATTCACCAATAAGCAAAAGCTCTTCCAAAAGTGATTCCAACCACTCGATTCAAGATCCAAATGAGTTGTTACTGCAGAATTGAACCAAGGATGGTGATGTGATGGAGGTTTAGCTCAAGAATTCACAAATTGCAATGTACAATTTGTGAAGCTTTTTGCTATGGAACTTTTGTGAGGGTTTTGGAATGAGAGAAAAGTTGAGAGAATTGAAGTGAGATGTGTAGAAAATTCAGAAAAATGAATGAATTATGAGAGGTTTGGAGTAAAATGGTTTAAATAATCCCTAGGTTGGGAGTTAAGTTTGGGTTTGGAATGAGGTTTAGTGAGTGGAATTGGAAATGGAAAATGAATTAGGAAAGGGAATGTGGAATTAGAGTGGAAAATGTTGGAAGGAATTTGAATTTTGGGTGGAAAATGACTCAATTCTGGATCCTTCTCACAATGCACAAGTGGAATCAAGGAAAGAAAATGATTGGAAAAAATCTGCAGAGCTGGAAAATGCATATTTTGGAAAAATACGCACTGGTTAACCGGTTACCCGTATATGGTTAACCGGTTAACGCCTTCAAAATTTCAAATTTGGCGCCAAAAAGAGGGAAACTTGGAGATTCGTCTGTTTTCGCCTGTTCTGAGCCACTTTAAGCCTCTGAAATTCAACAACGGCTATTGCTACTGCTCCAAGCCTGAAATATGTTGTGGATTCATTTTCGCACTCGAAATTCCCTGCTGATAAAATACCGTCTGGTGCTGAATTACTGATCAAAAATGATTGTCGGAGCCTCTGATGAACAAATCAAATACTGAGCAAAATAAATGCCCAAAATGACTTTGAAAGTGATCTGCCTAGCCTTGTACACTGCTGAAATGGCCTTGACCCGAATAAACTGCTGAGATGCGGAGAATAAACCTGGTCCCATGCATAAGAAACCATGCAAATGCAAAAATGACAATGCAAGCGAAATGAAGCATAAGCCAGTTAGAGTTAGAAACAAAAGGGAAATTTTTTGGGTATTACACAGACCAGACATAACATTCGCAG
The DNA here is from genome assembly GCA_022829125.1 of Lathyrus tuberosus. NCBI lineage: Eukaryota > Viridiplantae > Streptophyta > Magnoliopsida > Fabales > Fabaceae > Lathyrus > Lathyrus tuberosus. The sequence continues at coordinate 677,798 of JALAZF010000592.1, forward strand.
TTATTAAGATGAGTAGATTTACTAGTAATCCAAATGGTGAACATTGGAAGGCCATAATGAGGATTTTCGGTTACCTCTTAAAGAAAAAAAATCTTGGTCTTCATTATGGTAGATTTCCTGCTATACTAGAAGGATATACCGATTCTAGTTGGATATCGAGTGTTGGATATCATAAATCTACAACTGGGTGGATATTTACATTAACTGGAGGTGCAATTTCTTGGAAGAGCAAGAAACAAACATGCATTACTCTTTCAACCATAAAATCAGAGTTTATGGCTCTTGCTTCTACTGGTCAAGAAGCAGAATGGTTAAGAGACCTTCTGTTGGGAGTCCGTTTGGCTAAAGAAAATGTTCCAAAAGTGTTTATACATTATGATAGCCAAGCCATCATAGCAAGATCATTCAGTGAAGTATACAATGGAAAGTCTAGACACATTGGTCTTAGACATACTTTTGTGAGAAAATTGATCAAAGATGGAATCATTTCTCTCACCTATATACGAACGAGCTATAATTTGGCTGATCTATTTACTAAGCTACTGGCCAGAGACTTAGTAAAAACAACCTCGAGAGGCAAGGAGTTGAAACTTCTTGAGTAAGAGTTCTGACAGCGGCGGCAACCCAATCTTACATTAGTAGAACATTAACTTCAAGAATCAATGGGTAACAACAAGTCGTTGATTTGGATTATTGTCGAACATTTTGTGATAATGTTGACCTTTATATTGAGCGTTGAGTTTTTATTTAAACTCTTAATGAAGTTCAATACCGAGGGTATGTGTCCCAAGGAAAAGGATACGATATAAACTTCACTTATGTGAATTTCGAGATGGTGTCGTCTCAAAGTGAGAGTTGGAGTTTCTCTCATGAAAAATTCACGAAAACAGGAAAATCTCATGGCCATAAATAGTGCTAGGTGAGAGATGTAGGTGAAGAACCATTAAAGAGTGTGTGTGTGTGTGTGTGTGTGTGTGTGTATGTGTGTGTGTGTGTGTGTGTGTGTGTGTGTGTGTGTTTGTGTGTGTGTGAGGTAACACCCGTATAATCACAAGGGATAACGGTTCAAAGCATAACTACCTAACATTCCGATTAGACTTTGCGGTATTCTTACTAAGGTTGCGTTCAAATTGAAAGATATTTAATTGTATTAACATTTTTTATTTCTCTTTTCTGAAATTGGTCTTGTCATTATTAGAACAAGTGGGTGTTGTTGTAATTTATGAACAATTCATGTCCATGTGTGTTCCAAAATGACAAGAAAAGTGGAAGTGAGTAAATGCCAATAAATGATTAGGAAATAGTCTCACATAGAAAGTTTCACTCACTTTAAAAGCCTTTATAAAGAGTTATGAGCATTAACTCAACAAAAGGACAAAAGAGGATAAAATGTCACATGGACAAGTGTGGTGGTCCTAAGCATTATGTCATTTGTCTCCTCCATACAACCTCTCGCCGGTGTCACCGCCGAAGACACCAGCTCCAGGACTGGGTCCGAGAGAGTGGGCGTAGAGGCGCCAATGGCAGTTTGTAGGCGGAACTTGAGCACTTTGGCACGACGCATCGGAGCAATCGGGCTACTCACAGCGTTATGATGCAGCGCCAGTGGCGCTCCAGTGGACGGTCTTTGGCCAGGCTCATTATTGCTCTCGTTTTGATTGATACATGCGTTTGAATTTTTAAATTCGAAGATAAGCAACACTTCGTGAACTGTTGTTGCGAAATGAAAAATGGCAATGCTTGAAAACAATGCAACTTTTAGTTTAAAGGTGTTGTTTCATCAAGGGTCGCAACCTTGTGAAACAACACATATATGGCCTATAAATACATCATTCCGGAATTCATAAAATCACATCACAAACTGAATATCCTCTTTAACTAATTCCAAACTTTCTTCGCTACAAATCGAGTTTTTGTCGGTCTTGCGCAAATTCGATATAAAGCTGAATTATCCTGGGTATTTCTGCCTTCCAACTCTAATACATATTTGAGAGTGCTTGAAATATTTTTAAGAAAAATAATTTTGTTCACGATTCAGCCCTGAATCTATTCGACTTTATCGATATTTCTAACATTTTCCAATATCAACAAATAGATATGAGACAAATAAGGCGACATATATATCCAAAGTCGTTTAAGATGGACTTTATATTCAATCATTTATCCTCATTTGAATTCAAGGAAAGAAACAGATATTTAATTGAGATATAGATTTGGATATAAGAAAGATAAAATTTGTCATCATTCCGTCTCATTGTCATATCTAATTCATCCCCAAGCATAACATACATTCATAATCTCACATGTAAAGGTTTACACCCTATCTTATTTTGATATTCTGTTTCTCTTATTTGAAGAAAAGGAGTATGAGAAGAGAGAGAGATTACATCATTAGCTTAAGTGATCACCTTATGTTCAATATAGAAATAAGATCTCTCTCTTAGTCATGACTCTAACCTTAACTTGATATGTTGTGAGAGTCTAATGCCTTCCGCTGACTCAATCCACATTAGTAATTAAATCCTAATTTAAATGTCAATGCAAATCATAGTTGAATGATATCCGATAAATAAAAATCCTTCATTTGCCTACAACAATCAAGTATGGATTAAATACATTAAAATTTCTTCCGAATCATATCTAATGCGTTGATATGTTGTTGTTGATACTTCTTTATGTGTTTTCAATAATTATTATGGACAATTTTTTAATACATCACCCAATTTTTTTAAACACCGCGTGAAATTTCACTTATGCCCCTTGATTATAGATGTGCACATCCGGACGCACCGTGACTTTAAAAAAAAAAATTTGTTCCGGATGTGCATATGCGGAAGACCTCCGGATCTGCATATCTGGAATAATTGCTGATATATTTGAACTTGCATGATCACTCTCCCCTTCCCATTCTCAACCTTTCTTCTTCTACATCACCCTCACCAACCCAAAAAACTCTACTTCATCAATATCATTTCTCACTCAAAAACTTCAACTTTTTAGTGCAACAAATCAAAGGGAGCAAGAGAAGATTGACTTCAGGTAAATATTCAACTTCATCCATTACATTGCTCACATTATCAATCTATTTTTTTGAAAAAACAAGTTACGCTAATTCCGGATGTGCACATCCGGAACGAATTGAGCATGAACTTTTTCGGATGTGCACATCCGAAAAAGTGCCTGAAACTTATTAATTTTAATTTTCAGCAATTTTTAATATGTTTTAGTTATACATATTTATTGTTCTATTATTGTTTATAAATAGATATGGTGCACCCCGATAACATCTCAAAAGAATTAGTTTCGCCGAGATCATTGACAACATTGAACATCTCCTGCCTTACGGAGACAAACAGAAGGTTGCGAAGCTTCAGTATCGTTCACCTTCGATTGACAACGAAAGGAACGTCGCTTACAGCCTTGTTGAGCTCAAGAATCAAGAGAATGTTAGAGCGATGTGGCAAACTTTTTTCGGTTACGAAGAACGATTCCCGCTCGAGTTCGAGGCGACCGTCAAAATTCGAAGAACGGTCGATGACATCTTAGAGATGTGCAAGCGTTCACCGGGCTATTGATCTTGTAATATTTAAATTTTTGTCGATGTAATGGCGAATTTCTGAATGTAATCCCGATTTTATTTTATGAATGTGAGAAACATTGTTGAATTTTTGGTGTTCTGCATCATGATTTATTCCAGATTTGCAAATACAAATGTTTTCCGAATGTGCACATCCGAAAAAAATTAAAAAATTTTAAAAAAATGGTGCGTCCGGATTTGCACATCCAGAATATAAGGATATTTTTATAAGCACGTATAGTGCCTAAGAAGATTGAGTGGTGTGTTATGAAATACTCTTATTAAGAATGTATCATTTGCCTACTCAATTTTTTTTTAATCAAGAACCAAGAGTGTATCAAGAAATATGGCTTTTGAGAGTTTGATTCTCTAAAAGTTTCGAGTTCATTTCTGTTATGTTACACCATTTTTATATTGGATTAGTTTATATAGAATTTTGCTTTAATTTTAAACAAAATCTCTGTTAATAAATGGTAATATTGATCTTTTTAAATTAATCAATTGCAAGATCCGATATCAAAATTTAAAAAAATATGTAACACTGCCTACTCAAAAAATTTTTTATTTTAGAAAAAAAATCTTACAGCAAGTGATACGTATCGGTCACATATCCAATCATTCGTTTAATATTTTTCCAATACAAAAATAAAATTTCTCCTATTTTTTCTAAAAATAACTATTATTTTATAAATATCATCAATTTATTTTCAGTAATACATAAATATAAATAAGTATTGTGGTCATTCACCAATTTTTTCTTATTTAATTACTATTTTCTTAATGCTATTTATAATATCTCTTTTCTAAATACTTGATTCACTCATTTCATAGTCTCTTAGTCATTGTAACCATTTATTAAGATTGAATTCTTTTCCCTATCTAGGGATGATAATGGGCAGGGTATGGGTAGGGTACTATAGTATCCGTTCTCATACCCGCAGTTGAAAAAAATTCTCGTACCCGAGTCCATACCCGCTTGAGTATTAAAATTGGCACCCGTTTCTGTACTCTATGGGTATATAAGTGCTCGTACCCGTACCTGTTACCCGCATTTCTAATAAAAATAAATATATCAAGTATAAAATATTATAATATTTTAAGTTTTTAAAAATATTAAAAAGTTTTTAAAAAAATTTATTGTTGAATTATGAAATAAATGATCACGTATATTAAATATGTAGTAGTTTAAAATTAATGTTTTTTTATAAAATTTTATAAATATTTATTATTATATAATAATATAAATTAAAATATATAAATATATATTGTGCGGGTATGGGGCGGGCTGGGTACTAAGGTGTCCATTTCCGCACTCATCCCCGCTTATTTAAGTGGATAATTACCCGAGCCCGTACTCGTACCCATTTTTGCTGGTTTTTACCCTTCCTGTTGTGGATAATTTTCTGGATACCCACTGGGGATGGGCCAAATTGTCATCCCTACCCCTATCCATTTACCAATTAGCAATTATTGCAAATGATTTAAGTAAAGTATAGTTTTTGTTAGATATTATCTTAATTATTTAAGACATTTTAAAATAAATAATAAAAATTAAGAAAGTTAGTTAAATTATTAAATTTGTAGATTATTTATATAATTTATAAAAAATTTAACATAAATTATTATTATCAAAATAATTTTTACGATTAAATATGTTTGTACTCCTCTTAAATGTCTCAAATTTCGTTTTTAATCTCTCAAAATATTTTCTTCAAATAATGATTCTCCTAAAAATTTTCATCAACAATTTTAGTTCCTAATACTAAAATCGTCGTTAATTCAGTCGTTAAATAATAAATTGTCGTTAAAATTGTCGTCAATTCAGTAGCTAAGTTGCAAGAGTGACTAAAATTATAAATGAAAAATTTTAGAAAAATCATTCTTTGAAGAAAATATTTTAAGAGACTACAAACAAAATTTGAGATATCTAGGACGATCACAAATATATATATATATATATATATATATATATATATATATATATATATATATATATATATATATATATATATATATATATATATATATATATATATATATATATATATGGGTTTAATGGTGATGCACTGACACTGTAAAAATATTTTACACTGTCATCTATATATTTTACAGTGTGATTTGGCGGGATGTATCGTCGTCATTGGTTAATAGTGTAAAATTAATGTACACGGTCAGTGCATAACCCATTTTCTCTATATATTATCCATGTAATTAAAATATAAAATAAAATAAAATAAAATAAAATAAAAGTCTTATATTTGAGATATAACAAAAATTTAACTTATTTCTAATTTCAATTTTCATATACGTATTTTAAATAAACCAAATCCTATTTTTTTTATCGAAATATTCACCATACTTAGAGAATACATATTATTCCATGCCCGTGTCCGTCTACACAAAATTATTGATACGGTTTGTTAATTCACATCCCCCCAAAACTTCATTTAACCACTAATTCTCAATTGGGACCCATTTTAACATTTTTCTTATATTTATATCATACTCACTCCCATACACTTCTTCCATATCATATGACCCATACTTTGATCATCACCACTTTCCCTCCACAACAAAATCATTCTTCTTTCTGCTAACCTTTTTCTTCATGGCTCTTTTTCTCTTTGCTATTTTTATCTTAATGCCATCTTTAACCAATGCTTATTGGCCACCTTCACCTGGTTACTGGCCAAGCTCAAAGTTCCAGTCTATGAGTTTCTACAAAGGTTTTACAAATCTTTGGGGACCCCAACACCAAAGACTAGAACAAAATGGATTGACAATTTGGCTTGATAGAACCTCAGGAAGTGGATTCAAATCGGTTCGTCCGTTCCGATCCGGGTATTTTGGTGCTTCCATTAAGCTTCAACCTGGTTATACTGCAGGAGTTATAACAGCTTTTTATGTAAGACATGACAACATGATCTATATGTTTGAATTGACAACAGTTAAACCACTATGTATGTGGTTTTGCAGAACTCGTTGTCGATTCAAACATGCACTAATTGTTTAGCTTATTAATTAGAATTTACAATTAGTACTAATGATGATTAATTGTTGGATTATTGGCAGCTATCAAACAATGAAGCACATCCTGGTTACCATGATGAAGTGGACATTGAGTTTCTAGGGACAACATTTGGAAAGCCTTATACTTTGCAGACCAATGTTTATATAAGAGGGAGTGGAGATGGGAAAATTATAGGTAGAGAAGTCAAGTTTCATCTTTGGTTTGATCCTACCAAAGGTTTTCATCACTATGCTATACTTTGGAGTCCTAAGGAGATAATGTAAGTCACTCTATAATTTAATTATATTTCTCAAAGTTTTAAATAAAAATCGCTATCAGATTGCATTTGTGTAAAAGTTTTCGTGCTTTTGGTTGGTATAGATGTTGCGATACTGATTATGATCATTGCGATGTGAACTAACCATATTCTTTATCACAAAAACTGTGAATAACAGTATCAATATCAGTACCTTGTGATTAAGTTTTGTCACGGTCAATTTTTTATAAGAAAAAGATTTTTTAAAATTGAATACATACATTATGAGTGCTAGTCTAAAAAAAATCCCATTTAAGCTTGGATTATGCATAGGTGGCATTGCATGATTGGTCTTAATTAATCAATTTTGCATCAAAGTTTAGGCAAAGCTGATTAGTATTTTTGAAAATGAAAGCTTTTTTGTTGTTTAAGAGAGTGGAAAATGAAAGGCTAACAATATAATTTTCTCTGAAATGAAAGAAAAGGGCAAATAGGAATGTGACAGAATTAATAAAAAGTCATATAGAAAAACAAAACCAATGTCACATGAATGGCACAAAAATCATAACATTGACACTAACACCCAACTAATGAAAAGTGAAAAAGTAACATTAATTTATTCAAGATTGGTTAAACTATAGGCAACATTGATAGAAATGATTTATACTGACAATGAGTAACGTGTCAGATTCCTAGTGGATGATGTGCCTATAAGGAGGTACCCACGGAAGAGTGACACAACATTTCCAATAAGACCAATGTGGCTTTATGGTTCAATTTGGGATGCTTCATCATGGGCAACAGAAGATGGAAAATACAAAGCTGATTACAAGTATCAACCATTTGTGGCACACTATACAAATTTCAAAGCTAGTGGTTGCACAGCGTATGCACCTCGTTGGTGTCGGCCGGTTTCGGCTTCGCCCTTTGGCTCTGGTGGATTGAACTCACAGCAAAATAATGCAATGAGATGGGTGCAAAGATATCACATGGTTTATAATTATTGTCAAGATTCAAAAAGAGATCATAGATTAACACCTGAATGTTGGGGTTGAAGATTATATGTTTTGTAATTTTTTGGGGGTGTTCCAAAAAACAATACTGTTGTCTTGTGATCTTTTTTGTTTGTTTGTTTGAGAAAAGTTTTCTTTTTTACTTTGTGGGGGTGATTTGAGGTTGGGGCCCTCTCTATTGTGTGTTTTTTTTTTGTCTGTCACATTTATTTTATTTGGTGCAAAGTTAAACTACACCAAATGGGAAAAAAAATAGGAGAGAGAAGGAATAATGTTTGTGAATGTCCAAGAAAAGCAAAGTGGACAATTATGTATGGGTTGGTAAAAGTGGCACTATGGAGTGCAAATATTATAAGCATACTCTTAATTTTATAACGTTATTGTCATTTTTATAACGTTATTGTCATTTCAACGATGAAAACGAGAACACCGTCATAAATAAGGAAGACTTCTGACATGAAACTTGATTATCAATGTCGTCTCTTGAAAAATGTCTGTTGGGCGTAAAAACTGAAAAGAACACATGAATCTTGTAAAGTAAAGATCGTGGACATTGATATATGAATTAGAAGTAAGACAGAGAGGATAATTAATATGAATACAGTGAAGTAAAGATCGTGGACCATTTTTCTTCTAATTGTATTATCTGATTAATAATATTAATATGGCTCTAAATTAAATATCTATCACTTTAGAATGTACCTTCTGGAAGAGGGAGTGAGTGATGGTGATTGAAATAAAAGTTGTGGCGCAAGCTAATCGGGCAACATGATGATTAACAATTTGAAAAATTAATGTAACTTGAAACATTAATTTAAGCATTTTTAACTAAATTTAGGTATTTATATTTTTTTTCAAATTGAAGTGGGGTGGTTAGAATGTAACATACAAATCAATTTGAGTTGTCCATTTCGAAAATATGACCCAGAGACTCAAATCAATGAACATTGATTTATCCTGATCAGTACTTACGATGTCCTTAGTGATAGAATTATCCCCTACAGTCGCAAAATATAAAGATCAACATTACAGCTCTACTTCCTCCGTCCCAAATTATAAGACGTTTTAACATTTTCACACAAATTAAGAAACTTAATTATTATTTTATAAGAAAGACAAATTATATATAACTTTACAGTAATGGTCCTCATAATTATATAGGAGAGAGAAATTAAAAGAGTTGAAATAATAAATAATAATAAATATTTGAGAATATATTAGATAAGATGTCATTTATATTGCATTGAAAATGTAAGGTGACTAATAATTTGAGACAAATTTTTTTGACAAAGTGACTTATAATTTGAAAAACAGGAATAATTACAACAAAAAAAAAACTTTGGAAAATTGTTATTATCAATATCACGGCTCTAATATATAAAATATAAGAATAATTACAAAAGAAATGCCCTTGCAAAACAATAAATATCTCAACTATTTTAGGGACAGCTAAATTCTGAGAAACAAAACTGGACAAAAGAACCAACATCTATGAATCAAAGTATAGAACTACCGTCCTCACTAGAGATTGCTACGGAATAGTTGCAATGAATTCCCAGTTAAACAGCCAAGCACTCCATGACTAGGTGAGTACCTAACATCACGAACCTGAGATGACAATTTGAATCGCTGAATAGTTCTAAAAGATGGCAACTCTTGCAAGACCAAGTCGCATGTAGCTTCATCTCCAGATACAAATAATCTATTTTGATTCTGAGTGTCTATAATTACACATTTTGGTAGTCGAATATCACTTACATTGGCATTTGAGGAACCCGTCTTTTGGTAATTATTACAGCCAGTTCTCTTTAACAATACATGAGAACCCTGTACTCCTTGTCCAGTAACATAAGGAGTGGGCCAAAATTGAGAATTAGGCACATCCACCAAGGTGTTGAACTTTGGACGGTATGAAACTACAATGTCATCGCTGCTTGGGCAATAGGCAAGGGATATACAAACTCCTTGATCATAAGCATCGGGATCATAAGGCTCGGGGACTACAAACCTTCACATTTTCATTAAGAAAAAAATGGAGCATTAGGAGAGGTAAATAAATATACCATAAGCAATAATTGCTTCCAAAATCAAACTGGCCTTATAGAACAAAATTATAATTGAAAAAAAAATCCATCGTATGTTATCTCATCAGAGACTTATTTCCAATAAAGTAAAATGTGAATTTCCAAAATGCAAAAGAAACTGTCTATAAGATTTGGAGATAATAAATTTGAAAAAGGACACTACACTATCATGCAAACTTCAGGAACAAAATAATATACAAGTTAAAACTGTACATCAAAATTGAAAATTCACAATAATTACTGGATTTAAAGCAAACCAAGCCTAAAGCAATATCCATAAAGTCCAAACAACCTACCGTTCTTCAGAATCAATGTCCCATTGACAAGGCCCGATGGCAGATGCGGATAGTATGCTTCTGGCACCAGACGGAAGACTCGATGTTTGTGCAAGAGACTGCAAACTATGAACAGGGTTGCTAGTTAACCCAGCTAAACATTTTAAGGGTCCTGCAGTTTGTCTCGTGTCAAACACCAGAACAGAACCATTCTGCGGGAAAGTTATATGACAATTAGCACTTTAAGTTCTTAGATCCAATAAATACAACAACAAAAAATGCTGACCTGTAGTCCAGCATATATGTAATGTGTACTGTTACGATCCCATGAGCAGGACCAAGCAGGAACCTGGAATATGATTATCGCAAGTTATAAAACCCACATGTAAACTGACTCGTGAAGATTGAAAGGTTTAATAAACAACACTAGTGCATCTTAGGTATCACGATAGATTTGCCTAAACCACAATGAGCCAACGTAATTTAGAAAAAGTTACACTTAGCTTCTACAAAATCATGGTGCCTCATCGTGATTCTAGCAAACTTAGAGTGATACTAAACACGCACTTAGCATAACAGGAGAAAAAAGATATAAACATTTGCTATTATATAGGAGTAAACCTATTTAAATAATTAGGTGGTAGCATTTCCTGTCATTTTGTAGATTTAGCAAGAATCTTCTAAAGCAAAGGCTTTAGGCCTCCTAAAAAAATTATTTTTCATGGATTAAAAAGCCTCAAGAAAAATAAAAAATTGTATTTTTCATGTATATTAAAAGGCCTCAAAAAATTAAAAACATTCAAGCACAACAAATAAAAGGTCTCAAGTATAAAAAGATATACTAACTGACATGCCTGTACCTCTAAAAGCAAGAATTAAAAGTAAAATCTATATAAAAATACAATAAAATATTATTATTAACATTAAAAGGCCACTATTTTTTTTGCTAATTACTATATTCAGAGTTTGCTTTATGCTTCAAAAAATGTTGGGCCAACCCTGAGAGAAATACTATAATTTTAAGGATAGCTACTTATGCAAGTTACAACAGCATTCTTTGCAAAATAAAATAAAAAAACTAATTTATAAGTACCCATTACTTACGCAAGTTAATGGGTACTTATAGTGGCCAACTCTAATTTTACAAAATGGCACCTTCTTGGCTAATCATTTTGGATTTCTTTTACTAAATTTAAGGATACTTCTACTCAGCTTTTACTCTCATCCCTTCTTCTCGTCATTTTAATCTTTAATAATAAAAATAAATAAATACTATATGTATATTGCAATATTAATCTAAGAAACCACAAAGCATAGAAGTTATAAACTATTACCAACAGATTTATTTTTACTATATCATAATAATTGATCAAACTTCTACCTGTAGATTATAATTGAGAACAGTGGTGCCACTGACGAAGCTGAAACAACATGAAATACATTAACAAACAAATTTTACATCGTAAAACCAAATGAATCAGTACTTAATGCAACTATACCTGAGCACTGTTAATTTCTTCCCAAATGAAGCATAGAGGGCCTGTGTATTATTGAAAGGAGAAATGTGCAGGTCTCTAACACCATTTGCAGATGAAGGCAATACAATATCTTGCATCTCAAATGGAGATATTAAGCTCAACTACAAAGCCAGGTTTCAATAAACACCAAAGTGAAATCAGTCATTGAATAAAGAGATGTAAAAGACAACATACACATGAATATTTCAAATTCAAGAATCTTACTTTAGATAGCAAGTGCACATCACCTATTGCTTTTGGCTTATGGGAGATTAATACAATTTGATTGTAAGTGTCCATATCAAATATGCGAGCACCTTCCAGTTGAAATGCTTTCTAGAAACAGCAAAACAACTTGGTAAATAAAATTCATGTTACCCAAAAAAAAGACTAGACCATTTAATGATACTTAAACGAAACATTTTTATTATATTCAAAGAATTTGAAGAAAATCGGACATTCTACATGTGGATAACATGGACCCATCTATGTTGCTAATCCCGGATATCGTTGCGTAGCACCGACCCCCTAAAATGCTACTAAAACGGTAGAGTGGATAGCGGGATAGCCGATATTTTATAGACTAAAACCAGTGCGCAAAGTAAGCATAAATACTCAAAAATAGACTAATACACAAAATTAAAGAGATAATCATACTTCATAGGTAAAGAACCTAAAGTATAGAGTACTAAAACTTAAGCATAGAAGAAGAATAAAATAGAACTGAACTAATGGAAGGAAGAAGAGCGGACCATTATTTGTGAGCAAAAACATAACACTATTCTTCAGAGGGTTCGGATTGAAATTTATACCCTTAAAAAAAGAATTTAAGAAATTTATCCCCAAAATTCTAATAGTGGCTGCAATTAGCGGCTGCTACAACTGCTATTGTTGATAGCAGCTCGTACCAATAGCATTACACCGAACCCTACCACCGCTACACTATTCCACTATAATGATGCTATAGCATGCTATTGACAACATAGCTCATAAAGTAGATAATAAGATAAAGAGAAAATGGCACACCTGAAATACAAAATTGCAAAAAGATCCTTTTCCATGAGACATTGGGTTATAGTTTTGCTCTGCAAGATACATTGAGTAAACAATACAATGTGCTCAATGAAATAAACTGCACTTAATTTTGGTTGACAAAAGGCAGTTATTGTTATAGACAAAGAAAGACGTTTACTGAATTTTTAAACAATTATTACCAGATTCATATCCCCATTGAGAGTTCCCAGTGGCATCCATTAATCCGGATTGTCTACTCTGCATATCTAGTACCAGCTGCTCCAAATAAGTGTTTTTCTACATAACCAAACTTAGAAATCAAAACAATTTAAAAACAAACATACAAAGACCCATAACTTGTTCGGCATGAAATCATTAGAAACTAATAAAACAGTTATTAGACACCATGACAACAAAGCAACAAAGTAATTGGAAAAAGTGAAGATTAAACTGTTGGCATTATCCAAAATACTTTAATGGGTAGGGGAGTGGAGCAAATATGTCAGTAAAAACAAGACACAGTTCTGCCAGATATTCCATATAGAAATATGGACAGTACCAGAAATGGATCTAATATGGAAAAGAGTTCTATTTTTTAAAAAAACAACACATTTTTTGCAAACTAAGCAGCAGGTATACATCCATCGTCATCATCATAATGCCAAAAGTATACCTCCTTAAGGTTCTTAACATCAAGATGCAATGCAGCTTCTCTCTTCTTCCATCCTGCTTCTTTGTTGCGCCAATCACCATCCTAAGAACAAAATTTACAAATTTTCTTAACAAAGACTAATGAAAACATAGCCTCCTATGTTCTAGGATAATCCCGGCCCATAAAATGCAATAAAAAAAGCACTACACATAAAAAAAACCCATAAAGACATAGAAGACATCCTACCTTACTCTCAAGAGAAGCACATTTGGTCTCAAGTGACCGAATTCTCTGCCAACAGAAAAGAACGAATCAGGCAAACAAGTTTCTTGAAACTTAAGACTTTCTTTTGATCTTAACATTGAGACAACCTTATGAGATTCTTCATCAACAGCAACTACTCGGGAAGCATAGAGTTTCCTCACATCCTTCATCGAACATTCCATATTACATTGAGGACACTAGAAAGAATGAACACAAAATGTGAAAGTTAAACACCCTGTTCCTTCTTCTTCTTCTTTTGCTGGTATATCAAATTCAGAATGCAACTAGCAACCAAACAAACACCTTATCCAATTACCTTTCCCGAATTGCGTCGCTGTTTAAGCCATTTTTTTATGCAAGACATGCCGTAAATGTGCCCACAAGGAAGACAACTAAACTCATTCATCCAAAAAAATATAATCAACCACAATTCAACAATGTGCATATCTATTGATTTAATTATTTAAAAAAATGTGAAATTAGGGTTTAGCATTGGCACCAGATGTGATGATCGCCGTCATCGGTCCAAGCATCCATACAAATAGGGCAAATGAGGCCGTCAACCTCGACGCGGTTCCAGTCATTCTCTTGACTGCCGTCTGGGCTTCCGATCGGGATTGAAGAAGACGAAGCCTCTACTCCTTCAGTTCTGCGGCGTTTGTTTCTGTCGTCTTCAACTGAATTTTGCTGTTCATCGTCGAGAATAACTATTACCTCGTCAGATGTAGGATTCTGGCGACCGTGAGAAACCCTAGACGACGGCACATCGGGAACATACTCTTCATCATCTTCGTCGTCGTCTTCTTCTTCTTCTTCTTCTTCTTCTCCTTCCTCTTCTTCCTCGTCGTCAAAAAATGCATCCATTACTAAATTTTCGAATCCAGGATCTGCTCCGGCTGCCATGAGGTATTCTCCGGCGGGAATTTCGGTCTCGTCGAAGTTGCGCAAATCGAATGGAATATAGTCGTTGGTGAAATAGGACAAATCGTTGAACGGAAAACTCATCAGTGTGGTGAGTTCGTTGCAGAAAACATGTGGCGAAGAAGAAAAGAGGCAAGTAGACCTAAACACTGTAACGACATTACGACGGAGAAGGAAAAAGGCGTTTGAATGTTGCGAGGGGAAACCAAAGGCGCGGAAACGGCCCACTAATTTTCTAGAAATTTATTATTGTTAATCTATTATATACTTCCGTGTCGTATTACAGTAAAAACTCTTTAAGTTAATACTAGGTAAATTAATAAATTCTCTAAAATAATAAATTTGTCCGGTCCCGACTTAGACCAATGTAAAAAATTGAAAAACTCGATAAAATAATAAGATAATAATTTTTCGGGAGATCCTTTTATAATTTTCGGTCCCAAAAAAATCATAAATTAATAAATCATAGAAACTGAAAAAAAATATATTACACTCTATTGAAATATGATTCAATAGTTGTCTGTTTTCCTTTAAAGTTCAAGTCTATTTGGAGTTCATCTCTAACTTTTCTTATTGCATCCAATAGCTCAGGTATTGTATTTTTGTATTGTATCATAAAGTTGTGAAGAGTGTTCGACGCCATAAGTGTTTCCTTTCGCGTAACAGGCTCCAAAGACACCGTATCATCTTCGTCGTCATCCTCTACATTGTTCTCAATGATAGTACCCACAATATCTTCTAAACTCTGAACTCCGAACATGCTTCATTTTCACCTGGGTAGTTCATTAGATTGTCGATATCCATCTTATTACGATAGCCACATTGATTGATCATAGTCTCGAGGTCTTGAGTTTCTTCACCAAAAGTGGATTCATCCAAATTTCTTGCAACGTCACTAGCTGAACGAATTTTACAGTGTCAGAAGCAATTCGCTATTGTTTCTTTTCGAACATCTATCGTCCAAGATGAGATTGCCAAGTTGATAGCATCAAGGACATTTATCTTCCCTAGATCAGATTGTCCCACCTCATAACCTTCCAATATTTTGCGGTAAAACCTTCTACGGTAATGTGTCTTGAAAGCTCTTATTATCCCAGCATCGCAAGGTTGAATCTTTGATGTCATGTTGGGTGGCAAGAAGAACAACTCAACGTTTCTTAGCCCTTCAATTTTTCTTGGATGTGCTGGACAATTATCCACCACAAGTAGAACTCTTCTACCATGCATCATTTGGTCAAATGAACGAACATATTCATCAAAAAGCACGCTAGTCATCCATGTTTTTTTGTTAGTTCGATACTGACAATCCAAGCTATTCATGTTGACATTCTTGAAGCAACGAGGCTTTGCATATTTCCCAATAATCCATAGAGGGATTTTTTCAGAGCCATCTTCATTGCAACAAATAACTACTGTCAGCTTTTCTTTATCTTGTTTTCTTCCTTCAAGTTGTTTTGTTGCCAGTGAATGATCAGCTTGTAGCCTATAAAACAACACAGTTTCATCCATATTGAAAACATCTTTCATAGGGAACTGATCAATTTTCTCCCGAATCGATACCAATTTCTGCTCCATGTCTTGTACATCAACAGACTCACTCTCGCCAAAACGACGAAATGACTTTATGCCATGTCAGTGCTTAAATTTCCCAAGCCATCCTATAGAGAAGTTAAAATCTGAATCATCATGAGGGTACACGAGTTTCATTGTATCTCTTGCCTTCTGCAAAATTAATTCTCCTGTGATATTCACATATTCGTGATGCTGGAGAAACCACTCATAAACAACCTTCTCCATGTCAGGATATTTTGTTGGTTTGTGTCTTTTGATCTCTGCTCTTCCCTTTTCTATTTCAGCAGAGAGATAGTCATCTGACCGCTTAAATGTGTTTGATATTGTTCCTTGACTAACTTTCAACTGAAATTTTCCCTCAAGCCATCTCTGCAAGTCTTTTTGTGTGCTTGCAGGATTATCTCTCTTGTACTCTCACACAACTCCTTACGTATTTGATCTGACATAGTTGATTTTGCAACACCTTTTAGATGAGAATCCATCTTGTAAGATATGGTTTGAATACTCTAACACATTCATGTAATTTATATACAATATGCCAAACTTGCTTAAGAATACATTGAACACATTTGTTCCTTTTGTTTACATTTACTGTACTTCAAAAGTCATTATTGATTTCCAATGCATATGAACACAGTAGTTACTAATTTACGTTGAGTCCCAAGGTTCGCTGCAACGTAATTCTAAGAGGCATAGACTAATTTGCCTTTTTGTTTGGTATATATAGTATAATTACTTAAAAACTCTTTAAATTAATAATTATTAATTTATCGATAAATTAATAACTCTCTAAATTAATAAATTTCTCTGGTCCTGACATTATTAATTTATAGAGTTTTAACTGTACATAGTTTAAGAATATATTTTTAAAAAGTTAATAATGTAAATATTTAGCATTAAATTACTATTTGTGTGTTGATGTATTAAATTGAACTTTTTCATGTTTTTCAAACAAATTGATGATATTAATAAATAATCTATTTAGAGAGATAAAACAATAAATATATAAAGAGATTCAATATGTTTTTTTAGAATTTAATAATTTCACTAAATTAGAATAAAATTAGTTAGATCTAACTATAATGAGGACAACATTATTCAAGAGATAGGGGTTTGAACCCCATGGTCCTCCAAATTTTAGGATATTGTTAAATCATTCACAGCATACTCGGATAACCTTGAAACAAATGAGGAGTTTGTTTTTGGATGCAAGGTTGTTAGAGAGAGTCCTTGTAGCACCTATCTTCACTATGAAGAGTATACCTCTTAGCTGCTGTCTTGTTTTCTCTTAGATATTGAAAGACACTCTTTATAAGGTGGTTGTTGATCCGAGATCAATAGGTGCTTGGGTTTGGTTGATACTTCTTCTTCGTTGTACTTTACAGGTGGTTAAGTCTCAGAATAGACGGGATCGCATGTTTGTAAATTGAATGTCCTTGCAACAACATCATATTTTAGAATGTTTGGCTACTTTGAGAGACAGAGATGATCTTTCCAATTTAGTTAATAGGGTGTTAGGCAGCTCTAAGCAAGATAACTTGGGACGTGGGGATTTCATATTGAAAGAGAAAGATAAAAAAATGAGTTATAATGTCAAGTAATGCATCTGCATTGTTGCATATGGCCATTTCACAATAGTTGTAAAAGTGTTGGGATCATTTGAAGTGGCCCCATATAATGGACATACAACAAAGACTTTGGAGGCTAAACACCCGTACAGACCACCTCCTTCAATGCCAACCACCTTGGTCTCAAAAACTCCCATATTGGTTGATTTGATACTATCTTCAAGTGTATTAAATTATTTCCCAAAGGGACGTCATGTGGTAGAGATGGTTTGCGTGTTCAGCATATATTAGACGCACTGTGTGGAGAAGGTTCTGATATGGTACGAGATCTTTTATATGCAATCACCCTAGTTGTTAACTTATGGCTATGAGGAAGATATCCCATGAGTTTGGCAGAGTTTGTTGCCTCTACACCCTTGACACCGTTATTAAAGCTTGATGGTGGGATACGACCAATTGTCGTGGGTTCTATTTGGAGGTGGTTGGTAGGTTGCTATGAAATGGGTCAGTAAAGGTGTGGCTGTCATACCCCAAATTTTGACCACTAAGATTTCTCATCATTGTGCAAATCATCATCACAATATGGATGAACCATCATGCCTCATCAAATGCCTCAAGGGTTGTTGAGCATTCACTACAATTAAAAGTAGGGTTTTAAGCCCTCTCAGAGCTTTAGACAAAGGATCAATCAAGGAATGACTTGATCTTCAACTTGTCTAACCTATAAAATATCCACAATGGATCAAAAGGACTCGCACTTCAAGGATTAAGCACAAGGATGCTCCCTTCTAGGTGGATCAAGTCTCAAGATCGACAGTGTCACCAAATTAGGATTTTGGTCGACCAGGGCCTCCAGATGGAAATTTTTCATCTGGGCATAAGCCAATGATCCAAAACATAACCTAATATACTCCATGGGACCTCATGGACCCAATCATCAAGTCAATTTGACCTCAGGGGATGCATACATCAAAAATCAGGAATTCGGGTTTCTTGACCTAATTCACCCTAAGTTGACTTTTGGGACAAATCATGAACCAAGACCTCAAAACATGATTTGAGGGTCTCTAATATACCATATTGATCCATTTGGAACAATGGATTAATCCAAGAAGCTTGAGCAACAAGTCTCAATTTCATCTGCACCACAATTAGGATTTCGCGAGGAAAGTCAACTGTAACTTTGACTTTTGACCAGGACATGCTCCCAAACCCTAAGACATGATTCATTATACCCTATGACACCCATGGAACATGTCCATCAAGTTTGATTTAGGTCAAGGACATGATTTCCTGAAGAATTGCACAGTTTGGAATTCATCTGATAAAAAGTCAACTGTGCACAAAAGTCAACTTTGACTTTTTGAGATTTTTCACCAAAATGGATTTTTAACCCTAAAATGATGTTAATGTATGATTTGAATCATCATTCATCAAGAAAAATCAAAGAAAGTGGGATAACTTGTAAAAGGGGTAACCATAAAAACTTAGAAAAATTTTTAAGTTATGGAAAAAGTGACACTAATGTGCCAACTTTGGAGGACCATAACTCCTAAACCATGATTTGTAGATCACATTGCCCTCTACAAAAGCTTCATACTGACCTATGTCCAAATTCCTCATGGATTTTGAGTTATGGAGTGATCAAAATCAAGAAAAGTCACTTTGTTCCAACACTTAGTGAAAATTTCACTAAGTCAGAATCTGCCTTTACTTTTTTCCAAATGTAGGGAGATTTTTCAATTGGATTCAAAAGAGATCAAAACCAAACATGTTCAAACAGTTGTTGTATCATGTAAGGGCTTTCCAAAATGACCAAGAACATCACCAAATTCAATTTGAGCCATGAGATATGACATTGGCAAGTTGCCTTGCTGAAATCTGCCAAGGCAAGGCAGATTTTTGCACTTTTGGTCGATTTGCCAAAATCAGCCAAATCCAAATGCTCCTATCCACTTGGACACCTCTGAGGATTGAATCTAAAGGGGACAATCACTGAGCCAAGCCTCCAAAGTCCATGGAACAAGAAATAGCATGTTGAACCTAGAATGGCCAAAATAGGGACAAGACTCCAAATTTGGATTGAAGCATTCAATGGAAGCATCAAGGTGGCATGGACTGAGCCCTTCTCATCTGAAATCAGTCAAGACTTATCCAAGACCAAGGGGACCAAAGCTCTGTGCCCTAACCTCTAGTCAATGGCTAGAGGAGACTTGGATTTCCATTGGCCAACATTGAACAAACACCTGCTGCAGTTGTCATTCAATGTGGATCCCAAAACAAACTTGCTCTACTATAAATAGAGCTCAATTGTGATCAGTTTGAGGACACCAAAGCCATCAAACAGATGCTTTCCTCAAAATCTCTTTCTCTTGGCAAAAATGCCTTTCTTAGCAAGGTAGCTATCGAGTTTTGAGTTAGAGGGCAATTCCACTCAAACCAATCACTCACACACCTCACATACATGATATAGAAGTGATCCAAACACTCAATAACATCTGGAACACAGATTTCACAAAATCATCAGCCAATTGCTCAAGCTCTTGACAATTTTGCAATTGAGGTGCCATCTTCAACTCCAAACCATTTCAATCCATTCCAAGCACTCAGACACATCACTTGGCACCTAGGGAAGCTATCCACATCATTGGAACCAAGCTGTAACACCTCCAACACCAAACACGATCACCAGCTGCAAGTGGTAAGCATGAGCTCTTCTAACTATATGATCCATGCAATTTTTACTGCACAATAATTTGGCCATATGTTCACAATCATGCCTGGAATGTTCCCCCTCAATTAATTGCATTGTTTGAATCGTGTATCAAAAATCCTAGCCTTCATGCAGAAATTAGGGTTCTTGAGGATTTTTCATGATTTCTTGTTATATGTTTAATTTAAATGAAATTAATTGACATAGACATGATCGTGAGGTTGAGACGAGCATAATAATATGTGGATTACATGTTATAATCAAGTATTCAGTGAGATTGGAGAGAAAATACAAATCTAGCCAAGCCCAGAACACGCGCGTGTTCTTGGTGTGTTCTTGGCGCCATTTTTAGAAATTTGAATATTTGAATTTTGTGATTTTATTTAATTGATTCAAAAATTAATTTCTCTCTGAGTTTTAATGATTTTGAGTTGATTCTTTTTTTAATAATTCACAAAAATGTTAAAATATTTTATTTTATCAAAAAATCCCAAAAATATTATTTATTTCATATAATTGATATTTTTGCAAAGAATTAATATTTTAATTGTTTTTGACATTTTAAATATTTTTTCTACATTGATTTTGCAACTTTTAATGCTTTCTAATTATTTTATAGGTCAATACTTAATTTTTGAAGCATTAATCCAAGATCACAATTTGTTTTTCATATGTTAAACAATTTTGATCATTTTAATTGAATTTTTATTCAATTAAATACATTTTTGAAAACAAATTAGGGTTTTTGGATTAATTCAACCCTCATAAATCATTTTCAAAACATTTTGGGCCTCTAATAGAGTGTAAGACCCAATCTTTTTTTGACCAAATCATTTTTTGGGCCTCAGTGTATTGTATAAGTACCGATACCATCAAAAACAAACGGCGCGACCGTTGCCTTTTGAAAAATAACCCTTTGGGCCTCTCCTTGAGCTATAAGACCCATTTAAAACTTTTGGGCCTCTAATAGAGTGTAAGACCCAATCCCCTTTTAACCAAAATATTTTGGGCCTCAGATATTGTATAAGCCCCTCTGCGTTAAAAGAAAACCTCGGCGCGATAGCCATTTTTAAACGAAAAGTCAAACTGGGCCTACCCTCGTGTTATAAGCCCCACTCATTTTCTTTAAACCTTTTTGGGCCTCTTGAGAGAGTGTAAGACCCATCCCCTTTGTACAGGAAACCTTTTTGGGCCTCAGTCACTTGTATAAGTCCCTCTGTACAAATTCAAACAGTGCGCTCACTGATAAAACCCTGGGCCTCTCCTTGAGCTGTAAGCCCCAAATCTTTCTTTTTTAAAGCACTTTCTCCTTTGATTTTGAATATATTGTTGTTTTCAATCTTTCTTTGTTGAACAACTAACCAAACAGCAGGGAAGCTCTACAACCGAGTAAGTGGTTATTGCTTTCATTTACCGCTTTCATATACATATAACTGTATTATGGGGCTGTTTCGCTGTAAGTCTTCTTTCATAAACTCATATCAACTGTGTAATAATAGTATAGATATTTAGAGTTCCCCAGCAACTACGTCTAGCATTAAGCTCGTTGATCACTCTTAGAAATAGTCTAAACTAGATCCCCATAGGATTACCAGACACAGTCTTCCCTCCTCTTGGGGTTAAACAATATGGAGACATGAAAGACAGCATTCTCAGTGAACCCTTTCATAGACTGTCACTTGTAGAAGTTGTCAAAGAAACTCTATTCCCCAGAGATGATCTCTTTTCCGTGAATTGCATCTCTTGAGTTTCTTCCAAATTCTCGGACTTTCCTGACTTTGATCTATTCTTGGTGAATAGCATTGCCTTGAATTTCCCGGGGTTTGGGGACCCACAGGATTCTTAAAAACATTTGTCAAGAAACTCTACTCCCCAGAGATGATCTTTTCTCCATGAATGGCATCTCTTGATTTTCTTCCAAATTCTCGAACTTTCCTGACTTGATCTATTCCTTGTGAATAGCTTGCCTTGAATTTCTCGGGGTTTGGGGACCCGTCGGCTTCTTAAAAGCAATCGGCCTCCTCTTGGGCATCGTACAAGGACCCACAGGCTTCCTAAAAGCAACCCCGCCTCCTCTTGGGCTTAGTACAAGGACCCGCCGGCTTCTTAGAAGTATTCACAGCCTCCTCTTAGGCTTCGTATAATGATCTCTTCCTTCGAGAATGATAATCTCCTCTTGGGCTTCGTACAAGAACCGATCGGCTTCTTAAAAGTTTCCAGCCTCCTCTTGGGCTTCGTACAAATTGTCCCGACGACCTCTTAGAGGTATAGGAACAGAAATTAATCATCTACATAGAACAGTCATTTCAAATAGTCTACTACTGTTTCTCAAAGCATAGTACAAAAGATAAAACTCTAGACTTGGATAGTCTAATCTCCTTGAGTCTCAAAGACATTCTCAAGCCCCCTTCAAAAATAGGAAGAAAACCCGTAGACTCGGACAGTCTCAATACCCTTCGGATTTCCCACTTCCTTAAAGAACAGGAAATATCCCTGATCCTCGAATCAAAATCCCTGAGTACAGTATTGCTCATATAAGAACTGATTTTCTCGTTAAAATCAATATACTGGACCTGAACAGTCACCGTAGCCTCCTCTTGGGCTTTGTACAATAATCCTCCCCAGCGGAGTCAAACAACGTTTAGCCTCTCTCTCGGGCTTTATACGAGACACATAAGAGACTCCCTCTTTGAGTCAATCACCCCTTTAGCCTCCATCTCGGGCTTTATACGAGATACAAAAAGGTTCTTATTGAGCCAAACAAATATTAGCCTCCATCTCGAGCTTTATACGAGATACCAAAAGATTCCCTCGTTGAGTCAAAACCTTTTAGCTTCTCTCTTGGGCTTTGTACGAGACACATAATAGCCTCCTCTTAGGCTTTGTATAAGAAAACCACTGGTTAATCCAATTAACCTTTTAGCATCAAAGTTGTGCCTCGTTCACAGTACACAAACATCAACAACTTCTTCCCCTCCATCTAACTGCTGTAAGCGGCAAGCCTCTGGATCATCTATATCCATGCCACTGTCCCTCTTTTAGCATGAGGAATTCCTAAGGAAAGATGGCATTGCTCTACACTGAGTTAAAGTCTTCCCCTTCAGGTTAAAAACCCCCTATAAAGGAAATTATGGCATTGCCGGATTCGCATATCCCGGTTAAAGTAATTCTCCTTTATAAACAGTTGTGACGGACAAACCCCTTTTTAGAGATGACAAATTCTCTCTAAAGTCAACAACTTTTAGCTTCATATCTTGGGCTTTGAACAAGATACAAATAGATTCTTCAGCTTCACATCTTGGGCTTCGATCCAGATACAAACTACCTTTCGCTTCACGTCTTGGGCTTTGAACAAGACACCAAAACAACCATTTCCTTCCATAGAATAGGAGGAACTACGAACACTCTGATTTCCCTGTTTCGGTAAACGGGAATACGTAGGCATAAGATTGAAAGAAAAAATCTTAGCGAGCACACTAAACAAAAACCCAAAATCCCATACTCTCATATATCTATCAAAAAACATCAGTCCTAACATCCTAATCCTTGTTCCCCGCCAGAAACCTTCTGCCAAGATGAAAAGAAAGAAACCGTATTGGCGAAAATATAAATAACCAGTACAAAGGCCCCCCCACATTGATAGCATTCGTAACCTAACAGACCGCTGTTTAAACTCAGTATGCAAAGCAGGGTTAATTGGAGACATCTATTTTCCTTCCTTATTCAGCTCACAATAGGATAAAAAATGAATCGAACTGTAGTAAACTCAACCGCAGAGAGCGACCAGCGCTTAAGAACCGCGTCCAAAATCGCTCGCTACAGAAAAAATGGCGCCCACCGTGGGGACCGTCTCTGTTTTTCTTTTTCCTTTTCACCTCTTGTGTGAATACCACAGATTGGGACTTCCGTCGGGGAACCCATTTTCTGTCAGGAACTTAGGATTCATAGCTTTAAAGGTCTAGGATGTTTAGTACAAATATATATACTGTTTTTCCTAATTGCTATACGTGTTTATTTTTTCTGCTAATGGGAATGCGGGTGATGCCGTATGTGAAAAGATTGAGTATACACTTAAGATAAGTGATGGCGACGAGGTCGACCATCAACCTCAGTGGAGGCTGACCAATGCAACCCATTCTCTCACCTAGACAATGGGCCGATTGTTAAGTCTGAGAAGCTGGGGAGCCAAACCCTTTCGTAGTACGGAAACTATCGAAAATAGTTGTTACGCGATACTACCCTTATTTGAGGCTGGTGATCTATTCTCGGTGAATGGCACTTACTCTAAGATTGCTCTACAACTCGCTGGCGATCCGCTTGTTGTTTTGCTTCTCTCACCTAGACAATGGGCCGATTGTTAAGTCTGAGAAGCTGAGGAGCCAAACCCTTTCGTAGTGCGGAAACTATCGGAAATAGTTGTTACGCGATACTACCCTCATTTGAGGCTGGTGATCCATTCTCGGTGAATGGCACTTACTCTAAGATTGCTTTACAACTCGCTGGCGATCCGCTTGTTGTTTTGCTTTCCTGGGAGGAGCTGATGATAATGAGTACAGGTACAAAAATCACCTTAGTATAAACCTTTGGGGATGGGTAGAGCCTTGACTTCATGACAACGACCCTTTGACCCCATGTTTTTTCTATGTTTTTGTGTGCTGCATTCATACATTCATTTAAAAAACATTAAAACATTCAAAAAAAACTTTCTCTTCTAGTCTCTCTGTTTTTCAAAGTAAACTAAGACTGTGATTGCAAATATCAGAGAAAAGGATTGCACTAATGGATTTCGGTAGAAGGAGAACTCATAGTTACACCTTCAAGGTTCCAAAGTTAGAGGATTTGAAAAGGTTAACGAGGATGATCACTAACCCTGAGGCTTTCAGAGCCAAGCACGGAGGTTTACTACCACTGTTAAGAGTCCATGTGATTGAGGGAATCATGGATGCACTCATTCAGTTTTATGATCCAGTTTATCACTGTTTCACATTCCCGGATTACCAGCTCGCACCAACGCTGGAGGAGTATTCTCACCTGATCAATCTACACCTTACTGATCGAGCTCCATTTTCTGGACTGGAAGAAATTCCAAAGAATCAGACCATTGCAAGAGCAATTCATTTGGACGAGTATGAGGTCAGGACTCACCTAACCACTAAGGGTGGCATCCAAGGTTTGCCAGCCCAGTTCTTGACAAAGAAGGCCCTGTATTTTGCCAGTATAGGAAACGTGACTGCTTTTGAAAGCATCTTTGTCTTGCTCACCTACGGGTTATTTTTATTTCCCAGCATCAATAACTTCGTCGATATTAACTCCATTAAGGTTTTTCTCATTGGAAATCCTGTGCCGACTTTACTCGCAGATGCGTATCATTCTGTACACTTGGGAAATTTGTACAGCGGAGGGGAGATCACATGATGTGTACCTCTGCTTTACAAATGGTTTATCTCTCACTTGCCCAAGTCTGCTGCTTTTTGGGATTGCAAGAGTGCCTTACGTTGGTCGCAGAAGATCATGTCTCTTACCAACTTTGATATAGATTGGTGTAATAGGATTTATGATGGAATTAGGATCATTGACCGTTGTGGAAACTTCCCCAACGTACCCCTTATAGGAACTAAGGGAGGAATCAACTACCACCCGGTATTAGTTCGTCGTCAATTTGGATACTCGATGAGACACGTCCCGCGGGGTGTTCATCTGGAAGGTCTTTTCTTCAAAGAAGAAGAAAACGACAGAGCACTAAAGATGGAAATAGTGCACGCTTGGAAGCATGTTCATAAGAAAGGGCGGGAGTCTCTAGGAAAACCGGACTGTGTCTCGGTGGAGCCTTATCTCCATTGGGCACAAACTAGAGCTCTCAAGCTAAAAATGCCTTATCCTCGTTACGGAATTCTTCCACCGAGGGAATCTGTCATGTACTTCATGACGGAAACTGAAAAGCTTCAGGTTACTCTCAACAAAGTTCAAAAGGAGAGAAGGTCTTGGAAGAACAAGTACCGCACCCTCAACGTAGAGTGCATCAAAATACAGCAATTACTGAAAGAAAAATATGCTCTGATTGAAATTTTGGAGCAACATGTTGTAGAGAATCAAGATGATCAAAGGAATTTGCTCACTACTTTCACCTGGCAAAGGAATGACAACCCGACAACGGCCCAAGGGCCCCGGTCAAAGAAAAGGAAGATACCAGAATCAGCACCCGATTTCTCCTCAGAGAGGACTCGGGACCCATTAGCTTAGGTTTCTGTTTCTGCACTTTGTAATCTACTGTATTTCCATTTCTGTAATCCTTTGAATTTCAATAAAAATGGGTTTCCCCACCGTTTGATATTTGCAATCTAATTGTCGAAGTTTATTTTGATTAAACCAAAAAAATAATTAATAGAATCATTGCATTCATCATTCTCACATTGCGTATTCTTCTTCCCTACGAATCTCACGTTTGTGTCTCGGTTCTAGAGTCAAACTGTCTCATTCGTATAATACTCGGGCCAATCGTCAGAAAAGGATGGATGATCTTGAGGAAGAAAATAGAGAGTTGAAAGAAGAGATAGACGCTCTGAGAGAGGATATGAGAAAGCTTCGTAACGACATGCAAGCCATGGCAGAAGCTCAGCTACAAAGAATTGTGATCTCAGAGATCACCTCAACCCCCGTAGTGGAGAAGTATGATCCTAGGTATCAAATACCGAAAGGTCGTCCTTGGGGCATGCCTGTTAACTATATCCCGGAAGGATATGTTCCGCCGATCACTGAAGATCAGGGAATCTCAACAGAAGCCGCTGGGCCTGAAGGTTACAAACTTCGGGAAAGCAAAGATGCCAGAGGCATACTGAAGACTTCTGAAGGTTACAAACTTCGAGAAACACCAAGACTCACTACCGTAGTTACGGTACCACCCCCTGTGGTGCACACTGTCCCGGAAGGATAGATTCCACAGATACCTTATGGTAAGAAGGAAACTATGTTTGACCGAATGGAGGAATTCCAGGAGCAGTTCTTGGAAATGCAAGCCATTCGCGATCAGGATCTATTTGGAAAGAACACCGCAGACCTCTGCTTGGTCCCAAATGTGAAAGTTCCGCACAAATTTCAAGTGCCCGACTTTGAAAAATACAAGGGTAACTCTTGCCCTCAAAGTCATCTGGTGATGTACGCTCGGCGAATGTCAGCTCAGACGGAGAATCAGGACCTACTGATTCACTACTTTCAGGATAGTTTAACCGGTGCCGCACTCAAATAGTACATGGGTTTAAACCGTGCCACGGTCAGCACATTCAGAGATCTTGGTACTGCCTTCGTCCAACAATACAAATACAATTTGGACATGGCACCCGACAGAGATCAACTTAGATCGATGTCGCAAAAGGACAAGGAAACCTTTAAGGAGTACGCTCAAAGGTGGCGTGAAATTGCCGCTCAGATTTGTCCACCTCTTGAGGAAAAAGAGATGACAAAGATCTTCTTAAAGACCTTAAGCTCATTTTACTACGACCGAATGGTTGCCAGTGTGCCCAGTGATTTCACCGAAATGGTTGGCATGGGCGTACGTCTTGAGGAAGCCGTCCGAGAAGGGCGTTTGGTAAAAGACACTGGATCGACGAGCGGTACTAAAAAATACGGTAGTGCTCTCCCTAAGAAAAAAGAGCAAGATATTGGGAATATCTCTCTCGGAAAGCAAAGGCGGTGTTATCAACCGGTAGCAGTTGTGACTCCTGCTATCAATCCTGCGTCTATTCCTACGTATCAACCTCAGGTTGCGCAGAGCCAACCTGATCAGCAAAGGACCCAACAGCCTCTTCAGCAGGCTCGTCCTCCATATAACAACAACTGTATAACACGACCACCAGGATTTGATCCTATACCCGTGTCATACGCAGAACTATTTCCGTTACTACTGGTCAAGGGGCACATCCAGACTAAGTCTCCTCTTGCAGTACCGGAAAATCCGCCTTTCTGGTTTAAGGTGGATCAGACTTGCCCTTATCATCAAGGAGGATAGGGCATAACATAGAGAACTGTCTCAATTTTAAATCCGACGTGCAAAAACTTGTTAGGAGCGGGGTCTTTTCCTTCAAGGATACGAATCCTAATGCTCTCACGAACCCGCTGCCTCAACATGAGAAGGCTGCAGTCAATTTGATAGAAGGAGAATTTAACAATGTCTATCAAATTCACGATGTACTCTTATTGAAGACCAATCTGGTCAAGATGCATTATAGACAGAGTGGATATGGCCATGTGCCACCTCATAATTATCACCAGTGTGATATTTGCTCTAAACACAATCAAGGATGTTTTGTGGTGCAAGCAGCTCTACAGGAACAAATGGATCTCGGATGGATCCAAGAGCACCGAGTTTGTGGAGTTAACATGGTTTACACGAATTCTAACGTCATTCAGAACCACGATATCCGTGCAATGAATGTCAACTTGGTGGCAATGCACTCAAGGCAAAGCCAGTATCATAATCTGCCGCGGCACGATTACAGTTCCTGTCTGACTTGCTCGGTAAACAAACAGGGATGCTCTTTCATACAAGAGGCCCTCCAGCATCAGATGGATCTTGGATGGATCCAAGACTACCATGATAGGAACTCCTATCAAATCAACATGGTTCAGATCGTTGATATTCGCGTAATGAATACCAACCTGGTAGAGTTACATGTTGAACAGGTCCGACTCAGATTCTTAATATCACATGACTATCAAAGCTGTAAGGCAGGTTGCGAAAACGATCGAGGTTGTACCCTTGTCCAGGAGGCACTTCAGTACTTGTTAAATCACTGGTGGATGCCAATTTATATGGATGAAGATACTCAGCAAATTAGTATCAATAACAGGAATCCTACTCGGCGTCAAAGTCATGATGTCTGATCTGTGGAAGCTAACCTAGTGAGGTTACATTGTATTCAAAGTGGGCGTGGCCAGGTGCCACCACACAACTATGACAATTGTAGCGTCTGTTCAGAAAGTAACCAAGGGTGTTCCTTGTGAGAGCAGCTCTTCAGGGTCAGGTGGACCGGGGAGAGATTCGTCCATATCCGGGTTCTGGACCCATAAACTGGACGCCGAACTACCTTGCCGATCAAGTTGAGGATGTTGTCACCATCTCTGGTCATCACAGGACCAAGGATGTTTTTGTCGTTATCCCTCTACTTGATGAATCTAAAGTTCCCAACCGGGAATGGATCGAGATTGCTTATGATGGTCAGAAAAATCAGAAGGTTCCCATAGTTATCTATCTGCCGGGATCAACACCGTATGAATCAACTAAGGTTATCCCTTACAAATACGGTGCAACAATAGTCGAGAATGGAAAGGAAATTCCATTACCCTCCATCGTGAATATTGCAGACATCAGTCGTGTAACACGGAGTGGTAGAATCTTCAACCGAGGGGTTGGGGAACCTAACAAAGAAAAGGAACTTCATACGGAAGCTCCCAATCCATCAGTCGGTCAATCCAGTAATCCTGACCTTTCGAAAAATAATGATGAGATGCTGAAACTCATCCAAAGGAGTGAATATAACATTGTCGATCAACTGTTACAAACTCCTTCAAAGATCTCTGTATTATCACCGTTACTCAGTTCAGAAGCGCACAGAGAGGCTCTACAGAAAGTCTTGGAGCAAGCCTTTGTGGAACAGGATGTAACAATCAGACAGTTCGATAACATTGTCTCTAACATCACTTCCTGCAATCACTTGGGATTTAGTGATGAGGAATTACCCGAAGAGGGTCGCCGTCATAATATGGCGCTCAACATTACAGTTAACTGCCAGGACGATGCTTTAGCCAGCGTACTGGTAGACACAGGGTCAGCCCTGAATGTTATGCCGAAGTCCACTTTGATGCAATTATCATTCAAGGGCCCTCCGATGAGAATCAGCGAGGTCATCGTCAAAGCATTCGACGGGTCCAGAAAAACAGTTATCGGCGAAGTTGATCTTCCCATAACTATCGGTCCTCACACTTTTCAAGTCACTTTCCAGGTCATGGACATCCGGGTAATATACAGTTGTTTATTAGGAAGACCTTGGATACATCAGGCTGGAACGGTTACTTCAACCCTCCACCAAAAGCTAAAGTTCGTTTAGAATGATCAACTTGTTACAGTCTGTGGAGAACAGGCCTTGCTCATGAGTAACTTGTCATCATCTACTGGTATAGAACCCGAGGAGGTTATTGGAACGCAATTCCAAGCACTGTCGATAAGCAAGAACAATCAGTTCAGAGGAGGAACCTCGATTTACTCATACAAAGATGCTATCAAAGCAGTCGAGAGTACCGATACAACAGGATGGGGACAACTTATCATTCTTACTAGCAATACAACAAAAAAGGGTCTTAGTTTTTCTGCAACCTGTACCCAGACAGCTGCCAACGATGAAAGTCTTCATCCCCTTCAAAAATTCTTCCACAGTGGTGGTTTCCTTCACCCAGTGTCTCAAGCAGTACATGCTATCAATGAGGAAGATCCCTCTGACACAGATGAAGAATGGAAGTCCTATCTTAACAAGGACGGTTATATGTCTCAGGAGGAGGTACCTATGCCATTTTGCTATCCCGCACAGAGTTCGAGATTTATACCACGGTCAGATGTCAAAATGATCTACGGGGATTGTGATCCGAAAGGATGTCGTGCTCCGCCAAATTCATTAGAGGAGGACACTCTGATGAAAGACAACTTTAACCACAACTATTATGGCCCAATGGATGGTCTGCCAATGTGGCAACCTTACCCAGGAGATTTGGGGCAAGAGAGTCAGCCGAACAATGAAAATAAGCTGACCGTCATTGAACAGAATACCTGTGTCCCCACCATGTCATGGGATCAACACTCAGGTCATTCATAAACTACTCAACATGAAGATGAATTTGCAACGTTTGCAGGACTTGAATTCATCAACTATGCTTTTCCCGAGGTCAACGTCATCGAGAGAGATGGCCCCTCCAGTTCCAAAGAAGTTTGGGACACCCTGGGACAACCAAGTGGAAAATTTGACTATATGGTCAAGTACACCCGCTCCCGAAAGCTCTCGTATCAGGCTCAAAGATATCCAGCCAACTGGATGGGGAGATACAGCTGAGAGCACAAATGCTATGCAAAATACAACTGAGGAATTCTCCTACGATAATTCTGCCTGGGAGACAGATTCCAACGATTCTACTCCACCAAAAATCAGTGTTATTTCTGAAGACAAATCAAGGAAGGTGCCAGACTTTGTGATTCACCGAGGAGTTCGTCGCCAGTGGGTCGCTGTTGATGCTCCGAATATCGTTCATCGGTCAAAGTAATTGCCATCTTTTACCTTTCACCCTGCCTAGGTGAAACAGATGTTTTGATAGGGCTCGCTTTCTGTAAATTTTCCTCTTCGCTTTGCCCAAAGCGACAGAGTTTTGTTTTATAGGGCTATAGTTTCAAGGATCGACTTGTTCATTAATAAAATAACGTCGTTTTGTAATTTCCGCATTAATTGCTGTTTTCTCTTTTTGCTTTTTCAGAAAATGGTAATCCTAAAAACAATTCAATAATAAAAACAAGCAGTAATAAAAATAATACACTGCACACACTTGCATTCTCTCTATCTCTTCTAAACACGAATCATCACGTCATGCAGATTGCTTATTTTACACCCCGTTGAAACATACGATCTGATGCCTTCTCCCGACTTTGAGTTCCCGATATTTGGGGCTGAAGAAGAAGTTGACAACGAAATTCCAGAAGAGATCTCCCGACTACTCAGACAAGAGGAAAGGTCCATTGAACCTCACAAAGAGCCGTTGGAAACGGTAAACTTGGGTTCCGAAAAGGAGAGAAAAGAGATCAGGATTGGGGCACTGCTCAGTCCAACTGCCAGAGAGGGTTTGATAAAGCTTCTCAGAGAATTTCCTGATGTATTCGCTTGGTCCTATCAGGATATGCCAGGGTTGGATACCAGCATCGTGGAACATCATTTACCGTTAAGATCGGAATGTCCGCCAGTAAAGCAGAGGTTGAGACGGACTCACCCGGACATGGCCATCAAAATCAAAGAGGAGGTACAGAAACAGATCGACGCAGGTTTCCTCGCTACGTCAGAATATCCTCAATGGTTAGCCAACATTGTACCCATTCCCAAAAAAGACAGAAAAGTCAGAATGTGTGTTGATTACAGAGATCTAAACAAGGCAAGTCCAAAGGATGACTTTCCTTTACCATACATTGACATGCTGGTAGACAGCACAACAAAGTTCAAAATTTTCTCCTTCATGGATGGATTCTCGGGCTATAACCAGATCAAAATGGCGCCGAAAGACATGGAGAAAACTTCGTTCATTACCCCATGGGGTACCTTTTGTTACAAGGTGATGTCGTTCAGCTTGAAGAACGCCGGGGCAACCTATCAAAGGGCCATGACTACTCTGTTTCATGACATGATACACAAGGAAATCGAGGTATATGTCGATGATATGATTGCAAAATCCAAGACAGAAGAGGAGCATATGACCCACCTGTCGAAACTATTTGAGCGTTTGAGGAAGTACAAACTTTGCTTGAATCCCAACAAGTGCACCTTCGGTGTCCGTTCGGGGAAACTCTTAGGGTTCATCGTCAGCCAAAAAGGTATTGAGGTCGATCCTGACAAGGTCAAGGCCATTCGAGAAATACCTTCTCCGAAAACTGAAAAATAAGTAAGAGGATTCTTGGGACGTTTGAACTACATCTCCAGATTCATATTCCTTATGACCGCCACGTGTGCGCCAATTTTCAAATTACTTAAAAAGAACCAGGATTGCATTTGGTCAGAAGATTGCCAAACCGCCTTCGACAGTATTAAGGAATACCTGTTGAATCCACCGATTCTATCACCTCCAGTGGAAGGAAGACCACTAATCATTTACCTCACAGTCCTAGAGGACTCAATGGGATGTGTACTTGGCCAACAAGACGAAACCAAACAAAAAGAGTCTGCCATCTACTATCTGAGCAAGAAATTCACCGACTGCGAGACTCGGTACACGATGCTTGAGAAAACTTGTTGCGCTTTGGCTTGGGCAGCCAAACGTCTTCGCCAATACACGATTTGTCACACTACTTGGTTAATCTCCGAGATGGATCCAATTAAGTATGTATTTAAAAAACCTACTCTCACGGGAATAATTGCCCGTTGGCAGATGTTATTATCAGAATATAACATAGAGTACCACGCTTGGAAAGCCGTTAAAGGAAGTATTTTAGCCGATCATTTGGCTCATCAACCGATTGACGATCAAGAATCAACCGGGTTTGACTTCCCAGACGAAGATGTCATGTATCTAAAAATGAAGGATTGCGATGAACCGTTACCCAGTGAAGGGCCAGAACCAGGTTCCCAATGGGGACTTATCTTTGACGGAGCAGTTAATCATTATAGAAATGGAATTGGGGCAATCATTGTTACCCCTCAGGGTACCCACATTCCTTTCACTGCCAGACTTACGTTCAAATGTACAAACAACGAGGCCGAATACGAAGCTTGTATTATGGGTCTCAAAGAAGCGATTGATTTAAGGATCAAAAACTTGGACGTATACGGCGATTCAGCCCTGGTTATCAATCAGATAAAAGGAGATTGGAACACATACCAATCAGGACTGATTCCTTACAAAGACTATGCAAGAAGGTTGTTACCCTTCTTTAACAGAGTCGAGTTTCATCACGTCCCTCGTAATGAGAATCACATGGCTGACGCTTTAGCCACTCTCTCTTTTATGATTAGTGTAGGTCAATGGAACGACTTACCTAAGATTGACATCATGCGCCTTGAACGGCCCGCCTATGTCTTCAAGATTGAAGCAGTCATAGACGACAAACCTTGGTATCACGATATCAAATGCTTTCTTCAAAAACAAGAGTACCCACCTGGGGCACTAAGAAAAGACAGGAAAACCCTCCGAAGACTGGCAGGCAGTTTCTTCCTGAGCGGTGACACTCTTTATAAGAGGAATTTTGACTTGGTCTTGCTCCGATGTGTAGACAGACCTGAAGCAGACATGCTTATGAAAGAAATTCATGAAGGATCCTTTGGCACTCATGCCAACGGACACACAATGGGGAGAAAAATTCTGAGAGCAGGGTACTATTGGTTGACAATGGAATCCGACTGCTACAAGTACATGAGGAGGTGTCACAAGTGTCAGATTTACTCCGACAAAATTCATGTACCGCCATCACATCTCAAAGTTCTTTCTTCCCCGTGGCCTTTTTCCATATGGGAAATCGACATGATTGGCTTGATCGAACCTAAGGCTTCAAACAGAAATCGGTTCATTCTAGAAGCCATTGACTATTTCACCAAGTGGGTCGAAGCAGCGTCGTACACTAATGTAACCCGACAAGTGGTGGTCTGATTTATCAAAAACAATATCATCTGCCGTTATGGTGTTTCGAGCCAGATCATTACTGATAATGGATCTAACTTGAACAATAAGATTATGAAAGAGTTGTGCGTTGAGTTCAAGATTGAACACTATAACTCATCTCCCTACCGACCCAAGATGAACGGAGCGGTAGAAGCGACTAACAAGAACATCAAGAGGATCGTTCAGAAGATGGTTGTAACCTACAAAGACTGGCACGAGATGCTACCCTTTGCTCTTCACGGTTATCGAAAATCTGTCCGCACTTCAACAGGGGAAACCCCTTTCTCTCTAGTATATGGCATGGATGCAGTTCTCCCCATAGAAGTAGAGATCTCATCAATCCAGGTATTGATGGAAGCTAAGCTTTCAGAAGCTGAATGGTGTCAAAGTCGACACGACGAATTAAACCTGATCGAAGAGAAGCAAATCACGACACTATGCCACGGTCAGTTATATCAGCAGAGAATGAAGAAAACATTCGACAAAAAGGTCCGACCTCGTGTCTTCAGAAAAGGAGACCTCATGCTCAAGAAGATACAATCGTTTCTCACTGACTCTCGGGGTAAATGGACCCCAAATTATGATGGCCCCTATGTGGTCACGAAAGCTTTCTCAGGCGGTGCCTTGAGACTTGCAACCATGGACAGAGAGGAATTTTCCTACCCCACGAATATTGATGTAGTCAAGAAATACTTCGCCTAAACTAAAAAAAAAACTAAACAAAAAAAAACGTCTCGGTGGATTGAAAACCCGAAAGGGCGGTCCAGGCAAAAGTTAGAGACATGAAAAAAATCATCCAGATGGATTGGAAACATCATAGTACAATCCAGGCAAAAATTAGGGATAATGGCAAGTAACTATGTTCAACAGAGGCAAGTCCCTCAGCAGCAGTTACATCATCCATCGGAGGAAAACTCCAGTCAAGGTCATCTTCGACAGAAGCTCAGGATGTCCCGAATTCAAAGTTGGTAGAAGGATAGTGGTCGTTATGTTTCAACGTAGCCCTTTTCCCTGTAAATTACCATTTTCAAACTTTGTATATACTCTTTGGAATCACGCGTTTGGCTGATCTCCATCTTATCAATAAAATTTGAGCCTTTGTGCTTTTGTTTGTAATTCTTATTTGTTTTAGCTTTACAGAATGGCGTTTTAATATGATTAGCGATTCTTGAAATGAAACAAAAATGAATTTACTTGTTGAAACTTTTTCTGCTTTTAAATTAAATATGGCAATTGCTTTTGACTGTTGAACATCGAAAGAGCGTCGATTGCGTCTCCAAATGCGTTTGAATTTCAAAGTGCAGAATCAAAGTACTCCTTCTAGGCCAATACGCCTGAACGAAGGATCAATTGTATGAGAGGCGACTTTACCATCTGATACCCTCGGCCGTGTTCTTATCTCCTAAGCCCGATCAACGGTATTCCCCGCAGGGATTATCTCTCTTAAGCAAGGCAAAATTGCTATCTTGAACCAAGTGATACCTTTCATCTCCAGCAGTGGCCGAGTATCCAGTCGTGTTCATCCGTCAGTCTGTGTGTTGTGTCAAGTCTTTGTCAGCATATACATACATACATCATGCCTTTTACTTGCATTCGCATTCATATTGCATCACTCTGGTCGATCTTATCTCCTAGTGATAAAAGTCCTCTCAATCGAGTTGTCGATTCTTTCCTCGTCAGGAAGTGAATCATCTGAACAATCTCGCCTCCAGTTATTTCTGAATTGAAGATAGGTCCTGGACCACTTTGATAACTTGAACCTCTGAAAAGCCAGAGAAGCTTTCTACAAATGTCACTCTTCGCCATTGAAGATGATATCCTTGCTTTCCCGAATTAAAGAAAAATCCCCAGAGAAAGCCTCCTAAGCAGAGATTTGGCAGTACAGCTGCCTTTCTCCGAAAGACCGCTGATGAAAAGGTCATCGGTACCCTCAAAAATTAGAGTCTATCATATGCCATTTCTCCGAGAAGATCCCGAGAAAAGTATGATGTAAGACCCCAAGCGGAAGCAGTCTCTCAAGAGACTCGTTTTCCCCAGATAGAGTCAACAAATGGCGTCTCTAACAGAGAAGTTTGTGCACCTCTACAACTCAGACGATTGGGCTCCCCAGCGAGTCTAATGTCAAACTTTTTCCCATCAAATGGCATCTCCCCAGGAAAATCCGGCGAGAAGTTTGAGGAAAACCTCTACAAATAGCGTTCCTTGTCAAGAAAGTTTATTGACAAAAGAAACTTAGACCAGTTCCTTGGTAGGAAACCAGGATCGAGGGGAAGTTTACAACAACAACGTAGACCAGTTCCTTGGTAGGAAACCAGGATCGAGGGGAAGTTTAAATCAGAAACTTAGACCAGTTCCTTGGTAGGAAACCAGGATCGAGGGAGGTTTATTTCAAAAGGAGACTTAGACCAGTTCCTTGGTAGGAAACCAGGATCGAGGGGAAGTCTACCTTTTCTAAGCATCATTGCTTAGCAAAAGAAGATGAATGCGCAAGCTGCCATTCATAGCCATCAAAATTTCGGGTATTCCGATATTTAATCCTCTTGCACCCCGAATGCCCGAATACCTTCGTCATTCACACCTTCGGGTCCAAGAAGATTAAATAGGGGCATCTGTCATACCCCAAATTTTGACCACTAAGATTTCCCATCATTGTGCAAATCATCATCACAATATGGATGAACCATCATGCCTCATCAAATGCCTCAAGGGTTGTTGAGCATTCACTACAATTAAAATTAGGGTTTTAAGCCCTCTCAGAGCTTTAAACAAAGGATCAATCAAGGAATGACTTGATATTCAACTTGTCTAACCTCTAAAATATCCACAATGGATCAAAAGGACTCCCACTTCAAGGATTAAGCACAAGGCTGCTCCCTTCTAGGTGGATCAAGTCTCAAGATCGACAGTGTCACCAAATTAGGGTTTTGGTCGACCAGGGCCTCCAGATGGAAATTTTTCATCTCGGCACAAGCCAATGATCCAAAACATAACCTAATATACTCCATGGGACCTCATGGACCCAATCATCAAGTCAATTTGACCTCAGGGGATGCATACATCAAAAATCAGGAATTTGGGTTTCTTGACCTAATTCACCCCTAAGTTGACTTTTGGGACAAGTCATAAACCAAGACCTAAAAACATGATTTGAGGGTCTCTAATATACCATATTGATCCATTTGGAACAATGGATTAATCCAAGAAGCTTGAGCAACAAGTCTCAATTTCATCTGCACCACAATTAGGGTTTCGCGAGGAAAATCAACTGTAACTTTGACTTTTGACCAGGACATGCTCCCAAACCCTAAGACATGATTCAATATACCCTATGACACCCATGGAACATGTCCATCAAGTTTGATTTAGGTCAAGGACATGATTTCCTGAAGAATTGCACAGTTTGGAATTCATCTGATAAAAAGTCAATTGTGCACAAAAGTCAACTTTGACTTTTTGAAA
The DNA here is from genome assembly GCA_022829125.1 of Lathyrus tuberosus. Classification (NCBI taxonomy): domain Eukaryota; kingdom Viridiplantae; phylum Streptophyta; class Magnoliopsida; order Fabales; family Fabaceae; genus Lathyrus; species Lathyrus tuberosus. The sequence continues at coordinate 716,081 of JALAZF010000592.1, forward strand.
ATTTTCACCAAAATGGATTTTTAACCCTAAAATGATGTTAATGTATGATTTGAATCATCATTCATCAAGAAAAATCAAATAAAGTGGGATAACTTGTAAAATGGGTAACCATAAAAACTTAGAAAAATTTCTAAGTTATGGAAAAAGTGACACTAATGTGCCAACTTTGGAGGACCATAACTCCTAAACCACAAGGCCATTGTTCCCCATTCAAAGCTTGATTTGTAGATCACATTTCCCTCTACAAAAGCTTCATACTGACCTATGTCCAAATTCCTCATGGATTTTGAGTTATGGAGTGATCAAAATCAAGAAAAGTCACTTTGTTCCAACACTTAGTGAAAATTTCACTAAGTCAGAATCTGCCTTTACTTTTTTCCAAATGTAGGGAGATTTTTCAATTGGATTCAAAATATATCAAAACCAAACATGTTCAAACAGTTGTTGTATCATGTAAGGGCTTTCCAAAATGACCAAGAACATCACCAAATTCAATTTGAGCCATGAGATATGACATTGGCAAGTTGCCTTGCTGAAATCTGCCAAGGCAAGGCAGATTTTTGCACTTTTGGTCGATTTGCCAAAATCAGCCAAATCCAAATGCTCCTATCCACTTGGACACCTCTGAGGATTGAATCTAAAGGGGACAATCGCTGAGCCAAGCCTCCAAAGTCCATGGAACAAGAAATAGCATGTTGAACCTAGAATGGCCAAAATAGGGACAAGCTCCAAATTTGGATTGAAGCATTCAATGGAAGCATCAAGGTGGCATGGACTAAGCCCTTCTCATCTGAAATCAGTCAAGACTTATCCAAGACCAAGGGGACCAAAGCTCTGTGCCCTAACCTCTAGTCAATGGCTAGAGGAGACTTGGATTTCCATTGGCCAACATTGAACAAACAGCTGCTGCAGTTGCCATTCACTGTGGATCCCAAAACAAACTTGATCTACTATAAATAGAGCTCAATTGTGATCAGTTTGAGGACACCAAATCCATCAAACAGATGCTTTCCTCAAAATCTCTTTCTCTTGGCAAAAATGCCTTTCTTAGCAAGGTAGCTATCGGGTTTTGAGTTAGAGGGCAATTCCACTCAAACCAATCACTCACACACCTCACATACATCATATAGAAGTGATCCAAACACTCACATAACATCTGGAACACAGATTTCACAAAATCACCAGCCAATTGCTCAAGCTCTTGACAGTTTTGCAGTTGAGGTGCCATCTTCAACTCCAAACCATTTCAATCCATTCCAAGCACTCAGACACATCACTTGGCACCTAGGGAAGCTATCCACATCATTGGAACCAAGCTGTAACACCTCCAACACCAAACACGATCACCAGCTGCAAGTGGTAAGCATGAGCTCTTCTAACTCTATGATCCATGCAATTTTTGCTGCACAATAATTTGGCCATATGTTCATAATCATGCATGGAATGTTTCCCCTCAATTAATTGCATTGTTTGAATTGTGTATCAAAAATCCTAGCCTTCATGCAGAAATTAGGGTTCTTGAGGATTTTTCATGATTTCTTGTTATATGTTTAATTTAAATGAAATTAATTGACATAGACATGATCGTGAGGTTGAGACGAGCATAATGATATGTGGATTACATGTTATAATCAAGTATTCAGTGAGATTGGAGAGAAAATGCAAATCTGGCCAAGCCCAGAACACGCGCGTGTTCTTTGTGTGTTCTTGGCGCCATTTTTAGAAATTTGAATATTTGAATTTTGTGATTTTATTTAATTGATTCAAAAATTAATTTCTCTCTGAGTTTTAATGATTTTGAGTTGATTCTTTTTTTAATAATTCACAAAAATGTTAAAATATTTTATTTTATCAAAAAATCCCAAAAATATTATTTATTTCATATAATTGATATTTTTGCAAAGAATTAATATTTTAATTGTTTTTGACATTTTAAATATTTTTTCTACATTGATTTTGCAACTTTTAATGCTTTCTAATTATTTTGTAGGTCAATACTTAATTTTTGAAGCATTAATCCAAGATCACAATTTGTTTTTCATATGTTAAACAATTTTAATCATTTTAATTGAATTTTTATTCAATTAAATACATTTTTGAAAACAAATTAGGGTTTTTGGATTAATTCAACCCTCATAAATCATTTTCAAAACATTTTGGGCCTCTAATAGAGTGTAAGACCCAATCTTTTTTTGACCAAATCATTTTTTGGGCCTCAGTGTATTGTATAAGCCCCGATACCGTCAAAAACAAACGGCGCGACCGTCGCCTTTTGAAAAATAACCCTTTGGGCCTCTCCTTGAGCTATAAGACCCATTTAAAACTTTTGGGCCTCTAATAGAGTGTAAGACCCAATCCCCTTTTGACCAAAACATTTTGGGCCTCAGATATTGTATAAGCCCCTCTGCGTTAAAAGAAAACCTCGGCGCGATCGCCATTTTTAAACGAAAAGTCAAACTGGGCCTACCCTCGTGTTATAAGCCCCACTCTTTTTCTTTAAACCTTTTTGGGCCTCTTGAGAGAGTGTAAGACCCATCCCCTTTGTACAGGAAACCTTTTTTGGCCTCAGTCACTTGTATAAGTCCCTCTGTACAAATTCAAACAGTGCGCTCACTGATAAAACCCTGGGCCTCTCCTTGAGCTGTAAGCCCCAAATATTTCTTTTTTAAAGCACTTTCTCCTTTGATTTTGAATATATTATTATTTTCAATCTTTCTTTGTTGAACAACTAACCAAACAGCATGCAAGCTCTACAACCGAGTAAGTGGTTATTGCTTTCATTTACCGCTTTCATATACATATAACTGTATTATGGGGCTGTTTCGCTGAAAGTCTTCTTTCATAAACTCATATCAACTGTGTAATAATAGTATAGATATTTAGAGTTTCCCCGACAACTACGTCTAGCATTAAGCCCGTTGATCACTCTTAGAAATAGTCTAAACTAGATCCCCATAGGATTACCAGCCACAGTCTTCCCTCCTCTTGCGGTTAAACAATACGGAGACATGAAAGACAACATTCTCAGTGAACCCTTTCATAGACTGTCACTTGTAGAAGTTGTCAAAGAAACTCTATTCCCCAGAGATGATCTCTTCTCCGTGAATTGCATCTCTTGAGTTTCTTCCAAATTCTCGGACTTTCCTGACTTTGATCTATTCTCGGTGAATAGCATTGCCTTGAATTTCCTGGGGTTTGGGGACCCACAGGCTTCTTAAAAGCATTTGTCAAGAAACTCTACTCCCCAGAGATGATCTTTTCTCCGTGAATGGCATCTCTTGAGTTTCTTCCAAATTCTCGAACTTTCCTGACTTGATCTATTCCTTGTGAATAGCTTGCCTTGAATTTCTCGGGGTTTGGGGACCTGTCGGCTTCTTAAAAGCAATCGGCCTCCTCTTGGGCATCGTACAAGGACCCACAGGCTTCCTAAAAGCAACCCCGCCTCCTCTTGGGCTTAGTACAAGGACCCGCCGGCTTCTTAGAAGTATTCACAGCCTCCTCTTAGGCTTCGTATAATGATCTCTTCCTTCGGGAATGATAGCCTCCTCTTGGGCTTCGTACAAGGACCGATCGGCTTCTTAAAAGTTTCCAGCCTCCTCTTGGGCTTCGTACAAATTGTCCCGACGACCTCTTAGAGGTATAGGAACAGAAATTAATCATATGCATAGAACAATCCTTTCAAAGAGTCTACTACTGTTTCTCAAAGCATAGTACAAAAGATAAAACTCTAGACTTGGACAGTCTAATCTCCTTGAGTCTCAAAGACATTCTCAAGCCCCCTTCAAAAATAGGAAGAAAACCCGTAGACTCGGACAATCTCAATACCCTTTGGATTTACCACTTCCTTAAAGAACAGGAAATATCCCTGATCCTCGAATCAAAATCCCTGAGTACAGTATTGCTCATATAAGAACTGATTTTCTCGTTAAAATCAGTATATTGGACCTGTCACTTAACTGAACAGTCACCGTAGCCTCCTCTTGGGCTTTGTACAATAATCCTCCCCAACGGAGTCAAACAGCGTTTAGCCTCTCTCTCGGGCTTTATACGAGACACAAAAGAGACTCCCTCGTTGAGTCAATCACCCCTTTCGCCTCCATCTTGGGCCTTATACGAGATAAAAAAAGGTTCTTATTGAGCCAAACAAATTTTAGCCTCCATCTCGAGCTTTATACGAGATACCGAAAGATTCCCTCGTTGAGTCAAAACCTTTTAGCTTCTCTCTCGGGCTTTGTATGAGACACATAATAGCCTCCTCTTAGGCTTTGTATAAGAAAACCACTGGTTAATCCAATTAACCTTTTAGCATCAAAGTTGTGCCTCGTTCATAGTACACAAACATCAACAACTCATTCCCCTCCATCTAACTGCTGTAAGCGGCAAGCCTCTGGATCATCTATATCCATGCCACTGTCCCTCTTTTAGCATGAGGAATTCCTAAGGAAAGATGGCATTGCTCTACACTGAGTTAAAGTCTTCCCCTTCAGGTTAAAAACCCCCTATAAAGGAAATTATGGCATTGCCGGATTCGCATATCCCGGTTAAAGTAATTCTCCTTTATAAACAGTTGTGACGGACAAACCCCTTTTTAGAGATGACAAATTCTCTCTAAAGTCAACAACTTTTAGCTTCATATCTTGGGCTTTGAACAAGATACAAATAGACTCTTCAGCTTCACATCTTGGGCTTCGATCAAGATACAAACTACCTTTCACTTCACGTCTTGGGCTTTGAACAAGACACCAAAACAACCATTTCCTCCCATAGAATAGGAGGAACTACGAACGCTCTGATTTCCCTGTTTCGGTAAACGGGAATACGTAGGCATAAGATTGAAAGAAAAAATCTTAGCGAGCATACTAAACAAAAACCCAAAATCCCATACTCTCATATATCTATCAAAAAACATCAGTCCTAACATCCTAATCCTTGTTCCCCGCCAGAAACCTTCTTCCAAGATGAAAAGAAAGAAACCGTATTGGCAAAAATACAAATAACCAGTACAAAGGCCCCCCCACATTGATAGCATTCGTAACCTAACAGACCGCTGTTTAAACTCAATATGCAAAGCAGGGTTAATTGGAGACATCTATTTCCCTTCCTTATTCAGCTTACAATAGGATAAAAAATGAATCGACCTGTAGTAAACTCAACCGCAGAGAGCGACCAGCGCTTAAGAACTGCGTCCAAAATCGCTCGCTACAGTGGCATGTTATCTTAATGAATTTCATTTTGTGGTTGGGGTAATAGGGTGCTAAGCAAGTGACACAAAGATGGTTATTTGGGTATGCTCACGGTAGATTTCTCGAATGCTTTCAACATGATAAATCGATCACCCCTATTTCGTGAGGTGAGGGTGAGATGTCCATCTATTTCTTTGTGGCTTGAGTTTCTTTATGTCCAAGCAGTGAGGTTGTACCTTGGGGATCAACGTATTATGTCAACCACTAAAGTGCAACAAAGTGACTCGTTAGGGCCTCTCCATTTTGCTCTTATGTTACACTCACGCATTCATCAAGTTATAGACAATTGTAAACTTCTTCTTCATGTTTGGTATCTTGATGATGGGACTATCATAAGGGATTCACATGAGGTGGCTAAATCCTTATACATCATTTAGGAGACAGGTTCAAGATTATGTCTCGAATTGAATATTGGTAAGACTGAGGTATTTTGGTCTTCATGTTATAGTAGTAAACTTCATGAGTATTTGTTCCCATCAGACATTGGGAGGCCGATGTTGGGGATGAAGTTGCTTGGAGGATCAATTAGTCATGATGACAACTTTATCAAAGGGTTTTCCGTGAAGAGAGCTTAAATGGTTATTGAGCTAATGTATCTTCTACCACAACTAAGGGATCCTTAGAGTAAGCTTCTTCTACTTCGATTCTGTATGGGTATTGCCAAAAATAATTGGCCTGAGAATGTGTCAACCTAATCATACGGAGGAAGCAAATATTTAGTTTGGTAAAGAGTTACGAAAGATTGTTAAAGATATCAGGGTTGGTGGAGGTCCTTTCTCCGGGGACCTTCAATTGAAGGTGGCTTCTTTATCCATTAGAATTAAGTGACTGGGTTTATACTTGGCAGTAGAGGTTGCCTCACACGCTTTTGTGGCTTCTAGGGTTAATTCTTGGGTGTTACAAGATCATATATTGAGAGACTGTGTGGTATATGATATGGACTTAGATTTCGACAGAGCTTTGGATGGTCTTAGGGTTACGTTTCCAGATTTTGACTTTAGCTATTTTACTAGAAAGGACACCGTTCCTCCTAAAGCACAACATATTTTGGCGAGTGCACTTTTTAGTAGAACTATTAAGGAGATGGATGTAAAGTTTGCAATAACCATTGAACAGAAAATAGTTTTTGGTTGTTTGTAAGTCGCACATGCTTAGGACTTTCTCCTTGATATTCCTATTGATGGGTTAGGCCAACATATATCACTGATGGAGTATGTACTATCCTAAGATACTGCCTTATGATTCATTTATTTTCTATTGACGAGGTTTGCCATGTTTGTCATAAGGCGTATTTGGATACATTCAGGGAACACATGATTCATTGTAGAGAGCTATTAGGCTTCAAATACCGACATCACCTTGTTAGGGATGTTTTGTTTGATATATTTCGGCGAGGCGAAGTATCTAGGAAGAAATAATCACCTATGAAATTCTCGACTGATCCACATAAGGGGCGATCGACACTTAGGCTAGTATATGTTTTGGTGTATGTGAAGACAAACTTCTAATGTGTTTTGATGAAGACAAACTCAAAAATGATATGACCAAAGAAGGAAAAAGAAGAAATGCATAAGACTTGACTACACTTGCAAGATTGGATTAATCAAACTTTTAGGTATATGAAATTCTTGACTAAAACATTTCTTAGTGCTCAAAATAATTCTTGAATTGGAAAAATTATTTTTCATGTTTGAACCATATTAAATCACTTTCAAATATAATCTATTGACTTGGATAAATCAATAGATGTTGCATAAGATTGGTTCAAATACTTAGACAAAATTTTTAATTTTTCAACTTTTTTAAACATTCAGTTTTTCGTAAATTGTGGCGTTTTGAACCCTCGTAACAGCACAAAAACCGCCACAATTTGCACCAGTCTAAAACTGTATTTTAAAATTTAAATTTGAATATTTTTGGTAAATTATGGCGTTTTGAACCGTCGTAAAGTAAAACCGCCACAATTTGCACCAGTCTGAAACAGTATTTTAAAGTTAAAATTTGAAAAATGTTTTGTTTGAATGCGCCTTTTCATGGCATCCCTTACATCATTTCTCTTATTAAAATTCAGAATTTCTCTAACCATTGCCATGACTTTTGAATGGTTGCTTTCATCACTATAAATTCATTTCAATTTTTCATTTTTCATTTTTACCTCTTTCATACAAATATTAAAATCTCTCTACATTTATTTTCTATACATCTTTCATACTTAGATACTTTTTGAAATACATTTTCACATTATTTTATCATAAAAGTATCTTGAGCACTTAGAGAGAATTTGTCTTGAATCTTCATACTTGAAAGAGAAGAAGACTTTGTTATAAGTCTTAAAGAATACTACAAATCTTCATATATTTATTTTATTGAAATTGTTGTAAAAATTCCTAAGTTCCAAGGATTATTTGGAATTAGGTGTGTACTATAAGAAGGAGGATTGTTTCTTCTTATAGGGTTTGTTGTATCCTTGTTGTCCAGGATTGTTGGAAACAAGAGGTTCATTTTAAGAGGATTGTTCTCAATTGAACTTAGTGAAAAATCCAAGAGGATTGTTCTTGGTTTGTTAGTGATAGGAGGACTAGGATAAGTCTTGTATAGGTCCTAACAATATTAAAAATCTCTTTTATGTTGAAAGGAGACTGGAGTACTCTCGGACTGTGAGGGGAATCAGAATATATTCTTGTGTCTTTTACTTTTCGCATTTACAGTTTTCATCACATAGTAATCACTTAGGAAAGTAAAACATAAAACCGTCGAAAATTCGAAAAAAATTTCTAAGTACCTAAGTCAACCCCCCCTCTTAGGTGCAAACTCCACTAACAGTGTATGGTTGGGTAAGAGGGGAACGTGCTTGTGTGGACTTGAGTGAAATTTTTTCACTAGTGGGACCGAGGAATATTGGTTTTACTATGGGATAGGTAACTCTCAAAGTTGTTTTAAGTAAAATGGTCAAACATGAGAAAGTGTGTTTCGACAATCAACATGCACACATTGATACAATTCTCTTTTGAAACTTTTGGTTTTCTAGCACCAGAAGCAATTGATATTTTACAAAGAGTTCAGAGGCTTATGAATAGCAATGTTGTATCTTTTAGGTCCACAAGTGTGAAGGTATAAAGCTTCAACATGGTTGGTGTTCTGGACTAGGCAGGCGCTGTGCCCCCAGAAGGGCAAGGCCCAATCCAATCTAGCCATTAGATAGGCCCAATAGCCAGGAGCTAGTCGTTGGGCAGGAACTAGCCGTTGGGCAGAAACTAGTCGTTGGGCATGTCCCCTTCACTCGCTAAGCAAGTCACGCAACCAACTGTCTCCCCGGATCTCACGAAGACAGTTAGACCAGGTCAAAGGGCCACACGATTTGCCCTCCACTTGGCAATCCCTCATTGGTCGACCAGGCGCTTTGATCGCATAGGAAACCCTGGCCCCGTGCTGGGGATCTCCCCTATAAATACCCCCTCACTTGAGAGGGGCAGGTATTCAATATCCACTAGAAATCTTTCTTGTGTACTTGTTTTCTCCTTTTTGACCAAACGCTTACTTTGGCATCGGAGTACCTTGCAGGTACCACCCCCTCTCTTCTCTCTTACAAGCATCATCACTTGTCCTACGTGAAGGCCACAACAATCCAGTCTGATCATCTCCGATCAGTGGCGCCGTCTGTGGGAACCCTAGCTTCCCCGTCTTTTGATTCAAGATCCCTCTTTTTCACCTAAAAGACCAAAGCTCTCTCCAAAACTCCTTCCGATCATCATGGCCTCCACCAAGAATGATGATGTCTGCTAAGAAGCGGCTATCACCGCTATAGCTACTAACGTCGACCATGTCCCCGCCGGATCTGCTTTCCCATAAACTGACCAACGGGACGGGAAGACTGCGTCCTCGACCCCCGATGAAACAAAATCTCGGGCAGAAGCTGTTGACCTTGTATTTGAGCCTATTCCAATTCCGTAAAATGCTGACCCCAGCACGACTGCTCTCACAGCCTCCCTTAATAGACCAAACCTCTTGATCTTCCAGCAAGGCGAAAAGATTAACGCGCTCGAGCACGTCCTCCAGGAGCGTCCGTCCTCAGAGAAGCCTCGCAGCCCGTCTCCATGTCCTCGGTCTCCCCCTCAGAAACAGAGGCGTGACAGGTCCAGAAGCCTCTCCCCGAAAAGAAGACGATCAAGGTCGGCGGACCCCGTGTCCGTTCTCACACAAAGGCGACACCGATCTTCTCTGCAGAAGTCAAGGCGTTCCCCGGTGTCAAAGAAGTCCAGGCCCACAAAAAAGTACGAGCACCACCGGTCATGCAGCCACTCTCCACGACGGAGCAGAAGTCGTGATCGCAGCTATTCTCTTTCCCGTCCCCCGAGCACAAGCGAGTGACGACGATGTACACGACCCCCTCTCACAAGAGATCATGGACACCAGAATTCCTCGTGGGTTGGAGAAGCCCACTGCTCTATCAACCTATGATGGGACCACTGACCCCAGCAAACACATAAAGAACATAGAAGCAATGCTCCATTACCACAACGTGACTGGGGCCATAAAGTGCAGATTGTTCCCGATCACACTAAGAAAGTGGGCAATGGCTTAGTTCAAGTGCCTTCCTCGAGGGTCGATCACATCATGGAGAGATTTGAAGAGCCAGTTTGCCCGACACTTTACGGCTTCCTGACGACAACCCAAGTCGGAGGCCACCTTGGAAGCTATTATACAAGGCAAGGACAAATCTCTGCGGGCATATATCGAACGGTTCAACAAAGAAGCCATGGAGGTCCGTACAATGGACCATATGAAGAAATATCTTCTCGAGAAAGGCTTGAGACCCAAGAGCGAGTTTCGCAAAGCCGTGGGCATCGAGACTCCCCGCACGTTAACAGAGCTCCTCCAGAAAGCTGAAGCGTATATACAGTACGAGGAGAAGGAAGCTGTATACCATGCCCAGGACGCAAGAGATCGCGAAGGCGCCTGGGCACCAAAAAAAGATGAGTCGGAGATGTCCCGTCAAGGAAAAGAAAGGCGGCGAGACGATCGTCCCCGAGAAAGTAAAGGGCCTGCTGGCTGGTTCACGGAATATACCCTGCTTACGGCTCCCCGTGAACGCATTCTCTCTGAATGCATCAATACTGAATTCAAGCGGGGGGCGTCAGATTCCCCAAACCGACGACGTCCAAAGGCAACGTCGACAAGAGCAAGTATTGTCGCTTCCACCGCAGCCACGGCCACACAACCGAGGACTACATGCACCTTAAAGACGCAATAGAGATCCTCATCAAAGAGGGTCATTTGAAGCAATACGTAAAGAAAGGCAAGTCCTCCCGACGAGAGGCCTCAGATTCAAAGAAAGAGGCAGAATCGTCTCAATCCTGTCCTCCCCCGCAGGTCGCAGTGTCCATTATGCGACCAGAGTACTTCGTCATTCCAGATTACCTCGAGGAACCTTCCCAGATATCTGCCCACAGCACCTGGGAAGCATTCCCTGCAGCCATGGTTATCTCATGCGGGGGGTACAATGAGCTGACAGTGGGATCTGTCAAGAGGAAGTTCGAGCAGCTTATAGATTGCAGCCCTGACCGGTTGTCTGCGCTTGAGAGAATCAAGGGGCGTTCCCAACCGATCACGTTCTACCGCGAGGAGCTGCCCTGGGGCTTTCCAAATTCTCACATTCCTCTACTCATCAGGGCCAAATTAGCAAACACCGATGTCAGAAGGATCCTGATCGACCAGGGCAGTTCGGTGGACATTATGTACACTGGCATGTTCCGCGCCCTTAAGCTATACCAGAAGAACCTCTCACCGTATATGGGATTCAATTTGCAGGGTTCAACGGAGCCACAGCCAGACCCTGGGGGTACGTGGAGCTGCCGATCACATTCGGGGAAGAAGAGGCATCCAAGTCAATCAGGACCTAGTTTTTGGTGATTGATTTCCCGTCGCTATATCAATGCATTTTGGGGAGACCAGCCCTCGCAGAACTGGTTGCTGTTTCTTCAACCGTCCACCTCAAGTTGAAGTATTATACCGAGAAGGGTCACGTCGCAACTTTGCATGGGGACATAGAAGCTGCCTGTAGATGCTTCGAGGCAACGACCAGGGGACATAACTAAATTGGAGAGCACCTAAAGCAGCCAAACGGGCAAGGGATGAAGATCGTCCAACCGAAGATGCTCAACCAGACAAGAAGCCTGCACTCCCTGTGTATACTATCGACCTTGACAGCCAAATTTCAGAGGACGGCAAGGAAGATAACGGTGAGGGTGCGCCAACGGGGACGACCAACTCCCCTGCATCAACCCTCATGCGACCAGTTCCAGACGGAGAATTTGAAGTCATCACCTTCAGCAACAACCCCAACAGAGGGGTGAAGATAGGTGCTGGACTGCCCGATGAGGTCAAGCTACAGCTGAAGAAGTGCCTGGACGACAACGCTGACTTGTTTGCCTGGAGCGCAACAGACATGTCCGGCTTGGACCCTGAGACCGTGTGCCGCCACTTGACCATTGATCCAACTGCCCGCGCTGTCGCGTAACGAAGAAGAAAGCAATCCGACGAGAAGGCACTGGCTGCCGAAAAACTTGTACAAGACCTCTTAGAGGCAAAATTCATTTCGGAGGCCGAGTATACAACCTGACTGTCCAACATTGTACTTGTGAAAAAACATAGTGGAAAATGGTGCATGTGCATTGACTACACCGTTCTTAACCGGGCTTGCCCGAAAGATGCTTATCCTTTACCGAGCATAGATAAACTCGTATATAACTCGGCAGGTTTCAAACTCTTGTCCTTCATGGACGCCTATTCGGGATACAATCAAATCCCTATGGCCGAAGAGGACAAGAGGTATATTGCATTCATGACTTCCTCGGGGAACTATTACTACAACGTAATGCCCTTCGGTCTGAAAAACGTTGGGGCCATATACCAGTACATGATGAACAAAGTCTTCTGATCAGAAATTGGGGACATGCTCGAAGTTTACATGGACGATATGATCATAAAGTCCCAAGAGGAATCCGATCACACGACTCACATGCAAAAGGTTTTCGACTAGGCCAGGAAATGTGAAATGCGCTTTAACCCAGAAAAATGTACCTTTGGTGTACGGGCAGGGAAGTTCCTCGGATTCTATCTCACCGAAAGGGGAATAGAAGTAAACCCATACAAGTGTCGAGCTTTCGCGGAGTTCCCCACGCCCAGGACGAAGAAGTCCATACAATCCCTAAACGGGATGCTCGTCTCACTTTCTCGTTTTGTGGCCAAATCCACTCAGCACGCCCTGCCCTTCTTTAAACTCCTCAGGAAAGAGACCAGTTTTGAATGGACAGAAGAATGTGAGCAAGCCCTGGCCCACCTTAAGTGGGCTTTGTCCGAGCCACCTGTACTTTCTCGACTAGAATGCGGGGAAACTCTATACTTATACCTCTCTGTCGCCAGCGAAGCCATTAGTTCTGCTCTCATCCGCGAAACAACGGATGGGCAAAAGCCTATCTATTTCACCAACAAGGCCTTACAAGGGCCAGAAGTCAGGTACGCGCAGATATAAAAAGTTGCCCTTGCTCTCATCACCGCCACGAGGAGGCTTCGACACTACTTCCTGGCACACAGCGTAGTTGTCCGTACGGACCAGCCCATCAGGCAGTTGCTATGCCGACTAGATATGGCTGGCAGGATGCTTAAATGGTCCCTGGAATTATCAGAATTTGACATTCATTATGAGGGCAGAAAGGCCCTCAAGGGACAAGTTTTGGCCGACTTCGTGGCAGAAATGACATTGCTACCGTCCCCGCCATGTGGAGCACATAAATGGACCATTTACGTAGATGGGGTATCCAGCCCCTCAGGTAGCGGAGCAGGTATCATCCTCGAAAACAAAGAAGGAATACTAATCGAAATATCTCTGGTCCTGTCATTCCTTACATCCAACAATCAAGTCGAATATGAAGCCTTCCTCGCGGGACTACGGCTGGCCAAGGACGTGGGCGCCAAGGAGGTAAAAATCTACACTGATTCCCAGCTCGTAGCATCACAAGTACAGGGAGAATTTCAAGCAAAGAACGACCAGCTGGCTGAATACCTGGCACTAGCAAAGAAAAGAATTACAAAGTTCGATGCATGGGAAGTCCAGCACATCCCTCGCGAACGAAACACGCGAGCAGACATCTTGTCCAAACTGGCTAGCACCAGAAAGAAAGGCGGAAATAAGTCCGTCATACAAGAGATACTCGCCCGACCTAGCATCGAGAAACCATCCGAGCTACTCGACGTCAACATCATCGGGGACACCCATTGCTGGATGACTCCCGTATACAACTACCTCACCAAAGGGGAGCTGCCCGAGGACAGTAAAAAAGCTAGCATAACTAAACGACGAGCCTGTTCATATGTACTAGTTGAAGACAAACTCTACCGAAGAGGATTCTCCATCCCCCTCTTGAAATGCGTCGAGGAGAGTAAGGTCCCCGAAATTCTACAAGAAATCCATGAGGGCATCAACGCGCAATACTTGGGGGGAAGATCCTTGGCACGAAAACCCTTGCGAGCAGGATATTACTGGCCAACCATGCAGCACGACGCCAAGGAGCACGTCCAAAAATGTGACCTGTGTCAGCGTCACGAGGACATGCACTTGGCACCCCCCAATGAATTGAAGACTCTATCCTCTCCATGGCCCTTCGCCTGGTGGGGGATGGACATACTCGGCCCCTTTACAATGGGGTCTTATAAAAACAAATTTCTAATCATGGCCGTCGACTACTTTACGAAGTGGATCGAAGCCGAAGCCCTCGCCAAGATCACAGCCTTTAACATACTTCATTTCTATAAAAGAAATGTCCTCGCACGGTTTGGGGTGCCCCAGGCCCTCGTGACCGACAACAAAACTCAGTTCATAGACATAAAGTTCCAAGACTTCGTCGCCAAATTAGGCACGAAATAGCACTTTACTTCTGTCGAGCATCCCCAGACCAACGGGCAAGCAGAGGTTGCGAATAGAGTGATCCTTCATGGTCTAAAGCGAAGGCTAGGCGAATCCAAGAAGAGATGGGTCGAGGAGCTACATAGCATGCTCTGGGCCCACAGGACAACACCGCAGTCCACCACCGGGGAAACCCCTTTCCGACTAGCCTACGAAACCGAGGCGGTGATACTGGTAGAAATCAGAGAACCTTCCAGATGAACGGAGGATCCCCTCGACGAGGAGATGAACAAAGAAGGCTTAAGAGAAGAGCTCGATCTGGTCGAATAAATACGATCAGGAGAGACTCTCCGCGAGGCCTCGCTGAAACAACAAACAACCTTGCGCCACGACGCTAAGGTCATAAAGCGGGACTTCCCCGTTGGCAGCTTGGTCCTGCGTAGAAACCAAAAAGATTCCCGCGAAGGAAAGCTGGCCGCAAACTGGGAAGGACCCTACAGGGTCAAGTCCAAAACGGGCACAGAAGCATACTACTTAGAAACTCTGGACGGAGAACCATTTGCTCGACCATGGAATGCTGAAAAGCTCAAACAATACTACAGTTAAGCCCAACCACGAGGTCGGACTAACTGCCAATGAGATCACCCCGAACGGGGAGACGGCACGACCACAGGATCGTGCCTTGGTAAAGCACGATCCATTCTACAACGCCGGGCAACTTCTGCTCACGGGACGAGCAGATCCTGCGCACAACGGGGATACCTCAATCGAGCTCCCCCGTTGCCACACCAATCAGGCAGGACACCCAGCTCGCGATGGGAACAGTCCAAGCCAATGAGTTTAGTACCTCAACCGAGGTCATAGTCTCATCGCTGGCAAAAACACCTTGCCCTCCTCAACTAGTCTCCCAGCCTGTCGAGCACAACAAAAACAAGCCGAGCAAATGTCCATTCAAATAAGCATACATAAATAAATGCGACAAGAAATTTCCAAACATAATGTTAATAACATCGGCTACAAGGCCGGAATAAGTCAGGGTTACATCAAAAGGGTAGCGCCCTACAAAATATTACATCAAAAGGGAATGCAGGCCCACAAAATACATGTACATTTAAAAAATATCCTAGTCAGACTAAACGACCTCACCGACACCCTCCGGGGGGACCACCTCGCCATTGACGACCACGTTGAGTAGACTCATTCCCTCGGTCAGCAGCTGGACGTCAGAATTGAGGGCCTTCACCTGCTCCAAAGCAGCATTGAAGCCAAACTCAGCTGCCCCCAGGTTATCCTCCCCGAGGACACGGATCCTCTCAATCAGGTCCTTCCTAGTCTTCAAGGCCTTCTCCTCGTCGGTCTTGTCCTCACCCGCTGCCGACGACCCCTCCAGCTCTGTTATCCTCGCCTTCAAGCGAGCGTTCTCATTATTGACTTTCGTTACCTCCTCCTTCATTTGGGTCACCTCCTTTTGGAGCAGTATCTTGGCCTCCTGGTGACCTTGCAGCTTCTTCAGCTCATTATATATCTCCATGTTCTCGCACTCCAAGTCATTGATCCTAGTCTTTGCCTCCCTAAGGTCGGAGCGGTGAGCCACCTCCGCATCTCCAAGGGTCAGCGCCGCTTCTAATATCCTGATCATTCCAGTTGCATCCTGGCAGAGGAGCTTCCTCTGTGCATGTGGATCGGCGGACAGAATCGTTGAAGCATCGAGATCTGGGATGACGACGGAGCTCTTCTTGTCGAACATCTTCCCCTGTTGATAGCATGCGGGCAGCACAAACTTCCCTCTAGGTGAACCACCCGAGCAACCCGCAAGAGTGGCTCCAATATCATCCTGCTTCCTCTTGTGGGATGAGTCATGAGTTGGTGGTATGGAAGTCATCCCCGGGGTAGGGCCAACGCCGGACACAAACTTCTCCAGCGTCGCTTGCTGCTTGGCCGCTTCGGCTTTGGGCATCGATGACACCTTCTTCGGGACTTTGGCTGTCTGCGACCTCATTAAACGTTCCCTCATGTCGGCCATTTTCTCTGCGAACACAAAAAGACAAGTTAGCAGATAGAAGAAGCTTAACAAATACGGGCACAAGGGTAAGTTATACCAAGAAGCTGGAAGGCCACGTCGTCGTTTTCACACTCGAGGAGGGCCTTAGTGTTAATATAACGGCCTGCTCTTGTGGGCACCCCATCGTCCCCGAACAGCTCTTTACCATCTTTGTCCACCACGAAGGCCGGGGTGAAGCTCTCCACATAGGCATGGAGCACACGGTAGGACTCCTTGTCCGCCTCGCAGAGTTGGTCTTGCTTTACCAAGAACTGGTCGGTCCTGTATCTGAAATGGGTGAACACCCACTCCAAGAGGAACTTAGATACGGGCTTTTTAACTTGTTAACCATCAATGGTCACCGTTTCGAGCGTGGATATAAACCTTTTGGCCACTTCGGAGACAGGCTTCATAACCAGGAACCTGTCCTTGAAGTGTCGAACAAACTCTGAGTACGGCCAGAAGAGCCTGCTCTGCTGTTTAAAGGATACCCAGCTTTGCTTCGATCCCGTAGTGCTTCGCTGGAGTTGGAAGATGCAGAAGAACAGATCCACGGTCGCCCCGACATGTAAGTAGCGACACACTAGCTCGAAATCACGTATGAATGCCAGTGCATTTGGGTGGAGCTAAGCGGGGCACAACTCCAAGTGACGAAAAAGGGCCTCTTAGAAGTCGATGAAAGGCAGCAAAAACCTAGCCTCCACGAAGGCAAACTCATACATAGGGAACCGTATCCCCGAGTAAATCGAGCAGATCCTGTCATTTTCGGTTGGACAGATGGCCCTCAATTGTACGGGCGCATCCTCGGCCCGATCTTCCTGATAGGGGAACTCCCGAACCTCCTCCTCAGTAAATGTCGACTTGGTCGACAGGGGCTCGTGGGCTATCCATTTTAGATCCCCCCTTGCAACCTGGATGTTAGCATATTCGACGGCCTGCTCCGTCTCCTCTTGCGCTGCTTGGGCGTCGGGCATGACTTCTTCACGAGGATCAGCCATTTTCACCTGAAAAGCAGAGGAAGAAAAGTGAATTCGACGAATAAGTTCAAATCCACCCTTCCACCACTAGTCAAGTGAAAGGGCGAGGAAGAAGTCGAGGACAACCTCGAGCCCACTTTGACCGCAACTTAACACGATGAAACTGTCCCCCTACGACGGAGACGAGTTTCCGCGACTTAACAAAAGGACTTGAGCTCTCACAAAGTAAGTCTGTTGCGCAAAGCCAGAGCTTCGCATCGAACATGCCTAGTGCCCGACTACAAATCTAAAACTAATCCTAACCAGAACCTAGGAGAATCCACACCAAAACACACGACATTCATCCCATGTTCTTCATGTTCTTCGTGAAACTTCCAGAAATTCATGTGTTCATCGAAGAACACATGAATCTCCAACTGCAAAACTCATAAGTCACCGGAAAATTCATGAAAACGAAGAACACCATTAGAAATACAGAAAAGATGAACAACTTACTTGGGAACGAAAGGTTGGAGATGAAGGTATGAATGGAGACGATGAAGATTAGCAGCGGCGAAGAGAAACTCCGGCAAGGGGAAAAATTGCAGAGCAAAAGAGGGGAAAGAAGAAATTTGTAAGAAGTGTACAAATGAACCCCCTCTCCCATCCTTTTATAGGCATTTGCTCATGGGGAAACACAAAGACCATCATTGCCTAGACGATTCTAGGTCTGACAGAGGCTGCATGTCCACCACGTGTCAAAAGGAATATTCGTTTGGCATTCCCAAGGGTTAACGTTACATGCACCCAGTCTCTTGTTATTCTGCGAGCACATCTCCTCGCCGACACACGCGTCTCACGCCTTCAGAAAAGCCTGCCCGACATAAAAACGCTACTCCGACGGACATCTTTACAAAAGTCTGCTCGACATAAAAATGCCCATTTTACAAGAAGCTCCCCGAGCACCAACATCGGGTCGGGAAGATTAAAACATCATCACCAACCATCATTGTATTGGTAAAGACGAAGAGCTTGTCCCTAAACGCTAACCAAAGGTGACTTCAAATGGCTACCTTAAGTCCTCCCTCTTCACCAGAGCAAGGACTTGGGGGGCTCCTGTTCTGGACTGGGCAGGCGTTGTGCCCCCAGAAGGGCAAGGCCCAATCCAATCCAGCCATTAGACAGGCCCAATAGCCAGGAGCTAGCCGTTTGGCAGGAACTAGCCGTTGGGCAGAAACTAGTCGTTGGGCATGTCCCCTTCACTCGCTAAGCAGGTCACGCGACCAACTGTCTCCCCGGATCTCACGGAGACAGTTAGACCAGGTCAAAGGGCCGCACGCTTTGCCCTCCACTTGGCAATCCCTCATTGGTCGACCAGACGCTTTGATCGTATAGGAAACCCTGGCCCCGCGCTGGGGATCTCCCCTATAAATACCCCCTCACTTGAGAGGGGCAAGTATTCAATATCCACTAGAAATCTTTCTTGTGTACTTGCTTTCTCCTTTTTGACCAAACGCTTACGTTGGCATCGGAGTACCTTGCAGGTACCACCCCCTATCTTCTCTCCTACAAGCATCATCATTTGTCATACGCGAAGGCCACAACGATCTAGTCTGATCATCTCCGATCAGTTGGTTTGTTGTATAGACGTGGCTTAAGTTTTATAATATGAGAGATATGAACTTGAAAGCTTGAAAGTTGGCCATGAAATAATGCATTAATTATCTTTAAGAAAAGTGTGAGTGATTTTGAAGCAACTGTCAATGGAGTCGTTTCATAAGATTCGAAAAAAACAGGGATGTTTTTTATCCCTTTTCTTTTAATGAGCAATGATCAAATTTTTTGATCTGCCGCATAATTCATGTTCCTACTAATCGTGTATTGTGCGGCGAGTTTTATCCTAATCAACCTCAAATGGTATGATCTCTCCAAAACATTTATTTCTCTTTGTTTTATATTTGATTAATTTATATGTTTGTGTAGTTTATCATATGTTTGCTTATCTTTTGTGTAGTTCGAATCATATATTTAGTGTTCTTCTCTGCATTTAAACTTTCTTTAAATGTTATCTTATTTATTTATTTAATCCCATGTTTAATTTGATTTACATATCAATAAATTGATATGTTAATTTCTATTTATCTTATAAATATCCTCAAATTTGTTCAAAGTTTTTGTTGTG
This sequence comes from Lathyrus tuberosus, assembly GCA_022829125.1. Taxonomy (NCBI): domain Eukaryota; kingdom Viridiplantae; phylum Streptophyta; class Magnoliopsida; order Fabales; family Fabaceae; genus Lathyrus; species Lathyrus tuberosus. The sequence goes on from JALAZF010000592.1 coordinate 735,405, forward strand.
TTACCTTTAATTGGCTTAACAATTGGTATCTAAGTATTTGTGTAGTAATTAGTATTTTGTTGTATGCGATTTTGTTGTTTGTCTCTCTATTATATATTGTGTATAATTTTATTTCTACTTTTGTTTATGAAATTCTTGAGATATCTTTTTTCTAATATTTGTTTATCGGTTATTATTATGAGCTATTGTTGCATGTGTATCGTTATAAGTTGGTTGTGCGATAATCTTGTGTGGTTCCATTATTTTTCTTTTTTTTTCTCCCCTCCTTTTTAATTTTGTCAAAGAGGGAGAAGGGTTTCAACTTGAAATATGAATTTGACTGATGCAATGACTGTTTAATGCAGGGTGTGACGCCTCATACTGCTTTCAAAATTACCGACTAACCCCAAAAACCAACACGGGTCTTTTCAGCATGTTTTGTCTTCACTCACACACTTTCCAGGAAACTTACCAGAAGGTCACCCCATCCCAAAATTCCTCCAAGTCAAGTATGCTTAACTATGGAGTTCTTATAGAACAAACTACCGAAAAGAAGATGCATCTTGTTGGTATAGGTAGTACCAATTAATCATTATAAGCCTTCCTTCAACCATGCACTCTTATACCTGCAAAGCCTCATGATCACTCTTATTCTGATGTGAATTCATTTTTTTCCTAGAAGTTGTTAGGAGTGTCTAATTGTCATGCCTCATGTACCGACAACCACTCCCTCGCCCTCGGGCGTTTCATGTAACCACTCTCCGGCCTCTTCGGCCTCGGGTGTTACATGCCCACCAGCTTCTGCTTGGTTTGTCCCTAAACCATATCGTACTAGGAGAGGTCTGACTCTGATACCATTTGTAACACCCCAGACTTCTTTCAGTATCACCAACTGACCCCACAAACTAACACCGGTCTTTTGAGCATGTTTTGTCCTCACTCACACGTTTTCCTCCAACATAACCCAAAAGGTCACCCATCCCAAAATTTCTCTAAGTCAAGCACGCTTAACTATGGAGCTCTTATGGAATGGGCTACTGAAAAGAAGATGCATCATGTTGGTATAGGTAGTATCAATTAATCATTATAAGCCTTCTTTCAACCATGCAGTCCTATACCTGCACAGCCTCAGGATACCTCTCATTCTGATGTGAATTCGGTTTTTCCCTAAAAGCTGTTAGGAGTGTCTCATTGGCATACCTCGTGCACCGAAAACCAGCCCCTTGCCCTCAGGTGTTACATGCAACCACTCTCCGCCCTCTTCGGCCTCAGGTGTTACACATGGGGGTATAACTTCATAAGTAACTCAAATTACTCAGTTTTTTCCAAGCATAAAAAAGGTGGATAGTGAAATTATCCTCAAGTTCATTATCGATTATTTTATTATTTTGATGTTTTGTGTATTTTGTTTTATCGTATTTTTTAGCTTCTCATTGAATCTCTCATTACACATACAAAAAAATAGGTTTTCTATGCATATGATGAATTGTTTAATAAAGTCAGAGTTATTTGACTTGATTCAAAGCTTAAATAACTTGATTCAAAATGGAAAAGCAATTTGAATTGATTCAAGCTAAATTGTACTTGATTCAAAGTGCAAAAGCAAATTGACTCGATTTAAGTTAAATTCGACTCAATTCATGAAAGTGTCTCAAAGTTAATTTTGCTTCTCTTTGGAGGAATCGACTCAATTGAAATGCTTGATCTGATTCAAAATCAAAATGATATGATTCATTCATAGATTGACTTTATTCATTAAATTGCCTTTAAACCCATTTTCGCTTTTGTTTATGGGAATCAAGTCAATCAAAATAGTTTACTCGATTCAAAGGTAAAATGAATTGAGCCAAAGATAGGTTGATCCAAGTCAAAATATGAAAATGAATTGATTCATTTCGGCTTTGATCTTATTCAAGTTGACTTTAAACCTATTCATTTTCCATCATTTGAATTGATTCATTGGTCATTTGAATATAGTCATTTAGTTCATTTTTTACTCATTTTGTGTATCATTTCATGCAATTATTTTCATTTCATAAATTCATAATTTAATGAGAAAACTCTTTTCAAGAGAATAATATCAAATAATTTTCTGTGAGAAAAAACTTTGAAACTACAACTTCATATTTCTCTCAAATCTTCATCTTTGTTATTTTCATGAAGATTTATCATGTTATTTTTGTGTAAGATAAGGGATTGTGAGAAGTAATTAGTGTTCTAATTATGCATTTTGGAGTGTGTGTAGATTTCATAGCAGATGTTTGTTCTTGAGGAAATTCAAGAGGTGAATTTAATTGAAGAAATAAAGAATTGGTATTTTCTCCATATGTATGGAGTTTTTCTTCCATCTGTCAACCTCTTGAAGATGAAATACTCAAGGCTTGAAATGTGTATATTTTTCAATATCACATTTTACGAAAATAAGACAATGTGGGACACACTTCAAGATCTCCGTGACGGAATTGAAGATGTTAATCAATCTAAAATTAATATTTTGACAAAAAAATACGAACTCTTCTGCATGGAACTTGGTGAAACCGTGACCTCTATGCAGATGAGATTTTCAAATAGAGAATTTAGGAAAAACCATTTATAATCAAGATTCTGCTAATAAGATTTTCATATCTATGTGTAAGGAATTACAACCTAAAGTTATTGTTATCCATTGGGTGAGTTGGGATAGTCCATGGAGACCAAATCATAGCCCTAAAATGTTACCAAATAGTCTGGAAATGAGAAAGGTTGAGGTGGCAGCAGTCAACATTTTAAACCAAGTAGGCATGCAATAGATGCTGCAAATTTAGATCCCAGAATGAAGGAGAAAAATGAAAGGCTTACTTCCATATAGGTTCTCAAGTAGGTCCTTATTTAGCCATTGGAATTTTAAGTTATTAAGATATGAACCTCTCTGTCTAATTCCAAGGAGGAGGAGTTAGTGTCCCTATTGAGGAGGAATGCAAACATGTTCGTCTAGGTTCCCTCTAACGTGCTAGTGATAGATATCAGGGTGGTATGCCATCGACTCTTCATTGACTCCCCTATGAGGACAATATCTTAAAGGAAGAGCAAGGTGGCCGAGGAGAAACAAATGACCATTGATGAAGAAGTTCAAAAGTTGAGAAATGTTGGCTTCATAACTGAGGTTAAATACCCATTATGGTTGGCCAACATGGTTTTGGTTCAAAAGGCTTCAAACAAATGGCGAATGTTTGTCGACTTCATACAAAAAAATGCTACCTAACCTAATGATCCATATCTACTTCAAAATATTGGTGGGTTGTTTTATGGGTCATCTGGGTAAAAAAACTCAATTTTTATGGACGCTTATTCATGCTACAATCAGATAAAGATGGATCATGTGGACACAGACAAGACATATTTTATGTCCAACCATGGCAACTACTACTACTACAATGGCATGCCTTGTGGACGAAAACATGGGTGTGTATACTACCAAAGGTTAATAGATCTCATCTTCGTAAAATATATGGGGTGAAACCTTGAAGTATACATAGATGATATGATCATGAAGATGTTAGAAGAAGAAAGCTACGTTGTAGACCTGAAGTACATCATAGAAACAATTATGAGGTATAATATGCGCTTAAATCCTGCCAAGTGCTTTGTTGGCGTGCAGACGGGTAAATTCCTAGGATTTATATTAACTGGGAGATGATAGGGACAAAGGAGGATCCATACAAGTGTCAAGCCATCATAAACATGATAGGTCCATCCAGTATTAAATAGGTTTAATAATTAATAGGGCACTTGGCCTCCCTAGCCTGCCTTCTTTCTTGTGCAGATGACAAGGCATTTAATCTCTATGTCACTTTGAAGGAAAAAGAGAAGTTTAAATGGAAGAACGAGTGCGAAAATTTGTTCTTCAATCTGAAAGTATTTTTGGAAAATCCACCCATATTATTGCGCATAGAGGCATGCGCGCCCCTTTATCTTTGTTTGTTTTTCACTAACAAGGTGATGAGCTATGTGCTTGTCCAAGAGGAAAACAAAATTGAGCAACCTATCTATTTCATGAGCAAGGTGTTCAAGAGCGTAAAGTCTATGTACCATAAGATTAAGAGACTTGCCTTGGTGGTCGTGATAACTCTGAGGAAGCTCAGACCCTACTTCTAAGGACGATGTCGTGGTGAAAATCAACCACCCTAATTTGAAAAGTTCTAAATAAGCTAAATACTACATGAAGAATGGTATCCTAAGTAGCTAGGTTATATGAGTACAATATCCAATATCTATCTAGATGTAGTATCAAGTCACATGTGATAGTTGATTTTTTGGCGGAGTTTAACTTGCATGTACGCGATGAAGCTCTCCACTTATGCATCTTATTTGTGGACGGTGCCTCAAACCTGAAAGGAATTGGCGCCAAAATAGTACCAGAGGGACCATATGACGTCTTAATCGAGAAGTCTCTAAAGTTAAAGTTTAAGGCCAGCAAAAACCAAGTCGAGTATGTGTTTACTTAGAAATTTGGTAAAATAAACAAGTTTTTGTTAATATTTAAGGGATCAAACTCGAAAATATCCCGAAACATATTTGTGTGAATTTAAACCTTTGAACATCATATTGACTGAAATCGAAGTGTAATCTTTGAAAATAACAATGTGAATTTTAACAAGACTTGGAATACAAAAGGGGTTGAAAATAAAGATAACTGAAATCAAAATGCAAACTGAAAACAAATTGATAGGAATCAAATTGTAAATGAATGCAAGAAAAGACTTGAATGTAAAAGTGCTTGAAATTTATAAATATGGAACAAGTACGTACATTTTCTTCACTCGTTTCTCAATTACATAAATACTTTGAGTACATAGAAATTTAAGTACAATTGAGGACCTTTTGCAATATAAGCAAACATTTCCTTATATACTAGTCTAGAATAACTACCTATAACGGTCGACTAAACACGTCACAACACGTTTTACTTCCATGCAACCGTTTTCTTCGACGAATCTCCAGTGTCTTCAAATAACCACCTGTTCTAATCCAATTTCCGCTCTTTCAATAACCGACTAGAACACTTGGAATTTTCACTAAGTCCACATACTCTACCAACACTCCTCGACCAACATTTCCATATATAACTTTCGAAATTCCTAAACCAAATCCACTCATAACTTTGATTTACCATATTTGATTTTAGCTTTCAATCATGGCACACTTATTTTTCTTACTTTCCATTTCACTACTACAGAAAACTCATTTAACAACGGTTGGGAAAAATATATAGTCACGCGGGGGCAGGCGTTATTATGTAGAGTGTCGCTGTATATATGATACTTACAATAACGGCCCAGTAACCTTATAATAAACTGGAAAGCGCGCGCCCTATCACAACGGGTTTTTCAAAAGACCGTTGTTGTATTCTAGAAAGCGCGCGCCATATTATAACGATTAGTTAACCCAACCGTTGTGATAGATATCGATGCCAAAACTTCCTCTGTTTTAAATATGCAATTCTCTATCTTTCAAATTCTTCACATTTTTTATCATGTAACTATTATAACCATATCAGAGAATTTACAACAACCTGTATTTTTGTTAACCATGCATAAAGAGCATAAACAACAGCTAACATTGTGCATCAAAAGCCAAAATTAATATTTACATCAAACACAATATGTTTAAGTCAAAAGTAATATTCACATCATCATTATAGAAAATAAGTCATTAGCACATCTCAATAAATCAATCAACAGGACCCTTAAGCACATTATGGATATACGCCCAACGTGTACGAAGATCTACAAAGTCATCAACAGGAAATGGTGTTTCGTCATTAAACATCTACATAAGAAAGAGCAAAAAATTGAATATCATTCATGATAATAATTCAATAGTCAACTTATATATTAATATATGTAAACATTTTATGACATATATACCTTATCCCATGAATCAACAATGCCAGCAACAACAATGTTTAACATGTGTTTCATGACATAATACCCACACTCGTAAGTCCCGGACCGTCTCCTCGTCTACAAATTTAAGCAATAATTACATGAATATAACCACACATGAATGTAAATGAAAGAAACAGGTAATTGGACCACTTACTTTAGGAAAGATCCACAAGGGCTTTCTTCAAACATTGTTCATTATATTCACTTGCTCCACAACACTGTACATTGAAACTGGATTAAACATATTACATGATAAACTAATTACAGTGTCAAAGAAAATGAATTAAACATACACTTATGAATTAATAATGCCTTTCATTTTCTTTTCGAGTGGGTCATGCAAGGAACACAGTACAATTACCGTATTCGTCCTAAATGATATGATGATCAATTGTCAATGACCACTGAATAAACACGAGCATATATATTATTAGGATTTGCTAAAACAAAACTAAATATAGAATACATAAACATCAATTACAAAAATAATTACGAACAGAGAAATGGTACTAAGTAACATTCTTTTCCTCCCTCATTTAACTGTTTTTTCAAGTACTCTCGAATGTCTTTTGGTTGATTAAACGCCCATCGAATAAAAAGCGGATCCAAGATTTCATAAATACTCGATTTACTTAACTCTATACAAACACTGTGAATGTACCTAAATGGTTAAAGAAAATGAATAAATTAAGGGAGGAAATACAAACAAGGATAATGATCTATAATGACATGTATATTCAACTATATACTTACGTGCACCAAACTTGCAATATCCCTACGTCCAGCCACTTATATCCAGCGAGAAAATCCCTTACATCATCAGGACTATAATAGAATAACTCCAAACATGGACAATGTTCTAGAGGGAGAGTTTGCGTATCATTTATCACCGCAATGTTCAAGTATAGCGTGGTGATTTCATTTGCGTTAAGGTCCATTATCTCATTGCGGTTATCTGGAGGGGGGAGGGGCTGAACAATTACTTCCTTTTGTAGAAGCCCGACATACAACACTTTTACTTGGAGTTTGATCATCATCATCACCATCAATATAACAATGATCTTTATTTGTACGTTGTTCGAGGTTTTCACTTAACCACTACATCATAATATTAAATTAGAACATAAAACAAAAATAAGCACAATATATATCATACATTTCCGATAAAACATTAATATCTCAAGTAAAACACATACCGAATATAACTCTTGAAACCTTTCCATCTCTTTCTCCCTTTTTTCCCCCTCCTCTTCTAACATCCTCCTTTGTTCTTCTAATTGCTTCTCAACATTCTCAATCTTTTATCTTTGTGCATGAAATTCCGGGCTTTCGGTACTTTTTCTTTGAGACCTAAAGAATGACCTCAAGCTGACACCTTCTCCAACACCACGGACACGCCCACCATGCTCATTTGTTATGATAGCTTCTACTAATATGTCATATCGTGCTTCTGGAACGAATTTGCCTTCACTGACCGCCTCAACCAACTTATCCTACACAACATGAGCAACTTACATATATTGTTACCAATGCATTTAAATAACAAATAACATAAGCAAAACAAATCATACTTACAATTTTCTCAGCAACTAATCTTGACGTCTTAGAGGTGTACTCTCCATTTGGTCTTAATCGAACCCTCTTCCATTTCTCATGTCTTGACGGTGGAGATGGGATGCGATCATCTCCTGTTTCTTTTTGTTTTTCAAGTATGATTCTTTTCTCAAGTTTCCTGTAATCCCCACGAGATAATCTATGGGGGTACATGTTCTTTGCCTTGTTTTGTATTCCTACTTCGCTTTTAACATGCTATTAACATAGTGAAAAATATATATGATTGGTATCTATATATAACTCATTAGCATAACATTATCAGTTACATAAGACTAGTAAAACCTTGAATTACTCAGAATGACGTATCTTTGCAAACTTATTCGATATAAAACTATATGTAATCATGGACGAGCAAGACCGCTCTTAGGCTTCCTAATGTAGTCAGCCGTGAGTTGTGACTTAAATCCCCTCCAACGAAAATCGGTATAAGATATCCACTTTTTTTTCAACATTGATTCATTGGTAAACTCAAAATTCAACTACATTTAAATCAATATATAAGTATGTATTATAAATTATAGGTAGTGATATCGAATATATGAAAATTATAGTATATAATACCTTAACGCCTGTCTATATGCTTTCTTTGAATTTATCATCCACTTGTTTCCAGTCATCTATCAGTATACTGACTTTGCTACGTGCAAGGAACGCATGATAACTCTTAAAAGTAGAGTAATATTCACAATCCACTACTCTGTAGAATGAATCAAACTCGATAAGAATTTTTTCACTTGATGAGTTGCAGACTGATGTGAATTGAGGCATCATTTTGTATCATTTGTTTGAGTTTCATTCACACAACTCTCATTTGTTTGAGTTTCTTTGCTAGTAACTGATGCAGAAATCAATAAGGTCGACATCTATGTTAAAAAAACAACAACAACAACATGAACAACAAGAACATAAACAACAACCACAACATAAACAACAAAAACCACAACAATGGCAAATGAAGTTTACTATAGATGCATGGGGAAAATATTTTACGTAACCTAAACGCGATGAATAAGTAAATGATGTTGGTGTTGGTGTTGGTGTTGTCTTCCTTCCTTACGACAACGATGGTGTTGTTGTTGTCTTCCTTCTCAACAGTGACAACTTGGTTGGTGTACTCTTCCTTCTCGACATCACGATCATGATGGGTCTTGTCAACCTCCTTGACGATGATGACGAAAATGACAAATACACGGTGAAGAATGGATACTGAAGAGACAAGCTAGGGTGAACGATGGCATTTTTGTTGAAATTGTGTATTGTTTCACAATATTGAACGTTAGGGTTTAGAGTTGAAATCGGGTATTGTTTCATCTAGTTTCTATTTTCAATGAAAAACACGATACTGAAGAGACAAGCTAACTAGGAGTGTATAATATTATAAAGCTACGACAATGGTCAATACCAGAAACCGTTATGATATATTACTTTCATAGTGAAATTTCATAAAGAAGCGCTTGAGTTTAATTTACAATTAAAAAATTTAAATAAAAAACAAATTATATCACAACGGTGGAACTCATCAACCGTAGTCGTAATCCATTAAGTTTTTTATTTGAAAATAAATAAAAAATAAAAGGCGCGCCTTAACATTAAAGAAATAATATATATGATAGCACTGGGGTTCGAACCCAAGAAAGCTTGATGGTATCATCACGGTTGGATCCTCAACCGTTGTTATATACAAATAATTTTTAATCAAAAAATAAAAATAATATGATAGCGCCTTAGTTTAGAGATGTCACCATGGTGTAGGGAAGAACCGTGGTGACCATGGCATTGTTGTTTACGCGTTTTGTAGTAGTGTTTATAGCTATGTCGAAATATTCAATGTAACAAATTGCCCCTCAAAATGCCATGTTTCGATTTGAATCAGAAAAAAGAAACGTGGCATTTTTAATCGTATTTTTCGAAACTGCTTCCACTTATGCGCTGATGTCATTATCATCATTACCCCTTTTACGACGCATTTTCATTTTCGATGAGATTTGTTCAAAATCTCATCATCGCTCCTATTTTCTAGAAGGTCATGGATGTGCACATCTGCTTTAACTGCTCCACTCACATCAATGCTCCCATTTAGTAACCCACTAAAATGTTTCAAAATCTCTACGCGGATGCCATGTGTCTGATCTTAGGCATGCAACAAAACAACTATAAATATCCAATTTTAACTTTTTCCTCGTCTTCTTCATTTCATCCTTTCTCGTAATCTTCTTGCGCAGAGAAACGCTTCATTTTCTTCAAAAATTTCCATTTTCATCAATGGCATCCACTAAGACCTCAGCTTCTAAGTTTGACACAAGAAAGAAATCTGATTGCCTTCACAATCCCACTAGAGGAGGATGAACAAGGAAGAGATTTCATCCATGAACCTCCATTGTCAAAAGAAAATTTCTCCAACTAGGCAAAATAGGTACTCATCCCTTTTTCTCTGTCCAACAAACTCTTTGCATTCTTGGGGCCCTATCCGACTGCAAAGTCACAAGCTGGGAAAGTTAAGAACTCATTAACTGAATTATACGCTTTCTTAAAATCAATTTTAAAAATAAGGCAAGGCTTTTTAGAGTTTGGCCAGATCAATCAACTTATTAATTGCCACCACACCATCAACAAACATTCTCCCCTTAAAGAATGTTGATTGATTTAGGGAGACCAATTTATCTATCATCGCTCATAGCCTCTTAGCCAAACCTCTTGGCTACCAACTTATACAACGAGCCAACTGAGGATTAACTGTATTTTTATTTGAATATCTCTTGACTCAACTCGTTTAATTCTTATGATTTAGAGTCATGTGATGTTATTCTTCTTTTTTATTATTTATGTGCTTGAGAATTTTTTATTTATTGGATTATTGTATTTAATTATTTTTTATATTATTTACACAGTGTTAGAATAATTTTTTCTCTCTTTTTAGAATTTTAAAATGTTTCAAAACATAAAATACTTCATGTTTATTTACTGTAATAAAAAATTCATTTAACAGAAATAATATCAATTATATAGTATATGCAGGACCGTCTTTAAGGGTGTATAAGGCAGCCTAAAACACATGGTTTTACACTTTTAATGAATAAGCTTTGACAAAAAGATTTTTCATACATATATTTCATAATTAATTTTAAATTAAATAGAATCCTTTAAAAAATTACAACTCAACGAAAACTAACTACAACTTTTTATTAGGTTTTGTCAATGTTGTGAGATTAATATTTCAAAACATAACAAGTTAATTTGTTGAGCTGATTATATTTTTTAGTTAGACTTGATAACTTGTCAAAAGTATATTACCACGAAAATTGAGCAATTCAATCTAATTAATGAAAAATTAATTTTAACTATTATTCAAACATGAAACTTGCAAACTAACTTCTCCTTTTGAAAATTTTAAATTTACACTAATTAATTCTTAAGCACGCTTAGCTATGACACTATAAAACAAATGAAATTAAATCCTTGAAGTCATGAGTTGTAATATAGATACGGGAAGCAATAGTATGAGCATGCTTCAATAGTTCAATTGACCACGTAAAATACAAAAATATATCTCCTTATCCAAATTGCTCAATAATACACAAAAATTAATTATTGTTACATTAGTTGCAATTAGGGCTGGACAATCGGTCGTTTTCGGCCGGTTTCGGACCCATAACTAAAATCTGACGCAAACCACAGTTTCATTTTTATGACCCTATTTCTGTTGAGAATCAAGTGTGAGGAAGAAGTCCCACATTGATTAGAAAAGGGAAGATTGAACACTATATAAGTGAGAGAACCCACACACCTATTACCTTAAGGTTTTAGGTGAGTATGTGGTGTGTCTCTCACAAAGGTGTGTCCCAAATAAGAAATGCCTCCTCGTTGACCCCCTCGATTTCCCTCTAACAATGGTATCAGAGCCTGATTCGAGAAAGGGACCGACTTTGTATCGAAAGACTTCCCGCAGGTGTGGGTAGAAGGTGTTCCGTTGAGTTCAACGGTGATACAAGTGTATGTGGAAGAGAGAGCTTTCACATGAGGGGGAGCATTGTGTATAAAACTCACACTTGAGGGGGAGTGTTGAGAATCAAGTGTGAGGAAGAAGTCCCACATTGATTAGAAAAGAGAAGATTGAACACTATATAAGTGAGAGAACCCACACACCTATTACCTTAAGGTTTTAGGTGAGTATGTGGTGTGTCTCTCACAAAGGTGTGTCCCAAATAAGAAATGCCTCCTCGTTGACCCCCTCGATTTCCCTCTAACAATTTCGACTGCTAAAATTTTGATTTTTGTCGAATTCAGTTAAGTCGGTTGTGCAGTTAAGTTGGATCGGTTTAGTCGGATTAATATTTATTATAAAAACCTATAAAAATGACTTCTTTTTTTAACATTTTATAAAAAAATATCAAATTTTTAGAATAGTTAATCTTTTTTTATTATTAAAAGAAAAATTATTATTACGGGATAATAATTTTAATATTATTTGATATTAATTTTGATCATTATCATACTTTAAACCATAAACTAAATAATACTCAAAATGTTATATTGCATGTCTTGTATTTGTGGGAGTACACAATGCCACCATTAAATTATAAAAACGATAATATCCTGCAATATTATGAATCTCATTTTTATAGTGAGTAGTCATATAGTAATAAAAATAAATAAAATATATATTAATTAAGTTTGGTCGATTTCGATTTTCATCGGGTCCAAAATAAGCATCTGAGCCCAACCGAAGCAACCATATACTATCCAAATTAAGTAACTAAGTCAACCCGACTGAAGCAATCATATACTATCCAAATTAAGTAACTGAGTCAACCCGACCGAAGCAACCATATACTATCCAAATTATGCAATGTATGTGGGGAAGGTAAGAAGCTCATTACTTGTTTTTCTGTATAATAAATAATGAAGTGATGTTTATTTATTACACTGAAATAGACTGCAGGTTGATTGTAAGTCGCACGGTTAACTCAAATTATAATAGAAAAATAAAAATAAAAATATATATATTTATAGATTTAAGCGATATCACATTATTTCGACTCTTTGTAAAAAGATTTATTATGTCTTTGGTGTTACAATGTCAAAAGTGTCAAAAGCATATGTCATAAAACTATGTTAATTGTCAGAGTATATTTTCTCGTATTTGGCTATTTTGTTTCACAATAAAACATTTAGTTATCAATCCCACATTTGGGAAAATCTAAGTCAAATCCTTCACACATGTATGTTTTTCTTCTATCCATCTGTATACTCGAATATTTGTTTTTCTAAATGACATTATTTCACTTATGGGTCAGATAAGAAGTTCACAATTGTCTTTTTCTTCACAAATACTTTGATCTTCCTAAATATATCAACATGTAATCCGTTATAAAGTCATGTCGATATTTGAAGCTTGAAAACTCCTTATAATGAAGTGCATGCTCTTCAAAGGCATCTAGACATCCCTTATGACAAACAGGGCAAACTTCGTCAATAAAATTAATGGACTCACGAGGAGATATCTAAGGAAACATCAATTCTCTAATGGTGACACGTGTTGGCCTAACCCGTCAATGGGAATAGCCAAAAAAAATCTCGAAGATGTGATGCTTACAAATACCCAAAAATTGTTTTCTGTCTTGTGGTCATGTCAAACTTTACTTCCATCTCTTAAACACTTTTAATAAAAAGGAATTCACCAAAATATGTTAGGCTTTAGGTGAACGATGTCCTTTTCTAGTAAAGTGGTTAAGGTTAAAGTCAGAATTGTACCACTTATGGATCTATCTATTACACAAGTATAACAATCATTTGGCTTTGATGATGACAATTGTCAAGGGGTTTAAAAGATGAAAATGTCATGAGTTAAGCGACATTTGGTGTTAATGATTCAAGAAATTCATAGTGATAATTGTCAAAGGGGGAGTTGATTGCAACTATTCTATGTTCCTAATCATGACATCTAAATAAGATTCCACAAGCCTCATCGGTCAAAGATGTCAAATTATAGTTATTTTTGAATCAAGAAATGGACTTGAAGGCTTAAAGCTATGATCTTTAAGCTTTAAGAGTTGAAGCTTGAAAGTGTGAAAGCTTGCATGGTCTTGGGCTTAGGGTTTTCCTAATCTTGATCAGTTTTTTGTTAAAAGAATAAGAGTAAGTCTTGAGGTATTAAGGCAATGTACACACACACACACATACAATTAAAATGCTTTTCAAACCTTTTTTCTCTTTTGATAAAATATCTTAAAATCATTACAAGCACGCTCTTAATTGGTTCTTGAGTTAAGCCTGAGTGAAATCTCTGGTTGTTTTTAAAAGATTTGTGAGTTGATCTTATACAAAAGCTCAAGTTGCAGTTAAAAGGTTTGGGGGTTGGTCATGTGTAAAAGTTCAAGTTGTAGTTGAAGGAGCACAAAGTTGATTTTAGATGAAATTTTAAGGGGAAACACTTGGGAACTGGAGTAGGCCGAGTGGTTTACGCCGACCTAGGATAAATCGTTGTGTCCCCAATAGAGTCAACAAATGGTATCTCCAACAAAGAAGTTTGTATACCTCTACAACTCAGACATATGGGTCCCCCAGCAAGTCTGACATCAAAACTTTTTCCATCAAATGGCATCTCTCCAGGAAAATTCGGTGAGAAGTTTGAGGAAAAGCTACTACGAATAGCATCCCTTGTCAACAAGGTTTATTGACAAAAGAAACTGAGACCAATTCCTTGGTAGGAAACCAGGATCGAGGGGAAGTTTATTTTGGAAACTGAGACCAGTTCCTTGGTAGGAAACTAGGATCGAGGGGAAGTTTACACCAGAAACTGAGACCAGTTCCTTGGTAGGAAACCAGGATCGAGGGGAAGTTTTACCTTTTCTAAGTATCAAAGCTTAGCAAAAGAAGATGTATGCGCAAACTGCCATTCATAACCACCATCAAAATTTTAGGTATTCTGATATTTAATCATCTTGCACCCCGAATGCCCGAATACCTTCGCCATTCACACCTTCGGGTCAAAGAAGATTAAATAGGGGCATCTGTCATACCCCAAATTTTGACCACTAAGATTTCCCATCACTGTGAAAATCATCATCACAATATGGATGAACCATCTTGCCTCATTAGTCTCCCCAAAGATGGGTGAACACTTACTACAGTCAAAATTAGGGTTTCAAGCCCTCTCAGAGTTCTTAGACAAAGGATCAATCAAGAAATGACATGATCTTCAACTTGTCTAACCTCCCAAACATCTACAATGGATTAAGAGGACTCCCACATCCAGAATCAAGCACAAGGTTGCAACATTCCAAGTGGATCAAGCCTCAGGATCGACAGTGTCACCAAATTAGGGTTTTGGTCGACTAGGGCCTCCAGATGGGAATTTTCATCTGGGCATGAGCCAATGCTTTAAAGTACAACCCCAGATACTCCAAGGGACCTCTTGGACCCAATCATCAAGTCAATTTAGCCTCAGGGGATGCATTTACCCAAAAATCAGGAATTAGGGTTTCTTGACCTAATTCACCCCTAGGTTGACTTTTGGGACAAAACATGAGCCAAGACCTCAAGACATGATTTGAGGGTCTATAATAAACTACATTGATCCATTTGTAACCATGGATTTATCCAAGAAGCATGGTGCACAAGTTTCAATTTCATCAGGATCACAATTAGGGTTTTGAGGGAAAAGTCAACTGAACCTTTGACTTTTGACTCAGGCATGCTCCCAAACCTTGGGACATGATTCAATATAATCTATAACACCCATGGAACATGTCCATCAAGTTTGATTTAGGTCAAGGACTTGATTTCATAAAGGATCGTACAGTTTGGAATTCATCTGGTAAAAAGTCAACTGTGCACAAAAGCCAAAGTTTGACTTTTTGAGATTTTTCACAATTATGGTTCCTTGACCCTAAAATGATGTTAATGTGTGATTTGAATCAACATTTATCAAGAAAAATCAAATAAAGTGGGATAACTTGTAAAAGGGGTAACCATAAAAACTTAGAATTTTTCTAAGTTATGGAACAAAGTGGCTAGGGTACCAACTTCCAAAGATCATAACTTAAGATCCAAGCAACCATTTGGGCTGATCCATAGATGGGTTTGTAGCTATCATGGAATACTTTAAAAGTGTAAACTACACATCATTCCAATTCATCATGGATTTTGAGTTATGGTTGGATCAAAATGGCTGAAAACACGAAATGCCACTTTTTCCAACACTTAGTGAAATTTTCACTAAGTCAGAATCTGTTTCAGTTTTTTCAAAATGTAGGGGCATTTTTAACTTGGATCCAAAAAGTTTTAAAACAAACTATGATCACACATGTGTTGTATAATATGAGGGCTTCCCAAAATGTCCAAGAACACATGAAAATCCATTTGAGCTAAGAGTTATAACAGTGGCAATATGCCTTGCTGCAACTGTCATAACAAGGCAGATTTGTGCATTTTGCTCGATTTGAGCAATTTGTGCAAATGACAAACAAGTTTATCTATTTGAACGCCTCAGGGGGAGACCAAGGAGGGACAAACACTGATCCATAAGTCTCCCAAGTCTTTAGAACTAAAAATAGCATGCCAAACCTAAAACACCCTAAAGAGGGGACAAGACTCCAATTTTGTTTTGGAGAATTCAATGGATGCACCAAGGTGGCATGAACTGAGCCATTTCCAACTGAATGAGTCAAGGATAAGCTCTGAACCAAAGAACCATAGGCATGTGCTCTAACCTCTAGTTAATGGCTAGAGGAGACTTGAGATTCCAAAATGATCCAATTGGCCACAGACCTGTACCAGTTGTCATTCACTATTGCTTGCAAAACAAACTTGCTCTACTATAAATAGAGCTCATTTGTGCTCAGTTTAAGTACACCAAAGGCCTACAACACTTGCATTTCTCAAAATCATCTTCTCACTCTCAAAATTGCCTTCCAAAGCAAGTCACTATCGGGTTTTGAGTTTGAGAGCCATTCCAACTAAACCAATCATACACATACCTCATAAACATCATATGTGAGGTGACCAAACACTAAACACACAACTGTAACACTGATTTCTCAGAATCACCGTCCAGTTGCTCATGTTTTCAACCAAGTTGCAGTTGAGATGCCATGAAGTAATCCAGCCATTTCCAATCAAGTCCAAGCATTCAAACACACTCCATATGGTGTAGGGAAGCTGTTCAGATCATCACAACTCATCTGTAACACCTCCAACTCAAAAATCACATTGCTCTTACTGTCACGACCTTCAAGTAAGCCTAAACTTGGTCATCTCTTAGTCTATGCATATTTCCTCGCACAATACTTTTGCCAAATGTTCATAGTCATGCATACAATGTTTCCCCTCAATTAATTGCTTTGTTTGAATCGTGTATCAAAATTCTCAACATTCATGCAAATTTTAGGGTTCTTGAGGTTTAGTCTTGATTTCTTATTCCATGCTTAAAATAAATGAAATTAAAGACCATAGACATGACCGTGAGGTGAAAACGAGTAGATTGATATGTGGATTGTGTGATTTCATCAAGTATTAAGTGAGATTGGTGAGAAAATGCAAATCTGCAGAAACAGAGGGGTGGCGCGTGTTCTTGGTGTGTTCTTGGCGCCATTTTTTGAATATTTTTGAATTTTGTGATTTTATTTAATTGATTTAAAAATTAATTTCTCTCTGGTTTTTAATGATTTTGAATATTATTTATTTCATACACTTGATATTTTTGCAAAGAATTAATTTTTATTTGTTTTTTACATTTAAAATAGTTTTTCCTCCTTGATTTTCCAAATTTAATTGGTTTCCAATCATTTTGTGGATATAAACGTGATTTTTGAAACATTGATCCAAGATCACCACTCATTTTTCACAAGTTCTCATTACTTTTTATTAATTTTTTAACAAAATTAATTCTTTTTTAAACAAAATTAGGGTTTTGATTAATTCAACCCTCATCAATCATTTTCAAACACTCATGGGCCTCTAATAGAGTGTAAGACCCAGCCCCTTTTTTGTACAAAAATAATTTGGGCCTCAGTCATTGTATAAGCCCCAGTACAATTTCCAAAACGACGGTGCGATCACTGTCTCGCTTTGGGCCTCTCCTTGAGTTATAAGCCCCATCACTTGTACAAAAAATAATCTTTGGGCCTTTAATAGAGTGTAAGACCCAACCCCTTTTTGTAAATAAACATTTTTGAGCCTCACACATTGTATAAGTCCCTCTGTATATTTTCAAACGTTCGGCGCGATCGTCGCCTTTTTAACAAAAATCTTTGGGCCACTCCTTGAGTTGTAAGTCCCATCTCTTGTACAAAAAAATAAATCTTTGGGCCTCTAATAGAGTGTAAGACCCAACCCCCTTTTGTATAAAAATAATTTGGGCCTCAGTCATTGTATAAGCCCCAGTATAATTTCCAAAACGACGGTGCGATCACTGTCTCACTTTGGGCTTCTCCTTGAGCTATAAGACCCATCTTTATTCATTTTCAAACTCTTTGGGCCTCTAATAGAGTGTAAGACCCAACCCCCTTGTACATAAAAACTCTTTGGGCCTCACATATTGTATAAATCCCTCTGTACAGTTTTCAAAACAACGGTGCGATCATCGTTAAAACTTGGGCCTCTCCTTGAGCTGTAAGCCCCAACAATCTTTTCAAAGCACTTTCTCCTTTAATTTTGAATTCAAATATATGTTGTTATCAAAACTTTCTTTAATTTCTTTGTTGAACAACTAACAAAACAACATGGAAGCTCTACAATGGGTAAGTGTTTATCCGCTTTCATTTGCCGCTTTCATATGTATATAACTGTATTGTGGGGCTATTTCACTGTAAGTCTTCTTTCACATCCTTTTATATACTTGTCACATATCCACTGTGCAATACTAGTATAGTTATTTAGAGTTTTCCCCGACAACTACGTCTAGAACTAGGTAAAGTCTTGTTGGTCACTCTTAAATACAAACAAAACTAGATCCCCCGTAGGATTCCATATACAGTCTTCCGTTCTCTTGGGGTTAAACAATATGGAACAATGAGAAAGGCAGTATGCTCGGTGAACCTTTTCTCAGACTGTCACCCTTAGAAATTGTCAAAGAAACTTTAACTCCCTTGAGATGATATTTTCTCTGTGAATGGCATCTCTTGAGTTTCTTCCAAATTCTTGAACTTTCCTGGAATGATCTCTTCTCTGTGAATTGCATTTCTTGAACTTCTCTTGGTTTGGAGACCCACAGGCTTCCTAAAAGCATCCCCGCCTCCTCTTGGGCGTTGTACAAGGACCCTTCGGCTTCTTAGAAGTTCTCATGCCTTCTCTTGGGCTTAATACAAGGACCCTGACGACCTCTTAAAGGTATAAGATAGAACTTAGTCATCCTTTGCTAGAGCAGTATTTCCAGCGTCAAAACTCCGACCACTTTAGGGTTGATACTCATCCCTTAATGCCCGTGCCTCTTCTTTGGCATTGTACAAAAGATAAAACTCTAGACTTGGACAGTCTAAGCCTCTTGAGTCTCAAAGACATTCTCAAGTTCCTTTCAAACATAGGAAGAAACACCGATCACTCTAAAACCCGATCTCTCTCATGGTAGTTCCCCACCCTTGGGCCTGCCTATGGATCTAATCCTCAGCAGTAAGACAACCTCCTCTTGGGCTTTGTACAAATGATTCTCCCTAGCGGAGCTAACCTTTTCAGACTCTCTTGCTGAGTCAAACTCTTTTAGCCTTCGTCTTGGGCTTTGTACAAGACATATAAACAGTCACTCTCTTGTTGAGTATAAAAGATTCTCTTGTTGAGTATAAAAAATTCTCTTGTTTAGTCAACTTTTAGCCTCCATTTTGGGCTTTGTACAAGACATATAAAACACTCTCTTGTTGAGTATAAAAGACTCTATTGTTGAGTCAATATCCTTTTACCCTCAATCTCGGGCTTCATACGAGACAGCAGATCACTCTCTTGTTGAGTATAAAAGACTCTCTTGTTGAGTCAATCAACCTTCAGACTCCCTTGTTGAGTCAATCACCTGTTCAGGACTCTCTTGTTAAGTCAACTCTTTTAGCCTCCATCTTGGGCTTTGTACAAGACACACACAAAAGCACTCTCTTGTTGAGTCAAACTCATTTCAGCCTTCATCTTGAGCTTTATACAAGATACATTCTCCCCAACGGAGTAAAAAATCCATTTTAGCCTCAATCTTGGGCTTTGTACAAGATAGAAAGAACTTTTTCCTCGAAAAAGTCAAACTCCCAGCCTCCTCTTAGGCTTTGTATAAAGAAATCTCCAGTTGAGTCAATCAATCGTTTAGCATCAAATTGGTGTTTTGCTCACAGCATATAAACATCAACAATCCCTCTTTAGAGATGACAAATTCTCTCTCAGTCAAAACCCTTTCGCTTAATAACTTGGGCTTTAAACAAAATACAAATAACCCTTCAGCTTCATATCTTGGGCTTTGAACAAGATACCTATCATTTTTAGCTTCAATCTTGTGCTTTGAACAAGACACCAAAACACGTTTTCCTCCCATAGAATAGGAGGAACTACGATCGCTCTGATTTCCCTGTTTCGTTAAACGGGAATACGTAGGCATAAGACTACGAAGTCTTAGCGAGCATACTAATAAAAAACCCAAAGTCCAGTACCTCTATAAATCAATTAAAGAACATCAGGTTTAGTATCCTAACCAAAAGCCTCCTGTACAGTCAAGACACTCCGTTCTTTTAAGCAAATAACTAAAGACAGACCCCCCTTTTGATAGCATCTGTAAACCAACAGTTTTGACTGTTTAACCTCAGTATGCAAGCAGGGTTAATTGGAGACATCTATTTCCCTTCCTTAATCAGCTTAACAGGATAAAAAATGAATCGAATTGTTGTACCAAAGCGATAGTGATTCGAAACCACAAAAACCGTGCTACAGAAAAAATGGCGACCACAGTGGGAGGCATTCTTTCTCACGGTCTTAAGTATAAGGCCTTAAATTTGCGAAGTGTCACAGAAATGGCGACTCTGCCGGGGAGCCATTGTCTGTATAGGATCATAAGATCATAGAGATCTAGGATGTTAGGACAAATATATATACTGCTTTTCCTAATTGATATCTGTGTTTATTTTTCTGCTAATGGGAATGCGTGTGATGCCGCATGTGGAAATATTGAGTATACATCTAAGATAAGTGATGGCACTAGACGGGTAATCTTACGGGGAGTGAATCCCTGATAATAGGTCCCGGTCGACCATCAAATCAGTGGAGATGCCCTTTGCGGATTCAATGCCTATACAACTTCGGTTGTTGAAAGCAGATTGTTCCATTGGGTTATCTGAGAAGCTGAGGATTTTAGTTGACTAAAACCATTTTGTAGTGCGGAAGCTATCGGAAATAGTTGTCACACGATACTACCCTCATTTGAGACTACTTTAAGATACTGCAACTCGCTGGCGATCCGCTTGCTGTCGTTATCCCAAGAGGGGTCAATGATTTTGAGGACAGGTATAAAAAATCACCAGTATAAACCTTTGGGGATGGGTAAAGCCTTGACTTCATGACACCGACCCTTTGACCCCGTGTTTTTTCTATGTTTTTGTGTGTTGCATTCATACATTCATTTAAAAAACATTTAAACAAAGAAAACTTTCTCTTCTAGTCTGTCTTTTTCAAATTAAACTAAGACAATGATTGCAAATGTCAGATAAAGAGATTGCGCTAATGGATTTTGGTAGAAGGAAAACTCACAAGTACACCTTTAAGGTTCCAAAACTAGAGGATTTAAGAGGGTTGGCAAGGATGATAACCAACCCTGAGGCTTTCAGAGCTAAGTATGGAGGACTGCTGTCTTTGTTAAGGGTCCATGTAATTGAAGGAATCCTGGCTACGCTAATCCAGTTCTACGATCCAGTCTATCACTGTTTCACCTGCTCGGATTATCAACTAGCACCAACACTAAAGGAATACTCTCACCTAACTGATTTACCCATTACTGATCAAGTTCCTTTTTCTGGACTGGAAGAAATTCCAAAAGATCAAACCATTGCAAGAGCAATCTATTTGGACGAGTCAGAAGTCAGGGCTCACATGACCACTAAGAGTGGAATCCAGGGTTTGCCAGCCCAGTTCTTGATAAAGAAAGCTCTGTACTTTGCTAGTATAGGGAACGTGGCCGCTTTCGAGAGCATCTTTGTTTTGCTCACCTACGAGTTATTTCTGTTTCCCAACATTGATAACTTTATTGATATCAACGCCATTAAGGTTTTTCTGATTGGAAACCTTTTACCGACCTTGCTCGCAGATGCGTATCATTCTGTACACTTAAGGAATTTGTATAGCGGAGGAATGATCACATGCTGTGTACCCCTACTATATAAATGGTTCACTTCCCACTTGCCCAAGTC
This sequence comes from Lathyrus tuberosus, assembly GCA_022829125.1. Lineage (NCBI taxonomy): Eukaryota > Viridiplantae > Streptophyta > Magnoliopsida > Fabales > Fabaceae > Lathyrus > Lathyrus tuberosus. Next base: position 757,288 of record JALAZF010000592.1, read on the forward strand.
TACTTCATTTTGGGATCCTAAGAGTTCTTTACATTGGTCGCAGAGAATCATGTCTCTTACCAACTCTGACATCGATTGGTACAATCGAATCTATGACAGGATCAGAATCATTGACCGTTGTGGAAATTTCCCTAATGTACGCCTTATAGGAACTAAAGGAGGAATTAACTATCATCCAGTGTTAGTTCGTCGTCAACTCGGATACCCGATGAGGCATGTCCCGCGAAATGCTCATCTGGAAGGTCTTTTCTTCAAGGAAGGAGAAAATTACAGAGCACTAAAGACAGAAATAATGCACGCCTGGAAACATGTTCATAGGAAAGGAAGAGAGTCTCTAGGAAAACCAGATTGTGTCTCTGTGGAACCTTATCTCCACTGGGTACAAACTTGAGCTCTCAAGCTGAGGATGCCTTACCCTCGTCAGGAAGTTCTTCCATTAAGGAACCTTGTCCTTTACTTTATGTCTGATACGGAAAAACTTCAGGTTACTCTCAACAAAGTTCAACAGGAGAGAAGGTCTTGCCGGAACAAGTACCGTATTCTCAATATGGAATGTAAGAAAATACAACAACTGTTAAAAGAAAAAGACGCTCTGATCAAGATTTTGGAGCAATATGCTGTAGAAAATTAGGATGACCAGAGGAATTTGCTCGCTCCTTTCACTTGGCAAAGGAATGACAACCCGACAACGGCCCAAGAGCCCCGGTCGAAGAAGAGGAAAGTACCAGAACCAGCACCTGAGTTCTCTTCAGAGAGGACTCAGGATCCATTAGTTTAGACTTTTCCTTTTAACAGCACTTTGTAAATTACTGTATTTTCATTTCTGCAATCTTTGAATTCAATAAAACGAGGTTTCCCCAGTGTTTGATATTTGCAATCTAATTGTCGAAGTTTACTTTGAATAAACAAAAAAAAATACAATGAATATAATCATTTGCATATCATTCATCATTCTCGCATAACACATTCTTCTTCCCTACGAATCTTACGTTTGTGTCTCGATTCTAGAGTCAAACTGTCTCATTCGTACAATACTCGGGCCAATCGACAGAAAAAGATAGATGATCTCGAGGAAGAGAACAGAGAGTTGAGAGAAGAGATCGACACTTTGAAAAGGGATTTGAGAAAGTTTCATAACGACATGCAAGCTCTAGCAGAAGCTCAGATGCAACAACAAAGGACTGTGATCTCAGAGATCACATCAATGCCCATAGTGGAGATGTATGATCCTAGGTATAAAATATTGAAAGATTGTCCATGGGGCATACCACTCAACTATATTCCGGAAGGATATATTCTGCCGATCACTGAAGATCCGGAAACTACAGTAGGAACCGCTGGGCCTGAAGGTTACAAACTTTGGGAAATCGAAGATGCTAGTGGCATGACGGCAACTCCTGAAGGTTACAAACTTCGGGAAGCACCACGAGTCTCGGCCGTAATGACTATACCACCGCCCGTGGTACACACTGTCCCGGAAGGACAGATTCCACATATACCTTCTAGTGGGAACGAAAGTATGTTCGACAAAATGAATGAGTTCCAGGAACAATTCCTAGAGATGCAGAAAGAACTTCAAGCCCTTCGTGGTCAGGATTTATTTGGAAAGGATGCCGCAAACCTTTGTTTGGTCCCCAATGTGAAAGTTCCGCACAAGTTCAAAGTGCCCGAATTTGAAAAGTACAAGGGTAACTCTTACCCTCAAAGCCATTTGGTGATGTACGCTCGGCGAATGTCAACTCAAACAAAGAACCAAGAGCTACTAATCCACTATTTCCAAGATAGTTTAACCGGTGCCGCACTAAAATGGTACATGAGTTTAAACCGCACTAAGATCGGCACTTTCAGAGATCTTAGCGCTACCTTTGTTTAATAATATAAGTATAACCTGGACATGGCACCGGACAGAGATCAACTCAGAGCCATGTCGTAGAAGGACAAGGAAACCTTTAAGGAGTACGCTCAGAGATGGCGTGAAATTGCCGCTCAGATTTGTCCACCTCTTGAGGAAAAAGAGATGACAAAGATCTTCTTGAAAACCTTGAGCTCATTTTACTACGACAGAATGGTCGCCAGTGCGCCCAATGAATTCATCGAAATGGTAGGCATGGGAGTTCGTCTTGAGGAAGCAGTCCAAGAAGGACGTTTAGTTAAAGACGCTGGATCCTCAAATAATACAAAACGATACGGCAGTGCTCTCCCTAAGAAAAAAAAGCAGGATATTGGGAATATCTCTCTTGGAAAGCAAAGGCGACGATATCAACCAGTAGCAGCTGTAACTCCTGCTATCAACCCTGTACCTGTTCCTACGTATCAACCTCAGGTTGCTCAGAGCCAACCTAATCAACACTAATTTTAGCAAAGGACACAACAGCCTTTTCAGCAGGCTCGTCCTCCATATAACAACAACTGTACAATGCGACCACCAGGGTTCGATCCTATACCGATGTTGTACGCATAACTTTTTCCATTAGTACTGGTCAAGGGGCATCTCCAAACCAGGTCTCCTCTTACAGTACCGGAAAATCCGCCTTTTTGGTTCAAAGCGGATCAGACTTGCCCTTACCATCAAGGAGGACCAGGGCATAACATAGAAAATTGTCTCAGTTTCAAATCCGATGTGCAAAAGCTTATTAGGAGCGGGGTCTTGTCTTTCAAAGATACATATCTGAATGTTCTTACGAACCCGCTACCTCAACACGAGAAAGCTGCGGTAAATTTGATAGAGGGAGAGTTTAACAACAGCTATCAAATTCATGATGTACTCTTATTGAGGACCAATCTGGTCAAGATGCATCATAGACAGAGCGGATACGGGCATGTACCACCTCACAATTATCACCAGTGTGATATCTTCTCTAAAAATAATTAAGGATGTTCTGTGGTGCAATCATCTCTACAGGAATAGTTGGGTCTCGGGTGGATCCAAGAGCATCGCGTTCGTGGAGCTAACATGACTCATGCAAGTTCCAACATCATTCAGAACCACGACATTGATAACACGAAAATATATCATGTTTTTACTTTGATTTATGTTATTTTCTTATTCTGTTTTCGTCTAATATCCGATTTTCTCGAGATTATTTAAGTGTTTTTGCAGGTAATCCCATTTTACAAGCCAAAGTATGCTAAGTGTGGAAAAGAAACAAAACATGCAAGAAAAGAGCAGAAAAGAGAAGAAAAATTGCAGAAACCAAACTTTGCTGATGTGACGATCGTCACAGTCCACCACGACCTTGGCAGCTTCAAAATACATCACGACCGTCACGGGGTCTCACGATCGTCATGCGCCCAATTTTACACGTTGAAGCAGAAACGTGATTACGAAGTTTTAGAGAGCCAGTTTTTCACACGATCACATTTTCCTCCGAAGAATGCTAGGTCCAATAGTCACGTAACTGTCAAGAGGAGTGCCTAAATTCTCTCCAACCTCTACCTCAACTCAGTCTATAAATACAAGTGACTACGAAGAACAAAGGGTGGCCAAATTTTCCTTTCAAGAGTACCGTTTTGCTGCCAAATTATTTCCAGATTTTGTCTTGCTTTGTTTACATTTCCATTTCCTTGTCAACCATTACCGAACAAAGTAATAATTTCTCACACTGAGGAGCTATTACAACTTAGTTTTAGTTTTAGTTTCATTACCTTCATCATTTGCCAATTACGTTATTCAAGCAAGAACCTACCAGCTTGTGGAGGGATTGCTATTGTTGTTATTACAAATTACCAGGTTTCCATTATTTAATTCAAAGCATTGTTTATTTCTTTCTTAATTATGTCTATGTCTATTTATCTCTTTGCCTTTGCGTTTAATTTCATTATTATGTCTAGCTAAACCGATCGTATCGGTATGTAACGAAGTAACCAAATGGATTAAATAACTCTAAGCTAAAATCAATAATCAATCCTTCTTCTGGCTTCGATTTCTTAATTTTAAAACCCAACTTTTATTACGAGAGTAAAAAAAGGTAACATAGGTTAAAGTCGAGACCACGGGAGTGTGAAGCTTTACCCGGATAGCTGAAATCGGGCATTAGTTTTAAAAATAGCGGAAGCGCTTTAAAGTTAATTAGATTTAACTAGTTTTCAAAAAGTATTTTTAACCTCATACGGGCTAGCGAGAGCAGACGTATTGACTTAGAAGTATACTCCGAAGCAATAACCACGGGAGTGTGAGGTGAGGGCTTTTAAACCGGTTTTTCCTACAGATGAATAGGGTGATAAATCTTTATACGCTTAGGTTTAATCAATTCCACGTAGGTTTACTGAATTATATACTGATATCTTGTTCATAACTAGTATTCCCAAATTTTAATTTCTCTTTAATTTCCCGTTTGAACCTAAAAACCAATTCCGATTAGCCTTAGATAAACATAGTAACGATAGATAATGGTGCGTTCGATTTCTAGTCTCTGTGGAATCGATAATCTTTTAAAACTACGCGATACGACTGTATACTTGCAGTTAGATTTATTTAGGCACACTAAATAGAGCGATCAGACATCTGTGCAATGAATATCAACTTAGTGGCAATGCACTCAAGTAAAAGCCAACATCATAATCTGCCACGACATGATTATGATTCCTGTCCTATCTGCTCGGTAAACAGACAGGGATACTCTTTTGTACAAGAGGCCCTCCAGCGTCAGATGGATCTTGGATGGATTCAGGATTACCGCGATAGAAGTCAGTATCAGGTGAATATGATTCAAATCTTTGATATTCGCTTGATGAATACTAGCTTGGTGGAGTTACATGCTAAGCAAGTTCAGCTTGGTTTTCTGACTTCGCATGATTATCTGACCTGTAACGTATGTTGTGAGAGTAACCAAGGGTGCGCTCTCGTTCAAAGAACTTTGCAACACTTGTTGAACCATTGGTGGCTTCCGATCTATCTAGACGAAGACACACAACAAGTCAGTGTGGTTAACGAGAACCCTACTAGGCATCAAAGCCAGGATGTCCGATATATAGAAATAGACCTAATAAGGTTACACTGCATTCAAAGCGGACGTGGCCAGGTGCCACCACACAACTACGAGCGCTGTAGAGTCTGCTCAGAAAATAATCAAGGATGTTACCTCGTGCGAGCAACCCTTCAAAGTCAGTTGGCTCCCAAGGAGATTCAACCATGTCCAAGTTCTGAATCAATCAACTGGATGCCAGACTATTTTGCTGATCAGATTAAGGATGTTGTCGTAATCTCTGATCATAAAAGGACCAAAGATGTTTGTACCATCATCCCCCTACTTGACGAATTGAAGGTTCTTAACCAGGAATTGATTGAAGTTACTTACGACAGTCAGAGAAATCAGAAGGCTCCTGTAGTTATCTATCTACCAGGACCAGTGCCGTACAAATCTGATAAGGTGATCCCTTACAAATACAGTGCAACAACAATTGAGAATGGAAAGGAAATTCCATTACCCTCGGTCGTGAATATTGCAGACATCAGTCGAGTAACACGGAGCGGTCGAATCTTCAACAGAGGAGTTGGAGAACCTAACAGAGAAATGGAACTTCAGACAGAAGCTCCCAATCCACCAGTCGGTCAATCTAGTGATCCCGACCTTTCAAAGAACGATGATGAGAAGCTCATCCAAAGGAGTGAATACAACATTGTTGATCAGCTGTTACAAAGTCCTTCAAAGATCTATGTGTTATCTCTTTTACTCAGTTTCGAAGCCCACAGAGAGGCTCTACAGAAAGTCTTAGAGTAGGCCTTTGTGGAACAGGATATGTCGATAAGGCAATTCGACAGTATCGTCTCTAACATCACTTCCTGTAACAACTTAGGGTTTAGCGATGAGGAATTGCCAGAAGAAGGCAAAAGTCGCAACATGGCGCTCAATATTACAATTAACTGCCAGGACGATGCCTTAGCCAGTGTACTGGTAGATACTGGATCGGCTCTCAACATTATGCCAAAGTCCACTCTAATGCGACTATCATTCAAAGGATCTCCGATGAGAGGCAGTGAGGTCGTCGTCAAAGTATTTGACGGATCCCAAAAAACAGTTATCGGCGAAGTCGACCTTCCCATAACTATCGGTCCTCACACTTTCCAAGTTACTTTCCAGGTCATGGACATCCGGGCAGCATACAACTGTTTGTTAGGAAGACCTTGGATACACCAGGCTGGGGCAGTCACTTCGACACTTCACCAGAAGCTGTAGTTCGTCAAGAATGACTAACTCATCACGGTCTGTGGAGAATAAGCCTTGATCATGAGTAACCTATCATTGTCCACTTGTGTAGAACCCGAGGAGGTTGTTGGAACTCAGTTCCAGGCACTTTCGGTAGGCAATGAGAATCAATCGGAGAAGGGAACATCAATATCCTTGTACAAAGATGCTCTCGAGTTGATCAAAAGTAACAACGCAAAAGGATGGGGACAGCTTGTCATTCCTATTGATAACAAAACAAAGAAAGGTCTTGGTTTTTCTGTAAACTATGCCCAGACAGCTACTAACGATGAAAATCTTCATCCCATTCAAAACTTCTTCCATAGTGGAGGTTTCCTTCACCCAGTGTCTCAAGAAGTACATACCATCAACGAGGGAGATTCCTCCGATACAGATGAAGAGTGGAAGTCCTATCTCAACAGGGACGGTTATATGTCTCAGGAAGAGGTGCCTATGCCATTTTGCTATCCCGTACAGAGTCCGAGATTTATACCAAGGCCAGATGTCAAAATGATATACGGAGATTGTGATCCAGAAGGATGTCGGGCTCCACCAAACTCATTAGAGGAGGACACTCTGATGAAATACAACTTTGACCACGACTATTATGGTCCGATGGATGGCCTGCCTATGTGGCAGCCGTACCCAGGAGACTCAGGGCAAGAGAATCAACCCAACGATGCATATCAGTTGAGCATCATTGAAAAGAATACCTGTGTCCCCACCGAATCATGGAATCAACACTCAGGGCATTCAGAAAATATCCAGCACGACGATGAATTTGCAAAGTTTGCAGGACTAGAATTCATTAACTATGCTTTTCCCGAGGTCAACATCATCGAAAGGGATAACTCCTCTAGTTTCAAAGAAGTGTGGGACACCCTGGGACAACCGAGTGGAAAGTACGACTTCATGGTCAAATACACCGCTCCTAAAAGCTCTCATATCAGGCTCAAAGACATCCAGCTAACTGGATGGGGAGATATACCTGAGAGCATAAATACTATACAAAATACAACAGAGGAATCCTCCTACGACAACTCTGCCTCGGAGCCAGATTCCAATGATCCTGCTCCACCAGAAATCAGCGTTATTTCTGAAGACAAGCCGAGAAGGAAGGTACCAGACTTTGTGATTCACTGAGGAGTTCGCCGCCAATGGGTTGCAGTCGATGTTCCGAAGATCGTTCATAAGTCTAAGTAATTGCCGTCTTTATCTTAACCTTTCACCTTGCCCAGGTGAAACAGATGTTTTAATAGGGTTCACTTTCTGTAAATATCCCTCTTCGCTTTGCCCAAAGCGACTGAGTTTTGTTTTATAGGGTTGTAGTTTCAAGAATCGACAAGTTCATAAATAAAATAATGCCATTCTGTAATTTCCGCATTAATTGCTGTTTTCTCTTTTCCCTTTTTCAGAAAATGGTAATCCTAAAAAACAATTCAAATAATAAAAACAAGCAGTAAAAAAAATACATTGCACACACTCTTGCATTTCTTTCTATCTCTTCTAAAAACAAATCATCACATCATGCAGATTGCTTGTTTTAAACCCCATTGAAACATACGATCCAATGCCTTCTCCCAACTTTGAATTCCCGGTATTTGAGGCTGAAGAAGAAAATGAAGAAGAAATTCCAGAAGAGATCTCCCGATTACTCAGACAAGAGGAAAGGTTCATTAAACCTTACAAAGAGCCATTAGAAACGGTCAACTTGGGTTCAGAAAAAGAGAGAAAAGAGGTCAGGATTGGGGCACTGCTCAGTCCAACTGTCAAAGAAGGTTTGATAAAGCTTCTCAAAGAATTTCCCGATGTGTTCGCTTGGTCCTATCAGGATATGCTACGGTTGGATACCAGCATCGTGGAACATCATCTACCCTTGAGATCAAAATTCCCCCGGTAAAACAAAGGCTAAGACGGACTCATCCAGACATGGCCATCAAAATTAAAGAGGAAGTACAGAAACAGATTGACGCGGGTTTCCTCGTCACATCAGAATATCCTCAATGGTTAGCCAACATCATACCAGTTCCGAAAAAGGACGGAAAGGTCAGAATGTGTGTAGACTACAGGGATCTGAACAAAGCAAGTCCAAAGGATGACTTTCCTTTACCACACATTGACATGTTGGTTGACAGTACATCAAAATTCAAAGTATTCTCCTTTATGGATGGATTCTCGGGCTATAACCAAATCAAAATGGTGCCGGAAGATATGGAGAAAACTTCATTCATCACCCCATGGGGTACTTTTTGTTACAAGGTAATGTCGTTCGGATTGAAGATGTCGGGGTAACCTACCAAAGGGTCATGACTACCCTGTTTCATGACATGATACACAAAGAAATCGAAGTATATGTCGATGATATGATTGCCAAATCTAAAATAGAGGAGGAGCATGTGACCCACCTGTCAAAACTATTCGAGCGGTTGCGAAAATACAAACTCTGCTTGAATCCCAATAAATGCACATTCGGTGTCCATTTAGGGAAACTTTTAGGGTTTATCGTCAGCCATAAAGGAATTGAGGTTGATCCTGACATGGTCAAGGCCATTCAAGAAATTCCTTCTCCGAGGACTGAAAAATAAGTCAGAGGATTCCTGGGACGTTTGAACTAAATTTCCAGATTTATATTCCTCATGACCGCGACATGTGCACCGATCTTTAAATTACTCAAAAAGAAGCAGGACTGCATTTGGACAGAAGACTGCCAAACCGCCTTCAATAGTATCAAGGAATACCTGTTGAACCCATCAATTCTATCACCTCTAGTGGAAGAAATACCACTGATCATCTACCTAACAGTCTTGAAAGACTCAATGGGTTGTGTACTTGTCCAACGAGACGAAACAAAAAGGAAAGAGTCTGCCATCTATTATTTAAGCAAGAAGTTCACCGACTATGAGACTCGGTACACTATGCTCAAAAAAAATTGTTGTGCTCTGGCTTGGGCAGCCAAACGTCTTCGCCAGTACATGATTTGTCACACTACTTGGTTAATCTCTGAAATGGATCCAATCAAGTATGTCTTTGAAAAACCTGCTCTTACGGGGAGGATTGCCTGGTGGCAAATGTTATTATCAGAATACGACTTCGAGTACCACGCTCAGAAAGCCATCAAAGGAAGTATTTTAGCCAACCATTTGGCTCATCAACCGATTGACGATCAATCATCAGTTGGATTTGACTTCCCAGACGAAGATGTCATGTACTTAAAAATGAAAGATTGTGATGAACCGTTACCCAGTGAATGGCCATAACCAGGTTCCCAATGGGGACTAATTTTTAATGGAGCTGTCAACAATTATGGAAACGGAATTGGGGCAATCATCGTAACACCTCAGGGTACCCATATTCCTTTCATTGCCAGATTGACATTCAAAAGCACAAACAACGAGGCCGCATACGAAGCTTGTATCATAGGTCTCGAAGAAGCTATTGATTTAAGGATTAAGAACTTGGATATATATGGAGACTCAACCCTGGTTATTAATCAGATCAAAGGAGATTAGAACACATACCAATCGGGACTAATTCCTTACAAAGACTACGCGAAAAGGTTGTTACCATTCTTCAATAGAATCGAGTTTCATCATATCCCTCATGAAGAGAATCACATGGCTGATGCATTAGCCACTCTCTCTTCCATGATTAGTGTAGGTCAATGGAACGACATACCTAAGATTGACGTAATGCGCCTTGAAAGGCCCGCTTACATCTTCACAATTGAAGCAGTCATAGACGACAAAACTTGGTATCACGATATCAAGTGCTTCCTTCAAAGACAAGAATACCCGCCTGGGGCATCCAGAAAAGACAGGAAGACCCTCAGAAGGTTGGCTGGTAGTTTCTTCCTAAGCGGTGATGCGCTCTATAAAAGAAACTTTGACATGGTCTTACTCCGATGAGTAGACAGGCAAGAAGCAAACATGCTGATGAAAGAAATCCATGAAGGCTCATTTGGCACTCATGCCAATGGACATACAATGGCAAGAAAAATTGTGAGAGCAGGATATTACTGGTTGACCATGGAATCCGACTGCTACAAGTACATGAGGAAGTGTCACAAGTGTCAGATATACGCTGACAAAATTCATGTACCACCAACACATCTCAAAGTTCTTTCTTCCCCATGGCCTTTCTTCATATGGGGGATCGACGTGATTGGAATGGTTAATCCCAAGGCTTCAAAAATGGACATCGGTTCATCCTGGTAGCCATTGATTACTTCACCAAAGTGGGTCGAAGCAGCGTCGTACGCCAATGTAACCCAACAAGTGGTGGTCCGATTTATCAAAAACAATCTCGTCTGCCGTTATGGTGTTCCGAGCCAGATCATTACTGATAATGAATCTAACTTGAACAATAAGATGATGAAAGAGTTATGCGCTGAGTTCAAGATCAAACACCATAACTCATCTCCCTACCGACCCAAGATGAACGAAGCGGTGGAAGCGGCTAACAAGAACATCAAGAAGATCGTTCAAAAAATGGTTGTAACCTACAAGGATTGGCACGAGATGCTACCCTTTTCTCTTCACGGTTATCGTACATCTGTCCACACTTCAATAGGGGCAACCCCTTTCTCTCTAGTATATGGCATGGAAGCAATGCTCCCCATTGAAGTAGAAATCCCATCAATCCGGGTATTGATGGAAGCTAAGCTAACAGAGGCTAAATGGTGTCAAAGTCGACACGACGAACTGAATCTGATCGAAGAAAAGCGAATAACGGCACTATGCCATGGTCAGTTGTATCAACAAAGAATGAAGAAAGCCTTCGACAAAAAGGTTCGACCTTGCGTCTTCAGGAAATGAGACCTTGTGCTCAAGAAGATACAATTATTCCTTACTGATTCCCGGGGCAAGTGGACTCCGAATTATGACGGCCCCTATGTGGTCAAGAAAGCCTTTTCAGGTAGCGCCCTGAGACTCGCAACCATGGATGGAGAGGAATTTGCCTACCCCACAAATGTTGATGTAGTCAAGAAATACTTCGCCTAAACGAAAAAAAAGGAAAAAAAAAGAAAAAAAATGGCTCGGTGGATTGAAAACCCGAAAGGGCGGTCCAGGCAAAAATTAAAGACACAAGCAAAAAATCATCCCGGTGGATTGGAAATCTCAAAGTACAATCCAGGCAAACGTTATGGATAATGGCAAGTAACTATGTCCAACAAAAGGGCAAGTCCATCAGCAGCAGTTACACCATCCAAGGAAAACTCCAGTCAAGGTCATCTTCGACGGAAGCTCAGGATGTCAAGAATCTAAAGTTGGTAGAAGGATAACGGTCATTATGTTTAAACGTAGCCCCTTTTCCCTTAAATTACCATTTTCTAACTTTGTAAATACTCCATGGAATCACACGCTTGGCTGATTTCCATCCTATCAATAAAATTTGAGCCCTTGTGCTTTTGTTTGTAATTCTTATTTGTTTTAGCTTTACAGAATGGCATTTTAACATGATTAACGATTCTTGAAATAAAACAAAAATGAATTTACATGTCAAACTTTTTCTGCTTTTAAAATAAAGATGACAATTTCTTTTGACTGTTGAACATCGAAAGAACATTGATCGTTTCTCCAGAAGTAGTCAAGCTTCAAAGTGCAGAATCAAAGTACTCCTTCAAACCAGTACACCTGAATGAAGGATCACCTGTGTCAGAGACCGTGTTTCCTCTGACAACCCCGGCAGAGTTCTCATATCCTAAGCCCGACCAACAGCGTTCCCCACAGGGACCATCTATCTCTTAAGCAAGGTATAATTGCTATCTTGGACCAGTGATACTTTTCATCCCCCGCAGTGGCCGAGTATCCAGTCGTATTCATCTACTAGTTTGTACGCCGCATCAGTTTTGTCAGCATAAACATACATGCATCATGCATTATTGATTTAGATTCATATTCATATTGTATCACCATTACTCTGGTCAGTCTTGTCCCCAAGTGATAAAAGTCCTCTCAATCGAGTTGTCAGTTCTGTCCCGTCAGGAGGTGGTGCGTCTATACAATCTCTCTTCTAGTTTACTGCTGGATGGAAGCCGGTCCTTGACCACTTTGATAACTTGAATCTCTGAAAGGCAAGAAAACCTTCGACCAACGTCACTCTTCGCCATTGAAGATCATGTCTTCACTTTCCCAGACTAAGGAAAATCCCCGAGGAAGACCTCCAAATTTAGATTACATCACATGGCATTTCTCCGAGAAGATCCCGGGAAAAGTATGATGTAATATCCCCAAACAAAAAGCAGTCTCTCAAGAGACTCGTTTTCCCCAATAGAGTCAACAAATGGCATCTCCAACAAAGAAGTTTGTATACCTCTACAACTCAGACAGATAGGTCCCCCAGCAAGTCTGACATCAAAACTTTTTCCATCAAATGGCATCTCTCCAGAAAAATTTGGCGAGAAGTTTGAGGAAAAGCCGCTACGAATAACATCCCTTGTCAATAAGGTTTATTGACAAAAGAAACTGAGACCAGTTCCTTGGTAGGAAACCAGGATCGAGGGGAAGTTTATTTCGGAAACTAAGACCAGTTCCTTGGTAGGAAACCAAGATCGAGGGGAAGTTTACACCAGAAACTGAGACCAGTTCCTTGGTAGGAAACCAGGATCGAGGGGAAGTTTTACCTTTTCTAAGTATCAACGCTTAGCAAAAGAAGATGGATGCATAAACTACCATTCATAACCACCATCAAAATTTTGAGTATTCCGATATTTAGTCATCTTGCACCCCGAATGCCCGAATACCTTCGCCATTCACACCTTCAGGTCAAAGAAGATTAAATAGGGGCATCTGTCATACCCCAAATTTTGACCACTAAGATTTCCCATCATTGTGAAAATCATCATCACAATATGGATGAACCATCATACCTCATTAGTCTCCCCAAAGATGGGTGAGCATCCATTATAATCAAACTTAGGGTTTCGAGCCCTCTCAGAGCCCTTAGACAAAGGATCAATCAAGGAATGACATGATCTTCAACTTGTGTAACCTATCAAACACCTATAAAGGATCAAGAGGACTCCCACATCCAGAATCAAGCACAAGGTTGCAACATTCCAAGTGGATCAAGCCTCAGGATCGACAGTGTCACCAAATTAGGGTTTTGGTCGACTAGGGCCTCCAGATGGGAATTTTCATCTGGGCATGAGCCAATGCTTCAAAGCACAACCTAAGATACTCCAAGGGACCTCTTGGACCCAATCATCAAGTTAATTTAGTCTCAGGGGATGCATTTACCCAAAAATCAAGAATTAGGGTTTCTTGACCTAATTCACCCCTAAGTTGACTTTTGGGACAAAACATGAGCCAAGACCTCAAGAAATGATTTGAGAGTCTCTAATAAACTACATTGATCCATTTGCAACCATGGATTTATCCAAGAAACTTGGTGCATAAGTTTCAATTTCATCAGGATCACAATTAGGGTTTTGAGGGAAAAGTCAACTGAACCTTTGACTTTTGACTCAGGCATGCTCCCAAACCTTGGGACATGATTCAATACACCCTATAACACCCATGGAACATGTCCATCAAGTTTGATTTAGGTCAAGGACTTGATTTCATAAAGGATCGTACAGTTTGGAATTCATCTGGTAAAAAGTCAACTGTGCACAAAAGTCAAAGTTTGACTTTTTGATATTTTTCACAATTATGGTTCCTTGACCCTAAAATGATGTTAATGTGTGATTTTAATCAACATTCATCAAGAAAAATCAAAGAAAGTGGGATAACTTGTAAAAGGGGTAACCATAAAAACTTAGAATTTTTCTAAGTTATGGAACAAAATGGCTAGGGTACCAACTTCCAAAGATCATAACTTGAGATCCAAGCAACCATTTGGGATGATCCAAAGATGAATTTGTAGCTCTCATGGCATACTTTAAAAGTGTCAACTACACCTCATTTCAATTCATCATGGATTTTGAGTTATAATTGGATCAAAATGGCTGAAAACATGAAATGTCACTTTTTCCAACACTTAGTGAAATTTTCACTAAGTCAGAATTTGTTTCACTTTTTTCAAAATGTTGGGGTATTTTTCACTTGGATCCAAAGAGTTTCAAAATAAACTATGACCACACATGTGTTGTATCATATGAGGGCTTCCCAAAATGTCCAAGAACCCCATGAAATTCCATTTGAGCTAAGATTTATGACAGTGGCAATATGCCTTGCTGCCACTGTCATAACAAGGCAGATTTGTGCATTTTGCTTGATTTGAGCAATTTGTGCAAATGACAAACAAGTTTATCCATCTAAACACCTCAGGGGGAGACCAAGGAGGGACAAACACTGATCCATATGCCTCCCAAGTCTTTGGAACTAAAAATAGCATGCCAAACCTAAAAAACCCTAAAGAGGGGACAAGACTCCAATTTTGTTTTGGATCATTCAATGGATGCACCAAGGTAGCATGAACTGAGCCATTTCCAACTGAATGAGTCAAGGATAAGCTCTGAACCAAAGAACCATAGGCCTGTGCTCTAACCTCTAGTTAATGGCTAGAGGAGACTTAAGATTCCAAAATGATCCAATTGGCCACAGACCTGTACTAGTTTCTATTCACTATTGCTTGCAAAACAAACTTGATCTACTATAAATAGAGCTCATTTGTGCCCAGTTTAAGTACACCAAAGGCCTACAACACTTACCTTTCTCAAAATCATCTTCTCACTCTCAAGATTGCCTTCCAAAGCAAGTCACTATCGGGTTTTGAGTTTGAGAGTCATTCCAACCAAACCAATCACACACATACCACATAAACATCATATGTGAGCTGATCAAACACTAAACACACAACTGTAACACTGATTTCTCAGAATCACCAGCCAGTTGCTCATGTTTTCAACCAAGTTGTAGTTAAGATGCCATGAAGTGATCCAGCCATTTCCAATCAAGTCCAAGCATTCAAACACACTCCATATGGTGTAGGGAAGCTGTTCAGATCATCACAACTCATCTGTAACACCTCCAACTCAAAAATCACATTGCTCTTGCTGTCACGACCTTCAAGTAAGCCTAAACTTGGCCATCTCTTAATCTATGCATATTTCCTCGCAAAATACTTTTGCCAAATGTTCATAATCATGCATAGAATGTTTCCCCTCAATTAATTGCTTTGTTTGAATCGTGTATCAAAATTCTCAGCCTTCATGCAAATTTTAGGGTTCTTGAGGTTTTGTCTTGATTTCTTATTCCATGCTTAAAATAAATGAAATTAAAGACCATAGACATGATCGTGAGGTGAAAACGAGTATATTGATATGTGGATTGTGTGATTTCATCAAGTATTCAGTGAGATTGGTGAGAAAATACAAATCTGCTGAAACAGAGGGGTGGCGCGTGTTCTTGGCGCCATTTTTTGAATATTTGAATATTTGAATTTTGTGATTTTACTTAATTGATTCAAAAATTAATTTCTCTCTGGTTTTTAATGATTTTGAGTTGATTCTTTTTTAAATAATTCACAAAAATGTTAAAATATTTTATTTTGTCAAAAAAATCCCAAAAATATCATTTATTTCATATACTTGATATTTTTGCAAAGAATTAATCTTTTATTTGTTTTTTAGATTTAAAATATTTTTTCCTCCTTGATTTTCCAAATTTAATTGGTTTCCAATCATTTTATGGATATAAACATGATTTTTGAAACATTGATCCAAGATCACCACTCATTTTTCACAAGTTCTCATTACTTTTTATTAATTTTTTAACAAAATTAATTCCTTTTTAAACAAAATTAGGGTTTTGATTAATTCAATACTCATCAATCATTTTCAAACACTCATGGGCCTCTAATAGAGTGTAAGACCCAACCCTTTTTTTGTACAAAAATAATTTGGGCCTCAGTCATTGTATAAGCTCCAGTACAATTTCCAAAACGACGGTGCGATCACTGTCTCGCTTTGGGCCTCTCCTTGAGTTATAAGCCCCATCACTTGTATAAAAAATAATCTTTGGGCCTCTAATAGAGTGTAAGACCCAACCCCTTTTTGTAAATAAACATTTTTGGGCCTCACACATTATATAAGTCCCTCTGTATATTTTCAAACGTTCAGCGCGATCGTCGCCTTTTTAACAAAAATCTTTGGGCCTCTCCTTGAGTTGTAAGTCCCATCTCTTGTACAAAAAAATAAATCTTTGGGCCTCTAATAGAGTGTAAGACCTAACCCCCTTTTGTATAAAAATAATTTGGGCCTCAGTCATTGTATAAGCCCCAGTACAATTTCCAAAACGACGGTGTGATCACTGTCTCGCTTTGGGCTTCTCCTTGAGTTATAAGACCCATATTTATTCATTTTCAAACTCTTTGGGCCTCTAATAGAGTGTAAGACCCAACCTCCTTGTACATAAAAACTCTTTGGGCCTCACATATTGTATAAGTCCCTCTGTATAGTTTTCAAAACAACGGTGCGATCATCGTTAAAACTTGGGCCTCTCCTTAAGCTCTAAGCCCCAACAATCTTTTCAAAGCACTTTCTCCTTTGATTTTGAATTCAAATATATGTTGTTATCAAAAATTTCTTTAATTTCTTTGTTGAACAACTAACAAAACAACATGGAAGCTCTACAACAGGTAAATGTTTATCCGATTTCATTTACCGCTTTCATATGTATATAACTGTATTGTGGGGTTGTTTCACTATAAGTCTTCTTTCACATCTTATTATATACTTGTCGCATATCCACTGTGCAATACTAGTATAGTTATTTAGAGTTTTTCCCGGCAACTACGTCTAGAACTAGGTAAAGCCTTGTTGGTCACTCTTAAATACAAACAAAACTAGATCCCCCGTAGGATTCCAGATACAGTTTTCCCTTCTCTTGGGGTTAAACAATATGGAACAAAGAGAAAGACAGTATTCTCGATGAACCTTTTCTCAGACTGTCACCCTTAGAAATTGTCAAAGAAACTCTAACTCCCCAGAGATGATCTTTTCTCCGTGAATGACATCTCTTGAGTTTCTTCCAAATTCTCGAACTTTCCTGGAATGATCTCTTCTCTGTGAATTACATTTCTTGAACTTCTCTTGGTTTGGGGACCCACAAGCTTCCTAAAAGCATCCCCGCCTCCTCTTGGGCGTTGTACAAAGACCCTTCGGCTTCTTAGAAGTTCTCATGCCTTCTCTTGGGCTTAATACAAGGACCCTGACGACTTCTTAAAGGTATAAGATAGATCTTAGTCATCCTTTGCTAGGGCAGTCTTTCCAACGTCAAAACTCTGACCATTTTAGGGTTGATACTCATCCCTTAATGCCCGTGCCTCCTCTTGGGCATTGTACAAAAGATAAAACTCTAGACTTGGACAGTCTAAGCCTCTTGAGTCTCAAAGACATTCTCAAGTTCCTTTCAAACATAGGAAGAAACACCGATCACTCTGAAACCCGGACTCTCTCATGAGAGTTCCCCACCCTTGGGCCTGCCTATGGATCTAATCCTCAGCAGTAAGACAACCTCCTCTTGGGCTTTGTACAAATGATTCTCCCTAGCGGAGCTAACCTTTTCAGACTCTCTTGTTGAGTCAAACTCTTTTAGCCTCCGTCTTGGGCTTTGTACAAGACATATAAAAAACCACTCTTTTGTTGAGTATAAAAGATTCTCTTGTTGAATCAACTTTTAGCCTTCGTCTTGGGCTTTGTACAAGACATATAAAACACTCTCTTGTTGAGTATAAAAGACTCTCTTGTTGAGTCAATCTCCTTTTACCCTCAATCTCGGGCTTCGTACGAGATAGCAGATCACTTTCTTGTTGAGTATAAAAGACTCTCTTGTTGAGTCAATCAACCTTCAGACTCTCTTGTTGAGTCAATCACCTGTTCAGGATTCTCTTGTTGAGTCAACTCTTTTAGCCTCTGTCTTGGGCTTTGTACAAGACACACACAAAAGAACTCTCTTGTTGAGTCAAACTCATTTTAGCCTCTATCCTGGGCTTTATACAAGATACATTCTCCCCAACGGAGTAAAAAATCCCTTTTAGCCTCAATCTTGGGCTTTGTACAAGACAGAAAGAACTTTTTCCTCAGAAAAGTCAAACTCCCAGCCTCCTCTTAAGCTTTGTATAAAGAAATCCCCGGTTGAGTCAATCAACCGTTTAACATCAAATTGGTGATTTGCACACATCATATAAACATCAACAATCCCTCTTTAGAGATGACAAATTCTCTCTCAGTCAAAACCCTTTCGCTTCATATCTTGGGCTTTAAACAAGATACAAAAAACCCTTAAGCTTCATATCTTGGGCTTTGAACAAGATACCTATCATTTTTAGTTTCAATCTTGGGCTTTGAACAAGACACCAAAACACCGTTTCCTCCCATAGAATAGGAGGAACTACGATCACTCTGATTTCTTTATTTCGTTAAACGGGAATACGTAGGCATAAGACTGTGAAGTCTTAGCGAGCATACTAATCAAAAACCCAAAGTCCAGTACCTCTATACATCAATTAAAGAACATCGGGTTTAGTATCCTAACCAAAAGCCTCTTGTACAGTCAAGACACTCCGTTATTTTAAGCAAATAACTAAAGACAGACCCCCCCTTTTGATAGCATCTGTAAACCAATAGTTTTGACTGTTTAACCTCAGTATGCAAGAAGAGTTAATTGGAGACATCTATTTCCCTTCCTTAATCAGCTTAACAGGATAAAAAATGAATCGAACTGTAGTACCAAAGTGATGGTGATTCGAAACCACAAAAACCGCGCTACACTTTGGTGTAATCTGTATATCAATTATCTCATTTACTTTCAGTTTTTTTTATTTCTTATGCGTTTCTCTCTTCTTTCTATTATTTTATTGTTATTCCTAGATTTGTTTGTTTATACTAACATAAACAATTTCAAAATCAAAGGTTTTTATAAATTATTTTCGAATTTTGAATATTACCATTCACCTCTACCCCCTTTTGTGTTTGGAGTCACTTGGTCAACACCATTAAGAACATTCAAAGTTTTGCTAAACTCAAAACTCATACCACACATATCTATTATATCTAACTATATGATCTTATAACATCTAAGGTTAGAACTTGGAAGTATTAAATTATACAATGCACCCTCTGCTGTCGATTACAATCTTAATCGTCTAAGCCTAATGGGTAAAGAAGTCACTCTTTATCGAAGGCCTCTAAAGAAAGTACATTATGTTGGGTTTGGTCTCCCTTCCTATGTGGAGAAAGACTCAAATATGAATAGTCCATTTGTCTCACTTATTTAAGTGGAGAGGATCAATTTAGGGTTGAGAGAGATAGAGAAAAATAAGGATTCAAAAAGAGAGAAAAGATGAGAGAAACTTATTCCCGTTTTTCTGCAACCAGACTCTCTAAATCGACGATCCCCGATTCGTTAACTGTTGGATTGAGCTCAAATTTGGTGGGAAGGTTTTTAACAAATATATCTAACTTTTGACTGTTCATATTTTTAAAACAACGTCTTAGGTCAAAGTTATTTGCTTCACACTGAAGCTGCAAATTTGGGAAAAAATTTCAGCTTTTTGATTCTTATTTGTAAGGTAGTTTGCTTTGTGATTTGCGGTTGTTAGCACTAGTTTGTGAATCACTTTAAGACTCTATTGTACCCTTAATTGATTATAGTGGAGTTATTTCTTTGGTCTGGACGACTCGTGGTTTTTACTCTCATATAGAGGGGTTTTCCACGTTAAAAATATCGGTGTCTTTTGTGCCTTTATTTTGTTCGATTTGCCATCTTATATTTGTTTTTGATCCTCAAGATTCCTACAAGTTCGGAGGAGATTTACATCTGCTACATATTGGTCTATTATTGTGTCTTAATTTCCCATCAGAGTGGCATCAGAGCTCTTGGTTAAGGGTTATTTTTACTTGTTTGAATGATGAAGTCAAATGCAAAGATGAAGATGGTTTTGTTGAATGATTCTAATTATCATTTATGGAAGGGAAAGACGAAAGACTTACTATTTGTGAAGAAATTACATTTACCAGTTTTTAGTTCTGCAAAGCCAGATTTTGTGTCTGATGAAGAATGGGAGTTTGAGCATCAACAAGTATGTAGTTTTATTCGACAATATGTAGAAGATAATGTTTATAATCATATTGCTAATGAGACACATGCAAAAACTTTGTGGGAGAAGATAAAGTCCTTGTATGCCTCTAAATCAGGGAATAATAAATTGTTCTATTGAATAGCTTCATAAGTTTGAAGTATAAAGAGGGGACTTCTATTTCAGATCACTTGAGTGAATTTTAATGCCTCCTTGATCAGATGTCAGGAATGAGTATCAAATTTGATGATTAACTTTTGGGACTATTTCTATTGCTATCTTTACCAGAGTCTTGGGAGACATTTCAGGTTTCTATCACAAGTTCTGCTCCTAGAGGTGTTGTTTCTTTGGAAACGGCTAAGGGTGGTATTCTTAACGAGGAGATGAGAAGGAAGACATAAGGTTCTTCATCTTAACCCGAGGTACTTGTCACTGAAAATAAGGAGAGAAGTCATAAAAAGGAACCGGAATATGGTAGAGAGAATAACATAAGCAAGTCCAAGCCGCGATACAAGAATCTGGAGTGTCATTATTGTCACAAAATAGGACACGTACAGAAGTATTGCTATCAATGGAAAAGTGATAACAAATTCAAGAAGGGTAAGTCTAAACAAAAAGACCATGAAGATCACGATGATGATCGTGTTACTACTGCTACTAGTGATGATCTTGTTATTCTTCGTGATCATGAGTCTATTAATATTGTATCATACGAGAGCACGTGGATAGTTAACAGTGGTGCTACATTGCATATTACACCAATGAAGGATTTCTTCACATCTTATACTTCTGTTGATTTTGGAGTATTGAAGATGGGTAATGATGGTCTATCTAAGGTAATTGGTGTTGGTGATGTTTACTTGGAACCAACATGGGAATGCAATTGTTGCTTAGAGGTGTCAAACATGCTCCATATGTCCGCTTTAATTTAATATCTGTGCATATGCTAGATGATTGTGGTTATGATAATCACTTTGGTTCTGGAATGTGGAAACTCAAAAAAGGTAACTTGGTTATGGCTAAAGGGGAAAAACTTTCTAAATTGTATTGGACAAAAACTTTGGTTGCTAGGGACAGTGTGAATGCTATCGACATGGAAGCATCTTTGTGGCACCGAAGACTTAGTCATATTAGTGAAAATGAGCTGAATGTTTTGGCCAAAAAGGGTGTTCTTCCTGGATTAAAGAATGTAGATTTGGAGAAGTGTTCTCATTGTGTAATGCCCTATATAATATTTATCTAGAATAATATAATACAAGCATTTTATTTGGTACTAACACCATCACAAGTGCCTAATGGCGTAATTCACATACTTGACCATTCTAAAACATAATACAATCTATGATACAAGCTATGGAAACTAGCCAAAACAAAAATCTAAGATCAATATACAATATCCTCAATTGTATACTACAAATACACAATGGAATAAGCTCAACTAAGCTTCTCTTGAAACATCCAAGCATAGCTCCACTTGTAAAGCAAACCTGTACTCAATACCTAAAAAATAATCAACAACATGGGGTGAGATATTAAATCTCAGTGAGTTCCCTATCTTATGGATTCTCTCGGCTTTACATGCTTCTACCAATCCTAAATCAAGTCAAGGGGAAGGGAAATGACCTTGAGTTCACAAATCTCACACTATATGGAAACACGTTATAGAGTCCGTTAACTAAAAAATTATCACTTATCGATAACCTTGTCAAGGCATCCCCTTTCTCCCGTTCTCTTCTACGTCTAGAAGTCGGAACGAGTCATGGACCCTCGTAGATTATGGATTTGGAACTAAGGGACACATTATCACCTTAATTAGTCACTTCACACAGTCCGTACACCGTCACAAGTCTCTTTACCATATAGGTTCCAATCGTACTATAACATTGGGAATTAAACCTACCAAGTAATCGTGCATTCATTCTAGAGGAGCTCGTTACTCATGAAATGGCACATAATAGGATAATGGTTACGATCTCATGATTTCACATACAACCATAACTGTATTCAACATTTCTAGGCCACATTAGCCTTTAGGACTCTTTTGCCTTTATCAATTAAACATAATAATTACACGTGTTCCATACTAGTGTTTCACTCTCTCCTAGACCAATAATCGTCATGGATGCACCTTTCTACGCCAAGTGCCCGAGCATCGCTATCTAGGTTATCTACTCTAGGCCAGAACTCACCAAGGATGCACCTTTCTACATCGAATGCACGATCGTCGCCATCCAGAGTTTCTATCAATTCCTAGCCATTACTAGGTTCCACTATTATGTTGTTATGGGGTAAAGTTTCCTCACTCTTTCTATTCCATATTTTAACATGCACTCTCTCTCGATCATGTTTAACAACAATATTAGACAAAGTATATTACAATAGCATTTTAGAATTACATATAATAATTCAATCATAAGTTATACAAAGCATGTTACAATTGTATAATAGAATCACATATAATGATTCAATCACAAGTTATATCACCCTTAGGTTCCCTCCGATTCATTTAATCAGGTATCAAATCAATATTCCTCACTTTTATCCCGTAGGATATTTTCACAGCTTTGCATCGATATTACCATGCTTCGATCGGATTTACGATCCAAAAGATATGGATTTTCAACATATCATATAAACATTATTTCATTCATTTTACACTAAATAATTAATCCCACATAGCTTTCCAACGGTACCAAGAACGTCTCAATCCGAGTTACGGATCAAAAGTTATAGATTTTTAAAGAAAACATAATTATTTGAAAACTCCCAGGAGCGCCTGGCGATACAAATTTTCGCTCGGCGGTGCCCCTGCACCTGTGCTTCGCCCGGAGAAGCAGCGACATAAGTCCCAATTCCAAAACCAGAAAACTTCCAGTAGCGTTCCAGACTGCGCCCCTTAAGTTTCTCCCGGCGCAAGCCCGCATCGCCCGACGCTCAAAGCGCCGCCCGACGGTGCGTATCAGACACATAATTTCTCAGCTGCGTTTTTAGGGTTCTAAGGGCCTCAAATCCCACCCTTTCCACACCATATCATTTCCAAACATCAAAACAAGTATTATCAAATGATCACGTGCATATTACGACTACACTACGTAATTTATACCGAATTTCATCCGTTAGATTTCATTGATTTATCCGTTTAATCATATTCTCTCAAATCTAACCTAAGTTCAAATCATGGATTTCTAGAACTTAGAGTTTCTAACTAGAACCCACCTGGTAATCGAAGAAGAGGTTGAAGAAGATGATGATGATCCATGAGCTTCTTCTCAAGCTTTCCCTCTTTCTCTTCTTCTTTCTCTCTTCATTCTCTTCTTTCTCTTTTCTTCTTCTTTTCTATCTTTTTTTTTCTTTTCTTTTTCTTATAATATATATATATATATATATATATATATATATATATATATATATATATATATATATATAACCTTATTATATATTATAAATCCAACAAGGTATAATATCTCCAATTGATATTTTGTCGTCTCACACCAATTGATCAATTATGAGAGTTACCATAAAATTCTCTCTTGAACTAGTAAATATTGATCTGTCCCTTTTATCAATAATTGATCTCTTCAGGGTTCACTAGTTGCTCTATTGATCCCAAATGTCAATACTTAAAGTACTTAGAGGATTCCATTAATCCAATTTACCAAAGATAGAGCACATAGATACTCATCTGATCTCATCTGATATCCAACTGAGCACTTAAATAATACGGGGTATTACACATTGCATGGCTGGTAAACAGACTAGAGTATCTTTCAAGAGACATCCTCCTTCAAGAAAGTCAAAGTTGCTTCAATTGGTACATTCTGTTGTTTGTGGTCTATTGAAGGTAAAATCCTTTAGTGGTGCACTTTATTTTGTTACCTTTATTGATGTCTGCTCCAGGAAACTATGGGTTTATGCCTTGAAGACAAAAGACCAAGTTTTGATAAATTTTAAAGAATTCCATACTTTGGTTGAGAGGCAGACAGGCAAGAAGTTGAAATGTGTTCGTTCAAACAATGGTGGAGAGTATTGTGGACCATTTGATTCCTATTGCAAGCAGCATGGTATTGCACATGAAAAGCCTCCTCCTAAAACTCCTCAATTGAATGGTTTATCAGAGAGGACGAATCGAACACTAATTGAGAGAGTAAGATGTATGCTCTCTGAAGCTAAGTTGCCTAATCATTATTGGGGCGAGGCACTATACACGACAATGCATGTTCTTAATCTCACTCCTACTGTTGCTTTGAACAGTGAAGTTCCAGACAAAATTTGGTTTGGAAAGAATGTCAAGTATGATCATTTGAGAGTCTTTGGTTGTAAGGATTTTATGCATATTCCAAAGGATGAAAGATCCAAGTTGGATGCAAAGTCAAAACAATGTATCTTCATCGGCTATGGGCAAGATGAGTTTGGCTAAAGGTTGTATGATCCCGTAGGGAAGAAGCTTATTCGAAGTCGCGATGTGGTGTTTATACAAGACCAAACTATTGAATATAATGATAAGGTAGAGAAGACTACACCCAAGAAAGATATTAGTTTGTCTAATGTTGATCCAGTTCGATTACCTAGCCATAATCTGGATGTTATAGGTGGTGATGATCATAATGGTGAGCCATATGATTATGTTGATGATCAACAACTTGGAGACGAGGTAAATATTCTAGCTAATGATGGTGAAAGGGAGAGCGATTTGTCACAGGATGAAAATCTTGGTGAAACTCCAGAATCACCTCAAGTTCAACCTAGGAGGTCTAACAGGCAGAGACAACCTTCTACAAGGTATAATTCTGATGAGTATGTGACCTTGACTGATGAGGGTGAACCCGAGTGTTTCCAAGAGGCCATGGAAAGTGATGAAAATCAAAAGTGGATGGATGCAATGCATGATGAGATGAAATCATTGCACGATAATCACACTTATGATTTAGTGAAGCTGCCTAAAGGCAAAAGGGCTTTGGAAAACAAATGGATTTATAGAGTTAAACATGAGAGCAACTCTAAGTCTCCAAGATATAAATCCAGATTAGGGGTGAAAGGTTTCCGTCAAAGAAAGGGTGTTGATTTTAATGATATTTTCTCACTTGTTGTAAAGATGTCATCTATTAGAACCGTGTTGAGTTTGGCTGCTACTCTTGATTTAGAGGTTGACCAAATGGATGTGAAAACGACTTTCCTTCATGGTGATTTGGAGGAAGAGATCTACATGAAACAACCAGATGGTTTTCAAGTTAAAGGTAAAGAAGATTATGTGTGTAGATTGAGAAAGAGTTTATATGGGTTGAAGCAAGCTCCGAGCCAGTGGTACAAGAAGTTTGAGTCTGTTATGTGTGATCAAGGATACCAGAAGACTACCTCAGATCATTGTGTCTTTGTTAGAAAATTTTCTAATGATGACTTCATAATCCTGTTGTTATATGTTGATGATATGCTTATCGTAGGGAAAAGTATTTCAAACATTAACATGTTAAAGAAGCAATTGGAAGAGTCATTTGCCATGAAAGACATGGGAGCAGCTAAGCAGATTCTTGGAATTAGAATCATGCGTGACAGAAAAGAGAAGAAACTTTGGATGTCACAAGAAAATTATATTGAAAGAGTGCTGCAAAGGTTCAATATGGAAAATTCTAAGGCGGTAAGCACTCCTCTCGCTACTCATTTTAAGTTGAGTTGTAACGTCTTCCTTATCCAAATTCCTTCAAATGAAGATGAAGCGTTTGATATAAAATATGTTCCTTATCCATCTGCTATGGGTAGTTTGGTGTATGCAATGGTGTGTACAAGACCAGATATAGCACATGCTGTTGGTACAGTCAGTAGATTTTTATCAAATCTAGGTAGAGAGCATTGGAATGCTGTAAAATGGATTTTAAGATATCTTCGTGGTACTACTTATATGAGGCTTTGTTTTGGAGGAGATAAGCCTAATCTAGTGGGGTACTCTGACTCTGATATGGCTGGAGACATTGATTCCAGAAAGTCCACTTCGGGCTACATGATTAAATTTGCAAGGGAGCTGTTGCTTGGCAGTCCAGATTGCAAAAGTGTGTAACACTATCTACTACAGAGGCTGAGTTCATTGCAATTACCGAAGCATGCAAAGAGTTACTATGGTTGAAGAAATTTTTGCAGGAGCTTGGTTTTGTTCAAGACAAATATGTGTTATTTGTTGATAGTCAAAACACTATTCATCTTGGTAAGAATCCGACTTTTCATAATAGGTCCAAACACATTGACGTGAGATATCATTGGATACGTGATGTTTTGGATGCTAAGGTGTTGGAGTTGGCTAAAGTTCATACAGATGATAATGGTTCTGATATGATGACTAAAGCATTACCAAGAGGGAAATTTGAAGCTTGTTGTGATATCGCCGGTTTGGAGATTTCCTCCACATAGTTGCGAGGAGGAGATTTGTTGGGTTTGGGCACCCTTCCTATGTGGAGAAAGGCCCAAATATGAATAGCCCATTTGTCTCACTTATTTAAGTGTGTAGCACTATCTACTATAGAGACTGAGTTCATTGCAATTACCGAAGCATGCAAAGAGTTACTATGGTTGAAGAAATTTTTGCAGGAGCTTGGTTTTGTTCAAGATAAATATGTGTTATTTGTTGATAGTTAAAGCGATATTCATCTTGGTAAGAATCCGACTTTTCATAATAGGTCCAAACACATTGACGTGAGATATCATTGGATATGTGATGTTTTGGATGCTAAGGTGTTGGAGTTGGCTAAAGTTCATACAAATGATAATGATTTTGATATGATGACTAAAACATTACCAAGAGGGAAATTTGAAGCTTGTTGTGATATCGTCGGTTTGGCGATTTCCTCCACATAGTTGTGAGGAGGAGATTTGTTGGGTTTGGGCTCCCTTCCTATGTGGAGAAAGACCCAAATATGAATAGCCCATTTGTCTCACTTATTTAAGTGGAAATGATCAGTTTGGGTTGAGAGAGATAGAGAAAAATAAGGATTCAAAAAGAGAGAAAAGAGGACAGAAACTCATTCCCGTTTTTCTACAACCAATCTCACTAAATCGACGATCCCCGATTATTTAACCGTTGGATCGAGCTCAAATTGGGTGGGAAGGTTCGTAACACATATATCTAACTTTTGACCGTTCAGATTTTCAAAACAACGTCTGAGGTAAAAGTTATTTGCTTCGCACTGAAGCTGCAAATTTGGGAAAAAATTTCAGCTTTTTGATTCTTATTTGTAAGGTAGTTTGTTTTGTGATTTGCGGTTGTTAGCACTAGCTTGTGAATCACTTTAAGACTCTCTTGGACCCTTAATTGATTATAGAGGAGTTATTTCTTTGGTCTGGACGACTCGTGGTTTTTACTCTCATATTGAGGGTTTTCCACGTTAAAAATATCAGTGTCTTTTGTGCCTTTATTTTGTTCAATTTTTCGTCTTATATTTGTTTTTGATCCTCAAGACTCCTATAAGTTTGAAGGAGATTTACATTCGCTGCGTATTGGTCTATTATTGTGTCTTAATTTTCCATCACATTCGTCAACCACAATATCTTCAAATGCCCCTCGCAAATATTTATTAATACTTATGTAGGATCGAAGTAGAAGAAACTCTATACAAATTTTTTAGTTGTGGAAAAGATTAACTCAACATCTTTAAAAATTCTCTTCATAAACAAATTATTGATAGAAACGTCAATCTCTAAATGCATAAATGATTGCAAAATATTAAATAAATAATCAATTATAGTATGTAAACCAACAATCATGTCACATCATAATTAAACACTTTATTCATATTTTATTCAAATTGTTGAAATTTTAACCAACTTATAAGCAATTCATTTTATAATTTGCACATGACAAGTTAATTCTTATGTGTAAAGTATGATTCCTTATTTTAAATATATAAAAATAATTACAAAATCCAACTTAAATTTAATCTTATATTGATAAAAAAAATTGTTTAAAAATTTACCAAAAAAACTATCTTACAATATAAATAAAGTTAGATTCAAACTCATTCATAATTATATCTTGTGTTTTTATCATCTTTGATTATCTGAGTTGAGCATA
This sequence comes from Lathyrus tuberosus, assembly GCA_022829125.1. NCBI lineage: Eukaryota > Viridiplantae > Streptophyta > Magnoliopsida > Fabales > Fabaceae > Lathyrus > Lathyrus tuberosus. The sequence goes on from JALAZF010000592.1 coordinate 785,548, forward strand.
TAAAAAGATACTCCTTCGATCTTTATTAATGTTTTAAAATTTAAATGAGTCATCGATTTAATTAAATTATTAGATTACTGAGTTATTAATCGAACTAATAATTCATTAGTCTGATTGCATGAGTGTTAATTGGATTTATAAAAATTAAAAATAAAAATATTAATAAAATAAAATTCTTGAGTGTTAATTTGATTTATATCTTGTTTCTTTCAATTCTTAGATTTTTTTCACTCTCCATCCAAAATGACAATGTTTTGCAAAGTTAAAAAAATAAATCTAAAAATATCAATTCGTTAATTCAAGAAATCCACTTGTTCGTTGATTCGACAAGTAAATCGGTCGGATCATATCAATTTTCATCAAATCTATTGTTTTATGACTTTATTGAACCGGTTTACCCATTAAATCTAATTAGTCTAGGCAGAATTTTAAAACACTAATCTTTATCATTAAAATAAATATTTGTTAACTTTATTGAATAATTAATATTTTTTACAAATAAATTAAATATATTAAATATAGTGGCTTTTTAAGGCGAGGTAGCAATCAAATTTATAAAATTTTCTTTTTCTTTTTTCTATAACAGGATCAAAGAAATTACTTTAAAATCCATTAAGAGTTGCTTTAATGCATCTACAAATTCTATCTCAATAGGTAGAAGTTGATACGGTTAGATTAGAATCTATTGGCAAAGTTTGCATCTCATGTTTGAGAGTTTTTAATAGTTATTACTATTTCTTTTTAAAAAGAATATTTAAATTTGAAAATAGAAAGTGCTAGAAAAACAAACTAATTTGACTTGAATTGTGAAGAGTAAATGCCTATTATTTAATATAAACCATTCAAGGCAGCATAATTCATTTGAGTATAATATGGATAGGTTTCTGAATATGTATTTTATTAGGAGAGGGTAGGGCATGGGTATAATATTCATTGAAAAAATTCTCATATTCGCGTTTGGCACCAATATTTGCACACATGAAAATTATACCTCATACCTTATTATTATTCCTCTATCTCTATATTTTTTAGGGTCCGTTTGGTTAGAGATAGATGGAGGAGAGAGAAGGGGAGGGAATGTTTCTAAATATATTTGTTTGGTTCATTTTTTATAAGGGGAGGAGAGGAGAGGGGAGGGAAGCAAAATGCCTCATACACTCATGTTTTGCTCCCCCTCAAATTGGAGGAATTTGGAGGGGAGTGAAGATTCATTATTTATAATTTTATTTTGTTCCCTAATTTAACCTCGATTATTTTTTTAATTCCATGATTGTCCTTATTAAATTATTAAATATTAGGCTTTTTCTCTCACGTTTCATTTGTGCAGCTGCTATTTGTTTTTACTGAATTTATCTCTCTCTTGCGGCTTCCTTTGTTGCTCTATATCAGGTTTGTTTTCTTCAAATTCATTCTCTATAATTTTTCATTACATTAATTATCAGTCACTGTTTGAGTAAATGCTTCTTCCTAATTATTATAATCATTCAATTATTGCATATGAATTATGATAACGTTGTTTAATGTTAATTTATAATTCATCATTTTCCCTACCCCTGCCAATTGATTTTGAGTCATGCATACCAACATCGTGGTTCTCATCCATTGAATATTGAGAATGCAACTTGCTAGCACCTGATAGGTTTATGAAATAGTAATAATTAGGAATCACTTCGGCAAATGTAATGATCACAACACGTAAGAATGAACCCAACACAACATGCCTGCCCATTTTTTCAAAATTTATCTGAGTTCCATTAATTTTGAAATGCCCCCCCAAAAAATAGTCTCAATAAAACGACATGAGTCCAAAATCTAGATACAGGAATGTAATGTGTACACCTCCTGGTTTTCTAACACTGGCCATACTAAACAGAGAATAGTCGACTAAACAATTGGTATTCAGACCAAAAAGGCAACAAAATTAGACATATGAAATTTTATGTCCTTTGAATTTTAGTTCTAACATTATTTTTATTTATTTTAGTTTTAAAATTAACTCTAACATTATTTTATTTATTTTTAATTAAAAAATTAATTTTTTGGATTAGATGGATCATCAAGATCGAAGAATTGTTATTAACAAATGGTTTGATTTACGTCGAAGAGCTATAGTTCAACTAGTGTGTGCTGTTGTTTACTGTTATGTCTGAATGTCTCGTAAGAAAAAATTGTGTTATAGTATGAGCTCTGAGAGAGAAAGGGTTCGCGAAGAAATAATGTATCGAATTAGTAACAGTGAAACTAGCTAGTAGAAATATATTAAGAATGAGTCTTAAAACTTTTATGAGCTTATGTGGTCTGTTAGAAAGAGAAGGGGGATTACAAGCTACCCGATGGTCAAGTGTGGAAGAGCAAGTTGCAAAATCAATCTACATATTAACACATAATGCTAAAAATCGTGAAGTCAACTTTTGGTTTCGTCGTTCTGGAGAGACTATTAGTCGTCATCTTCATCAAATTTTGAGAGCTATTCTTGAATTGGAAGAGAAATTTCTTGTCCAACCTGATGGCTCAACAGTCCCTCCTGAAACTTCTAGTAGTTATAGATTCTACCCGTATTTTAAGGTAAATTTTGTTATTAATAAATTATATTCCCTACACAAAAATACTAAAATTTTTAGTAGTCATAATTTTTATTGATAAAACTATATAATATTGTGTTAGGATTGTGTTGGTGCAATAGATGGAACACATATACGTGTCAAAGTACCAGCAAAAGATGCTCCTAGATATCGCGGTAGGAAAGACTACCCGACACAAAATATTTTAGCAGCATGTACTTTTGATTTAAAGTTCACTTATGTGCTCGCGGGATGGGAAGGGTCTGCCTCTGATTCGAGAATAATAAAGAATGCATTAACACGTGAAGATAAACTTAAAGTTCCTCAAGGTAATATAAGAATAATCTAGAGTTATAGTTATTTATATTATATATGTTAAACTATCACATTTATCATTTAACTTTACTATAGGAAAATATTATCTTGTTGATGCTGAATTCATGTTGACAAGTGGATTAATTACACCTTATAGAGGAGTTCGGTATCACCTGAAAGAATATTCGGCTAGAAATCCACCCCAAAATTCTAAAGAATTGTTTAATCTTCGACATTCGTCTTTACGCAATGCAATTGAAAAATCCTTTGGTGTATTGAAAAAAAGATTTGAGATTTTATCTAATTCAACAGAGTCAAATTATGGAGTCAACGCTCAAAAGTTAATCATTTTTGCATGTTGCATTCTTCACAATTATCTAATGAGTGTAGACCCAGATGAAGATCTTATAGCTGAAGTAGATGTTGAAATTGAAAATCAAAATGTATCTCTTGACAATCATTGTAATACCCCATATTATTTAAGTGCTCATTTTGATATCAGATGAGATCAGATGAGTATCTATGTGCTCTATCTTTGGGTAATTGGATTAATGGAATCCTCTAAGTACTTTAAGTATTGACATTTGGGATCAATAGAGCAACTGGAGAACTCTGAAGAGATTAATTATTTTATTAAAGAGACGAATTAATATTTATTAATTCAAGAAAGTAATTTTGGTAACTCTAATAATTGATCGATTAGTTGAGACGACAAATATCAATTGGAGATAATTTACTCTATTGGATTATATTATATAATAAGTTTATATATATATATATATATATATATATATATATATATATATATATATATATATATATTTGTAAAGAAAAAGAAAAGGAAAAAGGATAGTAAAGAAGAAGAAGAGAAAGGAAGAGAAGAGGGAAAGAGGAAGAAGAGAGAAAAGCCATTGATCATCTTCAATGTTCATCATCTTTTTTAAACTCCTCTTCGATTATCAGGTGGGTTCTAGTTAGACACTCTAAGTTCTAGAAATATAAGTTTAGAACTTAGGTTAGATTTGAGAGAAAATGATTAAACGGATAAATCAATGAAATCTAACGGATGATTTGATGCATGTCTAAATGTGTTATAACATGTTATTTTGGGTCATTGGGTGCAATAATATCATATGGGTTGAAGGTTTTGATCATTTTTAGGTCCCAAACACGTTTTGGGAGAATTCTGGTTCGTCCAAATTCGCCAGGCGAGCTAGAGGCGAGTCTGCTTCGCCAGGGATTCGCCGGGCGAAATTGGCTGGGACAGCAAAAACATTGTTTTCGTATTTTCGTCATAACTTTTGATCCGTAACTCGGATTGACGCACGGTCTGAAGCATTGGAAAGCTATTGTAATGCTCTTTGTGATGACGAGGTAGAAACATGGTTATATGCCATGGATTGATAGAATAGAGGAAATATTGTGATGACGTGAAAAGTGTAGTTTATGTTTCCATCGGAAATTCATGAATCGGGAAGCCGATTGATATGGGACTTGAGGCCTTGGAAAGAGAATCCAATGTGCTATGAAATGGTATTGTGAGACCACGAGTTTTAACCAAGAATGCTTGGTAGAGGATAGTAGTGGCTTATATGCCTTAAAAATGTGTGTGAGCTACTATGTGGTTATGTTTGACATATTATGCTATTATATGTGTTTACTTGTAATATTTGTGATTATACCATGTCTATCTAATTGTAAATTGTGAATGAAAGAAATATGCATGTTTAAAATATGAATTAGGAAGAGTGAGGAAACTTTACCCCAAAACAAAATGGTATAATTCTAGGTTGTGATTAGAATTGTGATAGAAACTCTGGATGGCGACGTTCGTGCATTCAATGACGAGTTCTGGCCTAGAGTAGATAACTTAATGACAACGCTCGTGCAGAAGAGGCCGAGGCGTGTGTCCTTTTCCGAATGGTATAGAAAATCGTGAAACACTAGTATGGAACATGTGTGTAAACCTTTGTGGTTTTGTGAAAAGACAAAAGAGGTCTTAAGGTGAATGTGGCCTTGTGATTGTCGAATACAATCACGTTTGTGTGTATAATCACGTAATCGTAACCATTTTCTTTTGAGTTGCCCTTGAGAGGCCTTCATGAGTCTCGAGCTCCTCTGAAGTATAGGCATGATTACTTGGCAGGTTTGATTCTCGTGTGTAGTACGAATGAAGCCTATATGGTAAAGAGACTTGCGATGGTTAACAGGCCATGAGAAGTGACGGATCACGGTTAACAGGCCGATGATCCCGAATCCATTTCGTATGCCAAGTAACTATAAGGATCCATGACTCGGGTCGACTTCTAGACGTAGAAGCGGACGGGAAAAGGGGATGCCTTGGTACAGGTTATCGATTAATGATATTTTAAGTTGATGAACTCGTGACATGTTTCCATATAGTGTGAGCTTGTGAGATTGTGAACTCAAGGTCATTTCCCTTCCCCTTGACTTGAGTTAGGATTGGTTAGAACCTTGTAAAGCCGAGAGAATCCATAGGATAGGGAACTCACTGAGATTTGATGTATCTCACCCCACTATTGTTGATTATTTTCAGGAGGTATTTGCAGGTTTGTTTTAAAAGTGAAGCTATGCTTGGATATTTCAAGGGAAGCTTAGTTGAGCTTTTTCATTTGTGTATTTGTTCTATACAATTGAGGATGTTGTATATTGATCTTAGATTTTTGTTTTATTTGGCTAATTTCCATGTCTTGTACCATAGATTGTATTATGTTTAGAAATGGTCAAGTATGTGAATTATGCCAATAGGCACTTATGATGGTGTCAGTACCAAATAAAACACTTGTATGGTATTATTTTAGATATATATTATACAGGGCGTTACAGTTGGTATCTGAGCAGGTCGTGTCCTCGACCTAGCCTTGAAACATCAAAAGTAAATCTATTCCTGCCTCTTAAGTGTGTCTTGCCATCATGAAACTTAATATCATACTATGTAGTGTTGGGCCTGATCAACCTAATACTATGTATGTGATAGGTAGAATCATGGTTGAGCGACCACGAGGACTCCGTAGTGTTGTCGGAACTTGTGCTGTGAGGGTAGGCTCAAGCCAAGAGTTAGTAGTGTGGCGTTTTGGTTAACTCAGTTGAGGTCTTAGTAGAAGTTGTGTTTTGGGTAGCATGGAAATTAAAGAGTGGTGTGTTGTTTAAGTAATCCTTTGGAGTGGATGGAGTCCGAAAGTTAAGGATCTCTATTGGACGATTGGTTAAGGTATCAAGAAATATGTAAAATCGCTAGTGGAGCTGGATTGACCACTAGTATGGATAAGGATTTCAAGTAATCTCATTCCGTGAAAAAGAAAGGTTGTTTTGTGGAACGCGTGGCGTAAGGTCCGGAAGTGAGATAAGTTTTGGTGCTTTAGTTTCTAAGGTTGTTATGGTATCTTAAATGGACGAGAGTACTTTAAGGAGGGTGTTCGGAACAATATCTTCCGACTGGTTAAAAGTTGAAAGTTAAGGAAGTTCAGCTTTTATAGGAACCTAAAGTAGTAGAGAAGTGTGAGAAGGAACACAAGGATGTGTTTACATACTTCAAGCGAGATAAGTATGTGCCGGATGAAAGTAGGAGATAAATTTTGTATCTTCGGTTATGAAGAGAGATTAAGTTCAAGCTATTACATCGGGATTTTCTGTATTCGATGAGAGACCAAGTTGGAATTTGAAAATGTTTTGATTTGGAAAAGTTGGATTTTGAGGTGTGGAAACCATGAAAAACGAAGCATAAAATTCTGCTTCTGGTGCGATTCGCCAGGCGAATCGGGAATCGCCAGGTGAATGGGGTCTCGCCACTGGATCGCCGGGCGAAGTACTGGCGAAGGGTGATTCGCTAGGCGAAATCCTGAGTCGCCAGGCGAAAATCAAGAAACAGAACATGTGTTGCTACTGGAACTTTTGGGTTTTCTGGGAATGAGGTCTCGCCGCTGCTTCGCCGGGCGAAGTGCTGGCGAAGGGGGATTCTCCAGGCGAAATCCTTAACCGCCAGGCGAATCTGGCAGTTTTCAATAATTTTTCCTTTCTTCAAAATTCATATCTTTTGACTCGGGTGTCCGATTTAAGCGTTCTTTATATCGATATGAAGCTATGAAGGTGTTCTATGCTGTGGAAAGTGAAAACATTATTTTTGAGATGGATCTTATTCGATTATGTGGAATAAACAGTATTAACAATATGTTATGAGCAAGTTACACCTTGGTATTAAGAACAAGCGTAGTAGTAGCACCTTGGTCACAAGTGTACGTGATGGATTCTTATTCTTGAGACAAGTGTGAAGGGACGTACCTTGTGGAACAGTGAGTATTGTATTTTAAGAAGTAAGATTGTGGTAAAATAACGAGAAGCAATTCAGGACTTATTACGGACTAAGTGTATATCATGGAACGGTTTCTACCGGAAGGGTCTTGTAAATAGTTGATGAGAATTGTCGGTTGTGAATTTTCCATTAAGTAATTTGGTGTAAGTGGGATGCGTAATGAATAGTGAAGGGTAAGAAATCCTGGTTAATGTGTGCGAAGTGATGGAAAGGTTCTTCAAGAGGATGCATTTCCCCGATTTATTTTCGAGTATAGAGAAACTTCTATATTTGTGAATAATCAGAATATTCGGAATCTATTTTTTGTTGAACTAAGAACGTTGTTGTTTTAATTTCTCCAAGGAATTACAAGTGAGAGGACAGGTGGTATGCTTGGTATGAGAGGTCCATCGCTTTTGTGGTATCGTACAATGGTTGTGTGTTGGGTTTTGCTTATGGACGGATCGAGTAAGAGTTGTGGCTAAAACCTTAGAATGTCGTCATTATTTGACTTCCTGCTAGTGTAGTTGTTTGAGCAGAAAATGAACTACCCCGCTGAAGTTTTGTGGTGTGACTGCGCCAGAATTTGGAATTTTGCCTTGTCACTTGGTTGGAGTATGTCTTCAGAATGTTTTGACTTTGTCGGTTTTACCTTGAGTGAATCATGGTTAGTGAATGTTACACAAGTTAAAGAGCCACAAGTTGAGAAAGATATTGTGGGTTAGAACAAACTGGATGGATGGTTTTGGGTAGGGATGGCTTTGAATTAAACGAAATTGTTTATTTTCAGCTTCTGCATCAGTGTTAACCGATTAACACAATGGGGTTAACCGATTAACACGTGCAAGGATGGTGTTTTGTACTGAATTTTGAGGAGTTAACTGATTAGCTCAATTGGTTAATCGATTAACATGTGTGTAAATTGTGAAATCCCTTAGGAACTATCATCTGTGTTTTGTTACCTATGTTGCTCCGAGTGGAGAGTATTGTGCCAATGTAAACGGGATTGCAAGTAAATAAAGGACGAATTTGTGTTTTTTTGGAATCATGACATCTGGAAAGGTGTTGCGTAGTTGACCATTTGTTCAAGACGACAAGAGAGTTGACTTGGGGAAATAATCTTGTGAACTATGTTGAGTATGAGAAGGTCTTAGGTGTATTACCGTTGCGAGTCTTAAGGACGAAGTTGGAAAATACTCACGAAGTATTGATCTTGTAAGGAATATTTCAGTGTGTAAGTGTGGTATTAGTAAGGTATAAACGGTTGGTCGGAGTTAGTAATTGTTATCTTTCGCGAATTCATGGTATTGGATTTAGACTCCGTGAAAGTGGTACCAGTTGTGTACAGTTGTACCTTATCCAGAGAAGAAATTTGAAAGTTATCTTTCCAAGTACGAGGAAGAATTGAACGTTCCGAAGTTAAACATTTAATTTGGAATCAGGTATGAAACATAATGAGTGAGTGGTATGGAAACTCACAATTACGCCTTGGACGGGTTAAGTTTTGATAAGTGGTGACTCGTATAGGATTGTAATTCTATGTTGGTGTCACGTTGTTATTTGGTTAAGATCTCGAATCAGCAAGGAACCTTGAGTAAGTTGGAAAACCGTAAGAATAATTGATATGGAATGTGGTAACTAGAAACAGAAGTTGTTAAACTACTTTTGGATGAATTATTTGAGTTTTGAATGAATTTGGAGCAGTGTAACTCCTATACTTGTATCGTATGGGGAATATTGGACAGATGTTATGATATTGTGTGTTAGCAAAGAAATTGTTCTACCATAGGACGTCAGTAAGTTTCTTGTACCATTGGTTAGTAAGGACCCTAATGGATAAGCGTGTTCCTCTGCAGACAGTTAGCTACCTGGTAGTACTTAAGAATTCGTGGCTTTCCATTATGAGACTTCGGATTGCGCAGTCTAAGGTAATAGATGTAAGAGTTCAGTCAGAATAGTAAGAACTTGAAGATTATTGCTAGTAATTATGGAAATAAGGAGATCTTGTTTTAAGTGTGTTACCTTTGGCGTGATACGAAAGAGATGAAATATCAGATTTAACGAGTACAGTGTGCAGCATCAGACCAGATGGAACTGGTAAAAGAAGTTGTTTGACAATCTATGAAGTGGTTTTGAACATTAAGGAATTTATGAAAGGATAGTCGTCGGTGACTGCATGAAGTTAAGGGATCACTGATTTACATCGCAAAGATTTGATGAGTGTTTGTTACCTTAAAACCAAGATAAGGTGTTACAGTCTTGTTGTGACTCAGTAGAGGAATATAGAATGGTACATTTTTTCCCCGAAGGAAGAATGCGACCAAGTGTTTTAATAAGAAACAACAAATGAATTGAGGAGAATCAAGGTTGGAAGTTAACTCGATATTGGAACAAGAGTATAATTAAGGACGTGATGTTTGATAAATTGTGAAAATAAGGATTTTGATCTGTGAAGTCAAGTTGGAATTGATTACGTAAGAAATTCTAACGGAAGTAAAGTTAAGTGTGGATCTAAGACAGGGATATAAGTTGTAGTTGTTGTTGAATAGAGGAAATTCAGGGGCGAATTTCAATTTAGGGGGGGGGGGGGAGAGTGTAATACCCCATATTATTTAAATGCTCATTTTGATATCAGATGAGATCAGATGAGTATCTATGTGCTCTATCTTTGGGTAATTGGATTAATGGAATCCTCTAAGTACTTTAAGTATTGACATTTGGGATCAATAGAGCAACTGGAGAACTCTGAAGAGATCAGTTATTTTATTAAAGAGACAGATTAATATTTATTAATTCAAGAAAGTAATTTTGGTAACTTTAATAATTGATCGATTGGTTGAGACGACAAATATCAATTGGAGATAATTTACTCTATTGGATTATATTATATAATAAGTTTATATATATATATATATATATATATATATATATATATATATATATATATATATATATATATATATATATATATATATATATATATATATATATATATATATATATATATATATATATATATTTGTAAAGAAAAAGAAAAGGAAAAAGGATAATAAAGAAGAAGAAAAGAAGAAGAAGAGAAAGGAAGAGAAGAGGGAAATAGAAAGAAGAGAGAAAAGCCATGGATCATCTTCAATGTTCATCATCTTCTTCAAACTCCTCTTCGATTACCAGGTGGGTTCTAGTTAGACACTCTAAGTTCTAGAAATATAAGTTTAGAACTTAAGTTAGATCTGAGAGAAAATGATTAAACGAATAAATCAATGAAATCTAACGGGTGATTTGATGAAATGCAGGTCTAAATGTGTTATAACATGTTATTTTGGGTCATTGGGTGCAATAATATCATATGGGTTGAAGGTTTTGATCATTTTAGGTCCCAAACACGTTTTGGGAGAATTCTGGTTCGTCCAGATTCGCCAGGCGAGCTAGAGGCGAGTCTGCTTCGCCAGGGATTCGCCGGGCGAAATTGGCTGGGACAACAAAAACATTGTTTTCGTATTTTCGTCATAACTTTTGATCCGTAACTCAGATTGACGCACGGTCGGAAGCGTTGGAAAGCTATTGTAATGCTCTTTGTGATGGTGAGGTAGAAACATGGTTATATGCCATGGATTGATAGAATAGAAGAAATATTGTGATGACATGAAAAGTGTGGTTTATGTTTCCACCGGAAATTCATGAATCGGGAAGCCGATTGATATGGGACTTGAGGCGTTGGAAAGAGAATCCAATGTGCTATGAAATGGTATTGTGAGGCACGAGTTTTAACCAAGGATGCTTGGTAAAGGATAGTAGTGGCTTATATGCCTTAAAAATGTGTGCGAACTACTATGTGGTTATGTTTGACATATTATGCTATTATATGTGTTTACTTGTAATATTTGTGATTATACCATGTCTATCTAATTGTAAATTGTGAATGAAAGAAATATGCATGTTTAAAATATGAATTAGGAAGAGTGAGGAAACTTTACCCCAAAACAAAATGGTATAATTCTAGGTTGTGATTAGAATTGTGATAGAAACTCTGGATGGCGACGTTCGTGCATTCATTGACGAGTTCTGGCCTAGAGTAGATAACTTAATGACAACGCTCGTGCAGAAGAGGCCGAGGCGTATGTCCTTTTCCGAATGGTATAGAAAATAGTGAAACACTAGTATGGAACATGTGTGTAAACCTTTGTGGTTTTGTGAAAAGACAAAAGAGGTTTTAAGGCGAATGTGGCCTTGTGATTGTCGAATACAATCACGTTTGTGTGTATGATCACGTAATCGTAACCATTTTCTTTTGAGTTGCCCTTGAGAGGCCTTCATGAGTCTCGAGCTCCTCTGAAGTGCAGGCATGATTACTTGGCAGGTTTGATTCCCGTGTGTAGTACGAATGGGGCCTATATGGTAAAGAGACTTGCGATGGTTAACAGGCCATGAGAAGTGAAGGATAACGGTTAACAGGCCGATGATCCCGAATCCATTTCGTATGCCAAGTAACTACAAGGATCCATGACTCGGGTCGACTTTTAGACGTAGAAGCGGACGGGAAAAAAGGATGCCTTGGTACAGGTTATCGATTAGTGATATTTTGAGTTGATGAATTCGTGACATGTTTCCATATAGTGTGAGCTTGTGAGATTGTGAACTCAAGATCATTTCCCTTCCCCTTGACTTGAGTTAGGATTGGTTAGAACCTTGTAAAGCCGAGAGAATCCATAGGATAGGGAACTCACTGAGATTTGATGTAATTCACCCCACTATTGTTGATTATTTTCAGGAGGTATTTGCAGGTTTGTTTTACAAGTGGAGCTATGCTTGGATGTTTCAAGGGAAGCTTAGTTGAGTTTTTTCCGCTATGTATTTGTTCTATACAAATGAGGATATTGTATATTGATCTTAGATTTTTATTTTATTTGGCTAATTTCCATGTCTTGTACCATAGATTGTATTATGTTTAGAAATGGTCAAGTATGTGAATTATGCCAATAGGCACTTATGATGGTGTCAGTACCAAATAAAACACTTGTATGGTATTATTCTAGATATATATTATACAGGGCGTTACAATCATCAAGGTTCAAGAAGTGATAGAGATGAACTTGCTTTGGGCGGGGTTATAAGAGATAGTGTAGCACATCAAATGTGGTTAAATTATCAAAATAACGATTTAGCTTAAAGAGTATGACTTGTATTTTATATTATTACTTTTATGTTTGTTGTTCCTTGATGAAGTGGTACCAAATTTATTATGATCTGTATTTTGATATTGTGACTTCTTGTTAATTATATTTATTAACTTTATTGTGTTATAATTGCTCATTTTCATAGTTTATGGCATCGAAAAATCAATTACCAATTAATAGTGGCAATTCTGGAACTTTGACTTGGAATAGAGTCATGGATGATGCTCTTGTTGACGCTTTTATGCATGAATATGAAAAAGGTAATAAAGTCAATGGTACATTCACTACATCAGCATATGAAAATATTGCAGCTGAACTTCGTGCAATGTTTGGAAACAAAGTTGACAAGGTGAAGATAAAAAACCGTTGGAAAACTTTGAAAAAAAACTTCACTGAATATTATGACATTTTTAAAGGTGGTATGAGGGGGTTTTCTTGGAATTCAACTACACAATTATGGGATGCCGAGTCAGAAGTTTGGGATGCTCTAATTGAGGTAACTTTTGATGAATTTGTTATATTTTTAAAATATTTTATTAATAAATAATTGTTTAACTTTTATTAATCTTATATCTTTTATTTATCATACTTTTTTCAGTCAAAACCAAAAGCATCAAATTGGAAAAATGTACCACTTCCAAATTATGAGAAGATGGTGATACTTTATGGACCTAACCGAGCTGATGGAGAGGAATCTGGAACTTTAAAAGAGACAAGAAAACAAAAGTCATCGGTCACCAATGAAGACTTTGTTGAAAGCATTCAAGATATTGATGACCATGTTGCTCGAATGAGGTGAATTTGGAAAGCTTTGATGCTAATTATGATTTTTCTGTACCCGAAACACAATCACCAGACCCTTTAAGCAGTAGTAAAAGGAAGAAAATGAAATTTGTTAAAAACAAAGATGCAAACAACGATATTACTGAACTCAAAGAATCATTTGTCTTGGTTGCAAATGCACTAACAGAAGGAAATGCTGCAATACGAGAAGGAAATGAAATAATGAGAGAGCGTAAAAAATATGAGATGCCTCCAATTTCAGGAGAAGAAACATGGAATTTAATAAAGGAGTGTGGATGTGATGCAATGTTATTGCCTCAGATATATTGCACTGTCATGAAAGATGCTGACAAACTTAGAATGATTCTCCAATGTCCGCTAGAAGCACGTAAAGTAGTGATAATGCAAATGGTCTTTGGCTCATCTAATTGATCATCTTATAATAGTCTTATAACTTTTATGAATACTTTGTTTACAATTTAATATGTTTCTGAATATTTTGTTTACATTTTAATATATTTCGGAATATTTTGTTTCAATTTATATTGGTTATGAATGAAAGTTTTTATTTGGTGATATTTACTCAAAACTATTTTTATTTAGAATTATTTTTACTAAATACAAGTGATAATATTTGTAAGGATAAAAATGTAATTTAGTTTTAAATTCCCTCACCTCCCATTGTGAACCAAACATATATGTAGTTAAAAATCCTTCCCCTCCCCTCCTCTCCCTTTTTTTGAACCAAACATATATTTAGTAAAAATACCTCCCCTCCCCTCCCCTCCCCTCCTCTCCCCTCTATTAAATTCCCTCCCATTCCCCTCCCTCCGTTGAACCAAACGGCTTAAAGTATTTTAATTATGGCCTTTTCACTTATCAAATAATTTTATTATTTAATATTTATCATTTCACATCCCTATCAAAGTGTATCGATATGTATTCTAATTCTTTCATTTTCCGATATGTTTTTGAAACTTATGAAAAATTATATATCCCACACATAAAAAACAGTTGCCTATTATTTTAGACAACGATTTTATTTATGAAAATTGTACCTCATACCCCTATCATTATCCCTCTACCCCTACATTTTTTAAAGTATTCCAATTCTGCCATTTTCACATATCAAATAATTTTATTATTTAATATTTACCATTTCACACCCATATCAAAGTGTATTGATATGTATTCTAATTCTTCCCTTTTCCGATATGTTTTTGAAACTTATGAAAAATTATATACCCCACACATAAAAAATTGTTGCCTAGTATTTTAGACAACGATTTTATTTACTTTAGGCCACGATTTTTCTTGATTTTTCAACTTATGAAATATTGTATATCTCACGCATGAAAAACCGTTGCCTGATACTTTAGGCAACAATTTTATTTACTTTAGGCCACGATTTTTGCTTGTTGTCTAAACTCAAGTTATTCGATGAATAAAAATTACATACCGGAAAACTTGATTGCAAGTTATCCGGTGAATAAAAATTACATACCGAAAAACTTGATTGCAAGTTATACAGTGAAGAAAAATTATATACCGGAAAACTTGATTGCAAGTTATCTGGTGAAGAAAAATTAAATATAGGAAAATAATAAATATTAAATAATAAAATAATTTGATAATTGAAAAGGGTAGAATTGAAATATTTTTAAAAATGTAGGGGTAGAGGGATAATAATAGGGGTATAAGGTAAAATTTTCTAATCACATTATGGATATCTATATACAAGTATCCGTATATGTTTATCCGTGTTTTTAATAAAAATAATTGATCAATTATAATTTATCATGTAATCTAAGTTTTTAATAACACTAAAAAAAATCCAAAGATATTATTATTGAGTTAGGAAATAAACAAATATTTATATAAAAATGCATATAAATTTAATAGTGATTTATCTAATAAAATTAATAAATTAACTTGGGTACATAATAATAATAATAATAATAAAAATAAAAAACATAAATATATATTCTGCAGAGAGCAGGATGGGTACTAAAATATCCGTATCTGCGCTCATACTCGTTTATTTTAATGGATAATTTCTCGTGTCCGCGCCCATACCCATTTTACGAGTTTTTTTCTCTAATTATTATGAATAAATTTTACAAATACCTATTAGAAATGGGTATAATTGTCATCCCTATTTATTGAGTTGGAATTCCTTCTTTGTTAAAGCTCCCAACTCACTAAAAATAATAGCGAAATTTTAAAGGTTTATGTTCTGAGGAAGTAGAACAGAATAGCAACAGGCAGAGAAATGAGGCATTGATGATTATAGATTAAGTAAAACAAAATCTATTATTTTTTAGTTTTGTTTGGAGATTAAAGAGAACAACTTCTTCCTGCTCCAAATCTTCTTGCGCAAACTCTTTTACCCCTAGAAAAAAAATCCTTAATGTTAAAATAATAATTGATCATTATACACTATCTATCCAAATCATAGTAACGAAGATGTCAATTTAATGTATATAACACTGAACAATTAAGTTCAACAAGCATGTTCCATCAATTACATCGTTAATTTCACTAACTAATGTAACAATCTTGCAACAATACATATATAAACTAAAAACAAATAACATAACATACCTGTGCAGTTACGCGACATTCAACATTAACAAATAACTGAAAATTCATATCCTCTAATATAAATCGATAAATCAGTCTGAGTTATATTAGAACAAAAAAATGAAGAAATCATATAGTCTCGAAGCCAGTTGATTCAACACAGGGGCAGACCCACATACATTTGGGGAATGGATTTGCTAACTTTACTATAGTGGTGCCTTTGTAACTTTAGGCAAATTTATAGATAATTGGATCATTATAATATAATATTTATAGAGAGAGAAATGTTAGTTAAGAGTGAGATAAACACAAAGGTACTAAAGGTACCCAAAATCAAAGTCAACATATCCCTTCCCATACTTTTGAGGGAGTGCAGCTGAACCCCCTGAATTTTTGAAAAAAACACTAAATAATCTATATAACCATTGGATATTAGAGGTTGCACCCCTTGAAAATTAGAGTTTGCACCCAAAGAAATTGCAGAACTCACCAAATACTCTTTTATTTCACTAGCTAGATGTAGCTTAATCTATTATATATATCATGTCACGCGTGACTTTTTTTAATTATATTTAATAAATTTATTGTTTAAGTTATTATTTTTATGTTCGTCCAAGGCAGAATTTTGTATAAAAAGGCAAAAATTACCATACTATAGTTCCCAACATTATCATTTGACAATTTAATCTCTTTTTGTGTGAAATCTACTTAGGTTTTTTTAGTGTTGATAGAAAATATCTCTGTTTTGCTGTTGGTTATATCGGATTGAATATACTTTATATTCAATTAATATATCAATTGCTTTTAGAAAGAAAAAACTTTCAAATATAATATTTATAATTTATAATACAATAAATTTATGATCTAATTGAAGGATAATATATATATATATATATATTCATTTTCTTAATGTTTTTATTAATATAATTAATAATTAATAATTATTTAAAAATAAAAAAAATTGCACCCCCTGAGTCATGGTCCTGGCTCCGCCACTGATTTAACAACAAGCTTGTCAAATTTCATGATATCCTTATTGTCAACATCGATGTAAGTAACTGTAGAGTATAAACCATCCATTTCCTAAAGAAAATCACTTCTTTTTCTTGAGTTGTTTCACATTGGCATTAGGTTGGTCACTAGATTTGCGTTTCCTGGTGAGAGCAAACTCGCCAAACATATGACCGACTTTTCCCTCAGTAATCTTACAACGAATTATTGTTTTCCCATTGTAAATCTTAACTTGGGAATCAACAAATTCTGGCAAGATAGTGGATCATCGTGACCAAATGGATTTGTTCTTCAGAAGTTCTGGATTCTTTTTCATCTTGTATAGAAATGCATCTATAAATGCTGGTTTGCGAGACACAAGAGGAGGAGGAGGCAACATCAGCTAATATTTTTACAGCAATGTCACTCTTTGAAATAGTAATACTAAAATGCTACAGGTTGAAAAAAAACACCAAAATGTCACAATTTTAGTATAGGTTCGGCCAATGAAAGGCTGAACCATTGAACAACTTTTGGTTCGGCCAACCATTGGCCGATCAATGCTTCAATGGTTCATCCTTTCATTGGTCGAACCCATACTAAAATGGTGACATTCTGGTTTTTTTTTTCAATCTGTAGTATTTTAGTACTTAATATTTCAAACAGTGACATTGTTGTAAAAAAATCCGACATCAGCTTCTTAGTAACAGCATTTGCGGTGTCACCGGCGATTCCAAGAAACTGCTTGTTCAGAAGCCTAAGCAAGTCTGTCGGCATCATTTTTCATATTCAAACATAAAAACCAATCAAATTCAAAATTGTAAAACTTAAGAAAATCAATCCAAAATGAGAACGGAGCAGGAAAGAAAGTAGGATTTTAGGAATGATTACCTTTGTGGGTTTTGAATTCAAATTAACCTAGCGAGAGTGCCAAGAGGAAATGGAGCGTGTGAATGATATACTGAAATGGGCCTGCACAACCCGGATTCAACGAACTGGGCACGAGTATGAGAATTTGTATTTGTTTAGTTTGTAAATTATATTTCATATAATAAGTTTTTCATAATTATAATTAAATATATAATATTGGGATATATTATTTTATTAATCTCTTCTTAACAGATTCTTCTATATTTAGTTTATAACATATTTTTATTATTTATTATTTGAGATATTAATAACAATTAAATGATAATTTTTCAAAAAAAAAATTACATGATAATTATATCAAATAATTCATTGTTTTTCATTTTAATAATAATAACTATTGAAGGAAATTACACTCACCTCTCCCAGATATATTAAGATGATTTGATTTTGAAATATGCGCTAACATTTTCAGATGTCTAATAAAATGGGAAACACACCCCTTATAATTTTTTTAGTGATAATTAAAAATCATAAATATATATGACATATATCTACCGTTTTTGTTTCTCACCAAAAATCACGTTGGTATATGTAAAGTTAAGGGAAATCACGTTGGTTCAATTGAGAGGAGGAGAGAGATTTTTATCAAGGAGAGAGGAGGGGACGGGAATGGAAGGGAAGAATTTTAATTAGATATATATTTGGTTCAAAATATGAAAGGGGAGGAAAGAGGAGGGGAGACATTTTATTTACAAATATGTATGGTTCATGTGAGATTTGGATCGAACTCTAGTTTTAAGCATGAGGTCGAAGTCCGTTCACATGCTGCTGTCGAAGTGTTATACTGTCGAAATAATACATGTTGTAGTCTAAGGTTGTTCTAACATGTATTAGTTAATATTGCTAGGGTTGTTAGCATATTGAATTGGCCCTTGTGTTAAGGATCCAATTGTTTAAGTTAGCTTGTAATGGGTATTTTGTTTAAAGCCCATTAGTTTAGTATGCTAGGTTTTATTATAAATAGCATGCTAGTCTCTCATTCTAGAGTGTGACAAAACCTAAAAAGAGTGAGAGTGGTTAGTTTGTTATTCTTGTATACTTGTAATCCTTGTTTTAAGGAGAAAGGAAAGAATAACAGTTTTATAATCAATCCTTGTTGTTTACTCTTGTTTTCTTTGTTAACCCTAACCCTTGTGAGTTCTTTGATCATAAAGAAACCGTAAATACTTTGTTTCAAGGTATCCGATTCATAACAAATTGGTGCGGTGAGTATGGAGAAGATGCCTTCAACAAAGTATGAGATCGAGAAGTTCACCGGAATGAACGACTTCGGTCTGTGGCGCTTGAAGATGAAAGCCCTACTAGTTCAGCAGGGTTGTTTGGAAGCGTTGAAGGGAATGACAGCCATGGATGCTGCGTTAACGGAAAAAAAAAGACTACCATGATCGAGAAAGCACACAACGCAATATTGTTGAGCCTTGGTGATAAGGTTCTTCGACAGGTATCAAAGGAGACGACGGCATCAAGGTTATGGGTGAAGCTTGAAAGCTTATACATGACCAAATCTTTGGTGAATCGACTCTACCTGAAACAAGCCTTGTATTCGTTCAAGATGAGTGAAGACAAAGCTTTGGCTGAGCAGTTAGATATGTTCAACAAGCTGATTCTTGATCTTGAAAATATCGATGTGAAGATCGATGACGAAGATCAAGCATTATTGTTGTTGTGCGCTTTGCCTAGAACACATGCTCACTTCAAAGAAACTCTCTTGTATGGAAGGGAGTCCCTGACCTTTGAAGAAGTTCAATCAGCCTTGTACTCTAAGGACCTGAACGAACGAAAGGAGCATACCTTCGACGGTTGGTGAAGGTTTGACAGTTAAGGGAAAATTCTTGCGAAAGGATGGTAGGTTCGACAAGAAGAAAGGTAAAAGTCAGCAGAAGTCTTCTAGTGGCGAAACATCTGGTTTTCGATGTTATCACTGTAAGAAGGAGGGTCACACAAGAAAGGTGTGCCCTGAACGCCTGAAAGATCATGGAGGTAAGGATAATGGCAACACAGCCATTGTTCAAGATGACTTCGACTCATCTGATGTTCTTGTAGTTTCAAGCGGCGACTCAAGAAAGGAGTGGATTATGGATTCAGGATGCACTTGGCACATGACTCCAAATAGAGAATTGTTCGAAGAACTATGTGAATAAGATGGTGGATCGGTGCTGCTGGGAAACAACAAATCCTGTAAAATTGCAGGTATTGGATCTGTGAGATTCAAGCTCCATGATGAGTCAATAAGGTTATTGACTGAAGTCAGGTATGTACCTGACTTAAAGAGAAATTTAATTTCTCTTGGTGAATTCGACAGGAAGGGATACGTTTTCCAAGGAGAGAAAAATATCCTAAGAGTCATGAAGGGGTCTAAGGAAGTCTTGAGAGGCGTGAAGAAACAAGGCTTGTATACCCTTGAGGCTGAGGTTGTAAGTGGTTCGACAAATACTATATCCACGAAACCTGTGTCGAAGACATATTTATGGCACATGAGATTGGGCCATGTCAGCGAAAGAGGCCTAGTCGAATTGGGGAAGCAGAACCTGCTAGGTGGTGACAAAGTCGAAAAGTTGGAGTTTTGTGAATCTTGTGTATTTGGTAAATCCTGTAGGGCGAATTTAACAAGGCAAGCAAAGAACACATGGATCCCTTGATTACATTCATGCTGATCTTTGGGGGCCTGTAAGGAATCCTTCACACTCAGGTGCAAGGTATTTTCTATCCATTGTTGATGACTATTCCAGAAAGCTATGGGTATTCATTCAGAAGACGAAGGATGAAACTTTTGAGAATTTCAAAAGTTGGAAGATTCTGGTCGAAACTCAAACTGGCAGAAAGGTTAAGAGGTTAAAAACCGACAATGGCCTTGAGTTCTGCAACAAAGCGTTCGACAGTTACTTTGTTGAGTCTGGGATTGCAAGGCATAAGACTGTAGTAGGTACTCCTCAACAAAATGGCTTAGCTAAGAGATTCAATCGAACAATCCTTGAAAGGGTTAGATGCATGTTGGTTAGTGCTGGATTGAAGAAGGTGTTTTGGGCTGAAGCTGTTTCGACAACTGCATATCTAATAAATAGATGTCCTTCGACTGCATTAGATATGAAGACACCTGAATAAGTTTGGTCAGGAAATCTACCTAGTCTCGACAGACTGAGAGTATTTGGCTATGTGGCCTATGCTCACATTAGGCAAGACAAGGTCGAACCTAGAGCTCTGAAGTGCATATTCATGGGATACCCTGAAGGAGTCAAAGCTTATAGGCTATGGTGCCTATAGCCAGGTCACAGGAGGTGTATCACCAGTCGAGATGTAGTTTTCAATGAAGCTGAGATGGCTTTCAAGAAAATTGATGTTGCTGGCGAAGAGCTGGAACAGGGAGAGATTCCTGTTGAGGTGGAGCATGTTGATGCTGAAGTGCGTACCCCAGATGAAGTCGAAGACGAAACAGAAGATGTTGTCGAAGATGAGGAAACTGATAATGACTACCTGTTAGCAAGAGACAGGTCGAGAAGAGTCATCAAGCCACCTCAGAGACTTGGGTATGCAGATCTTATAGCTTATGCCTTAATCTCTGCAAGTGAGGTTCTCGACGAAGAACCTAGAGACTATAAGGAAGTTATGAGGAGTCAAAAGAAGACTGAATAGCTGAAAGCCATGGATGATGAGATGAAATCTCTTCATGACAATGACACATGGGAACTGATCAAGAAACCTGCTGGAGCCAAGTTAGTCAGCTGTAAATGGATTTTCAAAGTCAAGGAAGGAATCAAAGGAGTGGCGTCGAAAAGATACAAGGCAAGGTTGGTTGCTAGGGGGTTCACTCAGAAAGAAGGTGTCGATTTCAATGATGTGTTCTTGCCTGTTGTAAAGCATAGATCCATTCGAATGTTGTTAGCCATGGTGGCATAGTTCGATCTTGAACTGGAACAGATGGATGTGAAGACTGCGTTCTTGTATGGTGATCTAGATGAAATAATCCTGATGAGGCAACCTGAAGGGTATGTCAAAAAGGGGAAGGAAGATTATGTGTGCAAGCTGAAGAGATCTTTATATGGACTAAAACAATCTCCTCGACAGTGGAATAGGAGATTCGACAAGTTCATGGCACGCATAAGTTTCATCAAAAGTCAGTTCGACCACTGTGTTTACTTTAGATTTCGACCTGGTAATTCATTTGTTATTTTGTTGTTTTATGTGGATGATATCTTAATAGCAAGCAACAGTGTCGAAGAGGTAAGGAGGGTGAAGGCTGAACTCAGTAAGGAGTTCAAAATGAAGGATCTGGGAGCTGCGTCCAGGATTCTTGGGATTGACATCCGAAGAGATAGAAAGCATTCGAAATTATGCTTATCTCAAGAGGCATACCTACGGAAGATTCTCGAAAAGTATGGTATGTCGAATTCAAAGCCTGTTGTAACTCCGACAAACCCTCAATTCAAGCTGAGTATAGATCAGTGTCCCAGTACTGATGTCAAAAGAACTTATATGAATAGCATTCTATATGCTAATATAGTTGGTTCTTTAATGTATGCTATGGTCTGTACTAGACCCGACATAGCATATGCAGTAAGTCTTGTAAGCAGGTACATAGCGAATCCTGGAAAGGCTCACTGGCAAGCATTGAAGTGGATTTTAAGGTACATAAATGGGTCTCTGAATAGAGTCCTAATTTATGGTAGAGCCTTGGGTGATAATAGTAAAACAGCAGTCGAAGGATATGTCGACTCTGATTATGCAGGTTGTATGGATACCAAAAAATCTATTTCTGGATATGTGTTCACTATGTTTGGGACAACAATCAGTTGGAAAGCAACACTTCAGAAGGTGGTTGCCTTATCAACCACTGAAGTGGAATATATTGCCTTAACTGAAGCTGTGAAAGAAGCAGTGTGGCTTGAAGGTTTTGCAAAGGAGCTGATACTTCAAGGTCCAGTTATCACTGTTAAATGTGATAATCAAAGTGCAATACACCTGTCGAAGAACTCAGCCTATCATGAGCGAACCAAGCACATTGATGTGAGGCTGCATTTCGTCAGAGGGGTAATGGAGCGTGGAGAAGTCCAAGTGCTGAAGGTTTCGACAGATCATAATGCTGCTGATATGATCACCAAGTCATTGCCAAGTTGCAAGTTTTTCCACTGTATGCAGTTGATAAAGTTGCATGAAGAAAGCTAGTCTGTTTCCTTGATGGTAGAGTTAGATCCAAGGTGGAGATTTGTGAGATTTGGATCGAACTCTAGTTTTAAGCATGAGGTTGAAGTCCGTTCAGATGCTGCTGTCGAAGTGTTATATTGTCGAAATAATACATGTTGTAGTCGAAGGTTGTTCTAACATGTATAAGTTAATATTGCTAGGGTTGTTAGCATATTGAATTGGGCCTTGTGTTAAGGATCCAATTGTTTAAGTTAGCTTGTACCCTAAGTTAGCTTGTAATGGGTATTTTGTTAAAAGCCCATTAGTTTAGTATGCTAGGTTTTATTATAAATAGCATGCTAGTCTCTCATTCTAGAGTGTGACAAAACCTAAAAAGAGTGAGAGTGGTTAGTTTGTTATTCTTGTATACTTGTAATCCTTGTTTTAAGGAGAAAGGAAAGAATAACAGTTTTATAATCAATCCTTGTTGTTTACTCTTATTTTCTTTGTTAACCCTAACCCTTGTGAGTTCTTTGATCATAAAGAAACCGTAAATACTTTGTTTCAAGGTATCCGATTCACAACAGTTCACAAGGGAAGGAGAAGTATTTTAAAACTAATTTACGTTTTTATCTTTCTTATTTTACCATAAAACTTGTGATATTTACCGTTTATAATTCTATATACACAAGAAGATATTTTTAAATTTGATACAACGCATGATTAAGTTTTAATGATAACTATTTAGATTAAGCACACCAACAAATAGGAATACAATATTACAGGCAATTATATCTTATGTATGTGACAATTCTACTCTTTTCACCAATCTCAATGTAAAAAATTAGAAGATATGAATGAAACTGCTTAAGCCGATTTCTTTTTATCTTAGATTAATAAAGAGCAAGTGATTCCAGCAAGCTTAAAACCTAGAAGGATCGAGATTTGAGTGATTCCAACCCTTCAAAGACGCAAATAACCTAACTTATTCACAAGACCGAGTGCCACCCTTGCTCTTACCATAAAAGGCTGACACTACAAGTTCTTTTCCTCCAACATAACCTTGATTATCAGCAAAAGCAACCACCAATATACTTCACCGGATGAATAATAAACCTGCTGCATAATGCAGCACCGCCCCAAGAGAAACCGATGAAAAAAAGAAGTATGAAACATATTAAAAAAACCAACATTGATTCCTACTGCTACTACTACTAGCACCCCAAGCCTACAACCTTATGATGGAGCTACGTGATGAATAACATCACAACATCTTATAAAAACAAAGCTAATTGCAGCATGACCAACAGAGCTTCAAAAAAACCATGCTCCATCAGAGACAGCTAAAAAAGAACATAAAAACACTAAAACTGCCATTCATCAATGTTGAAACAGTATTTCGGGGGGTGTTTTTTTATCGTATCCGCAGGGATTGTGCGATATTTTGATGCTTGTCGTTCAATAGTCGAAACATTTTAAGTTAAGGGGTTTCAAATTGTTCTTGGTTTTGTTTAACATAAATTTTTAGCAAAGAGTAAATTAGAGCAAAGATGTTGTAAGTTTTAGAAAGGCATGTCAAGATTAGGTTTCGCTAATCCTTTTCATACATATCCGATTAATCAAGCATATGAACTCAGTTCCGACCAATACAATCGCGTATCCTCTCGAATAAGTTTATGTCTAAAGCAAATTCGTGAGTACCATTGTTTAGACTGTTAGATGATGTCTCACGCTAACAATCGAAACAACAATCGTTAAGATCAACACAAAGCGAATAACAAATCCCAAATCTATGTCTAGAGTTTGGTTTTTAAGAGATGAAAATATTAGGTCTTGATTTGTAAAATCTATGTCTAGAGTGATACAAACCACACATACATCATTAAGAAAAAATAACTTCATCTATATTGATCATAAACCTTGTAAATATACAAAAGATCAAAAGAAATACAAACAAGCAAGATTAACTACCTCTAATCTTGACACAAAAGTGTTTAGCTACCCATCACAATGGTAGCTTAAGCAACAAGAAAGAAAAGAATCTTTGATAGCATCAAAGTCGAAGAATCGAAGGTTGATGCTCTAAAGATTAAAATCTCACTTCTCCTTGAAAATCTAAGAATTTTAGACCTAAAAACCCTTTTTCTCTCTTTTGGAATGCTGAAAAGTGTAAAGTCAAGAGTCCTCTCAAAATATCTCCAAGGGAAGATATTTATATGAATTGCTAGAAGTGCAGTAAGTGGCACCGCGCTTAGCGCCATCAGGAGCGCGCTAAGCGCGATCAGGAAAAACAAAGTGATTTGCCCAGAAAGCGCGCTGAGCGCGTTGTCATCCCGCTGAGCGTGTTCTGGGACTTTGGCTACTGTAAGTGAAATAAAACTCGCACTGAGAGCGCGCTGAAATTCCCGTTCAGTGCGGTCTGGAGAGTTAGCTACTGTAAGTTGGATGAAAAGCGCTCTGAGAGGGCGCTGAAAAACCTGCTGAGCGCGCTATGCCGACATGAACTCTCCGAAAATGCTCTTTCAGGACTTCAATCCTTCACTGATTGATCCTAACATCCAATATAAGTCAAAATACCTGTAAAAGAGCATCAAAATGATCATAATATACAATATGTACAATAAAATCGAAAAGTAGCATAAATATACTAAAACTAATAGATATTCTACTAATATTAACAAAGAAACCAATTGAAAGGGCCTTAAAATATAGTTAAAAGTATGCACAAATTGGCCCTTAACAACTCTCCTCAACTTATTATTTTGTTTGTCCTCAAACAAAAGTATCTCAAATTAGAACCGAACCCGAAACTCGAATCAAGAATTCAGAATCAACTCAAAAGAACAACGACAATTTTATGGTTAAAAGAGTAAAAGTAGCGACAAGATAATTTATCAAAATCTAGACAAATCATGAAGATGAAACTACTGCTAAGTGAACAACAAAACTCAAAACTTCTTGAGCAATACAAGTTCAAAATCGAATCACACCTAGGCACACAATCATCAATGGATGAAACAAAATGAGGTTTTATCACTCATCAAATAATCATGCAAACATCCAGAACCAATTATGCATTCAACAAACAACATGCATTAAAGAGTGAAAAAGAAGGAATCAAAAGGTCTTCAAAGGTTGTAACTTGGCTTGGCTACAAGGAAGGGTCATTTCTCAAAGTCATTGAAACAAAATTGCCTACCCCTAAAGAGCATTCCACACTTAAAATCAAAACACTTCAAGACTTTCACCTTCTTGTTTTCATTGGAGGCACCATTACAACATGAGCTTTTTGTTGGCAATTCATGCCCAAGTTTCCTTTATTTTTCGCTAACTTATTTATTTTTTTTCAAGCTCTTTCATCAATCAAAACCACCTTATTAACATTTTTTTTCATGATGCCTCAATCTACCTTTTTCTCTCCCCAACTTAGAACACGACCAAGCATGAGAATTAGGAATGCTTTCACACATCTAAGGCAAGGAACAACTTCACAACCATACTTAAGGTTGGGGTTCAAAAAGTTTCATAACAAAATTCCAAGATCCCATTCAAAACTATGCACAATATTTACACATTTCAATTATTCACAAGGATCTTGAAATAAAGGCTCAAATTGGGTTTACAAATTCTCGCTCACTCACAAGGTAGATTGGTTCATCTTATTTGGTCACGTGGTTTTTCTCATAATGCACACAAATTGCCTTGATCATTTTCTTCCTTTTTCAATTTAATACATATGCATGATTTCAACATAATTAGGACGAGTTTAACACGAATGCCGATATTCTGCATATTTTATACAATGAAGGCTTCCTCACAATGGCAATGTTCTAAATGATTAAAAAATGAACAAGTATTTCAAAAGAAGTAATGACTACAAATTACACTCATCACAAGTTTCATTTCCATGCTTAGTTTAGAAAGCGATAAATATGTACCTTGCGCGGTACCTTTACTCAATCTTATCATTACCACTCAATTATACCTTGATTCATCATTCTTGACACAAAAGTTCACAAGTTCCTTCAAGTTTTCACTAAGGAACAAACAAAATCTAAAAAATTTCTACTAAAATATTAATTGCACCATAAACTACTCAAAATAACAATAATAATATGCATCCAAAATTTGCGACAACCAAAATGGTGCCGCCTGAGTTCTTCATCCTTGGAAGGATGGTACAAAATACTAAAAAATACAAATAAAAAAAACAATAATATCCAATTAGTCACAACATAAGCATAACATCAAAATAAACACAAAAAGATAGAAAAAAACAAAAGATCACTGCTCGGAAGAGCTCTCCTCTTCCTCCTAAATGGTCTCTCCACTGTCATCATCATCGTCGCCCTCCGCAGCCATCTCCTCATCTACACCAGCATCATGTCCCTCTGGCTCAACATGTGGTACCTGTCCAACCTCCTCTTGAGGTGGCTCTTGCCCCCTCTGATAATGATAAGGCCTGTCCTCAGGCCATGCCACATAAGTGTCAAATTCTTGCTGAGAAGGAAACAGGTGCTCCACCCGAGGCTCTCGTACCTGTAAATATAAAGCCTGCATAGATGAGTGCAAAAATGAAAATGCTCTCTGATGAGCCATATGCATGTCCCACGTGTACATGCACGCAACACGCTCATCAAAGGGTGGCTCTGCCTGAGGACCAACTTCAGGCTGCTGCTGTGGCTGCTGTGGGTGGGTTGGTGGTGGTGGCGGCTGATCAACTCTGGACCTGCAGTGGCTCTCTATCCACGTGTTAGTTACAATTCCCTTAATGGTCTTATGGGCCACTGCAGGAATCGGAACAACAGAAGCAGTGCAAAGCCCCATAATAAGCCCGGGCAAAACCAAAATAGAAGGGGTTTTAGACCCTAACCTATGACCACTAGAGGCAGTAGCTCTGATCTCCTCTGAAATAATTCTTGCCACGTCGACCTGACGATCATCCATATTGTAATAAATCATGCAAGCTGTATCAACCGGAATGGATGAGGTGTGACTCCTTTGCCTGATGTTGTGCAGGATAAGAGTCGTCAAGATCTGCGCGGTAGTGTTCATATCCGCCCTCTTCAGAATCTTTGGTCTCATTCAATTCAAAACCACAACCCGGGACAGCTAAGGCCAAACAAACGTTCTCTAAATTCCAGGTCCGCCTAGCTACCCGCTTTACATAAGCACATTGTTCCTCTTCAGCTAACACCAACGGATTACCTAAATATTCCTTAATGGCATCCCTCGAGAAAGAAACTGTCCTACCACGGACATAAGTGGTGTACTCATAAACTTGCCCCTCCACAGGAATGGCGTCCGCGTAAAACTCACGCACAATCTCATAGTTCAGCAATGTAGGAGGGTTCAAAAGCGTACCCCAGCCATGTCCTTCAATGATGTCATGGCAGCCACGGAACTCCCCTTGCGGGTTGATCTGAAAGATGCGCTCCATCCTAATACTACGACGGGTCAGCTCCATGTACCTTCCTTGCTGCTCCACCCCTTTAAAACAGTGAGCATCAAACTCAATTGGCGTCTGCCTTTGTTGTGATGTCTGGCCGGTGCGAAGTCTGGCACACTTTGAAGCCATCTGAAATCGAAGAAAAATAGACAAAAACAACACCAAACCGGTTAAACAACAAGTCAGAAAATTCCCTAAAATTAAGTTAAAACCACAGAGCAACAAAGAAACAGCCAACAGTCGGCCACGATGAATGAAACAAAAATTCTGCTCCCAGGGGTGCGCTCTTAGCGCGGTCAGAGCGCGGTCAGGCATGCAATCAGCCCCTGTTGAGCAACCGACCAAGCCCCTAATCAATGATAAACAGCAACAACTAAAGAAATAAGAAATATACACATCAAAATAGAATAAAAATAACAAACAAGGTAAACAGGGCACAAAAGGCGCGCTTAGCGCGACCCAGAGCTCACTCAGCGAGCTCGCGAATTACCCAGAAAAATGCTTCCAGTTTCAGTCTCAGCAAACACCCACACTCAAACATCAATTTCCATCAGAACCCAAAACAAACATGCAACAATAGATTTCCTACAATTGGTTGTTCTTACATGCAAAACAGTTCCTAACCTAGAGTTTCAAAATTAACCAACCAAACTTCAAAGTTCAACAACTCAAACCCTAACCAGCACATAACTTAAACAATAAGGAAAAAGAAAGAGAATTTCGCAAACCTGGACAGTGAGAGTGAGAAAATGGGTAGAAAGGAAATTGCTTGAGTGTGAAATTTTTTTTCTTAAGAGCTTGTGTAAGAAGAACACGACTGACCGTTGCAAATGAGAAGGAAAGCTTAGGGTTTTCGTGGAACCCTGTCTCTTTTGATTTAAAACAGACCCAATGGCCCAAAATTATTTCCCTCTGGCCCAAACTTGGATGGCCCGTTCACGCTATTGTGCTAAGCGGTCTCAGAAGCGCGCTGAGCGCGATCAGTGGAAAACAGCCAAACAAGTTTGGCCTCAAAATGCTGCCAGCCGACTAATCTGCCTGATTAAATTACAAACACAAAAATAAAAAAAACAGTAAATACTTACAATGTTGGGGTGCCTCCTAACTAGCGCTTGTTTAACGTCGGCTAAGCTCGACGGTCCGGAGACTTGACGCCTCGAAACCAAAAGCCAAAGAATTGGCCTCCGAGAAAAACAAACTTTATGAACAATAACTTCAACCGTTATTATGCCCGGTTTTTGGTCTCCCTTTCTTCATAAACGACCAATCCCAACAAGACTTCATCAAAGCTAACTTCGCATCTTCATCCTTTTTCTTCCGAAAACTCTCTCTTTCCAATTCTTTCTTCTTATGATCGCTTTCATCTACTTGATTTACATACATAACTCCTTTGAACAATGTAAAACAAGCTTCTTCCTCTTTACGACTATCCTTGATCCGCACCTCATTATGCCTTCATCAACGTCCACCAACATTTTGGCCGTTTTCATGTATGGTTTACCCAATATAATCGGCGTGTCTTCATCCTCATCCATTTCAACAATCACAAAATCAACAGGAAATAAGAATTTATCCAGTTTTACCAGTACATCCTCCACAACACCATACGGACGAGTTCTAGACTTATCCGCAAGTTGTAATGTCATGGTTGTTAATTTCACATTCATATTATCAAGTCTTTTCACCACCAACAAAGGAATTAAATTGATACTAGCACCTATGTCAACCAAAGCTTTGCATTGAAAATCATTACCTATTGTAATAGGTAAAGCTACTCTTCCCGGATCTTGTTCTTTCCGCGAAAGCACACATTGGATGACGACACTACACTCGGCATTAGGATCAGTGTTGTCTCTGTCAGTGCACCTCTTCTTTTTCATAAGTATGTCTTTCATGAATTTGACATACCTAGGCATTTGTTCAAGAGCTTCAGAGAAAGGTACGGTTACTTGTAACCGACTACATAACTCTAAAAATCTTGCGTAATGCCTATCATTCTCTTTTTTCTTCGGAGTAGGGGGATATGGTAATCGTCTTTGTAAAACTTCCTTCTCAAACTCCTTTCTTTCTCTTTCTTTTTTCTTCTTCATTTCTTCATCCTTCTTTTCAACTACCCCATTTTCGTCATTTTTTCCGACTTCCTCCAACAAAATATCATTTTCCTTTTCAACTTCCACCTCCTTTTCCTCATCACCTCCAATTGTTCTTCCACTTCTTGTGAAGATGGCTTTACACTCCCCTTTGGGATTTGGTTGCGTGTTAGTGGAGAAGGAAGGCCCCGGTTGGTTTTCGGCTAATTGCTTGGCAAGTTGCCCTACTTGCGATTCAAGATTTTTAATCGAAGCTTCCGTACTCTTTTGAGTTGCCATTGATAATTGCATAAATTTGGTGAAAGTCTCCTCCATTCTTGAACTTCCACTTTGATCTTGGGGTGGTTGGTAAGGATTTTGTTTCCATCCTTGTTGATTTTGGTAGTTGCTTCGTGGTTGATAGCCTTGTTGATTTTGGTACGGTTGTTGAGCGCTTTGGTAAGGAGGTATTCCTTGATAACCTTGAGTTAGATTTCCAACACAATTTACCTCCTCCACAACCGGAGGACAATATCCGGTAGGATGATCTCCCCTACACAATTCACAACAAGCTACTTGTACATTCTTGCTCGGAGAGTAATGAATCTCTTTGAGTTGTTGAGGAAGTTTGGACATTTGTTTCGTTAACAACTTAACTTGTTGGGATAATAACTTGTTTTGAGCAAGTATAGCATCATTGGTTCCCAACTCCAAAACTCCCAGAGTCCTTTGAGAAGGGCCACGGTTATGGCTTCCCTAATGGTCATTTAAAGTCGTCTTATCAATTATGGCAATGGCTTCTTCAGCACTTTTGCTCATTAAAGATCCACCTGCGGGGGCATCCAACAATGTTTTCTACACTAATTGAAGACCATTTTGAAAAATATGAATTTGAGAAAGCTCATCAAAACCATGCCCTTTACACTTTCTCAACATGGATTTGAATCTCTCTCAAGCTTCGTTGAGAGATTCGTTTGCACCTTGCGTGAAAACTGCAATTGTGGTCTTTGCCTCCGTGAAACGATTATGTGGAAAAAATCATTGCAATTTTTTTCCTCAAGTACATTCCAGTCCGTCATGATTGCCGTAGATTGGTCAAGATACCATTCCTTGGCCTTCCCAATGAGGGAATCAGGAATAGTCTCTTAAACAGTGATTCCTCCTCAACTTCAGGCGCACCAGTTGCTCCCGCAATCTCATAGAACTTTGTCAGGTGTGTATAAGGATCCTCATTATCCATACCAGTAAAAGGACTATGATATAGAAGCGAGAGAATACTAGTCTTCATTTCTGAATGCCGACCGTTTTGAGCATTGCGCGAAAATCACGCGGTGTGTCTCAGACTGTTTGTACAAGGTCTAGAAGCAGGTGGTGGTGGTGGTGGTTCAGTCATGATGGACGGTAACTGTGGTATTTGCGTCGAAGTTGAACTTCTGTCTCGCTCTCGTCTTTCTTTGGCAAGTTGCCTCCTTCGCCTTATTCTGCTATTGATTTTACGAGCGATTATTTCAATCTCGGGATCAAACAGAAGTTGGTCCACAGGTAACTTCCCTCGCATAAAACGAAGTCTGCACACTAAACCAAACAAATCAACAAGCTCAAGAAAAAGTTAACAAGCTTAAAACAAAACAACTATTGCAATGCTTGCAATATCAAACAACAATCCCCGGCAACGGCGCCAATTTGTTGAAATAGTATTTTGGGGGGTTTTTTTTATCGTATCCGCAGGAATTGTGCGATATTTTGATGCTTGCCGTTCAATAGTCGAAACGTTTTAAGTTAAGGTGTTTCAAATTGTTCTTGGTTTTGTTTAACATAAATTTGTAGCAAAGAGTAAATTAGAGCAAAGATGTTGTAAGTTTTAGAAAGGCATGTCAAGATTAGGTTTCGCTAATCCTTTTCATACATATCCGATTAATCAAGCATATGAACTCGGTTCTGACCAATACAATCGCGTATCCTCTCGAATAAGTTTATGTCTAAAGAAAATTCGTGAGTATCATTGTTTAGACCATTAGATGATGTCTCACGCTAACAATCGAAACAACAATCGTTAAGATCAACACAAAGCGAATAACAAATCCCAAATCTATGTCTAGAGTTTGGTTTTTAAGAGATGAAAATATTAGGTCTTGATTTGTAAAATCTATATCTAGAGTGATACAAACCACACATACATCATTAAAAACAAATAACTTCATCTATATTGATCATAAACCTTGTTCATATACAAAAGATCTAAAGAAATACATACAAGCAAGATTAACTACCTCTAATCTTGACACAAAAGTGTTTAGCTACCCATCACCATAGTAGCTTGAGCAACAAGAAAGAAAAGAATCTTTGATAGCATCAAAGTCGAAGAATCGAAGGTTGATGCTCCAAAGATTAAAATCTCACTTCTCCTTGAAAATCTAAGGTTTTTAGACCTGGAAACCCTTTTTCGCTCTTTTGGAATGCTGAAAAGTGTAAAGTTAAGAGTCCTCTCAAAATATCTCCAAGGTAAGATATTTATATGAATTGCTAGAAATGCAGTAAGTGGCACCGCGCTTAGTGCCATCAGGAGCGCGCTAAGCGCGATCAGGAAAAACAGAGTGATTTGCCCAGAAAGTGCGCTGAGCGCGTTGTCATCCCGCTGAGCGCGTTCTGAGACTTTGGCTACTGTAAGTGAAATAAAACTCGCGCTGAGAGCGCACTGAAATTCACGCTTAGCACGGTCTGGAGAGTTAGCTACTGTAAGTTGGATGAAAAGCGCGCTGAAAAACCAGCTGAGCGCACTATGCCGACACGAACTCTCCGAAAACGCTCTTTAAGGCCTTCAATCCTTCAATGATTGATCCTAACATCCAATATAAGTCAAAATACCTGCAAAAGAGCATCAAAATGATCATAATATACAATATGTACAATAAAATCAGAAAGTAGCATAAATATACTAAAACTAATAGATATTCTATTAATATTAACAAAGAAACCAATTGAAATGGCCTTAAAATATAGTTAAAAGTATGCACAAATTGGCCCTTAACAATCAAATCCACAGTTCTGAAGCCAACAACACAGAGGAAACCTAAATTGCCATCCCTAAACCCTAAAACCCTAAACATTAACATAAGTTCATATAAATGATACTCATATCTTTCATTTTTCAAATTAAGACACTAATACAATTTAGCTATTTTGTGGATCATATATTGCAGAAAGCTATGGCATGTTCAAATTCCTCTACACAATAATGTTATCATGCCAATATAGCGTATTTATCAACAATGTATTCTGAAAAGTATCTGAAATTCTGGCACATAGATACTAGATGTTGAGACAAATGTCACAACACCAGGATCAACAATAGCTTGATCACACAAGTAAAAGATGCAGAAAATTAAATGACAGAAAAGTAAAATTAACACCAGAATTGTTAACCCAGTTCGGTGGAACTCACCTATGTCTGGGGGCTACCAAGGCAGGAAGAAAATTCACTATGATAGTATTAGTTCAAAGCTAAATTCCCCCGTTTACAACTTCTCGCATAATCCCTACCTTGTGCAACTTCTACCTAGACACCCTATAAACATGAGATCTCCCTCTCACTTCCTAATCAGTCACAATCCTGGTGACAATTCGACAATCACACAAATAATAAAAGTAGCACACTTCCAAGACAATACTTGATTTTGCTTAAAAGCTTCAATAAAGAACAATACACTCTTGCTTAAAAGCTTTAGAGTGGACAATGAACAATGAACAATCAATCAACCTTAATGCAAGAAGATACATGAGTGACATACAATTAACAATCACTAAACCCTAAAGACCAAAAAAACACGGCTAATCCTTATTTCCCAAAATCTCCACGTGTTGTTCTATTCTTCAATAGAGTTTGGTCTTCACTTTGAATAGCCTTCAGACCTAATGGGCTTGGGCTTTTTGAGGCGCACAAATAGCAGCAATCAATTTTATCTCACTGCAAATCATCTTGCATAATAATAGGAACAAAATACAAATTTTCCTAAAAAGGCCCAAGGATCCCACAATATACTCCCATGAAAAACACACGTGTGTGAATTAGAACACACTCAAAAATCACACTAAAAATACCAAAATAGTCAATGCCCTAACTTTCTGGTATAACATGTCCTGGAACATGTCATAACATCATTCAGAACATGATGTCTGACTGTCATGGCAGAACATCTTGTTTAACATCTTGCTAACAACATGTTGTTTTACCAAAATGTAGCCAATCCAAAAATACATAACTTACAATCTCCCTCTTTGATAAATTTTGGCTAAAACAACCTTAGCACACATCAGAGGCACACATAGCGGAATCAAAGCAGAAACAAAGAAACCCAAGCACAATGTTGTCAAACCAATAAGGAACACCTGACAACATAATGTCAAGACATCAGGTTTGACATCACAAACCAACACAAGCTACATGAGAACATGTAAGCTTTCTACAAACTGCAACCTTGTAGCTATAAATCAGACAGGTACATAGCTCCCCCTGTGACACATAATCAGTACTCCCTCTGAAGGGAAAAACCAAAATCACAAGAAAAAAATACATGAACTCACATTTAAGTTCATACAGTGGAACCACACTTCAAAAACACCAAGCACATGCACACTCCCCATGAACACCACAACCAACTGCAGAGAATAATGCATTCTCCTAGACAGAACACCACATAATCCATCAAACAAGCATTCTGATCTTGTATACCAACAACAGAGAATCTAACCTTTCAGCAATAGTTTATCATACTCCCCTAAATGTTGCATACAGTCAGGCAACAACAATGAAAAAAACTACTCTTCCTGAGCAGTAGTATAAACATGACATAAAGTCATGACATCTAATCTAACATCAGAAACAACAAACAAATCAACATTTTACTCCCCCTTTTTAGCCAAAAATTGACAAAAAGACAATAGAGTAAATGTACACAACCTAAATTGGAAACATACATATGGAAGCACAAAAACAAAATGCTTAAAGCATAAGTATTGATGAAAACACAAAAAAGTAACAGATGGAAGCACACAAAAATGTAACAGATCCCTTTTAGATGATCTTCCAACTTTTTCCTCTATCAAAGATCCTTCTGCCGTCCTTAAAAGATACCCAGTTGTGCTGCTCGTTCATAGATTGTCGCTGAATATGGAAAACGTGGAAGAACAGCGGGATGGTGGTGAACAAACGCAATCGCGTTCGGATGAAGCTGAGAAGGCGCCAACTCCAGCCACTGAAAATTCCTAATTTGGAAGCCACTGAAGGGCAGGCGGAGTCCTGCCTCCCGAAAAGAAAACTCGTACATAGGAAATTACTTCCCTTTATATGACGAGCAGATACGATCTTCTCTTTTTGGTTTGTACGTTTCCCAATTCACAGAGACTCTTTCCTCTAGGTCCTCGACGATGGTGTAAGAATCCGAAACGTCATACGTGAAACGCGAGATGATTTCTCGAGTCTCCTGCCCGACCCAATCCAGTCTGTTTTTAGCCTTCACGTCGATTGCGACGTTTTTAGCGTTTTCGTCGACCTTGTTAGCATCATCGTTCCGTCGAACCATTAACCCGAAAAGTTGAGAAAAACAGTGAATTCAACATTAAGATCAAATCCACCCTTCCACTGCAGATAAGGTGAAAGGGCGAGGAGGACGTGCGGGCATACCCCCGACCAAAAGCACTTTAAGTAAATGGCGAGCGTGGAAGCCACAGGATCCACTCCTCGACACTAGAATTTCTACACTCAAGCAAAGAGAAAGTTCCCCGACGTCAAGCCTAGAAAAGGCGGGGAAGCCTAATGAGCTTCACCAAGAACTTCATGAGTTCCTTGGAAACTTCATGAGTTCCCCAAAATCTTCATTGGGAACTTCATAAGTTCCTCGGAATCTTCATGCGTTCCCCGGAATCTTCATCAGAAACTTCATAAGTTCCAAGAAATCTTCATGCGTTCCCCGGAATCCTCATTGAAAACTTAATGAGTTTCCCAAAAACTTCATCAGAACCTCATGAAGCCCGCCGAAGATTCAAGAACACTGCCAGCAAATTCATGCTAAATACCGAAAAACGAGTAACTTCATCGCGAAGTTCGTAAGCGCCAAGAACACGCATTCCTAAAGCTACAACTCAAGACTAACCAAACACTATCATGCAAACCAGAAAGGGTAGCAAAAACTTACTTGTATGAAGTAGATTTTGGAAATGACGGTGGAGAAAGAGGAGCTGCCGGCGGTAACAGCAGTAGCGAACACACAGTGGAAGAGTAGAGAAACTCTAGAAAGATTGGGAGGATTCTAGAACTTGAATGTTGCAAGCATACCGAATGAATCAATCTCCTCTTACTTATATCCTCTAACACGAGAGGCAAATCGTCGCCTAAGCGCTTAAGCACTCCTACTCATAGGCCGTCAGAGGCATTTATTACTTCTGACACGTGGCTCGAGAAAATGACGTGTCTGCTCCTTGCACTTCCGTCACATTGTTCAAGACGTCGAGCGTAATGCTCGACTGCCGCATTGTGTCACAAACACTTCCTCGGGGGAAGTTGGAAACAAGCTACGAATATATGTGACAACCTCATCTTCTCGCGAGCACGTGTCCTCGAGATAATGCGAAAATGAACCTCGCTTTCGAGCACGCGCAAACCTTACGGGCTGTGTCTCAGAAGAAACTGTTACATGCTCAAGCTATCGGGCACGATGAGAACCTCCATACCTCCTCGCGAGCATGGCCCCGCGAGCTCACTACACTTCCCCCGAGCAAATTCCCTTTGTTCCTCATCGACATAAGAATTGACTCTAAGTCATTACTCCTCTGCTTTGGAGCAACGACTTGGAGGGCTCCTATTCTGGACTAGACAGGGGGTTGGCCAACCGTCAGACACAGCCCAACCCAGCCCTGCATCGGGGATGACCCAACACATAGGCCCAATCCACCATCCCGCGAGAGGAAACGCTCCTCACACGTCCTCCGCACGTTCTCCACGTGCTTCTTGTTAGTGCGTGAGGCACTTTTAGTGAGGAGAGAGTATAGAGAGAATAAGGAAATAAGGATTTGTATTATTGACTCGTACAAATAATGATACAAACTAGGACTATTTATATACGACCCTAATTGGGCTTGGGCTAACACAACTTGGATTATATTTAAATATTAAATCTAATCAAATCTAATCTAATATTTCAACACACCCCCATAATCCAAGTTGTCGAGCCTACGCTAGTCATAGTCGATCTGATCTATTCCTAATTTCTTTCTCAAATTCAGGAATCTGTTGATCTTCAGTCATTTGGTGAAAATGCCGGTCAATTGTGCTTCACTTGAGCAATGCCTAACTTTAAGTTCACCTTGATTTACCTTTTCCCTCAAGAAGTGAAATCTGGCTTCGATATGTTTACTCATTCCATGCAGAACTGGATTCTTCGCCAGATTTATGGCTGACTTGTTGTCGATTTGCAACACAAGAGGTTTCTTCACTTCGATCTCCATTTCTTCAAGTACTGATCTGATCCAAATTGCTTGACATGCAGCATAGGATCCTGCTATATATTCTGCTTCACACGATGACAATGCCACCACAGGTTACTTCTTCGAACACCATGAGATTAGGGCACCAAATGATTGAAAGAAATAACCAGTTGTACTTATTCGATCTTCCTTATCTCCACACCAATCAACATCTGAAAAGCAATTAACTATTGCTCCCTTGCCTTCAAAATCTCGTAGAAATAGAATTCCAAAATTTGCTGTTCCTTTTAAGTATCTCATAATTCTTCTTGCAGCTTTCATGTGTGACACTTTTGGTTCAGCCATGAATCTGCTGACTAATCCGACTGCGAAACCTATATCAGGTCGACTGTTGCACACATATCTCAAAGATCTAACTATTTGTTTGAACAAAGTTACATCAACTTTGTCTTCCTCTCCATGCTTCTCCAACTTCAAGTTTGGCTCGACAAGTGAGGATGTAGGATTCGAATCATCCATTATGAATCTCTTGAGTATCTCTTTGACATACTTCCTTTGATGTAGCATCATACCTTGCTTCAGCATTTGAAATTCCATGCCTAGGAAATAAGACAATTTTCCCAGACCCGACATTTCAAATTCCTTCATCATCAGCTCTTTGAACTTCGACAAGTTCTCCAAGCTATTTCCAGTTACCAACAAGTCATCGACATATAAGCAGATGATTGTTATATCTTTTGCTACAACCTGAACATAGACACCATACACAAACTTGCATTTGACAAATCCCAATTCGACTAAGTATGAGTCGATCTTCTTGTTCCATCCCCTAGGTGCCTGCTTGAGGCCATAGAGCGCTTTGTGCAACTTATATGCTTTACTCCCTTCCTTCTGAATCACAAACCCAAGAGGTTGTGTTACATAGACCTCTTCGTCTAACGGGCCATTCAGAAATGCTGAATTCACATCTAAGTGAACTGTCGACCAACCTTGGTTACATGCTAATGCTACCACTAGTCGAACAGTCACCATTCTTGCTACTGGAGCAAATACTTCAGAGTAGTCAAATCCTTTTCTTTGAAGAAACCCTCAAGCTACTAATCTTTCTTTATGTCTTGCCATCGACCCATCAGCATTGTGTTTCAACTTGAACACTCATTTTACTTCGATAGCTTTTGTATGTGCTGGCAATTCGACTAACTCCCATGTGTTGTTTCTTTCGATTGCCTGTAACTCTATTTGTTAGTGCGTGAGGCACTTTTAGTGAGGAAAGAATAGAGAGAGAATAAGGAAATAAGGATTTATATTATTGAATTGTACAAATAATGATACAAACTAGGACTATTTATATATAACCCTAATTGGGCTTGGGCTAACATAACATGGATTATATTTAAACATTAAATCTATTCAAATCTAATCTAATATTCAACACTCCTTACGTGGGAACACGTCACCAACTGAACCCGCGCCTTTCGCGAGGCAGTTGGCCCAAGACGAAGACCACGTGCTGATCTTCCTTACTCCCACGTAGATCCTGGCAATTATCCGTAATGTGTCTCATGATCCAGCCCACTATAGATAACCGTTGGCCCAGCGTTAGGGACACATTATAAATACTCTCATCCACAGGAGGGCCAGATATTCTAATTCATACTCACTTTCTGTACTTACACTCTCCCTCTTTCACTCTGAACCTCACTTTGACATCAGAGTGTCTTACATGTACACCCCCTCCTCTTCTCCACCAACGTTGAACTTGGAGTTCACGACGTGTTGCAGGCCACTGATATTCTTCTGATTCCGGTAAGATCAATATATATATATATATATATATATATATATATATATATATAGTAATATTATCTAACACTTTTTATATTAATTATACTATTGATAATGATATGAGTTAAGTTTGCCCTATCAAAAAGAAAAAGTTTTATAATACACAGCATATAAAAAATGAGTTTAATTGATATGTACTGACAGTATAAAATAGTTTTACATTGTCATATAATAAAAAATAAAAAATCTGCCATGTCATTGAATATTTTTTAAAATATCAGTGTGATGTGTTGGGATTCATGGTCGTCATTGATTGACTGTGTATCACCTATTTTCTCATAAAAAATATTTTTATTAAGAATGTAATTTCTCAACTAATCCTTGAAAATCCTCGGTATTCATTTTTTGAAAATGAATGCTTCCACTTAAGAGTTTGTCATGTAATCTGTACACATTTTCTCACTGTGGACCTAGTAGATTCTCACCAAACTTTGGTTCCTACTTTATTGGCATATATTACGTTTGAGCATTGCTTTTCCTATACCATTTTCTACACCAAATACGTTCACCAAATACTGTTTATCGCATTATACAGTAAATAATATTTTTATTTTTTTAATAAATAAAAAATAATATTTATAATACGTGAACAATGCATAATACATAAACAGTACATGAATAATGCATGAACAGTACTTTTAAAATAGTGAAATAAAAATGGTTAATGAAATGTAAAAAGTTGGTTAATGAAGTGATGAAATTGATTAATAAACGTCTAGATTTTAAAAATAATTTTTAGTAATAAATCAAAATTGGTTAATGAATGTA
Source organism: Lathyrus tuberosus (assembly GCA_022829125.1). Lineage (NCBI taxonomy): Eukaryota > Viridiplantae > Streptophyta > Magnoliopsida > Fabales > Fabaceae > Lathyrus > Lathyrus tuberosus. Next base: position 825,921 of record JALAZF010000592.1, read on the forward strand.
AAAAGCTGGTTAATGAAATTATGAAGTTGGTTAATAAGCGTCCAGATATTAAGAATAGTTTTTAACAGTCAATAAAATTGGTTAATACAATATAAAAGATTGGTTAAAAAAGTTATGAAATTTAGTTAATCGCTCAATTTCATATCTGTATCATTTAATCTAAAAATAAATAAAAAAATAAAAATTATATATATTTTTAAAAAAACATATAATATTATAATATTTCACCGTATTAAAAACGGTGTAAGTGTAAGTTGTAATGTAAGAATAGCATTATTGATTACTTTTCATTTGGTTAATTAATTCAAGAACCTTGGACCTACATTAATAATGTTACTGGTCCACTTACACCAAATTCAAGCATACTAGTATGAAAATAAAATAAACGATTACATAAAGATAGTACAAAGTTTTTGCTAAATATTATTAATATATGTTACCTATTTTCCAAGTACAATGAATCACTTCAAAAACATTACCAAATATAATATTATTGATACTATTAAATATTTTACTTGTTTGTATTTTAAATAATTGCAATTGGACCCAAATTTTCATTTGATCCTTTCAATGCTTCAAATCTTGGTTCCTTAGCATGGAATTTCAAACCAGCATAGATCTCCATGTACTCTTCAAACACAAATTTTGGGTACACATTGTTTTTTTCCAACAATTTTGGAGCTGGGTAGATTACAGCTTCTGAGCCAGGGTTGTAGAATGAGGCTATTGACATTCTTGTACCATTAGTTTGTGCTATCACACGGTGCTCCACACTCTTGTACTTACCATTTGTTATAACCTGTTTTTGAAATAAAGGTTCATTTTTTTTGCACATAACTTGTTTGTGAAAATGTTTATAAGAGATATAGAAGAGTTAAATAGTAATTACTCATTTTCATACCCACTCTTAGATGTTTTTCGTATTAGTGTCTAATTGTTTTTGGCCTCATTGATATATAACTTATATCAAATGTTGCGTATTGATCCTCTATAATTGAAACGTTTCAGAGGACCAAAATGACTATATCCTCTGCCAAAATTCCATAGGACCAAAAAGATTAATATGAATTTTTTTTGTTAAGTTTTGGAATTGAAATGAGTTGACTTGGCTAAGGAAATGGATTTACCTCAGCTGATCACCGAGGTTGACTACAATGGAGTGGCGCATTGGGGGAACATCAACCCACTCGCCGTCTTTGAGAAGCTGTAGGCCACCGACCTTGTCATCTTGGAAGAGAAGGATGATCCCACCAGCATCGGTGTGAGCGCGAAGACCCTTCACCAGCTTTGGATTGGGGCACTGAGGCTAGTTGGCTACCTTGGTTCCAAAAGTTGGTCCTCTTGATCCATAGAAAGCCTTTTTGAGGTACCCTTTCTCTAATCCTAGATTCTCACATAACAAGTCCAAAAGCTCTTCTGCTAGTTTCTCCAATCTAAAAGCAAATTCCTTCATCACCTTCCTGCATCATATTTAACATAAATTGTGTTAATTATTTGTGATTTTGTGCAAAATATTATATATGTCGTACAATGTATGATATCATAATGTTTCTTCTGTGTAACCTGTATTCATCACTGAGATCAGGGACCTCGGAAATGTTCGATTCCGGGAGGTGGCGAACATGGAAGGTGCTCTCTCAATCCATGTCTTTGACCTCGGTTTGGACAACATCTAGGCCTCTGCTTGATACAAACTCCCTAAACCTCTGCTCTATGCATTTCCTATAGTGCTCTTTGGTCAACCTTTCCAATGTGTCCATAAGGTCATGAGGTATGCCATGGTTCACCAACTATAGTTTTGAAAGCAAGTAATTAAAAAATTATAGTTTCAAAGCATAAAGATACCTCAATTACTAGCTCGAATTCATTTTCCCGAATGAAACCATCTCCATTTCGGGAGTGTTAATGATCCATCCATGAATTAGGTCGGGAATTCGACTCATAATGAAAAAAATGAGTCATTTGACACAAGTATAATTACTAAACAAAAAGTTCCACCAAAAAAAAATAGAATCATTTGCCAAAACTCATACATAATGTGATTGTTATTATATTCTCAAAATTCAATCTTAAATCAATTACATTCCCAATACAAACATAACATCACAAACATAACCAGCAAAAGAAAAAACAAACCAAAAACTCAAATCAAAAGCATTACATATAAAACCTCTTGATTATAAACCATCGCCTTTATCAGTTGCCATTGGCACCTCAGTTAAAATAGCTGTTAAAAGATCAAAATAAAGAGGAAACTGTGCAACAACATAGAAAGTCACAGGTAAACAAACAAGTAGCTGCATAAATTGGGAACAGAATCAATTTAAAATTATGGCTAAGCAGAAAAAAAAATGTCCAGTGCAGAACGAAACAAACATGGAAGCAATGGACACAAAAAGAGAACTCAACCCAATAAGAAGTTTCGATGGCAAATCGCGACGAAAATCCTTGGCCTGTTTTCGCGAAGTGAGAATAGAAAGAAACATGATGAGTCTGGTGACAGAGAAACAAAGACCGATAAGGGGTTGCCGATACTTCACTACAACAAGCAATACATTTTCTTTCATAGAGTTCGTGTTATGAATAGCGCTCGGTATTTTGATTAGAATTTCTTTCACTACTTCAACTATTCCATTTTTTGCTGCAACAAAAAAGGTGTCATCTTTTTGTCAATCTCCTTTTCATTTTCCGACTCTAAGGACATTCTTTCACTCGAAGCTCTTGTTCATCATCTTCAAACCTTCCGTCTCCACCTGAAATCAGACAGCTCAAATTACACACTTAAAAAGGTCTTAACAGTTAATTTGAGATTGAACTTCGCAAAATTGAAATTCCGATAGAACTACATGTATACTGTTAAACATAAGGAATAATGGGTTTTCTTAGTGTGGAAGCTACTAGTGTTATTTCTGTTTATAGTTAGTTACACTTGGTAGTTAGAGTTTGTTGTAAATGTAACTAACTATATAAGACATAATTACCACTTGGTGTTATTCAGTTGTGAATAATGCTACTGCTTCCAATATTCTCCTTTGCATGAATACTTCTTTTCTCTATTTATCCATGCATACATCATAGCTTCACATGGTATCATCGACCTGCGGCTATTTCTCTTTGTTCACAACTTATCCTTCTTCATTTCTGCGCATCTTTCTCCATCATGTTTTCTGAAAGCTCTTCAAGCTTCAACAATGGCAATCAATCTGCTAGCTCAACAAATAAAGGGTATCAAAACGATACTCTCAATCCCTATTTCATGCATCCAAACGAAAACCCTGCATTGGTTCTTGTAACCCCTCTCTTGAATCCTAGAAATTATCATTCTTGGTCAAGATCAATGACAATGACATTAAGATCGAAGAATAAATTACACTTCATCAATGGAGCTTTGTCGCGACCACCAGATGATGATCGTGATTCCACTGCATGAGATCGATGCAACACAATGATTATGTCATGGCTCAACAACTCAGTTGAAACTGAAATCTCACAGAGTGTTCTTTGGATGGAGACAGCTTCAGGCATATGGAAAGAATTGAAGGATCGATTTTATCACGGCGATGTGTTTAGAATTTCTGAAATTCAAGAAGAAATTTGCACCCTTAGGCAAGGTGATTCTTCTATCTCATCTTACTACACCAAATTGAAAATGTTATGGCAAGAATTGGACAATTTTCGTCCAATTCCTTCTTGTGAATGTGATGTTACTTGCTCTGCCATCAACAAGATTCACAGCTACCAAGATTCTGATCAAGTAATCAGATTCCATAAGGGATTGAATGATGGATATTCAACAGTGAGGTCTCATATTATGTTAATGGATCCACTTCCCAATATTTGCAAGGTTTATTCTTTACTTGTGCAGCAGGAAAGACAATTGGCAGTGATTACTGAAGAATTCAAAGTTTTGGCTTTTCCTGGTAATTCATCTCAAGGTAGAGGCCAAACTCCAGCTAGAGGCAGAGGTCAAAGAGGGGGTAGATACAACAATGGTCGTGGTAGAGACATGAGGGTTTGTACTCATTGTGGTATGACCAACCATACTATAGATACATGCTTCAAAAAGCATGGCTATCCTCCTCATTGGCAACACCAAAGTCAAGTCAACAATGTTTCTACTAAGCATGAGGAAGAGAATGAAGCTCAGAATGAATCATCTACATCACCACCTGCTGAGTCTAACCAAGGATTGATTAGTTTTACACCTGCTCAACACAAGGCTCTTTTGGCTCTGTTGAACCAATCTTCCACTCCACATAGTGTCAATCAAATTGTAACCCAACATGACTCCCATTCAGGTATTATTTGTACAACACCAACTCAAGATGTTCATGAATCCTTTATACTTGATACTGGTGCCACAGATCATGTGTGTTTCTCAAGCAAATTATTTTCTTGTTTGAAAATAATTCCTCCCATTACTGTCAAATTGCCAAATGGTTCTTTAGTCACTTCAAATTATGTAGGCACCATTTACTTTAATGAGCAATTTGTACTAACCAATGTCTTATATATATGCCTCATTTTTCATTCAATCTCATATCTGTCCCTAAACTCACTTTTCATCTTGATTGCCAATTGATTTTTGACAATTCTACTTGTTTCATACAGAACTCTTACTCCAAGAAGATGATTGGTGCAGCTGGATTGATAGGAGGGCTGTACATTCTCAATCAACCACAAGTTTCTATCCCTCATTCGCATCACATCAATGTTGCTTCTGATGTAGCTTATAGTTCTAAGAATAATTGTAATCTTAGGCATTGGAGATTAGGACATCCATCTAATGCCAAATTAGTTGAACTACAGAAAGTGTTTCCTTTTATTACTCTACCATCATCCAATGTACCCTGTGACACTTGTTTTTATGCCAAACAAAAGAGATTACCCTTTTCTGATAGCATTCATCATTCCAATGCATTTTTGATCTTGTTCACATGGATATTTGGGGTCCACTATCTGTTCCTTCTATGCAAGGTCACAAGTATTTTTTAACTGTAGTAGATGACAAAAGTCGGTTTACTTGGATTTTCCTCATGCACACTAAGGCTGAAACTCTTTACCTTGTTAAGTACTTTGTTTCCATGGATCTTACTTAATACAACAAATCTGTTAAGTGCATTAGAACTGATAATGGCTGTGAATTCATACTTAAAGATTATTATCAGGCTCATGGCATTCTTCACCACACTTCTTGTGTTGTTACCCCTCAACAAAATGGCATTGTTGAAAGGAAACATCAACCTATTCTTGCCATTACTAGGGCCATTTTATTTCAGGCCCATCTTCCTAAACTCTTTTGGTCATTTGTTGTCAGCCATGCCATTCACCTCATTAATAGACTCCCTACGCCTTTCTTACACAACAAGTCACCATATCTTGTTTTGAATGGCCAACAACCTGAATTTACTTCTCTTAGAGTCTTTGGCTCTTTATGCTATGCCTCCACATTACATACTCATAGAAAGAAACTTGATTCCAGGTCTAGAAAATGTATCTATCTAGGATTCAAAATTGGAGTTAAGGGTTACATCCTTTTTTATTTACATTCCAAAGAAATTTTTCTGTCAAGAGATGTTACATTCTTTGAAACTGTGTTTCCTTACCAAGATAGTCCTTCCTCTTCTTCTACCTCTACCCCTCAACCTCTTTCTCAATCCTCATCTGAGTTTGATTTCCCTTATATTTATGATTCTCCTCATTTTATCCCTTCCAGCTCATCCACACTCAATCCTGATCCTCATTCTGATACTGATAAGCCTACTCCTACTAGCTCTTCATCTCTTCCTTCTATTCCCCCCACCATACCTCAACCTGACCCTCCCATAAGAAGATCTCAAAGAGCTAGTCATCCTCCCAATTACCTTTAAAATTATCATTGTAACTTGATTGAGAATACAACTCAACTTGATGATTCAACTGTCACACAATCTGCTTCTCAATGTAAGTACCCTTTGTCTCATTTTCTTTCTTATCACAATATTTCACATAATCATAACCAGTATATTCTTAACATGTCATCTATTTTTGAGCCAAATTCTTATAAAGAAACCATTACTAATCCACACTGGAGTGATGCCATTCAGTCAGAACTGGCTGCTCTTATGAAGACTCATACTTGGGATTTAGTCAAATTACCTCAGCACAAGAAATTTATTGGATGCAGATGGGTCTTCAAACTTAAAATGCATGCTGATGGTTCTGTAGAGAGGTATAAGGCAAGGCTGGTGGCAAAGGGATTTACTCAGACTGAGGGATTAGACTACATGGACACTTTCAGCCTTGTAGTTAAGATGACTACTATTAGAGTGTTCTTGGCTATTGCTGCTGCCAATAACTGACCTTTTTTCTAGCTGGATGTTAACACAACCTTTCTCCATGGTGATTTATATGAAGAGGTTTATATGCAACCTCTTCCTGGCCTTTCCCTTACTGATTCCACTCTTGTTTGCAAACTCAACAAGTCTCTATATGGCCTTAAGCAAGCCAGTAGGCAGTGGAATGCCAAATTGACTGAAACTTTGTTACAGTCAGACTTCATTCAATCCAAGTCTGACTACTCTCTATTCACCAAATGCAAGGCCCAATATTTCACTGCTATCCTTATTTATGTTAATGATTTAGTCTTAGGAGGGACTGATGTTGATGAAATTAACAACATTAAGTCACTTCTACACTCAAAGTTCAGCATCAAGGATTTGGGCACACTTAAGTATTTTCTTGGATTTGAGGTTAGCAGATCCAAGGCAGCCATCAGTCTATGTCAAAGAAAATACATTTTAGATTTATTACAGGATGCAGGATTGACTGGAGTAAAGCCATGTAACACTCCTATGCAACCTCATCAACAATTACACAAAGAATCTGGTGATCTTCTCTCTGATCCTACTGAGTTCAGAAGACTGATTGGAAGATTATTGTATCTTACACACTCAAGGCCTGAAATAGCTTATGCTGTAAGCAAACTCAGCCAATTTCTGAGTGCTCCACATACTGATCACATGTTGGCAGGCATACATATCTTAAAATTCCTTAAAGGCAATCCTGGTAATGGCTTATTCTTCAGTTCATTATCAGACCTCACACTTAAGGGTTTTTCAGATTCTGATTGGGGAGCTTTCCCTGACACTAGACGATCAACAACTGGCTTTTGCTTCTTCCTTGGTAACTCACTCATAAGCTGGAAGAGTAAGAAGTAGGCCATAGTATCTAGATCATCATCTGAAGCAGAGTATAGAGCATTGGCATAAGCTACTTGTGAAGGACAATGTATTCTATATCTGTTGCAAGACTTCATGATACATCACACCACTCCTTTTGTGATCTATTGTGACAACAAATCAGCATTACACATAGCTGTTAATCCTGTATTCCATGAAAGGACTAAGCACATCGAGATCGATTGTCATGTTGTTAGAGATAAAGTTCAAGCTGGTATCCTTCACTTACTTCCCATTGGCTCCAAGGATCAAGTGGCTGACATACTGACAAAATCTTTACATGTGGGACCTTTCAACATCCTTCAAAGCAAGCTTGGCATGATTGACATCTATTCCAGCTTAGGGGGGGGGGGGGGGGGGGGGTGTTAAACATGAATAATGAGTTTTCTTAGTGTGGAAGCTACTAGTGTTATTTCTGTTTATAGTTAGTTACACTTGGTAGTTAGAGTTTGTTGTGAATGTAACTAACTATATAAGACATAATTACCACTTGGTGTTATTCAGTTGTGAATAATGCTAATGCTTCCAATATTCTCCTTTGCATGAATACTTATTTTCTCTATTTTTCCATGCATACATCATAGTTTCACATATACCTTGGGTAAAAACATTATACATGCCAGGATCAACTGCTATATCCGTTGGTTGTCCTCCACTTCCCGTGAATGTTGCGTAAGGTCTTTTCATTAAAGCCTTTAACAGCTGATTACTCCATTGATGCTTCTTTTTCACATTCTTTATGTCCTTTAACTCTTATAAAAGAAACATTAATCGCCACATGATCAATTTGTAAGTTAATTGTGTTAAATTATTTTCACTAATCCGAAGAAGATAACATACCTACTCCTGATAGGCCAAGAGTATGTACATATGCAGACTTGACAAATTGTTGAAATGTTTCATAATTTGGTGGCAAATACCCAACAGGATATTTCTCTGATCTACGCGGAAGATAATTATCATATGAAGGATCTTTCATGTCGAGCTGTGTCTTTTTCCTAAACTTTTTTCCTAGTAAATTCAAAACAACAAAGATGTTTTTGCAATTATCTCCATTCAAATATCTAAGATGATGTATAGCAAAAAAAAAAGGACTAATGGCATGAAAATCCATATATCACATACCAAATATTGTTGCACCTAACCATATAGAAACAAAATCATATAAATCATATAAAGTTGTATAGTTCTTTGGAAAATTTATCTTATTACAATCCGGACGAGCCTCCATCTTTCTCAAATTCCATCTCATTGTTCTCTCTGCATCACTGGTTCCACTAGTATACCTAATTTAGTAACAGACAAAAATTCAAACTCAACATATTCTATAGTACATTACAATCATATATAATATCAATGTATTACAACTTACAACGGTATAGGATTCGCTAATACCACGGAAGGGTGCTAGCACTTTTGAATGCGGAAGGTCTAGTTGCAAGAACTTTGAGAGGAGTTGATTTCTTTTTGTTCAAATGCGTGCTTAGAAAATCGTAGTATTCTACGATTATCACAGCTAAATCTATAACAAAATTTATTAGTTTCTTTAGCGTGCGAAAATATCACTAAAAAGGATCAAAAAGAGTATAATTTACCAAAATATTCTCCTCGGATAGCGGTGTGAAGAATACTATCACCATCATGTCGAACAAGATCTTGCAAATTGACTATATGTTTAGAAATATGAACAAGATGAGCAAAAGCTTGTTTTCTCCAATTTACAGCAGCTTGAAAAAGAGGTGTCTCGCCGTGTTTATTTTTACGACTCAACAAATATATCCTCTCATTATTTCCTCCAATAATATACTTACATAATCTAGCAAAACCTCTCGACGTTGCAAAATGCAACGGCATGTCACCGCGTTCATTCTCCATTTCCAAAGCTTCAATTCTCTGACTCTGATTCTGCTCACAAACTTCGATATGGTGCGTCAAAATTGCTTTCACAAGCTCTTTAACCACGGTTTTTTCGTATAAATCTATAGCTACATGTAATGCAGTACCGTCTAAATCAGAGATAATTGCTGTGAGCTTGTTCAGGGAATTCGTAGTATAACATTATAACATTTTCCCATTTCCCTTCCCGTGTGTATTCGCCGAGAAAATCATTAACTTCATCTGGTGAAATGTAGCGTAATATGTTGCCACTATCACCCATCGATGTCATAATGGCAAAAATTAAGATTTTATGAAATGTGGTATAACTGAATTAGTAGTGTTACAAAAACAATGTTGCTATATAGGGAAGAATATGATACTTGAATAAAAAAACATCTCATGTGGACCATGTGATGTAACTTTATTAAGATGACAAGGGAAGTATAACTTGAGACTGAAGATCAATATAAGATATCTCTCAAAGAGTATAGATATTATAGATGAGAAGGGAAAGAAAAAAGAAAAAAGAAAAAAAGAACTTTTACTTTGCTTGCTAATTTCAGTTTGCTATTATGCCGTTTAAAACATGTTTTGTTGTCTTGTTTCTTTTTATAAACTACTATTGATTTGTTGTTGTCGTTACTTATTTTTCTGTCTTTTTTACGGTGTGTCTTGGTACTGATGATGTTATTAGTAAGATATTTGTGCTCACGCACGGATAAAATTATTAGATATGATATAAAATATATTTAAATGTATATATAAATTTAGTACGATATAAAATGTATTCATTTACTATCTAAATTTGAAATTAACATGAATGTCTTCCAAATACCCTTTTTGTATGATACCATAATGTCTCTAAACTGAAATTGGTATGAACTATTTAAAGGTTCGAGGCTCAACTTGTGCAATGTAATTTATATCAAAGGAACTCTTTTAAACAAATTGATAAAAATAAGCATACAATGTAATTTGATGGAGATTGATAAAAATAACAAAGGAACTCTTTTAAACTTCGTTATGAACTTCTCTACATAAGCATACAATGTAATTTGATGATTATGGTTGAGAAATTCTGCTTTGACTAGTTTTATGAGTTAGTACTGTCTGAAGGTTGCAACAAGCTTCGTAATGTTGATGGGTACATATAGCTTGTTTGGTTTACATTTCCATGGAATTATACAAGAAAACGCTTCTTGAAGCACTTTTTTTTATCAAAGCAACAACATGTTACATGTAAGCTTTGGTAAAAAAAGTCTCATTCCATGGCCCATATCGTCTGCTATGTGGGATGTGCTTCTGAAATGCTAGTTGTGTCTCATCTTCATGGTTCATTTGTAAGTTTTGGTCAAAATCTTATATGGCCTTTACAGCAGCTAAACAAATCATGCTAAACTTGATCTCCATATTCCATATTCTCTAGCCATCTTTTTGATAAGTTAGTTGAGATTTCTATCCCATCTTGACCTAACTGCATAAACCATAAAAAAAAAGCTAAAGGGAGAGGGAAGCATGTTGCTCCATTGAGTTGATATCTAGTTTTTATATGAGTACTACTAAAAACCGCGTGAGTAGATTTATTTTGGTATTGTAAAAATAATATATTGAGATATATTTGTAAAAAAATTTATTTTAATTGGAGAATGTAAAATGAAAAACTATAATATAAAAAATTTTCAATAATAAATTTGCAATATAGATACACAAAATATAATTTAATATTGCCAAAGAATATCAAAGATCCAAAATAAGAAGAAACAAATAAATTGAAAATATAAAATTTGTTTCTAACTAATTGTTATTATGTTCAAAAAGTTGAAATTTTAAATATCAGTCTTTAAAATGAGTTCAATGATTTGGCCTATAAAATAAAAAATAGTTGTATTAGACAACAATTTATAAGAGACATTCTACTGAGGAATGAAAAAATATTCAAACTATTTAATAGAATCAAACTATATAATAACAATTTAGAAGAGGCATTGTACAATAGAATCCATATTGAGCAATTTGGTGAGGTTCACAATATGAGTGATTTAAGACTCATGTAAAGATTTAGACCCAAAAGAGATCTGTGATCCAATCTATATCAATTGTGTTCAATTTAATTTTAAGTTGAGATACAAGTAGCATGAATAGTGAAATATTAATAACACCTATCATAGCAGACAGGTAAGGTACTGTTTAATTAGCCATTTGGTCTTGACTGGTTTGCCCTAATCTGACCTGATTCGACCAAGTATGGACCGTACAATCTGACCCCATCTAGCAACTTTCGTCCTTGACTATCTCGTTTTGAAATTATAAGGTTTAGATATAAAATATTAAAATCTCAGTCAATACCAGTTCAAGACAAATTTGTTATTAATCCTTGGTAAAAACCTCTTTTTGTCATGATATATCTCTTTTGGCTATAAACTATGTAGAAATCTATTTAGTATTAATAGTGCATTTAACTTTCATGCCACTATGCAATTTTAGTTGGAATATTTCTCTATTTCATTCTACTATTTAAGTTAATTTTTATTTTCATGACAACAAAATTTAAGCATGTCTAAGATGAACTTTTGTGTTATATAGTGATTCAACTTGTCATGAAGAATTAATTAATATAAGTTTGTCTTCAAAACTTACATGCTAATTTATCATGACAAACATATATTTAACATGTTTCCAATTTGAAAACACACTTTCATTTAAGGGTGATGTTGCGAAATTTAGGTAAAAACACTATTTAGTACATTTGAATATAGATTAGCTCAAATTGCATGATGGATATTTTATTGCTAATGACATACCCACATATATCACTGCTAATGAAAGTAGATTATATCCAAGTTTATAACAGAAAGATATTATAACATGAATTTTCCATTAACACCTGCAATGATTTTATAATAGACATAAATTTTTGCAGAAAAATTGCATCCAACCAATTTTGGAGTATCCAAATCTGATAATTTAACTGTCAATTAAAAAATTTGACGATGATAATGAAACATAATCAATAAGAAGCATTAAGTCAGTTAAAATAATGAAAATGTAGTAATGATGCATAACATTTAGCATGACACTTCAAATGTATTAGCATACCTCCCATCAGGTCTCTTGTAGTCACTAATTGCAATGACAATTTCCTTAAAAAAATTGAAGATTAAATCACACACACAAAATTTGCTCACCATGATATCAATTATATATGTTTAAATTAATTATGTTCATTCACAAGCAAAAAACAGAAAATAATTACCAGTATCAAGTGTTAGAGAATAATGCTTAGGTGGTGTACCTCTAAAACGGACTTATTAAATAATAACAATATAATTGATGATTTCTCTTATGTCAGCGGTTTGTAGAAGGTATAGGCTATGGCGACCGATGCCGCAACACATACAACGGCTAGAGCATCGTAAGTATCTTCTTGCTCCCAGCCGTCAAGTCATCCTGTCATAGTATGAAACTTGCTTGAAGCTCTTTTCCCGCTGTTGATCCGAGAAATCACTGCCCCGTTGCTCTTATTATTATCTGGTGAAAGATTTGCCTCGGTCTCAATGATGTCGGGGATCGTTTTGTTATCCACTGACACCTGATTCTGACAAAAGGAAGAGTCTCCGTTTTCTTGGTAGCAACTTACACCATTTGATTGGCAGTAGTTTGCGAAATTGTCTCGAGATCCATTTGGTGCGGAGCTTTCTTCTAATTTTCCTATGTCTTTCAATAGAAGCCTTTGTTATTGCTTTTTTATTTTCTCATCTTTGGATAAACCCATCTGACCTCTGATGGAAATATTCAAAGTAACAATGAATACAGTTATTATATCGTACCATACCAGGGCATGAATGAACATATAAGTTTAAATGCATACAACAGTAACAAAATAAGGAATGATAAAAAATAATCACCTCCATAATGAGTCTATAATCTCGCTTTTCATGATATGTTGTTGAAGCAATAATGATACATCCTCCAGGGCAACATATCCATACCTGGACATATTAGGTGAGAAGAATTTATGTCATCTAAATAATCAATATGTTAAACAATGATATTTCAACATTAAATTAATAAACAGAAAGTTATACACACAAAAAATGAAATTCGACTTCCGTGCAAGTCTTCTTCTTACCAGTGGCCGATGACTTCTCCATTCATGTTTGATCCAAATATAACGACATTTCCGGCATACTTATGTCCTCCAATGTGCGAGCACGGGCTAACAAATGCTTTAGCTTGTAGACCGTGTAACTCTATCTCTTCCCTAAATCGACTTATCAAAACCGGTCACAAACTCCACATCTACGATCACACGATCAATGTGAACACACAAAAACATATGAACCTTTCAACGTTTCAGGTGTTCCTGGTAGCCACTTTCCATCCTTCACAAGAACTTCTATCCACGAAACAACCCGAAGTTAAAAACAAATTTGAATCTATGATGCCATGCTCTGCTTTTCTCAAATAGATTCAGTTGAATTGCATTTTCTGCATATCAACATCATATTCAACACCCTTAATGCAATTGAATTCATGATTAAATAAATATGATAAAAAACTTTATTCTATAAAAACCTATTAAAAATTAAATAATCTTTCAAGTAATTTCTTAGTACTACTTGAAAATATCATTAAGCAGATAAAAAACTACATTGCAAACAGCCCGACACTGTCAATTTGATGATTATGAACAAAACTTCTAATCATGCGGATCAAAAAATACACTGCAAATAGCCCGACACTACCTGCACCATTAAGCAGACCTCCAAACCACAAAAAATCTAACGACGGTGCCGGTTAAAATTCAATCCAATTATAAAACTAAAACTTATTGACTTTATATTATGAATTACTTCAAAAATAAAAAATTTGTGTGGTAAAAGTACCTTATTTACTACCTGATGCTAGAGCCAAGACTCCTTCATGTTCCATAGTTGCCACAAGTTGAGTCGAATATTTCGGGACCACTGCAGCAGGAGTAACAACTGGCTTGTAAGACTGTTTTGAATTTGTTTTACGCCGGGAGAATCATATAATATATACATGGAGAATCAAATAAGCAATACTAATGTTTAGGGATTAAAAACAGTAATTGAAAAATCCCCTCTAATCTATCTCAGGAGAAATTAAGGAAAAACACATCAATGACTAAAGATAAAAAAGAACAATTAATTACAGTCAACAATTTGAATATGGAACTTGCACACTCTTCCATACCTTAGCAACCTCAAGAAACCCCATACAAGTATCTTCAAAACTAATCTGTAATGAAATAGAAAATGTGAAGATATACCATAGCATAACATTAAGTAATGAATATATAATTAGTCAAAGGTTTATCATCATTCAAAATGCATAAAACTTGTTCAATAAACATAATCACAAAATGCCTAAATATAACTATAACTCAAATAAAATCACTTTAGTTGTTCAAAGACATTTGAAAATTTGGACAATAGACTAGAAACCACACATTTTAAACTCTCATTAGAATCTAAGTCAAAACAGAATTTCAAGTAAGAGGGAAGACAAACTATTGCTCGACCGACAGCTCTCAAAGCTTGTTTGTAAAGCTTGAAGACTCGAGCATGAATAAGGAAATTCTGAAGATCCATGGAGAAATTATAAATGGATGAAGACTAAAGTCAGAAAATAAAGAAGTTCAAGGCAAAACATCAATGGGGCAATTAATCAAACAGGTAGCGTGTGTGTTTAGATACAATATAAACCCAATCCACAAAATTACTAATATATATATATATATATATATATATATATATATAATACATCAGGAAAATCACTTTAAATCCAGAAAATCCACTCACTCAAACATAAATCAAAAAAAGAAAAGAAAAGGAAAAATCAAATATATTTTCACCATAAATTAAATTGGGAATGGAATGGAAGATAATGAAAACTATGAATAAGAGAGTGAAAGAAGAAACTATTACAAATGAAACCACTACAAAATTTGTAACAAATTAAGAAACTACAATAGAGATTCAAAAAGGCTGAACCTTTGAGGATGAACATGAGTGAATGTTTCATCAACCATCACACTCGATCTGTGGTCCATGTTGACAGCTCGAACAGAAAGAAAAGGGTAATTTTAAAGAGAATACCGAAGCTGCGAGAAAGACACAAGAAAGGGGGGTTTGAATTGTGTATTTACTCTTTCGACAACTTTTCTCTTCTTGTCGTTAAAGCACTTACGACAACATCAGAGACCGTTGAGAGACTCTGACTGGCAAAGATACTTTCAGGCTTGCCATGTGTGAAGCATGAGAACCAACAAGAGTCTGAACATAAACTACATTTCTCAGAACTTGCAGTGCGGAAGCTTATCAGAGTTAAGTTGCAAGGTTCTGACTTGCTTATGTAAGGTTCTGATACTTAATATAGAAACATAAATAAGAACAATAAGCATAAGAGTAAAGGACATATGATATATCCTGGTTCACCACAAAGGCTAATCCAGTCCGCCCTCCTCATGTGATTTCGCCTTGAACACAAGGTCTTAATCCATTATAATCAATCTCGATTACAGATGCACGGGCAACAGCCGGTGACAAACCACTTGCACAGCCGCACTGTGACTAACATACAATGAACCGTTCAGGGATTCAACTTAATGAATATAACGAACATTGACCTGCAGGTTCCATCCTCGCAAGATCTACTAGGCTTTCACAGCTAGACGTTCAGGGATTCATCGCAATGAATATAACGCTACTGACCCTATTTCAGGCTTTTCCCACAATGACATCTCGCCATTGTCTTCTCGAGTCTCTGGTCACACTAACCACTCAAGGAATCCTAATTCACCAAGAATTAGTTATACAAGAGATTACAAAGATGCTTCTTAATAAGCAGATTACTCCTAAGTTTAAGTACAAAGAACACACAAGTGTTTAAGCAAGATGTGAGCAACAACTCCTTGCTATTCTAAGAAACTACAGAGATGTATAATGATTTGACAGTTGTTGATATCTTCTAGATCTTCTTCTTCTTCGTCTTCGAGGTGAGCAAGCTTTGAGCAAAACTCCTTGCTTCAGATCTTCAATGTAGCGCTGACGAGAAGGTGGTTGATGACTTGACTGATTTGCAATGTTGTCTTCTTCATCAACAACTTTTGTACCAATTCATTGTTGTTACGTTGAATGATGTTCTTTGAGCTTCAACAACAATGGCCATGTGTAAATGGTGATAGCTTTGGATATTCTAAGTGTTACAACGAGAACTCATCGTTGTTGCTATCTTCGCACAATGACTTGATCAATTCACCTTTGATGGAATGAATCGATGATTCAAAAGCGAATTCTCTTTCCTATAAATAGCCAAGTAGAAATATAGCCGTTTGAAATATTGTTGGCTGTTGGAAAAGAGATGTTGCGTAATAACTAACTGTACTGACACATCTCCTTTTTGCTGTGGCAGAAGTGATGGGATATATCTTTCTTGGGCGCCGTGTACAGTTAATCACAACGGTAACATGTGACTTCTGAACTTCAGAGGCTTCTGATGTTTAATTGATAAAGCATGAGTAGAGTCTTCTTAATCAGGATATCTGATACGTCAAGTCTTCAGTTATTTGAAGAAGTCCATTAGGAATCAGTCTTCAAAACTTCAGCACTTGTCTTTGAGCACGTTATCCTTTACTTCTTCAAGTCTTCCGAAACTTCAGAACTTGTCCATTAGGAATCTGTCTTCAGAGTCTTTAAACCTGATCTTCAAAACCTTAACCTTCAGAACACACAAGTCTTCAGAGTCTTTCTGCACTTGGTCTTCAGAGCCTTCTTCAGAACTTCAAGTCATGAGAGTCTTCAGCACTTCGGTTCTCTTCTTTAGCTTCACAATCTTCTGAATCTCGATCACTTTCAGAGAGCATCCACAAGAGCATTGCATTAGCAATATCGGCATCCTTGGATCTGACTGATCATGATCAGATACAAAAGCGTTCTTGCTTCTTACGACTTGTGTCACACATAGTAACTTCACATATTATCAATTTCGCTCATCAGGCTGGTGCTTGTTGGATCTGATAATTTCTATGAATATGATCTGCACACAACACACGTTAGAACATAAAATGGTTCTTTCACAAATACGTATTGTTATCATCAAAGCATAGATTGACTTGTAGAGACAATTCTTGCTCTCACAATCTCCCCTTTTTTGATGATGACAAAACCAAGTATTTTGATTGAACATTTTATACAAGGTAATCACCAAAACAAACATATTCAGAGTTTGGAACAACAGATCCCCCTGAATGTGTTATCCTCAAAGTTTTATCTGAGATCATCTAGAATCTTATATGATCCAAAGACATACAGAATAACAACTTGAGTTTCCAGACGAAGAATAGAAAATGACTACTTCTCTATCTTGTCTTTAAGAAAACAAAGAGTCTTCAGCATCTGGACTAGCTCATCAGAACTTCCATCTTCAGATCTTCAGAGCCCAATTCCTTTGTGGTCTTATCAGAGCTTGTAATCTTCAGAGTCTTCTGAAGCATTTCTACTTTTCAGCAGATTCATTTGAGCACAAACAGATAAGTTCTTATCTGATAACATAGCCTCGCTATTCATCAGAGACAGACACTATCTTTCAAGAAACTCCCCCTGAGTTTCAGACTTTGTGAAGATTATAGGATTTATCATTTGAATCTTCTGGGTAGTCTCCTCCTAATTTCTATAAGTCAGATATTGGGATCTTTCAGAACGTAGTTCAGGAATATTAAGTTTTAATCACCAATAAAGATCATGACTTTTCAGAGTTTGACTTTTGAACACAGGTCTTCATCTCAGAACCTTGTTATTGTCACAACTCAGTGGTTTATCAAAGCTTGATTTTTGATCAGATACCAATTGAAGGTTAATATTTGTGATCAATCAACGCTTGATTCTGAATCTGGTACTCGTGATTTGATTCTGGTCTGATATCACGTGATGTGCTGAGTCTGATACCAAATAAAGGATTACTTTACTTACCACTTGAAGGATATTTCCTTAATGTGCTGAATTGATACCAGTGAAGGTATTTGATAATAATTCACAGCTTTGCTCTGATTGATGAGTCTGATACTAGTCTTTGTGTACTGAGTCTGATTACCAATTATTGATTTAGTCTGATACCAAATTGTTTTCATTTCAATTGGTTCCTGGTAAACAACATAACTACTTGTTCTTGGATCTTCAATCCGAATCTTCAGACAACTCTTTGTCTTCTGATTTGCACTATTCTTCTGAGTAAGCATCTTGAGATGTATACTTTGTCTTGATTGCTTTCAGAGTTTTCTTACTTCTTCTGATTCTTAGACAGCTTCTATTATATGATCGGAGTTCTTCATTCTTAACCTGTCTTAGAATGCCTAGTGAACTTGTTTAGAGTTCCTCGGATAACATCAAACAACAAACGTTAGTAGTAACACATTTTTATATGATTGATTACTTGTTTGAGTTGCATTCTTTGGATTTCCTCTTCTCAATTATTTCCTCTTTTCAATCAAAATCTACTTTAGATTTCCTCTTCTCAATTATTTCCTCTTTTCAATCAAAATCATTATATTTCTCCCCCTTTTTGACATCATCAAAAAGTGCTAGAGCATAAGGGCATTTAAGCATATAATTCCTCTTTCCAATGAACATCATATATTTCTTCCTCATCTGAGCATTTAAGCATTTAAGCATTTAAGCATTTAAGCATATTAACATCATCATATATATACTGGATATGTTAAACAACATAGAACATAGAGCCAGCATTTGAGCATTTAAGAACAATCCAAGTCATAATCATCTATAACCATATCATATTCATTTTAAGTACAATTAGATGGAATTATCTGATTACCAATTGAAGGTTTTAGATCATCTGTAGAGATTAATTATAGCATTTTATTTATGAACAATCAGATAGAAGCATCAACATAAAGTAATTTTAAAATGCAAAGCATGGGTTGAGCTTAATCTTGAAAAGTTCAAGATAATTAAAACATAGATAATTTAAACGTAGATTCCTAATTAGAAGCGTTTTAAGTCATCGTAGACTTAATAAAACTGAGTTTTCACGGGTCCTCATGAGTTAGACTAGAGCGAGCCTAAGGATGATGAAGAAGATGAGAAAAGGTTTTCAGAATCATCATTTCTTGAGACATGCAACCTCTCTTCTACTTGAGTAATTACCAGCCTCTTGCTCTTCACAATTTCTACTGAGATCCATTCATGGAACTCAGTCCAGGTATTACTTATTTCCATGGAGTCCACACAGGAACTGGAAGCTTCTACTAAGCTTTGGATTTTTGTGATTGCATTGTCCTTAAAGGATTCTAATGCATGACTCACGGTTTTTGATCTTTTAGATGAGGGTTCCTCATCATCAACCATTTTCTGCTTCTTACTTCCTTCTTTCCAATTTGTGAGTTTTTGAAGTACATCGGTAATATTCTTCATGTTGATTCAAACACTGATATCTTCATCCTTAAATCTCCTCAGATAGTTTTTGACTTCTGCCTGATTGTAAGTGGCAACTTTTGGAAAGCCTTTAACTGGGACCCTGGGAGTCAGAGTTAGTTCCCTAAAGAATGTATTGTCCAGAGTGGTGTCTTCCTTCATAAGATCCTCAAACTTGAGAATCTTCCCAGCGCTTTTAAGCAGCTTTCTTGATTCACCTTCATCGATTAAAATGTCATTAACTACTCCAGATTCAACCAAAATGTCAGAGATGAGTCTTCCCTACGGAATAAGTTTGATTTCTGGATTAGAACCACTTTTGGAGTTTCTAATGGCTTCTTTCAGAAGTTTAAAGAGAACAGAGGGAAGATTGATCTTAATTCCTTTAAGGAGAAGGAACAAGACACACTTCTGAGTTTCGTTGATTTGATTTGCAGGAATATGATGAAAAATGCTTCCCTGCAAGATTCTGAACCAAACTTGTAGTGATTCTCTTAGGTTTAAGAGTACTTGGTTCTCAACTGCTATTCCTTTATTGAAAATAAGGGCTATGACTTTTACTTCTCTCTTCTCATTAAGTAGATCCTTGGTAATTCTAAAGCCATTATTCTCGTGCTCCAAGAGATCTACAATAGTCTTTTCAGATATGTAGACTCTTCTTCCAAACATCGAAGAACTAATGAGAGTCGAGCCTGCATTAGCATGAATCCAGAACTCTTTAACCAAACATCCATAGGTTGGTTCTTCCAACCTTTTGAAGTAGTTACTCCATCCTTGTGCTTTCATTGAGGGAGTAATATTACATCCGTTCGCCTTTAGATTGTTGAAGTTTACAATCGTTTCTGACAAAACGACAAGATGATCAACTGGATTTTGCATGGTTGTGAGAGTTGAAGCATTTTGTGAGACGAAGGCCATCTTTAGGGATGGATGAGGAAAACAAAAGGTAATTAGGCTGAGAATTCAGATGAGTAAGAGAGTGTTGATGTCTTAGGGTTTGATGCTTTTATAGATTAAGAAGTAGGGTTATTTATGTGGATAGTTTGAAACCCCAACGTTTGATTTTCCTAGAAGCACTAAGTATCATGGGAAGGTAGGTTAATGATTAATTCCTTTAATCAAGAATCGTGACATAATCTTAATAAGTGGCAATGGAATCGTTACTTAATCATGACCTATGGGGGATTTATGGTCTCTAGACAATCCCAAGCCTTTTCGTCTGAATTTTAAGCAACACTCATTATTTTAATTAGATAATTAGTGCATTTTGATCATTTGAAATATTCACACAGATCACAAAAAGATTAATATGTAACATAAGCTTAGTTAAATAGAAATAACTAAAAATCCTATCTTAGACTAAGAACGTCATCAGTGAACAAAATTCAGGAAGGACCTTCTCAGTCATTCCATTTCTTCTGCAATGACCAACTACTCCCTGGAGGTCAAGAATGTGGGAGATAACTATGCAGTAGGGAACTTGGTAGATTGTGTCTTCCCTAGACAAATTAATTTCTTCCTTTAAATGGTTGTACATGGACTGAGGTAGGTTTATTTTGATCCTAGATACTAAAAAGAAAATGAATAATCTTTCTTGGTCAGACAGCCAGCCTCCTCCTCTTTCTCTTGGTCTTAGATTAGTCACCATAAGCTTGTACCAATCTTTAGCAAATGGAGTGAGGGTGCATGGTTGATTGGGATGCCCCTATGTTTCAAAAATGATGTGCAAATGCCTGTCGAAACTATGGTTGTTGATGTTTCTTTCCACTGTCACACCATCTTCGACACACCTAATGGCTTTAGCTATGATGGTGGAGTTGATCAGGACTGGACAACCAGCCACAACAAATAGAATATCATTCTTGCCAAGATCATATTCTAGAGTTCGTGCATTTGCCCAAAACTCAGTCACCAGTTCAGGGAATATAGGTCCAATAAGCATGGAGAAATAATTTTCCCAGTTCTGAAATATAATTCCAGAGAGAATGCTTGTTTTATTGAGTTGTGGCAGAAGGTTTAAATCCACAGTGAATTCCTTCAGGAGTTCTAGATCGGATGTTTCTCCTCTGATGTTGTGGGAAGACATTTTAAGCAATGTTGAATTGTTTGAGAGATGAGGTTCCACCTAGTTAGATAATGGAGTGAAAAGGACTTTGAGATTTAATAGCTATTTATTAATCTGGAGCACGCGGGGTTCATCATTTCCAAGACTAGCTATGGTTTTAAATAGACAAGTGGAGGAGTTTAAACAGGATAAGCCAATAGCTGAGAGTGACTTAAGAAGATTGGAATTCTTAGGAGAAGTCTAAAGAATGAGGATAGCTAAGTAGTTTGTAATTCTAGGGAAGATCAAAGAGATATATATGCACTTTATTCTTAGCATAAGTTAGGTGGATGCAGTAACTGCTTTATGAAGTCATTAATTCTATGAGGGGACCAGACGACACGCTTTCTAGCATTTAAAGGGATTTTTCACTATTTCCAACATTTAAAGGGAATCCTAACTTGTCAGAGCATAATCATGCCGCTTAAAGCTAGTAGCTTAGGTGAAGAGCTATTTTGGTCAAGGTAGCACATTTCCCTATTCCGAGACTGAACATATATTATTTAATGTGAGTATATCAAGGAGATTTGGATGGCTCCAAGAAATGTGCTACAGTTTAATTGAACATCCTGGTTTCTTAGACTAACTAGGTTAGGTAAAGGGGCTCTAAGAGAGAGAGAGAGAGAGTTAGGTCTGGAATAGGAGTACTAGTTGGAGTGTACTTATGGGTTATAGGAAATGATCACGCAGAGTGAATGACATGATACGGAGAATCTTACTTATGTGGCTTCCTTTTAACTATTTTAATAGGCATATGCAGACAAATAAATGATTTTCTTAAAACTTTTCTAGTTATCTTAGCATAACCAAAGGTTTTGATAAGAGATTTATTATCATGAAATTAAGTCATAAGTGAAGGAAGGATGGTACCTGGAATCTTTGCAGATTTATCTGAATGCATTTTCATCTTGACTCTGATCTTTCCTTTTCTGAGTGAACTACTGAGGGTTCTTGGATTCTTCAAGAATCGCTTGTATTCTGGTTTTTGAAGAATGTGAACATTTTCTGAACTCTGTTTCTAGGTAGAGAGCTGAAATCATCCTACGCAAAATTCCTTTCATTTTTCTTGTTCAGAGCTGTTCAAATGACTTCTGAGAACAGTCAATCAGAGGTTCTGAACTTGAACATCAGAATAACTGTCTTTCAACACATTTCAAATTTTTCAGAACATAAAAAACTTAGCTTGATCACAAACTGCTTGGGAGGTTATGAGCTAAAGTGAATTGATTGACATCTCCTAACATCTTCTGACTATGTTTCTTCAACAGATGCAGATTATGTTCAGAAATAAGTATCATCAAACATGTGTGTAGCACAACATATAATTTGCATGAAACTTCTGGATCTCATAATGCTGATTTCACTTGATTATAGAATTAGTCTAGCATATCTTCTTCTAAAGGAATGTCAAATGATTTCTTGAAAACATTAGCAACTTAAATCCTTTTGGCTTCAAGAGATGACTTTAGTTAATGCATCAACTTGAACATCTTCTGATTTCGGATTAAAGAAGTTCTGAGAAACTTATCAGATAGAATTTAACCAATACATTTGTTTCAACTGGGATAGAATCAGAACTTTAATCATTTGAGTTTGTTCAACCAAGATTTAGGATTTATTCTGATCAAATACTTAAATTTCTTCTTCCTGAATATTCCTACAGTTTATTCTTCTTCAGATGTTGTATCATTTCTAAGAATTTAAACTTATCAGTTTTCTGACTTCATCAGACTTAATTCTATAGTTCAAAATCATAGAACAACAATCTTTCTTCTTTACATGAAGAAGTTCTGAATGAGCTTTAAACGAGAAAGTCAAGGGTGGACCTAATCCGTTTCTTGAAAACATCTCAAAAACTCAAAAAGAATTAATCTCCAGCAAACAAGACTTCTTGTTTTCTGATGATTCAACTTTGAGCAAATACGTGGTTCATCCACACGTATCTTCCAAGATAAGCATTCAACAGATACTACTTCTTATCTGATGAATCTATCTTATCAGCTGATTCTTCAATCTTCACTAACACTTAGGTGAGGAAGAGTTAGTTGTTTGACAACTACAAGACTTACAGAATCAGTGATTTGCTCAAGTACTTCAGATTCATTACAATTTTGTACACAGTCAACTTCTGAACTGTTACAGAAATTGTAAGTGGATTTCAATCTTACCCAGAGTGTTTCTACGCATCGCATCTGGATCTTTTTTTGACACTGTTAGGTGTTTGATATCCATCAATAACAGAACCGGAGCTCTGATACCAATTGAAGGTGCGAGAAAGACACAAGAAAGGGGGGGTTTGAATTGTGTATTTACTCTTTCGACAACTTTTCTCTTCTTGTCGTTAAAGCACTTACGACAACATCAGAGTTTGTTGAGAGACTCTGACTGGAAAAGATACTTTTAGGTTTGCCATGCGTGAAGCATGAGAACCAACAAGAGTCTGAACATAAACTACATTTCTCAGAACTTGCAGTGCGGAAGCTTATCAGAGTTAAGCTGCAAGGCTCTGACTAGGGTTCAGGTTGACTGGGTTCGGGTTCGGGTTCGGGTTTGGGTGGTGCGAAACCCACACCCGAAACTCAAAACCACACCCGCTTAGTATTAAAATTACTAAAGTGCCCCTACATATATATACTTGTACAACAAATTAGGGTTCACTAATTCACTTCAGACTCTACCCCCGTCTTCACTCTTCACTGCTGCTGCTGCGTCGCGTCTTTCACTCTCCCTCCGTCTAGGGTTTCACCATTTCGGAGTTTAGACAACCTCCGTCTTCCACAATATCTGCATATGGTAAGTGTTTGAAAAATCTTCATTTTCTTCACGTCAATCCCTTGCTCGCTGTTCTTCGTGAAATCAGTTTTATTTGGTTACTCTGTTCTTCGTATTTGCTTGTTGTTCTTCGTGAAATCAGTTTTATTTGACAAACCTCTTTTTGTAACAGAGTTTGAGTTGGTTCTGATCTTGCATTTTCCTTATAACAGAGTTTGAGTTGGTTCTGGTCTTGTTAAAGTGAGCTTCACAAAGGACAACCATTTCTCTTTGGTAAGTTTGTTTATGGCATTGAAAGTGAGCTTCACAAATTTTTGATTTGCTGCTAGTGTAATATTATCAACTGTTTTCATTCATGTGATGCTGCAAAAATTGCAGCTATGATAGACTTTGAATCTAAGTTTTATGCATTTAGTAGTTTTGGATCATTCAACAATTCTATGGACACTGCTCCACTAACACATTATTGTCCCTGCAATTATGGTTATAGTTCTCAAACTTCTAATAGTTTCTTTCTCCAACCGGTAACATAATTCAATTTCAAATTCAATAAAACACATTGGTTTGAGTTTTGACTGAGCAATAAAAATAATTTAAGTTTAGAAAATATCCTACAAAAAGTTGTTTTTATAAGAATGACAATAGTAAAGTGTACCTTGATCATAATATTGCTTTGTCTACCACCGATACCACTGTGAAAATAGGAAACTTATTATTATATGATGATGCCCAATAATCCAAAAGCATAGCAACTTGTCTGCAACCTATTTTCTGAGTAGAACCAAAACAAAGGTTAATATTGCTTTGTCTGCAACCTGTTTTTTGCAACCTGTTAATATTGCTTTGTCTGCAACCTGTTTTCTGCAACCTGTTAATATTGCTTTGTCTGCAATCTGTTTTCTGAGATCAACCTGTTAACATTGCATCGTATATGGAGAGGTTAATATTGCTTTATCTTAATAAGTGAAGCCTGATCTCAGTTGTTACCACTGCTATTTTAATTTTTATGAGTAGAACCAAAAAAAAGGCAATTAAGACAATTAAGATTTACCACTTCTATTTTGATTTCAGTTGTTGTATTGAGTTTTTCAAATGGATCAAGCGAACACAACCCCGGAACCGGAAGGAACATCTAATCCTACACAAGAAAGTACATGTCCACCAACTCATCAGGAGGTATCTTCTAATCTGATTCTGACACCTAATGATGGGCAACAAGAAGAAATTGACACAAGCTTAAAACCTGCATCAAAGAAACTAAGAAGTAATGTGTGGCAAGAATTTAAAAAGATGAAAGTGTGGGAAAGATAAGGCTGAATGCATCTGGTGTAAGAAACAACTTAGTGGCACTTCAAAGAATGGAACAAATCACTTGAAAGGACATCTCTTGAGTTGTATTAAAAAAAAGATTAAGAATAGAAACCATGACAAAGGACAACCATTTCTCCTGGCTACTATCTCAGAAGGAAAGGAAGAGTTGGGAATTGGAACTTATAATCCAGAAAATGTGAAGAAGTTGATTGCTGAAGCTATTATTATGCATGATTATCCACTATCAATTGTGGATCACGTTGGTCTTAGAAGAGTCTTTGTTTCTCTTCAACCATTGTTTAAAGTTCCTACTCGAAACACAATCAAGAAGGAGGTATTGAAAGTTTATGATTTTGAGAAAAAATGTGCTATGAAGATGTTAGATAGCCATGACGGAAGAGTGGCGATTACCACAGATATGTGGACTTCAAGCAACCTAAAAAAAGTGTATATGGCGAATACGGCTCACTATATTAGGTTCATTTATGTTCCAGCCCCTCACTTGTACTTTCCTAAGATTTGTAAGATTAAGTTGGCAATAGAGGAATGGAAGAAGTCCTCCAATTCAATTATTGAGATGATGGCCACAAAAATGATGGAAAATTTTCAAAATTATTGGAGTGGTGTTCATGATATGATGGGAGTTGCTGCAGTTTTAGACCCTAGGAAGAAGATGGTTGTACTTGATTTCTGGTTCCCTAAGTTATATGACCAACATTCAAGTGCACAAGTTAGTAGAATCAAGGAGATGTGTTATGATTTGCTCAATGATTATCAACAGATTAGACTTAGAGATGCACAACCTACCACTCCATCCATTGGTACAACTACTGTTGTTGATGACGAGGCTGAATTTGATGCATACGTTGAGACGATTGCGGAAAACTCAAGTTCAAGTGTTAAGTATGAGTTGAATCATTATTTGAAGGAGCCAGTTATAAAAAAACTCTAGATTTTTACATTTTGAATTGGTGGAAGGTAAATGGAGTTGTGTATCCAACACTTCAAGCAATTGCAAGAGATGTGTTAGCTATTCCTATCTCTACAGTAGCTTCTGAATCGGCCTTTAGTAATAGTGGTCGAATATTGAGTCCTCATCGTAGCCGACTTAACTGGAGTATTGTAGAGGCTTTGATGTGTGCTAAGAGTTGGCTATGGGATGCTGAGAATAATGGTAAAAGTTTAAACTATCAATTCAATATTGTAATGTATGTCAAATAATGTTTACATATTGTCAACTAATTATTCTTTGTTATTCTACATGTGATGTATAGGAACTTCTAGAGTTGCAGAAGAATTTGCTACTGTGTTGAATGAAATGGAGTCCGACGATGAAGGTATTTTGTACTTCATTTAGTGTAAAAATGTTGAATGAAATGGTGTTTTATTTAACTTCATTTTACTTCTTATTACAGGTGAATTGATGGAAAGTTGTTTGGGTTACCATTTTGAAGATTAAGAGTTGTTGTTTCTATGCTTTAACATGGTGAGTATTTGTGTTTTGGAATTCTGTCACAAGTTGTTTGTATTTGTGTTTTGGAGTTGTAGTTTCTGCAGTGTTTTTACTTTTTATATAGTTTCTGCAGTGCATCATTACTACAGTGTTTTTATATAAAAAGTGTTTTTATAGGAAGAACCAATCGAATTATTGAGAGAAATATCTATTGTGGTTTTTGTCAATTAAATAGTTATGCTTTTCCATTCATTAAATAATAATTAACCTGATATACTTTTTAAAAAAATTTTAAAAAATAAATTATACATGCTTGTAATATCAAAATCAGCTTGAGAAAAAACATGAAAAATTCAATCTCATCACCTTCAGCATTTAACCAGTTCATGAGTTGAATATAGAACAGTTCAACCTCGGTGCAATTAATAGATAGCCAACAAGATTTTCGGAACAAATTCAATACAACTCCTTGGCTTGAATCATGATTTATTGAACTGTTTTTATATTGTTTCTGCACTGTATCATTAACTGCCTCAACTTGAAGTAATTTCTGCAGTGTACATTGCTGATTTTCTGCAGTGTTTTTAATTTTCTGCAGTATAGATTTATCTTTCTAATTTTCTGCAGTGTTTTTAATTTTCTGCAGTGTTTTTAATTTTTTGCACTGTAGTATTGTTATTACATTCAATAGAAATAAACCCTTGGACCATGGTGGTACAATCTTACAGCTAACCATACCAAATTCCAATGTCTTGCTAGGATAATGGTGGATTTAGCTAAATTATTAGAGATTTTGGAGCTCTTATGCTAACTTTGATGATTTCTGCAACAGTAGTTTTTTCTTGGTGTTCTCGCTCAATTGTGAAGTTAATGGCTGTGAAATATTAGGATTAAAAGTGAAGTTAATGGTTGATTGAAATATTAGGTTTTAACATATTTTCTTGTGATGACAGTGTTGTTGATAGCTGGATGTGCAGCAACCACAACCACTGGATTTGTGGGATAGTATGGAGAAGTCACAGCTGGATGTGCAGCAGCTACAGCCATTGGATTTTCTCTTATGATGTTGTTGTTGTTGTTGGAACTTGGAAAGTTGTAAATTGTAATTTGATTGTAGTTGTGTTAATGTTGATTGTTAAGATGTTAATGTTAATGTTGATTGTAGACTTTCAAATTTCAATGTTAATGTTAATGTTGATTGTAGACTTTCATCAAACATGCTCCATTTTCCAATAATTTGATTGTAGACTTTCAAATTTCAATGTTAATGTTGTATTTTTCGTGTTTTTGCTACGGGTTCGGGTTTGGGTGGAAAAACCCGAACTCAACGGGTGTGGGCGCGGGTGTCATTTTTCCACCCGAATAGCCTTTGGGTTCTGGTTCGAGTTCGGGTGGTGATTTCGGGTGCGGGTTTGGGTAGTGTGAAACCTGCACCCGACCCTACCCGTTGCCATCCCTAGTCCTGACTTGCTTATGTAAGGTTCTGATACTCAATATAGAAACATAAATAAGAACAACAAGCATAAGAGTAAAGGACACACAATATATCCTGGTTCACCACAAAGGCTAATCCAGTCCACCCTCCTCAGGTGATTTTGCCTTGAACATAAGGTCTTAATCCACTATAATCAATCTCGATTACAGATGCACGGGCAACAACCGATGACTAACCACTTGCACAGCCGCACTGTGACTAACATACAATGACTGTTCAGGGATTCAACTTAATGAATATAACGAACATTGACCTGCAGGTTCCAATCTCGCAAGATCTACTGCTAGGCTTTCACAGCTAGATGTTCAGGGATTCACCGCAATGAATATAACGCTACTGGCCCTATTTCAGGCTCTTCCCACAATGACATCTCACCATTGTCTTCTCGAGTCTCCGGTCACACTGACCACTCAAGGAATCCTAATTCACCAAGAATTAGTTATACAGGAGATTACAAAAATGCTTCTTAATAAGCAGATTACTCCTAAGTTTAAGTACAAAGAACACACAGGTGTTTAAGCAAGATGTGAGCAACAACTCCTTGCTATTCTAAGAAACTACAGAGATATATAATAATTTGACAGTTGTTGACATCTTGTAGATCTTCTTCTTCTTCGTCTTCGAGGTGAGCTAGCTTTGAGCAACAACTCCTTGCTTCAAATCTTCAATGTAGCGCTGACGAGAAGGTGGTTGATGACTTGACTGATTTGCAATGTTGTCTTCTTCATCAACAGCTTTTGTACCAATTCATTGTTGTTGTGTTGAATGATGTTCTTTGAGCTTCAACAACAATGGCAATGTGTAAATGATGATAGCTTTACATATTCTAAGTGTTACAACGAGAACTCATCGTTGTTTCTATCTTCACACAATGACTTGATCAATTCACCTTTGATGGAATGAATCGATGATTCAAAAGCGAATTCTCTTTCCTTTAAATAACCCAGTAGAAATATAGCCGTTTGAAATATTGTTGGTTGTTGGAAAAGAGACGTTGCGTAATAACTAGCTGTACTGACTGATAAGTGCAAATTGTACCTATTTTTGTATATAAGTTATGTTGCACTTATCGTTACTTTATGTTAATATTGGTTTAATAAACCCCAATTTATGTGTAAATACGTTTACTTTACGTTTTCGTGTGTATTTTTCATTTTCTCGTATATATCATTGAGTTTAATTGATTTTATATCATTTTTGTAGGTATTTAAGTAGTGTGATTTTTCCATTGTTGTATAGAGAATTGAATAAGCTTTCCAACGCTTCGAACCAGGCGAAAAACGGAATTACGGTTCAAAAGTTATGAAGAAAGCAAGCTTTGGATTTTCAAGCATGCTACGAGCGCGCTTAGCGCGCTCCTAGCCCAGGAAGCATGCTACGAGCGCGCTTAGCGCACTCCTAGCCCAAGGAAGGAGCAAATTCCAGCGAGTAGCACGCTTAGCGCGCTCCGAGCCTGCTTAGCACGCTTTTAAGGCGGTTTAACATTAATAAGAGCGCGCTTAGCGCCCAAAACCGCGCCTAGCGCGGTCTGCGACTTTGACAGTCCATAAATAGTGGAAAAACAGATTTTTTTAGAGGATGGTTTGGGTATTTTTTGCTCCCACTCCATCAAACTTCATTTCTTCATTGGATTTGCTTAGAAAACATCATGGAAGCTTGCATTTGGATGATTCGGGGTGAATTTCTCATCGATCGGCTCTGACAATCCGTGAAGTGTTTGGTTCATTTCTGATTTTCTTCATGTCTTTCTTCTTTTTTGGGTTTGTATATGTTTTTACTTTGATCTTATGTACATTTTTCTCCCATGGCGTTATATTTAATTTGCTTTACAAATCTCTGTTGGTGATTGTTCTTGATTTTTGCTTAAATGCTCGGGGTTTGGGTCGTGTTAGAGATAAACGTCACAAACTTTGATTAAGGATAATTATCTGTTAGTTTCTGGATGCTAGAGATATATTTAGGGCTAACAATCCGTATGGGTGTCGGAACTTAAATGCCTTCCGTATTTCGAGGCTTCGTGTGCGAGAGTGACGAAGAGAGTGATACGGTTGTTTCTTAGCTCGGTGTGTCAGAGATGAACACTATTGTGGGCGATACCAGGTGATATTGAGGAGTATTGTAAGTTGAGTGTAACTGGTCGATAAGTTTAAGTCTGTGACGAGTGGAATATATACATGCTTGATAAGTCTTTTCTCTCTGATGAATGAATTTTCTTGTGTTCTTATTTACTTTTTCGCATTTACGCTTAAACCAATTCTACCCAAACTCAATAACATTTAAATTGTCAAACGGCAGTTCAGTAGCACCGATCTCTGTGGACACGATAATTCCCGAAAAAATACTTCCAAAACTTTTGTTGCTTGCCATATACCGCTACCAACAAAATGGCGCCGTTGCCGGGGATTGGTGTTTTTATTGAATCACATTGCGATAGTTTATTTGTTTTTGAGCTTTGTAGATATCGTATATATATATTGTCTATTTTCACTTGTTTATTTTGATACTTGTATATGTTTACCATATTTGTGAATTTTACATGTTTTTCATAATTGTGAATATAGTGTATATATTTGTTTCTCTTCATGTTTGCCAAAAGTGTGGTTAGATGTGTAGTTCCAGTTAGAGCTCGAAGAGATGAGAGCAAAGGCGGGAGTGAAAGCATTTGGCTCTTCCGAAGCAATGTGTTGGTTTGTAAATAATAGGCGTCGAGCTTACGACGTAAAACAAGCATGTTTTATCATTTTTTGTTCCGTTATTACTTTTTCATTATGAGATTTTGTATATGAGATTGTGTAGGTGTTACGTGGAGGCCTACACCAGAACC
The DNA here is from genome assembly GCA_022829125.1 of Lathyrus tuberosus. Classification (NCBI taxonomy): domain Eukaryota; kingdom Viridiplantae; phylum Streptophyta; class Magnoliopsida; order Fabales; family Fabaceae; genus Lathyrus; species Lathyrus tuberosus. Next base: position 857,432 of record JALAZF010000592.1, read on the forward strand.
TTGTTGTTGTACTGGTTTTTCTGGTTCTGGTGTAGTGCGCTTAGCGCGGGTCTGCGCGCTTAGCGCGCTCTGCTGTGCTGAGCCAGTGAATTCTTTTAATTGTTCACTTGTCCCCCTTCTTCCCACTTCCACCAAGGCCTTATATATTAGTAATTATTAGTAATTTTTCTAATTCTTTTGTTGTTGTTTGGACTCAAATTTTGGTCCGATTGCTTGAAGTCGCATTCGGTGATTTTTCCGATTTTGATTGTTTCAACTTGCGAATGCGTGGTGATGATAAGGTTTAAAGTTTTGTACACGTTCAAGGTATGTGTTTATCGCTTTCTATACTTTAGCATATTCATGATACTTAGGCTTTTTGCAACTTCTATGCCATTCATTCTTTTATATACTTGTTCGTATGTGAATAACTTTAGTTTCCACCCTTTTTGTGAGGAAGCCTTCCATTGTTCATATATGCTCGGAGTACCAATATTCTTGTTTTAACTGGATTTTATTATGCTTAATCTGTTGTTTATGTTGTGTATATGAATGCATGAAAAGGATCAAGGCAATTGTTTCATTTTGAGCACAACTACCTTAGCCAAATAGTCATTCACCTTGTGAGCGTGTGATCTTTCGTAACCCATTTGAGCTTTTTGATCCATGTTTTATTTGAACTTAATGCTTGTCTATGAGTATTTAGTTCACTTATTTTTGATGGATTTTGTTTTTTTTTTGGACCTCAACTTTGTGTTGTTGTATGGATTTTTTGCCTTGCCTTAGAAAGTAGGGAGTATTCACATGATGATGTGGTTGAATTCAAGTTGGGGAGAGAATGATTGTGTATTCATTAGTTGGATTCTATGAGGATTGAAAAAGAAAAGAAAAAAGCGAAAAATTTGTGAAAGGGAAAAAGAAAAAAAAAGAAGAAAAAGAAAAATCCTTGAAAAAGGAAACAAAAAGAGTTTCAATAATTGTGCTAAATAAGTATTGTGTTTTGTGTAACACTTGGGGTTTTGGAAGAAGTTTGATTGAAATTTTGTGTTTGAACTTTTGTGAGTTGATCACTCCCTTAGGTTTAGGCAAGTGTTTGTTTTGATTAGCTTTAGGAATTGCCCCTTGTTTGTTTGCCCGACCACATTACAACCTTGAAAAGTCCTTGTGATTCTTGCCTTTGTATGTTCAATATGATTTTTGGATGGATGCATAATTTAGTCTTTTGTTTGCAAGATTGTTGTGTGAGTGAAAAATCCCTCATTTTATGTTTTTCATCTACCGATGAATGTTTTTGCTAGGTGTGATTCACATTGGAACTTGTGTTGTTTTAGGATGTTTGGCATGACTTTTGTATTTAGCATTTGTTTCGTGACTATGTTATCGTCGTAGTTTAGTGGTAAGTATTTACTTTGTGTGTACCATTTTTTATTGAACCATTGCATTTGTTTTTTTTTGTAAAAACTTGTTGTTGCGTGATTTCTTGGATTTCGCTTTTGTTCCTTTTGATGTTGGCTTTGTTTGAGGACAAACAATTATGTAAGTTGGGGAGAGTTTGATAAGTGCAAATTGTACCTATTTTTGTATATAAGTTTTGTTGCACTTATCGTTACTTTGTGTTAATATTGGTTGAATAAACCCCACTTTATGTGTAAATACGTTTACTTTATGTTTTTGTGTGTATTTTGCATTTTCTCGTATATATCATTGAGTTTAATTGATTTTATCTCATTTTTGTAGGTATTTAAGAAGTGGGATTTTTCCATTATTGTATAGAGCATTGAATAAGCTTTCCAACGCTTCGAACCGGGCGAAAAACAAAATTACGGTTCAAAGGTTATGAAGAAAGCAAGCTTTGGATTTTCAAGCATGCTACGAGCACGCTTAGCGCGCTCCTAGCCCAAGGAAGGAGCAAATTCCAGCGAGTAACGCGCTTAGCGCGCTCCTAGCCCGCTTAGCGCGCTTTTAAGGCGGTTTAACATTAATAAGAGCGCGCTTAGCGCCCAAAACCGCGCTTAGCGCGGTCTGCGACTTTGATAGTCCATAAATAGTGGAAAAATAGATTTTTTAGAGGATGGTTTGGGTATTTTTTGCTCCCACTCCATCAAACTTCATTTCTTCATTGGATTTGCTTAGAAAACATCATGGAAGCTTGCATTTGGATGATCCGGGGTGGATTTCTCATCGATCGGCTCTGACAATCCGCGAAGTGTTTAGTTCATTTCTGATTTTCTTCATGTTTTTCTTCTTTGTTGGGTTTGTATATGTTTTTACTTTGATCTTATGTACATTTGTCGCCCATGGCGTTATATTTAATTTGCTTTACAAATCTCTGTTGGTGATTGTTCTTGATTTTTGCTTAAATGCTCGGGGTTTGGGTCGTGTTAGAGATAAACGTCACAAACTTCGATTAAGGATAATTATCTGGTAGTTTCTAGATGCTAGAGATAGATTTAGGGCTAACAATCCATATGGGTGTCGGAACTTAAATGCCTTCCGTATTTCGAGGCTTTGTGCGCGAGAGTGACGAAGAGAGTGATACAGTTATTTCTTAGCTTGGTGTGTCAGAGATGAACACTATTGTGAGCGATACCGGGTGATATTGAGGAGTATTGTAAGTTGAGTGTAAATGCTTGATAAGTCTTTTCTCTTTGATGAATGAATTTTCTTGTGTTCTTATTTACTTTTCCACATTTACGCTTCAACCAATTGTATACCCAAACTCAATAACATTTAAATTGTCGAACGGCAGTTCAGTAGCACCGATCTCTGTGGACACGATAATTCTCGGAAAAATACTTCCAAAACTTTTGTTGCTTGCCATATACCGCTACCAACACTAACATATCTCCTTTTTGCTGTGGGAGAAGTGATGGGATATATCTTTCTTGGGCACCGTGTACAGTTACTCACAACGGTAACATGTGACTTCTGAACTTCAGAGGCTTCTGATGTTTAATTGATGAAGCATTAGTAGAGTCTTCTTAATCAGGATATCTGATACGTCAAGTCTTCAGTTATTTGAAGAAGTCCATTAGGAATCAGTCTTCAAAACTTCAGCACTTGTCTTTGAGCACGTTATCCTTTACTTCTTCAAGTCTTCCGAAACTTCAGAACTTGTCCATTTGGAATCTGTCTTCAGAGTCTTCAAACCTGATCTTCAGAACCTTAATCTTCAGAACACACAAGTCTTCAGAGTCTTTCTGCACTTGGTCTTCAAAGCCTTCTTCAGAACTTCAAGTCATAAGAGTCTTCAGCACTTCGGTTCTCTTCTTCAGAAGCTTCGCAATCTTCAGAATCTCGATCACTTTCAGAGAGCATCCACAAGAGCATTGCATTAGCAATATCGGCATCCTTGGATCTGACTGATCACGATCAGATACAGAAGCGTTCTTGCTTCTTGCGACTTGTGTCATACATAGTAACTTCGCATATTATCAATTTCGCTCATCAGGCTGGTGCTTGTTGGATCTGATAATTTCTATGAATATGATCTGCACACAACACACGTTAGATCATAAAATGGTTCTTTCACAAATACGTATTGTTATCATCAAAACATAGATGGACTTGTAGAGACAATTCTTGCTCTCACAAATACAACCATAGCAGGACGACGACAGTGTATGATTTCAGGGAAGAGGGAGAGGAGAAGAGAGAAATAGAGACGAGGGCGGAGGAATAGGGTTTCGTGGGGAAGAGAGGTGAGAGAAAATGGGAGAGAGGTAGAGAAGTGTGGGAAATGAAAAGAGATTTGAATTCAGAGAGAGTTTTAGCGTGGGATGGGGGAAAAGCAATTTTTTAGGATAGCCAAAGGATGAACGACACATGGCAGCTCAAAAGAGTGTTTAAATTGTATTATTTGTATCATTTGTTAGTTACAGAAATATCTTTTTGGTAGTGCAAATAAATTTTAGTGTAAAGACAAAATGGTAAAGTTAGGCAATTGAATTTTGAATGGTTGATAGTAGATGAGCTTTATGTTTTTTAAACAACTTTTAACTATATTTTGTGGGTCAGCCAATTGTTAAACAATCAACACACTTTAGGTCAATATTTTGGATTTTGCCATTAGAGACAAGTTTGTCAAAATCACGATTTAAAATCTAAATTCTATATATTTCACGTTTTTAGGTCAATATTTTGGGTTAAATCACAGATAAAAACGTTTTTATATAAAATTATATCCTGAGACGATTTTATACGATTTAAGTCACTATGAAATTGTGAAATCGTGTAAAATCGTCCGATTTTACTCTTTGACCCAATTTTACCTTTTCTTTGTCTCATTTTAAAAAGTCCATTTTATATTTTGCCCCATGAAAATTTCTCCCACTTTTTTTATTTATTTATTCACATTCAACGATTTCTCACACGCTTTGTTGATATTGGATTTGATGATGAATTTCTAACTACCTTAGATAGACATGTTAATAATAATGATGAGAATGTATATCATCAACCTATCAATGTTGAAGTTAGTGCATATTATGAAACTGTTGATTCAAGCAATCTTCCAGCTCCACCTTTAAATAATTGTCTTTAGTCCTAATATTAAAAAACCTTTATCGTCTAGAGATGAATTTGATAAAGTTGAAGATAAAGATAATAATGTAAATGATGTTGTAGAAGGATAGAATTTTCGATTAAGTTAAAGATAAAGATGAAAACACTTGTTTTTTTTTCACTTGAGAAACTTATGAAATATTTGTTTTTTAGATAATCTTTTAGATGTTGCTTTTTATGATTTGGTGGGTAATTCATATAGTTTGATACAAGTTTATGAATATTACATTTTGTTATGGTGATTTAATTTATTTTTGTTTTATATTAAGCTAAAATTTTAAATTATTGATGTATTTACAATATTATATAAGTATATATATGTCGTGATTATTAATTTAATATTGTTTTAATATGAGATAAATTCTATAATTTTACATTTCGATTTTATTTAAGCAAAACGAGTCAAGGTAAAAAATTGATTTTGACAACTTTGATCGAAGGGTCAATCCGCCCGCATATTTATGATTGAGTGTAATAGAGATTGACTTAATTAAGATAGAATGGAGCTTAATTAAGATAGAATGGAGCTGGTTTTAATTTAAAGTTTGCTAAAAGTTTTTTACGGTCTCCTTTGGTCGTTGTAACTAACTTGTACTTGGGACCAAGATCTATAAAAGTGGGCATGTAACTCAATTTGAAATTAAGAATAAATATTGGAAATTAGTTTCCATTATGGTATCAATTAGGGTGTACATGGGTCGAGTAAATCCAATAAATCCAGTAAAACCTACCCAAACCGATCCAAAAAAATGGGTTGGATTGAGTTATTGGGTGAACACGGTTTTTAAAAATGAAAAATCATTCAAAATCATTGGGTTATGGGTAAACTCACACCTAACCCACAAAACCTATGGGGTATTGAGTGACCTTTTTTTTGTTGTAATTTGATAAGGGATGACTTTGATATCCTTAATCTTGACTAATTCAATTACAAATTTTTGAACATATTTTATTTTGTAAGTAATGATCTTAACTTATTTAGGATACCTCACTTTGATTATTTTGATGTTAATTCTTGTAATTTGCACATATTTTATGCAATTCTAGGTGTTATAGTATTATAACTTTGGTTTTTCTAAATATATTAATGATGAATTTTATCATGCATTTATACATTTGATTTTTAACAAAATAGCGGTAATAGGTTAAACTATTTACTAAGAAAAAATATGACACATAATTTATAATTGGCTAAATTACTATTACTATAATAATAATAATAATAATAATAATAATAATAATTATTATTATTATTATTGGGTGGAAATTATTATTATTAATTTAATTAGTTGGAATTAGTAATAATAATAATAGAAAAGTTTAGAGAAAGGGAGAAAAAGGCTAAGGCTCAAGGAAGAGGAAGAGAACCCATTGTTGAATAGTTTTCGCAAAGAATCTAAGATAAGGGTGAAGATCCTATTATATAAGGGTTTGTATGATGATTATGGGTGGGTTATGTCTATGCATGATTTGTTTTTCTCTTCTGTATATGTTATGAACAATAAGGCTCTGTAAGCTGCTAATTTCGACGCCTGAATGTTTGTTCAGAAAGTAAATTTAAGAATTTACCAGGATAGTTCGACGGAGGTTTGATCTTGAAAAGAGAAGATCAGTCGAAAAATGGGTGGTAAATTGGAGGAATATATATATTTGGAGATTTTCTCTAAGTATTGGAAAAGGTTTCGACAAGTTGGTATAAAGGCCTTATTCGACAGATATTTTGAAATTCAAATTTAGGAGGGAGATTCGCTTTGAAAACCAGACGCGTGGAGCACATCCAGGACATAAAGGCATGCAAGACGCCATTTGTAATTATTAGGAGAAATAACTGTTGTTGACAGTTATTTCGATTGTATATAAATAGGGAGTCTTAGTGTTAGATTTCCGTGTGTGTTCAAAATTTGTACAAGTTACTCAAGAATACTCAAAGTAACCGTGTGAGAGAAAAGAGTAGTTACTGAGAAAATGTATGTTTGAAAAACACCAGTTTTATTCCTTGCATTTGAATGATGTCCTAAGTTATTCATTTAGAATCTCCTTTACATTTCTGCAATTTTATTCTTGCAATTTACTTACATTTTCACCATTTCTTTCAAAAGCAAAAGTCTTTATTACTTTTCAGTCGAAATACATTAGTTTGTGAAAACAATGATAAATTCAAGGAACAAAAGGTTTTATTTTCATACAAATTGTCAAAGTCATTAAAGGACATTGTCTAGGATTTGTTTGATCGGTCCTGCAAGTAAACTAATTTTTCATAAATCAGGAGATCAGCAGTTGTTTGCTAATTTTCCAGGCAAACAAATTGGCACGCCCAGTGGGATCTTGTGCTATTGACAATTGAAAACCTTTATTTTACATTTTACTCGTACGAAACTTTCTTCGCTTTGTTGCATGAGACTAAGGAGTGGTAAGATATCCATAAATAACAAAGAAATACCTAGAAGAAGACGAGTATGCAGAATGGCGAATCCAAATCCGCCAAACAATCAGAATTTTACGAATAATGAAGTACCACCCCCTAATCCTTCGAATGGGGGCAATACGACCTCAATATCAGTATCAGAGGCTATACCATCAACAGCGGGTTCAACACCTGCGCATTCAATTCCCCAGAGAGCGCCTAGTTTTTCAACTATGGGACCTCAAATGCCTCAAATGACTCCTCCCCTTCAGGGAATATGTACAAACCCTTTATATCTGGTTTTTCGATGCCTCTAAATTGAGAACAACCATATGGAATGCCAACATCAGTAATGGCAAGTTTACATAATGTGCCATCAGCATTTACAGAGCCAATGATGAACGTAACTTTGCCTTTGCAAGGGTCCGGTTCTGGTGTAAACCATATGGGTAGAATTAGCCAGCCTTTAAGAACGGGATATCAAACTTATATGCCAAATATTACCAATAATTCTGCACAAGTTATTAGGCAATAAATGGATGAGAGCAATCACGATATGGTCCAGATGCTTGCCCAACAGATAGGGGTTATATTTAACCCTTTAATCCAAAACATGACACACAACGAATCAACAAATGGCAGCACAGATGACACGCATTGCCGATTTCTTTGGTGTCCCCCAACTTCCTCCAAGGGAACAGGTAGTTCAAAACCCAAGGGTAGCCGTCGAAGAAGAACCTACCATAAATCAAAGACAACCAAATATCCCTCAGGCGGAAGTTTTGAACCAAGGAGGGGAAGTAGAACCACCAGGGGTCGAAATCCCTGTTCAACAAGAACCAAGGGTGTTGTTAGTAAACCGAAACCAAAATGCTGACAATATTATACAACAAATGCGTTATAATGATATGCCGGCAGAGAACAATTTGGCTGCCATGGTCGAAAGGATTATGGCACGAAATGGGATGAATGTAGGATTACAGAGGCCCAATTATACTTCCCCTTTATCGGAATATATTTTGCAGCAAAAATTACCCCATAGATGGAAAGTTCCCAAGTTTACAAAATTTTCAGGGGATACTAGTGAATCGACGGTTGAACATGTGGCGCAGTACTTAATTGAAGCAGGCGAAATAGCACACAATGAGAATTTGAAAATAAAATATTTCCCTAGTTCCCTAACGAAAAATGCTTTTACTTGGTTTACCACATTGCCTGCGAATTTGATACATACGTGGACCCAATTGGAGAGATTATTCCATGAACAATTCTACATGGGACAGACAAAGATAAGTTTGAAAGAATTGGCTAGCGTCAAGAGAAAGTTCTCAGAGCCAATTGATGATTACTTGAATAGGTTTAGGTTGCTCAAGGCAAGGTATTTCACACAAGTGCCTGAACACGAGTTAGTCAAAATGGCCGCTGGTGGCCTCGACTATTCAATCAGAAAGAAATTAGATACCCAATACTTAAGAGACATGGCCCAATGGTTGATAGGGTTAGACAGGTCGAACGACTAAAAGCCGAAAAAGCTAGGGCTAATAAAAATAAGAAAGAAAGGGTAACATATGTCGGAGTTTGTAAGGATGATGACGAAGATGGACCATCAAATTTCGAGGAACAAGAAGTCGATTTGGATGAATTAAAACAGGGTCCGCCTTATGCTTGCAAAGTCTTGGCTCCGTCGAATGGAAAAAAAAACCCAATCGAATCGTAAAAGAACGACAAGTTCCCCAAAAGAACTTATACGTTCGACGTTACAAAATGTGACAAAATATTTGATTTGTTAGTCAAGGATGGCCAAATGATAGTGCCACCTGGTACTAAAGTGCCTCCTTTAGAACAGCAGAAAAAGAGAGGTTTTTGTAAATATCATAATTTTTTGGGTCATAAAATGTCTCAATGTTTCCTTTTCAGGGATCTAGTGTAGAATGTAATCAGAGATGGAAGGCTCAAATTCGGCGACAAGTCAAAATCCCAGGCGAAGGTGGATTCAAACTCTTTGCAAGTGGTGGAGGCGTACTATGTTTAGCCATCCATGGTGAATATGGTCGAGGTTGCTGAAGGCTTCGACCGACAACATGAATATGATTGAGGCTACTGATGGCTTCGACAACAACGTAAATATGGTGGTGGTTGCTGAAGATCCCGCCAACAAATGTGACATGGTCGAAGTTACAACCGACTTCGTGAACCAGGCTGTTAAGGTTATTGAAGACCTTGACAAAAAGATCATTGAGAACTACATTAGGCATGGCAAGAAAACTCGGGCCCGCCCAGACCCGGCCCAAAATTAACGGGGGAAACCCGGTTTGATTGGGTGCGGGTGCGGGTGCGGGTAAAACCCGGTTTTGTAATTGCGGGTACGGGTAAAACCCGGTTTGGTAAAACCCGGTTTTTAATAAAATTGTTAATTTTTATTATTATTTAAAAAAATATTTTTTTGCGGGTGGGGGCGGGTGCGGGGTGCGGGCAAACCCCGTTTCTATCGGGGGCGGGTCTGGGTGGTAAATTTTCACCCCCCGACTGGGTTTGGGGGCGGGGGCGGGTCTATAACAGGGAGGCGGGTGCGGGTGTGTGGCTAGCTAAACCCGCCCCCGACCCGCCCTGTTTCCATGCCTAAACTACATTACTGAGGTCACTGATGGCGTCAACAACGAAACTACTGATAGTTTCGTCAAACTAACAAGGAAACTACTGAAGGTTTCGCCAGAGTTAACAACGAAACTACTAACGGTTTCGTCCAAATCAACAATGAGACCACTGATAGTTTCACCCAAATTAACAAAGGAACTACTAAGGGTTCTTACAAACAGGCTGCTGTTGGTATTCTCTGGAGGACCATGGAGGATCCAAAGAACAAAGCTGTCGGATTCGTCAGCCAACAGGTTTCCAAGAGTTTGCTCCCAAAGGTGCTAACGAAGAAAATCACTGAAGACTTCAACCGTATCAAGAAGGAACACGAGGTCAATGAAGGCCTCAGTCTGAAGATGAATAAACTAAGCATTGCAACTGAGTCAACTGCCAACGTGAATATGGTAGAAGTATCTCAGAACGTTTCAGCGCAGGTTGACAAAGAACGTCGAAGGGAGGAGTATCATAAACTGGTGTATCCCAAGGAGGAAGAAAATCTGGCAGATTTCATACATAGATGCCAGAGGAAGAGATCTGAGGTAATGCTTTGCCCTTGTTGTAGTTTCGTCTTCGACAAAAAGGCAGCACAAAACTTAGAGGGAGTAGAGAGAGAAAAAAGAAGGGGAAATCGGAGGCCTTCTGGAAAAAGATTCGACCCCAGAAGAGAGGACCAAAGCAGGGAGAGGTTAGGAGGAAGATACCCTAACACATTCAAACCCACAAATAAAGCTCCAGACGACAGGTGGGTCAATCCAATCTGACAAGCCCAAGGACAAGGGAAATGGAAGGACTTCGAAGTACAACGGGGAATCTTCCATATCATACAGGAAAGAATTCCAAAGTCTAAGAAGGTGACTTACCCTTCTGAAAATTATAAGGGCAAGAACCCTATGACGAAGTCACAAGTGGAGGACGGTACCAACGTCGAAAGAAGGCTGAGAAGGAGGCTGCATGGAAAAAGCCAAGCCAGAAACCATCAAGAATGTCCAAACTTCGACTCAGAAGGAAGAACTGAAAGCCGAAAAGCCACCCGTTGCTCCAGTACAAGTGTCGTCAAAGGAGGAATTAGCTAGGGATGATGAAATGACAGACGATTTTAATTCAGAGTCAGAGGCATCCTTCGACGTGATGTGTAACATAGTCTTAGTGCTCCCCAGAGAGTATGACCAGGTAATGGAAGTCGAAGATGAAGAAGAGGCTATGGAGGTTGAAACGGCCAGACACATGCCCGTTTGCTATTATATCATGAACAATGGATGCGTTGAAGAACAAAATGCATTTTTAGACAGAACAGATGACTCAATGAGGAGCCACCTCAAACCCCTGTTTATAAAAGGAAAAGTGGGTAACATAGGGGTGAATAAGATTTTGGTTGATGGAGGAGCGGCTGTTAATTTGATGCCACATTATATGCTTAAGAAAATTGGAAAAGACGATTCTGATACCAAACCTCATAACATGGTGTTGTCGAATTATGAGGGAAAAGTGGGAACCACTATGGGTGTAATACAAGTAGATCTAATTGTCGGAACCATCACAAGGCCGACAATGTTTATGGTAATTGCGTCAAAAGTAAATTATAACCTTCTCTTAGGCAGGGAATGGATACACGGCATAGGTGTCGTCCCTTCATCAATGCATCAACGAATAAAAATTTGGCGCGCATATGGGATTGTTGAAAATATAGAGGCTGACCAGAGTTACTTTCTGGCTGAAGTAAACCAAGTTGATAGGAGAACCTTCGACAGGAATCTGGCTCACATAGCTCCTTGTAGTCCAGCAACCTTCGACATGACGCCAATTGACAACGCTTTCTGCTCACCATACCTTCATCCCACCCACGGGTTTTAGTGGGATAGAGAGGTAGTTGGCGAAGAAGATTACATTTTTGGAACATCACACATCCAGCCAATTGGCTGGGGCAGCGAATTTAGTAACAATGAGTGAGTCACTAGTTCTCGAAAAAATCGCGGCTTATATAGCCGAGAATAAACTCAAAGCGGCCTTAGAGGCCGAAGTAAAATACATGGCTGCCGAAGCCAACCAGATCGAAGCAGATCAACAAGGTCTTGGAAAGGATTTTGATATGGATCCGCCTGATAAAGATCTAGGGGATTTGCAAAACCAGAGGCTCGACGCGATTTATGACGATGAGCCATTGGGCTTTGAGAAGGATCCATTAGCAGCGAACATCAAGATGATGGCACATGATCCACTCGAAGAGATCGACTTGGGGTCGGGGGCAGAAAAAAGACCAACCTATATCAGTGCAAAAGTGAGCCCCCAACTCAAGGTCGAAATAGTCCAGTTGCTGTATGAATTCAAGGATTGTTTCGCATGGACTATGACGAAATGCCCGGGCTGGATAGGAATATGGTCGAATTAAGGCTACCGATAAAACCTGGGAGGAAACCTGTTAAACAAACTCCAAGGAGATTCGCACTAGAAATCCTCTCAAAGATTAAAGAGAAGTCGAAAGACTCCTCAGATGCAAGTTCATCCGCCCTACCAGGTATGTCGAATGGATTGCTAATATAGTTCCTGTAATAAATAAAAATGGCAAATTGAGGGTATGTATTGATTTTCGAGATTTGAATTCTGCTACCCCAAAGGATGAATATCCTATGCCAGTGGCGGAAATTCTTGTCGATTATGTCGCAGGCCATGAGTACCTTAGTATGCTTGATGGGTACTCTGGTTATAACCAAATTTTTATTACTGGGGAAAATGTCCCTAAAATGGCATTTCGATGCCCTGGAGCCCTAGGCACCTACGAATGGGTGGTAATGCCTTTTGGCTTAAAGAATGCTGGGGCAACATACCAGCGAGCAATGAATTCGATTTTTCACGATTTCATTGAGGCTTTTATGCAGATTTATATTGACGATATTGTTATTAAGTGTGTTTCAGGAAAAATTCATATAGACCATCTTCAACAATCCTTTGAATGGATGAGGAAGTTTGGTTTGAAGATGAATCCTCTCAAATGTGCGTTTTGTGTGCAGGCGGTAGACTTCCTAGGCTTTGTGGTCCACAAGAAAGGGTTCGAAATCAATCAGAACAAGGCCAAGGCAATAATGGAGGCGAAAGCGCCATCTACAAAGAAGAAAATGCAGAGAAAGATGGAGAAGATGAAGTTGCGTGGAAAAAAGTTCGTGCTTAAGAAAAGGAGCGTGAAAGAGTAAAAAAAAAGAAGAAAAAGAAAATTTTCAACTTATTTATAGGTGGAAAAGGGACTGAAGCGGTTGAAATTCATAATTTTTTTCCATTTAACGGATAAATCGTGGGACGCGTGGCAGTTATGAGTGGATGGTTCATACGGTGGCAGTTAATTTTTAACCCATGATCTGCTAGGAACTAGGGTAGTGATGATGAAAGGATCTTAAAATGTGGGCTGAAGAGACATTTTAGAAAAAGTGCAACGATGACTCTAACGTCACAAATGTCTAGTCATATGAACAGTTGTATGTCGAACTATTGACGGCGTCGAATTGTATTGGCAAAAAATGTTTTTCTCCCTTTGTCGAAAATTCATTTTCTGGGGGGCAATTTGTAAGCTACTAATTTCGACGCCTCAATGTTTGTTCAGAAAGTAAATTTAAGAATGTACCAGGATAGTTCGACGGAGGTTTGATCTTGAAAAGAGAAGATCAGTCGAAAAATGGGTGGTAAATTGGAGGAATATATATATTTGGATATTTTCTCTAAGTATTGGAAAAGGTTTCGACAAGTTGGTATAAAGGCCTTATTTGACAGATATTTTAAAATTCAAATTTAGGAGGGAGATTCGCTTTGAAAACCAGACGCGTGGAGCACATCCAGGACGTAAAGGCATGCAGGACGCCATTTGCCATCATTAGGAGAAATAGTTGTTGTTGACAATTATTTCGATTGTATATAAATAGGGAGTCTTATTGTTAGATTTCCGTGTGTGTTCAAAATTTGTACAAGTTACTCAAGAATACTCAAAGTAACCGTGTGGGAGAAAAGAGTAGTTACTGAGAAAATGTACGTTTGAAAAACACCAGTTTTATTCCTTGCATTTTAATAAAGTTCTAAGTTATTTATTTACAATCTCCTTTACATTTCTGCAATTTCATTCTTGTAATTTACTTACATTTTCGCCATTTCTTTCAAAACCAAAAGTCTTTATTACTTTTCAGTCGAAATACATTAGTTTGTGAAAATAATGATAAATTCAAGGAACAAAAGGTTTTATTTTCATACAAATTGTCAAAGTCATTAAAGCACATTGTCCTAGGATTTGTTTGATCGGTCCTGCAAGTAAACTAATTTTTCATAAATTAGGAGATCAGCGGTTGTTTGCTAATTTTCCAAACAAACAGGCTCGCAACGTGTTCGATGAAAGTTCCACACCATCTTTTTCTTTGTTTTCTGTTTTTTCAGTTATGTTATGAATTATTTTCACTTCTGATTTTTTTATCTATTTGTTGTTTTGATTGTTGTTGGATTATGGCTGTGGTAGGTTGTTGCTCAAGGTGATGAATTATGGTTGAAGTGATGAATGAAGATGATAATGGATCGAGGTTATGGATGTTTGTTTAAGGTTGAAGATGATTGAAGAATGGAGTTTGTTAAAGGTTGAAGATGGTTGAAGAATGGAGGTTGTTGAAGGATAAAGGTGAAGTGGTGGATTGGTGGAGTGAAGAAGATTGAATGTGGTGATGAACATGAAGATTGAATAAGATGGTGGTTTGATGGATGAAGATGGCTCAGGTCGAACAATGGAGAAGAAGGTATGATGAAGATGAAGAAGAAGATGAAGGAGATAGTGAAGTGTGAAGTTTGTTAGGAGATGGAGGAGATGAAAATTGGTGAATTGTGATTATCCTCATGGTGAAGGTGATGGTGGCTTTTATAATTAAACTTTGGAGCCAAAATTAGTTGTAAAGTTAGTTAGTAGTAGTTGAGTTATTTTTAGTTTGTTAGAAATAAAATGTAAATTTAAATAACATGTAAATACAAATGTGTAACAAATTCAAACTGAAATGCAAATTTGAAATGTAAATGCAAAATGCTAATTTAGTTGTCATTTGTAAATGAATGTGAAATTCAAGGATGTGATGCAAATTGAAATTAAAATTTGGTTTTATGTACTTAAATTTCATTTGGGTTTTGTAATGAAATAAACTTGAATGTAATTTGGAATTAATTTCTATTGTTAAAGCAAAGAAAACATGAATGATGCAAAGTGTGGTCCCAACAGTATGCACATGGCTCGTGGCTTCAAAAGATGGCTTGAATTTGGCTTCAAAAAGGATTTTGAAATATGGCTTAAGTTTGACAAAATTACTTTTAAAATGTGACTTAAGAACATGGCTTGAAATATGAATTTGGATTATGGACGAATTGGAATTAAAAGAAAAACAAATCAACTTGAAATGAAAACAAAAAGAACAAATAATTGGACTAAAAACACATTGTCCATGGATTAAAAATTAAGTTTTGACTTTTAAAACAAGACTAGTAAATTGTAATTTGTTTTATTTTATTTTATTATGTTAAGAAGAATTTATGTGACTTAAGTTTGGACATATTAGGTGAGAAGAATTTATGTCATCTAAATAATCAATATGTTAAACAATGACATTTCAACATTAAATTAATAAACAGAAAGTTATACACAAAAAAAAAATGAAATTCGACTTCCTTGCAAGTCTTCTTCTTACCAGTGGCCGGTGACTTCTCCATTCATGTTTGATCCAAATATAACGACATTTTCGGCATACTAATGTCCTCCAACGTGCGAGCACGGGCTAACAAATGCTTTAGGTTGTAGACCGTGTAACTCTATCTCTTCCCTAAATCGAATTATCAAAACCAGTCCACAAACTCCACATCTGCGATCACGTGATCCATGTGAACACACAAAAACATATGAACCTTTCAACGTTTCAGGTGTTCCTGGTAGCCACTTTCCATCCTTTACAAGAACTTCTATCCACAAAACAACCTCATTGTTAGGCCAATAGAAGTTAAAAACAAATTTGAATCTATGATGTCATGTTATGCTTTTCTCAAATAGATTCAATTGAATTGCATTTTCTGCATATCAACATCGTATTCAACACCCTTAATGCAATTGAATTCATGATTAAATAAATATGATCAAAAGCTTTAATCTATAAAAACCTATTAAAAATTAAATAATCTTTCAAGTAATTTATTAGTACTACTTGAAAAGATCATTAAGTAGATAAAAAAACTACATTACAAATAGTCCGACACTGTTAATTTGATGATTATGAACAAAACTTCCAATCATGCGGATCAAAAAATACACTGCAAATAGCCCGACACTACCTGCAGCATTAAGCAGACCTCCAAACCACAAAAAATCTAACGACGGTGCCGGTTGAAATTCAATCCAATTATAAAACTAAAACATATTGACTTTATATTATAAATTACTTCAAAAATAAAAAATTTGTGTGGTAAAAGTACCTTATTTACTACTTGATGCTAGAGCCAAGACTCCTTCATGTTCCATAGTTGCCACAAGTTTTTTTTTTTGGAAATCTTGGTATCTGGCCTTTCGATGAGTCGAATATTTCGGGACCACTGCAATCGGAGTAACAACTGGCTTGTAAGACTGTTTTGAATTTGTTTTACGCAGGGAGAATCATATAGTATATACATGGAGAATCAAATAAGCAATACTAATGTTTAGGGATTAAAAACAGTAATTGAAAAATCCTCTCTAATCTATCTCAGAAGAAATTAAGGAAAAAAATTCCAATGAATAAAAATAAAAAAGAACAATTAATTATAGTCAACAATTTGAATATGGAACTTGCACACTCTTCCATACCTTAGCAACCTCAAGAAACCCCATACAAGTATCTTCAAAACTAATCTGTAATGAAATAGAAAATGTGAATATATACCATAGCATAACATTAAGTAATGAATATATGATTAGTCAAAGGTTTATCATCATTCAAAATGCGCAAAACTTGTTCAATAAATATAATCATAAAATGCCTAAATATAACTGTAACTCTAATAAAATCACTTTAGTTGTTCAAAGACATTTGAAAATTTGGACAATAGAGTAACAACCACACATTTTAAACTCCCATTAGAATCTAAGTCAAAACAGAAGTTCAAGTAAGAGGGAAGACAAACTATTGCTCGACCGACAACTCTCAAAGCTTGTTTGTAAAGCTTAAAGACTCGAGCATGAATAAGGAAATTCTGAAGATCCATGGAGAAACTATAAATGGATGAAGACTAAAGTCAGAAAATAAAGAAGTTCATGGCAAAACATCAATGGGGCAATTAATCAAACTGGTAGCTTGTGTGTTTAGATATAATATAAACTCAATCCAAAAAATTACTAATATATATATATATATATATATATATATATATATATATATATATATATATATATATATAGTTCTGGACTGGGCAGGCACTGTTCCCCCAGAAGGGCAAGGCCCAACCTAATCCAGCCATTGGCCAGGCCCAATAGCCAAGAACTAGCTGTTGGGCAGAAAATAGCCGTTGGGCAGGAACTAGTCGTTGGGCAGAAACTAGCCGTTGGGCATGTCCCCCTCACTCGCTAAACAGTTCACGCGACCAACTGTCTCTCCAGATATCACGGAGACAGTTGGACCAGGTCAGAGGGCCACGCGCCTTGTCCTCCACCTGGCAGTCTCTCATTGGTCGACCATGCGCTTTGATCGCATGAGAAACCTTGGCCCCGCGCTGGGGATTCCTCTATAAATACCCTCTCACTTGAGAGGGGCAGGTATTCAATATCCAATACTTGAAACCTTGTACTTGCTTTTCTCTCTTTTGACCAAACGCTTAATTTGGCATTGGAGTACCTTGCAGGTACCACCCCCTTATTCTCTCCTACAAGCATCATCACTTGTCCTACGCAAAGGTCATAATGATTCAGTATGATCACCTCTGATCAGTGGCGCCGTCTCTGGGAAACTAGCTTCCCCGTCTTTTTCAAGATCCCCTCTTTTTCACCTAAAAGACCAAAGCTCTCTCCAAACTCTTTCCGATCGTCATGGCCTCCACCAAGAATGATGATTTCCTCTAAGAATCGGTTGTCGCCGTTTTTCCTGACAACGCCGACCACATCCTCTCCGGAGCTACTTTCCCGGAGACAGATCCTCGTGACGGTAAAACCACCTCCCCTACCCCCGATGACGTGAAACCCCGATCACGAGCTGCTGAACGTGTTTTCGAGCCTATTCCGATTCCACAAAATGCTGACCCCAATACGACTACTCTCATAGCCTCCCTCAACAGATCAAACCTCTTGATCTTCCAGCAAGGTGAAAAAATCAACGCTCTCGAGCACGTCTTCTAGGAGCGCCTGTCCTCAGAGAAGCCTCGCAGCCTGTCTCTGCGTCCTCGGTCTCCCCCTCATAAACGAAGGCGTGACAGGTCCTGAAGCCTCTCCTCAGAGAGAAGACGATCAAGGTCAGAAGAGCCCGCGTTCGATCTTGCACGAAGACGATGCCGGTCTCCTCCACAAAAGTCAAGCTATTCCCCAGTGTCAAAGAAGTCCAGGCCCTCAGAAAGGTACGAGCATCTCCGTTCACGCAGGCATTCTCCACGACGAAGTAGGAGCCGCGGTCTCAGTCATTCTTTTTCTCGTTCCCCGAGCACAAGCAGTGACACGACGTCCATGGCCCCCTCTTGCAGGAGATCATGTACACCAGAATTCCTCGTGGGTTAGAAAATCCCCCCCGCTTTAGCAACCTATGACGGGACCTTCGACCCCGGCGAGCACTTAGAGAACATAGAGGCAATGCTCCACTACCACAACGTAAGTGGGGCCATAAAATGCAGATTGTTCCCAATCACCCTCAGGAAGGGGGCTATGGCTTGGTTCAAGCGCCTTCCCCGAGGGTCGGTCACGTCGTGGAGAGATCTGAAGAGCCAGTTTGCCCGGCATTTTACGGCTTCCCGACGACATCCCAAGTCGGAGGCCACCTTGGAAGCTATCATACAAGGCAAAGACGAGTCCTTGCGAGCATATATCGAACGGTTTAACAAAGAAGCCGTGAAGGTCCGCACTACGAACCACATGAAAAAATATCTTCTCGAGAAGGGCTTGGGACCAAAGAGCGAGTTTCGCAAGGCTGTCGGAATCGAGACTCCTTGAACATTAACGGAACTTCTTCGAAAAGCTGAAGCGTACATACAGTACGAAGAGAATGAGGCCGCATACCATGCCCGGGACGCGAGAGATCGCGAAAACACCCGGGCACCAAAAAAAGATGAGTTGGAGACATCCCGGCAAGGAAAAGAGAGGCGACGAGACGATCGTCCCCGAGAAGGGAAAGGGTCAGCTGGTCGATTCATCGAGTATACCCTGCTCACCGCTCCTCGCGAGCGCATTCTCTCCAAATGAATCAATACAGAGTTCAAGCAGGGAGGCGTCAGGTTCCCCGAACTGACGACGTCCAAAGGCAACGTGGATAAACGTAAGTATTGCCATTTGAAGCAGTATATCAAGAAAGGTGAGTCTTCACGACGAGAGGCTTTAGACTCGAAGAAAGAAGTAGAATCATCTCCACCCAGTCCTCCCCTGCAGGTCGCTATGTCCATCACGCGACCAGAGAACTTTGGTGTCCCAGATCATTTCGAGGAGCCTGCAGCCATGGTTATCTCATGCGGGGGGTACAATGAGATGACAGTGGGATCTGTCAAGCGAAAGTTCGAGCAGCTTATTGATTGCAGTCCTGACCGGCTATCCACACTTGAAAAGATCAAAGGGTGCTCTCAGTCGATCACCTTTTACCGCGAAGAGATGCCTAGAGGCTCTCCCAACTCACACATCCCCTTGCTCATCAGGGCAAGATTGGCAAGCACCGATGTCAGAAGAATTCTGGTCGACCAGGGCAGTTCGGTGAACATAATGTACACCGGCCTATTTCGTGCCCTCAGCTGGACTAGAAGAACCTCTCACCATACGTGGGATCCAATTTGCAGGGGTTCAACGGAGCCACGGCCAAACCCTGGGGGTACGTGGAGCTCCAAGTCACATTCGGGGAAGAAGAGGCGTCCAGGTCAATCAAGACCCAATTCCTGGTGATAGATTATACGTCACTGTACCAATACATCTTGGGGAGACCGACCCTCGTAGAGTTAGTTGATGTCCCTTCAACGGTCCACCTCAAGTTGAAGTATTATACGGAGAAGGGTCACGTTGCGACATTGCACGGGGACATAGAAGCTTCCCGCAGATGTTTCGAAGCAGCAACCCGGGGACAAAACCAGATCGGTACAACACCTAGAGCAGCTAAGCGGGCACGGGAGGAAGATCATCCATCTGGAGACGGCCAATCGGACAAGAAGCCTGCGCTCCCCATACACACTATCGACTTTGACAGCCGAATTTCAAAAGAAAGTGAGGAAGATAGCGGCGAAGGTACATCAACAGGGATGGCCAACTCCTCCACATCGGCCCTCATGCGACCAGTTCCAGACGGGGAGTTCAAAGTCATCACCTTCAGCAATAACCCCAACAAAGGGGTGAAGATTGGTGCTGGACTGCCCGATGAGGTCAAGCAACAGCTGAAGAAGTGCCTAGACGACAATGCTGGCCTGTTTGCTTGGAGTACCGCTGACATGCCCGACTTGGACCCTGAGACCGCATGCCACCATTTGACCATCGACCCAGCTGCTCGTGCCGTCGCGCAGCGCAGGCGGAAACAATCCGACGAAAAGGCACAGGCTGCCGAAAAACTTGTACAAGACCTCTTAGAGGCGAAATTCATTTCGCAGGCCAGGTATACAACCTGGCTGTCCAATATTGTACTTGTTAAAAAGCATAGTGGAAAATGGTTCACGTGCATTGACTATACTGATCTCAACCGGGCTTGCCCGAAAGATGCTTACCCCTTGCCGAGCATAGATAAGCTCATAGACAACTCTGCAGGTTTCAAACTTTTGTCCTTCATGGACGCCTATTCGAGGTACAATCAAATCCCCATGGCCGAAGAGGGCAAGAGGTACACCACGTTCATGACCTACTCGGGGAACTATTACTACAATGTAATGCCCTTCGGTCTGAAAAACATTGGGGCCACGTACCAGCGCATGATGAACAAGGTCTTCCAATCAGAAATCGGAGACATGCTCGAGGTTTACATGGATGATATGATTGTGAAATCCCAAGAGGAATCCGACCACACGACCCACTTGCAGAAGGTCTTCGACCAGGTCAGGAAGTGTAAAACACGCTTTAACCCTGACAAATGCACCTTCGGAGTACAGGCAGAGAATTTCCTCAGGTTCTACCTCACCGAAAGGGGAATAGAGGCGAATCCTGACAAGTGCCAGGCATTCGCGGAGTTCCCCACGCCCAGGTCGAAGAAGTCTATACAATCCCTCAACAAGATGCTCTCTTCGCTTTCTCGTTTCGTGGCCAAGTCTGCCCAGAATGCCCTGCCCTTCTTTAAACTCCTCAGGAAGGAGGCCACGTTCGAATGGACAGATGAGTGCGAGCAGGCCTTGACCCATCTCAAGCAAGCCCTATCCGAGCCTCCCATGTTGCCCCGACCAGATTACAGGGAAACCTTGTATTTATATCTCTCAGTTACTTGCGAAGCCATCAACGTTGCACTCATTCGCGAAACAACGCACGGGCAGAAGCCCATCTACTTCACCAGCAAGGCTCTGCAAGGGCCAGAAACCAGGTATGCACAGATTGAGAAAGTCGCCCTTGCCCTCATTATCGCCGCGAGAAGACTCAGACACTACTTCCTGGCCCACACCATAGTATTACGCACGGACCAAACCATCAGGCAGTTGCTTTGCCGACCAGATATGGCCGGCAGAATGCTCAAATGGTCCCTGGAGTTATCTGAATTCGACATTCATTACGAGGGCAGGAAAGCCCTTAAAGCACAAGTCTTGGCCGACTTCGTGGCGGAGATGACGCCCCCAACGTCCCCGCACAGCAGAACACATAGATGGATCATCTACGTGGACGGGGCACCCAGTTCCTCAGGTAGCGGTGTAGGTATCATCCTCGAAAACGAGGAAGGAATACTAATCGAAGTATCTCTAGTTATGTCTTTCCCTACGTCCAACAACCAAGCCGAATACGAGGCCTTCCTCGCGGGATTACGGCTGGCAAAGGACTTGTGTAACACTCTTTTTCTACCCAGCAAAACGTCACCATGACACGACAAAATAATCAGAGTAACATCCCCAAAAAGGGCATCACATATCGTCACAAAAACATCATAATAACCACCCGTCCTATCACACGATTTTTTACCATCATAAGTTAATTAAACACCACGCAGCGGAAAATCAAGTTTAAACAAAACACTTTTATAGTTCAAAACTCCTCAAATAAAACTCATAAAAAAAACGTCATGTCAACAAAAACAAAAGAACGAAGTCGTTCGACTCAAACGTCCCGACCCGATGTTACATATCAGAGCAAGACCCTCTAAATCGACGGAGAAATAAAAAATGCTTCAAAACTAAATCTTCATGCGCCAAGGAGCTAAACCTGATCACCTGCACATTACCCACGTGGAGGCAACATTCAAACAGGCAGGGTGAGTAATCACGAAATCAATATATAAGATATGCGTAAAAGATAAGGCACAAGTAACATCATCATCAATCACACACATTGTCAAAGCACATCAATAACATCAATATAATTCAATGCCACATAGTATGCACTGCAACATCAGACTCATGCATGTGGTACCAACATCGTCATAATCGATGGACACTGGGCCATCACCCTCCAAAGATCCCCACCAATAGGATCGATTCTACACAAGAACCGGAGCACGTCATAGAACACTTCAATCCACACAATGGGATTGAAGCCACCAAAATGGACCGAAGTCCTACTATGCCATGAATGCATGAAGCACAATCGTCATAATAAACATCGTCATAAAATCGTCATGGTTGCGTCATCATTCATGAATTCATCATCTATTTAACATCATAACATCACAGCAAGTCACACCCGTCAAAGTTCATCATTATAACTCACAATGCGTCATAGTTGGTTCATCACCTAGATCCCCAATTTTTATTCTATTCGTCGTCATTACTAGATTACTAGTGTCTTATTATCTCATCATAACCCTACGTCTCAAGGAAACCACGTTACAAGCGAAATCAGGACTGAAATCGCAAAAACGGAAAATTCTGCACACACCACCGTCCATACGCGTATGGATTACCCTGATACGCGTATGGCCCAAATTGCACGCCAACCCTTACGCGTAATGCCCTCTTTAATACGCGTATCAGCAAAGAGGTCATCCCTCTCAATTCTCCTTCAGATCTCCTTACGCGTACTGGCTAGCCCATACGCGTAAGGCTATTTTCCCAATCCCATACGCGTAATGCATCACCCCTTACGCGTATTCCTTTTCTTCCTCAGTATCCCATACGTGTATGGCCTTATGCTACGCGTATTGCCCAACTTCCCTACGCGTATGGTACGCGTATCTATAGAGGGTCGTGTCAGCCCTTGGGGACAGGTGCGTATGCTACGCGTATCACCTTGGGAGTGCCCCCCATTACGCGTATTGACTCCTCCCTTACGCGTATCACCGGTGACTCCTCCAAAAACTCCGATTTCGCATCTGATCGCAAAATCCCTCTTCCCAACACCTTTGATCTACCAGAAACAGCCTCAAATCATCTTCGATTCATCCCAGATCTATGTCATTCATCCTACTTCATCATCTACATCAATTACCCTTAATTACTAAGTCTGAATTTAGTTATTATCAGGTTCGATTTACAGATCTGGTTACCCAAATTTTGTCCCCGCATCAACAATCGTTCAATCATCAGATTACAACAATTTACACCAGAATCATCACAAAAATCACACACATCAGATCACAAAAATACATGACAGATTCATCACAGATCCACACGAAATTATCAGAAATGAAAAAAACACATGACTACCTATACCTTAAACCCATATTAAACACATTAACCCGGATTACCCCCATACCTCGAAATTCCAGCAGAGATTCTTCATTTTCCGGGGTTCTACGGTCGATTCCTCAATCTAGCCTCCTTTCCTCAGATCTCTAATCACTCCTTAGGGTTGAAAAATTCTTATCTCAAAATCCCTACTTTTCTCTTTTGTTAAACCTAAGGGTTTTTGGGCCTTAATCTCTATTTACCATGTTATCATCCACTAATCCCATCCGCATTACCGTATTACCCTTAATGGTCTCTTAATTATTTAATTAACAATAATAATAATCTAAATAATATTTTAATTATTCAAATTATTTCAATACTATTATTAATAAAATAATCTAATTAATCTATTAAATCTAAGGCCTCAAAGTTCCCATAACCCAAGGATACCCCATAAATCACATAATCCATCAACGTCACAAGGTCATCACAAAGCACCAAAACACCACATAATCATAATAATTAAATAAATAAATATTATAATTATTTGGGGCGTTACAACTCTCCCTTACTTAAAGAATTTTCGCCCTCGAAAATTACCTGAAGGAAACAAAGTCGGATACGACTCCTTCATCTGATCTTCACGCTCCCAAGTCCAACTTTCGCCAGCTGGTCCACCCCACAACACCTTCACCAAAGCTATGTCTTTACCCCGCAACTGCTTCATTTCACGACCATCAATCTGCACAGGTAATGCTTCTACAGTCAGATTATCCCTCACTTGTACATCATCCATCTGAATCACATGCGACAGATCTGGAATGTACTTCCTCAACTGAGACACGTGGAACACGTCGTGTAAATTCGTAAGCGTCGACGGTAAAGCAATCTGATAGGCCACATCTCCTATCTTCTGCAAGACTTGGTAAGGACCAAAAAAACATGGAGTGAGCTTCCTAAACTTCAAAGCTCTACCCACCCCAGTCACTAGCGTCACCCTCAAAAACACGTGATCTCCCTCTTGGAATTCAAGTGTTTTCCTCCTCTTATCATGGTAGCTCTTCTGACGACTCTGCGAAGCTTTCATCCTTTATTGGATCGTCTTAATCTTCTCGGTCGTCTCTTGCATAATTTCAGGTCCGAGTATATCACTCTCTCCTGACTCATACCAAAACAATGGAGTCCTACACCTTCTCCCATACAAAGCCTCATAGGGTGTCATTCCAATACTAGCATGAAAACTATTGTTGTACGTGAACTTAATCAACGATAAATGGCTATCCTAAGATCCTCCATGATCCAACACACAAGCCCTTATCAAATCCTCTAAAGATTGGATAGCCCTTTCTGTCTGACCGTCCGTCTGCGGATGATAGGCAAAACTCATCCTCAACTTAGTACCCAACGCATCTTGCAAACTCTTCCAGAACCTCGATGTAAATCTCGGATCCCTATCTGACACAATACTTGAAGGTATCCCATGCAACTTCATAATCTCCGCAATGTACATCTCGACTAACTTCTGCATAGAATGATTAATCTTCATTGGCAAGAAATGAGCCGATTTAGTTAATCTATCCACAATCACCCAAATGGAATCATTTCCCTTAGCAGTCTTCGGCAATCCCACCACAAAATCCATGGAAATACTATCCCACTTCCATTCTGGAATTCTCAACGGCTGAATCATACCTAAAGGCTTCTGATGCTCAATCTTCGACTTCTGACAAGTCAAACACGCATAGACAAATTCCGCAACATCCTTCTTCATACCAGGCCACCAAAACAACTTTTTCAAATCGTGGTACATCTTCGTAGCACCGTGATGAATACTCATCCTACTTCGATGTCCTTCCTCAAGTATACTCCTCTTAATATTTGGGACATCTGGAACACACACCCTGTCTCTGAACATCATCACACCATTCTCATCAATTCAGAATTCTCCTCCGTTACCTTGGTTGATCAAAGTCAATTGGTCCACTAACTTTAAGTCTGATTGTTGTCCCACTCTGATCTCTTCCATAATACCACTAGTCAACTTCAGCATTTCCAACTTCACACTGTCAGGAGTCGCTTCACACACCAAACTCAAATCTCGGAATTGTTCAAGTAACTCCAACTCTTTCACCATAAGCATCGACATATGCAATGACTTTATGCTCAATGAGTCAGCCACTACATTCCCTTTACCAGGATGGTAATTCAGATCAAAGTCATAATCCTTCAACAATTCCAACCACCTTATCTGCCTCATATTCAACTCTCTCTGATTAAACAGGTACTTCAAGCTCTTATGATCGCTGAACACTTCGAATTTAGAGCCAAACAGATAATGTCTCTAAATTTTCAACACAAATACCACAGCCGCCAACTCTAAGTCATGGGTTGGATGATTCACTTCATGGACCCTCAATTGCCTAGAAGCATAAGTAATAACTTGCCCATTATGCATCAATACTCCTCCAAGACCCATCTTTGATGCATCACACTACACTACAAAAGATTCATTCAGATTAGGCAAAATTAACACTGGAGCAGTCGTCAGTCTCTTCTTCAATTCTACAAAACTTTCCTCACAAGCTACATCCCACACAAAAGCTTGCCCCTTTCTAGTCAACCGAGTCAAAAGTAATGCCAACTTAGAAAAGCCCTCGATAAACTTGCGGTAATAACCCGCCAACCCCAGAAAACTTCGTATCTCAGTAGCAGACTTCAGAGTCTCCCATTGTAATACAACATCAATCTTCGAAGGATCAACATCAATTCCACCACTTGAAATCACATGGCCAAGAAAACTCACTTCCTTCAACCAGAACTCGCACTTCGACAACTTTGCATACAACTTCTTCTCTTTTAATACTTGCAACACAATCCTCAAATGCTCAACATGCTCTTCTTCCGATTTAGAATATATCAAGATATTGTCAATGAAGACTACAACAAACTGATCCAAATACTCATTAAAGATCCGATTCATATACTCCATGAACACACCAGGTGCGTTGGACACTCCAAACGGCATCACAGTGTATTCATAGTGACCATACCTCGTCCTGAAAGTTGTCTTCAGAATGTCGTCAAGTTTAACACGGATCTAATGATAACCCGACCTCAAATAAATCTTGTAAAACAAACAGGCACCTACCAACTGATCCATCAAATTGTCGATTCTCGGAAGTGGATATTTATTCTTAATCGTCACTTTATTCAACTGCCGATAATCAACACACAACCTCATACTTCCATCTTTCTTCTTCACCAGCAGCATAGGAGCACCCCACGGAGAAACACTTGGTCAAACAAACCTCATCTCAAGCAGCTCTTCCAATTGTTTCTTTAATTCACTTAACTCAGAAGCGGACATCCGGTAAAGAGCCATTGATATCGGACTCGTACCTGGTACCAAGTCCACTACAAACTCTACTTCACGTTCTAGAGGCAAATCACTGATGTCTTCTGGAAACACCTCTGGAAATTCATAGACAACAGGCAACTCCACACCTACGGCTTCACGATCAATCTGCAATGATGCAAGCATTGCAAACACAAAGGCTTCGTCTTCTTGAAGTTCGTCCACTTGCTTAGCAGACAAGAACATCAACTCTCCACCATCACCAAACTCAGGAAACTCTACCGTCTTGTTATAACAATTGATATGAACACGGTTGAACTCTAACCAGTTCATTCCAAAGATTACATCGATTTGGTGTAAGGGTAAGCACACCAAATCCATCACAAAACTCTTCTATAAAATCGTCACAGGTCATCTCAAACACACAAAAGTAGTAGTAACAGAACCATTAGCTGGAGTTTCTATTACCATGTTACTATTCATATCAGATAACTTCAAACCCAATCTATTAGCGCATTCAAGCGAGATAAAAGAATGAGTAGCGCCAGTATCAATAATAGCAATCAACTCGATATTATTAATAAAGTAAGTACCTCGAATCAGGTTGTCCTTCTCTAGCGCTTCTGCACCACTCAAAGCAAACACTCTGCCACTGGTCTGAGCAGCAGCCGCAGTCTTCTTCGGCTTCTGACATTGAGTACTGATATGACCTTTCTCACCATAGTTGAAATAGGTTAGACCATCGTCCTTGCAGTCAGTAGCTCTATGTCCCTTCTTACCACATTTGTAGCACCTCGCCACATTATTGATGCACACATCAACACGGTGGCCTTGCTCGTCACACTTATAACACTTTCCAGAAGTGGGAGCTGCTCCCCCAATTGTCTTTTTCCCCTCTGAAGCCTTCCGCTTCCCTTTGTCAGCTGAAGTCCTATAAGGTTTACCCCTATACTGCCCCTTCTTCTCACTCAACTGCTTGTAGTGAGAAGATCGAGCTTGGCTATCCTCGTCGCAGATCCTACTCTTATCCACTATCTCAGCAAACCTGCGAATCTGTTGGTATCCAATACCCTACTTGATCTCTGGTCTCAGCCCATTCTCGAACTTGAGACACTTGGACATCTCAGCATCAACACGGTTGTAGTGAGGACATAACTTTACCAGCATCTCAAACTTTGTAGCATACTCTGCCACAGTCATGTCTCCTTGCTTCAGCTCAAGGAATTCCATCTCTCTCTTGCCACGAGCATCCTCTGGAAAATACTTGCCCAAAAACCCTTACTTGAACACAACCCAGGTTATCACAGTGCCAACATCTTCCAGTCTCTGACGGGTGTTATCCCACCAGTCCTCGGCCTCTTCTTCCAGCATATGTGTCCCAAACTGAAATTGCTGCGCATCAGTACACCCCATCACCCAGAAGATTTTCTCAATTGCCTTCAGCCACTTGTGTGCACTTGCTGGGTCATGAATACCCACAAAAGTCGGTGGAATGTTCCTCTTGAACTCCCCCAAAGCACGAAACTCATCTGGAATTCCACTATTCGGATTGAGTTGCACCACCACATTAGCAACTGATTCCAGAACATCAACAATAGCACGGTCATTTCTTCCAGCCATCCTGCACACCACCAACAAGGTTAGAAGGAACAAAACATCGACAGTGTACACACACTCGTCGACTGACAAGCGACTGACATCACGTAAAAACCAGGCCGGACGGACCGACCTGCTATGATACCACTAAAGTAACACCCTTTTTTCTACCCAGCAAAACGTCACCATGACACGGCAAAATAATCAGAGTAACATTCCCAAAAAGGGCATCACATATCGTCACAAAAACATCATAATAACCACTCGTCCCGTCACACGGGTTTTTACCATCATAAGTTAATTAAACACCACGCAGCAGAAAATCAAGTTTAAACAAAACACTTTTATAGTTCAAAACTCCTCAAATAAAACTCATAAAAAAAACATCATGTCAACAAAAACAAAAGAACGAAGTCGTTCTACTCAAGCGTCCTGACCCGATGTTACATATCAGAGCAAGACCCTCTAAATCGACGGAGAAATAAAAAATGCTTCAAAACTAAATCTTCATGCGCCAAGGAGCTAAACCTGATCACCTGCACGTTACCCACGTGGAGGCAACATTCAAACAGGCAGGGTGAGTAATCACGAAATCAATATATAAGATATGCGTAAAAGATAAGGCACAAGTAACATCATCATCAATCACACACATTGTCAAAGCACATCAATAACATCAATATAATGCAATTCCACATAGTATTCAATGCAACGTCAGACTCATGCATGTGGTACCAACATCGTCATAATAGATGGACACTGGGTAATCACCCTCCAAAGATCCCCACCAATAGGATCGATTCTACACAAGAACCGGAGCACGTAATAGAACACTTCAATTCACACAATGGGATTGAAGCCATCAAAATGGACTGAAGTCCTACTATGCCATGAATGCATGATGCACAATCGTCATAATAAACATCATCATAAAATTGTCATGGATGCATCATCATTCATGAATTCATCATCAATTAAACATCATAACATCACAACAAGTCACACCCATCAAAGTTCATCATTATAACTCACAATGCGTCATAGTTGGTTCATCACCTAGATCCCCGATTTTTATTCTATTCATCGTCATTACTAGATTACTAGTGTTTTATTATCTCATCATAACCCTACGTCTCAAGGAAACCACGTTACAAGCGAAATCAGGACTGAAATCGCAAGAACGGAAAATTCTGCACACACCACCGTCCATACGCGTATGGAGCACCCTGATACGCATATGGTCCAAATTGCACGCCAACCCTTACGCGTAATGCCCTCTTCAATACGCGTATCAGCAGAGAGGTCATCCCTCTCAATTCTCCTTCAGATCTCCTTACGCGTACTGGCTAGCCCATACGCGTAAGGCTATTTTCCCAATCCCATACGCACAATGCATCACCCCTTATGCGTATTCCTTTTCTTCCTCAGTCTCCCATACGCGTATGGCCTTATGCTACGCGTATTGCCCAACTTCCCTACGCGTATGGTACGCTTATCAACAGAGGGTCGTGTCAGCCCTTGGGGACAAGCTCGTATGCTACGCGTATCACCTTGGGAGTGCCCCCATTAAGCGTATTGACTCCCCCTTACGCGTATCACCAGAGACTCCTCCAGAAACTCTGATTTCACATCTGATCGTAAAATCCCTCTTCCCATCACCTTCGATCTACCAGAAACAGCCTCAAATCATCTTCGATTCATCCCAGATCTAAGTCATTCATCCTACTTCATCATCTACATCAATTACCCTTGATTACTAATTCTGAATTTATTTATTATCAGGTTCGATTTACAGATCTGGTTACCCAAATTTCGTCCCCGCATCAACAATCGTTCAATCATCAGAATACAACAATTTACACCAGAATCGTCACAAAAATCACACACATCAGATCACGAAAATACATGACAGATTCATCACAGATCCACACGAAATTATCAGAAATGAAAAAAAACACATGACTATCTCTACCTTAAACCCATATCAAACACATTAACCCGGATTACCCCTCATACCTCGAAATTCCAGCAGAGATTCTTCGTTTTTCGGGGTTCTATGGTCGATTCCTCAATCTAGCCTTCTTTCCTCAGATCTCTAATCACTCCTTAGGGTTGAAAAATTCTTATCTCAAAATCCCTACTTTTCTCTTTTGTTAAACCTAAGGGTTTTTGGGCCTTAATCTCTATTTACCATGTTATCCTCCACTAATCCCCTCCACATTACCGTATTACCCTTAATAGTCTCTTAATTATTTAATTAACAATAGTAATAATAATAATCTAAATAATATTTTAATTATTCAAATTATTTCAATACTATTATTAATAAAATAATCTAATTAATCTATTAAATCTGAGGCCTCAAAGTTCCATTAACCCAAGGATACCCCACAAATCACATAATCCATCAACGTCACAAGGTCATCATAAAGCACCAAAACACTGCATAATCATAATAATTAAATAAATAAATATTATGATTATTTGGGGCGTTACAACGTGGGCGCTAGAGAGGTAAAAATTTACACTGATTCCCAGCTCGTAGCGTCCCAGGTATGGGGATAATTTCAAGCAAAGAACGACCAGCTAGTCGAATATCTGACGTTGGTAATGGAGAAAATCGCCAAGTTCGACGCATGGGAAGTCCAGCACATCCCCCCGTGAATGAAACACGCGGGCAGACGTCTTGTCCAAACTGGCTAGCACGAGAAAGAAGGTCGGCAACAAATCCGTCGTGCAAGAAGTACTTGCCCGGCCCAGCATAGAGAAACCACCAGGGGTGCTCAGCTTCAACGCCGTCGAAGAGAGCCACTGCTAGATGACCCCTGTATACAACTCTCTCACCAAAGGGGAGCTGCCCGAGGACAACAAGGAGGCCAACGTGACTAAATGATGAGCCTGCTCATATGTGCCGATTGAGGACAGAATTTATCAACGAGGATTCTCCATCCCCCTCCTGAAATGTGTCGAGGAAAGCAAAGTCCCTGAAATCCTCCAAGAGATCCATGAGGGCATCAACGCACAACACTTGGGAGGGAGATCACTGGCACATAAAGCCCTGTAGGCAGGATATTACTGGTCGACCATGCAGCACGATGCCAAGGAGCATGTCCAAAAATGTGACCGGTGTCAGCGCCACGAGGACATGCACTTAGCACCCCCCCCAACGAGTTGAAAACTCTATCCTCGCCTTGGCCCTTCGCCTGGTGGGGGATGGACATACTCGTCCCCTTTACTACGGGGTCTTATCAAAACAAATTTCTGATCATGGTCGTCGACTACTTCACCAAGTGGATTGAAGCCGAAGCCCTCGCCAAGATCACAACCTTCAATATACTTCGCTTCTATAAAAGGAATGTCCTCGCACGATTCGGAGTACCCCAAGCCCTCGTGACCAACAATGGGACACAATTTACGAACAGGAAGTTCCAGGACTTCGTCACCAAATTAGGCACAAAGAAACACTTCACGTCGGTCGAGCATCCTCGGACCAATGGACAAGCGGAGGCCGCGAACAGGGTGATCTTTCGTGGTCTGAAGCGAAGGCTGGGTGAATCCAAGAAGAGATGGGTCGAGGAGCTAGGTAGCGTGCTCTGGGCCTACAGAACAACACCACATTCCACCACTGGGGAAACCCCTTTCCGACTAGCCTACAAAACCGAGCCGGTGATACCAGTAGAAATCAGAGAACCTTCCAGACGAACGGAAGCTCCCCTTGACGAGGATATGAACGACGAAGTCTTAAGAGAAGAGCTCGATCTGGTCGAAGAAATACAGTCAGGAGCAGCTCTCCGCGAGGCCTCGCTGAAATAACAAATAACCTTGCACCACGATGCTAAGGTCATAAAGTGCGACTTCCCCATTGGCAGCTTGGTCCTACGCAGAAACCAGAAAGATTCACGCGAAGGAAAGCTGGCCGCAAACTGGGAAGGACCCTATAGGGTCAAGCCAAAACGGGCACGGGAGACTACTACTTGGAAACTTTGGACAGAGAACCATTTGCTCGACCAAGGAACGCTGAAAAGCTCAAACAATGGTACAGTTAGGACCAACCTCGAGGTTGGACCAACTGCCGACGAGATCATCCCTAGCGGGGAGACGACTCGGCCACTGACGGCCAGTTTCTACTCATGGAGCGAGCAGACTCTGAGCACAACGGGGATGCCTCAATCGAGCTCTACCGTTGCCGCACCAATTAGGTAGGACACCTAGCTCGCGATGGGAACAGTCCAAGCCTATGGGATTAGTACCTCAACCGAGATCCTAGTCTCATCAACGGCGAAACCACTTCGCCCTCCCTGACAAGTCTCCAAGACTGTCGAGCACAACAAGAACAAGTCAAGCAAACGTCCATTCAAATAAGCATACATAAATAAATGCGATAAGAAAATCCCAAACAAAATATTAATAACATCGGCTACAAGGCCGGAATAAGTCAGATATACATTAGAGGGGTTGTGCCCAACAAACATTACATCAAAAAGGCACGCAGGCCCACAAAATACATGTACATTCAAAAAAGTCAAACTAAACAACCTCACTATCACCCTCCGGGGAGACCACCTCGCCGTTGACGACCATATGGAGCAGACCCATTCCCTCAGTTTGCAGCTGGACGTCAGAATTAAGAGCCTTCAGCTGCTCCAAAGCAGCATTAAAGCCAAACTCAGCTGCCCCCAGGTTGTCCTCCCTGAGGAGAAGGATCCTCTCAATCAGGTCCTTCTTCGTCGTCAAGGCCTTCTCGTCGTCGGTCTCGTCTTCGCCCACTGCCGACGACCCCTCCAGCTCAGCCATCCTTGCCTTCAAGCGAGCATTTTCATCATTGACTCTCTTCACCTCCTCCTTCATTTGGGCCACTTCTTTTTGGAGCAAAATTTTGGCCTCCTGGTGACCTTGCAGCTTCTTCAGCTCATTATATATCTCCACGTTCTCACACTCTAAGTCATTGATCCTAGTCTTGGCCTCCTTGAACTCGGAGCAATGAACTACCTCTGTATCTCCAAGGGCCAGCGCCGCCTCCAATATCCTGATCATACCGGCTACGTCCTGGCAGAGGAACTTCCTCCGCGCCTGAGGGTCGGCGGACAGAATCACTGAGGCATCGAGTCCCAGGACGACGATGGAGCTCTCCTCATCAAACATCTTCCCCTGTAGATAGCAGGCAGGCAACACAAGCTTCCCTCCAGGAGAACCACCCGAGCAGCCCCCAGGAGAGGTTCCAATATCATCCCGCTTCCTCTTGTAGGATGCGTCTGGAGTTGGTGGTATGGAAGTCGTCCCCAGAATAGGGCCAGCGCCAGACACAAACTTCTCCAGCGTTGCCTGCTGCTTGGCTGCTCCAGCTTTGGGCATCGGAGGCACCTTCTTCTGGACTTTGGCTGCCTGGGACCTCATCAAACGCTCCCTCATGTCGGCCATTTTTTCTGTGAACACAAAAAGACAAAAGTTAGCAGATAGAAGCTTAACAAATACGGGCACAAGAGCATGTTATACCAAGAAGCTGGAAGGCCACGTCATCGTTTTCAAACTCAAGGAGAGCCTTAGTGGTGATATAGCGGCCTGCTCGAATAGGCTCCCCATCATCCCCGAGCAGCTCTTTACTGTCCCTGTCCACCACGAAGGCCGGACTGAAGCTCTCCATGTAGGCATGAAGCACCCGGTAGGACTCCTTGTCCCCCTCACTGAGCTTCTCGTGCTTTACAAGGAACTGGTCAGTCCTATATCTGAAGTGAGCGTACACCCACTCCAAGGGGAACTTAGATACGGGCTTCTCAACTTGCCGAACATCAATGGTCACCGTCTCGAGCGTAGATATAGACCTTTTAGCCGCTTCGGAGACATGCTTCATGACAAGGAACCTGTCCTTGAAGTTTCGAATAGACTCTGAGTACGGCCAGAAGAACCTGCTCTGTTGTTTAAAGGACACTTAACTTTGCTTCGAGCCCGTAGTGCTTTGTTGGAGTTGGAAGATGCAAAAGAAGAGATCTACGGTTGCCCCGACATGTAAGTAGCGACACACTAGCTCGAAAGCACGTATGAACGCCAGTGCATTTGGGTGGAGTTGAGCGGGGCACAACTCTAAGTGACAAAAAAGGGCCTCCTGGAAGTCAGTGAAAGGCAGCCAAAACTTAGCCTCCACAAAGGCAAACTCATACATGGAGACCCGCATCCTCGGATAGATCGAGCAGATCCTGTCATTTTCAGTCGGACAGATGACCCTCCATTGCACGGACGCATCCTCGGCCCGATCTTCCAGGTAAGGGAACTCTCGAACCTCTTCCTCAGTAAATGTTGACTTGGTCGACAGTGGCTTGTGGGCAATCCATTTTAGGTCCCCCCTCGCAACCTGGACGTTGGCATATTCGACGGTCTACTTCGTCTCCTCTTGCACGACTTGGGCGTCGGGCATGACTTCTTCACGAGGATCAGCCATTTTCACCTGAAAAGTGGAGGAAGAAAAATTGAATTCGACGACTAAGTTCAAATCCACCCTTCCACCACTAGTCAAGTGAAAGGGCGAGGAAGAAGTCGAGGACAACCTTGAGCCCACTTTGACTGCGACTTAACACAATGACACTGTCCCCCTACGACGGGGGCGAGTCTCCATGACTTAACGAAAGGACTTGAGCTCTCAACAAAGCATGCTCATCGCGCAAAGCCAGAGCTTCGCGTCGAACAGGTCTAGTGCCCGACTACAAACCTGAAACTAATCCTAACCAGAATCTAGGAGAATCTACACCAAAAATCCAACGTTCATTCCACGCTCTTCATTTTCTTCGTGTTCTTCATAAATTTCTAGAAATTCATATGTTCATCGAAGAACACATGAATCTTTAACCGGAAAACTCATAAGTCGTCGGGGAATTCATGAGGAACACCCAGAAAATGAAGAACACCATGAGAAATGCAAAAAAAACACGAAGAACTTACTTGGATTGAAGATGAAGGTTGGGACGAAGACGATGAAGATCAACGGCGGCGAAGAGAAGCTCCGGCGAGAAGATAAGTTGCAGAGCAAAAGGGTTGAGAAGAGAAATTCATGAAGTGTACAAATGAGTCCCCTCTCCCCCCTTTTTATAAGCATTTGCTCGTGGGGAAGCGCAAAGGCCATCATTGCCTAGGCGACTCTAGGTCTGACATGGGCTGCATGTTCACCACGTGTCAAAAGGAATCTTCGTTTGGCATTCCCAAAGGTAAACGTTACATGCACCAAGTCTCTTGCTATCCCGTGAGCACATCTCCTCGCTGACGCACGCACCTCACATCTTCACCAAAAATCCCTGACATAAAAACGCCACTCTGGCGAGCATATTCACAAAAGCCTGCTCTACAAAAAAACAACCTTTTCACAAGATGCTCCCCGAACACCAACAGCTGATCGGGCAAGTCAAAGCACCAGCACCGACCACCTCTACTTTGGCGAAGGCGAATGGCTTGTCCCCAAATGCTATCCAAAGGTAATTGTTCAAATGGCTACCTTATGTCCTCACTCTTCACCAGAGCAAGGACTTGGGGGGCTCCTGTTCTGGACTGGGCAGGCGTTGTGCCCCCAGAAGGGCAAGGCCCAACCCAATCCAGCCATTGGCCAGGCCCAATAGCCAAGAACTAGCCGTTGGGCAGAAACTAGCCATTGGGCAGAAACTAGCCGTTGGGCATGTCCCCCTCATTCGCTAAATAATTCACGTGACCAACTGTCTCCCCGGATCTCACGGAGACCGTTGGACCAGGTCAGAGGGCCACGCGCCTTGCCCTCCACCTGGCAGTCTCTCATTAGTCGACCAGGCGCTTTGATCGCATGAGAGACCTTGGCCCCGCGCTGGGGATTCCTCTATAAATACCCTCTCACTTGAGAGGGACAGGTATTCAATATCCAATACTTGAAACCTTGTACTTGCTTTTCTCTCTTTTGACCAAACGCTTACTTTGGCATCGGAGTACCTTGCAGGCACCACCCCCCTTATTCTCTCCTACAAACATCATCACTTGTCCTACGCGAAGGCCATAACGATCCAGTCTAATCACCTCCGATCATATATATATATATATATATATATATATATATATATATATATATATATATATATATATATATATATATTACATCAGGAAAATCACTTTAAATCCAGAAAGTCCACTCACTCAAACATAAATCAAAAAAAGAAAAGAAAAGGAAAAATCAAATATATTTTCACCATATATTAAATCGGGAAAGGAATGGAAGATAATGAAAACTATGAATGAGAGAGTGAAAGAAGAAACTATTACAAATGAAACCACTACAAAATTTCTAACAAATTAAGAAACTACAATAGAGATTCAAAAAGGCTGAACCTTTAAGGATGAACATGAGTGAATGTTTCATCAACCATCACGCTCGATCTGTGGTCCATGTTGACAGCTCGAACGAAAAGAAAAGGGTAATTTAAAAGAGAATACAACCATAGCAGGACGACGACAGTGTATGATTTTAGGGAAGAGGAAGAGGAGAAGAGAGAAATAGAGACGAGGGTAGCGGAATAGGGTTTCGTGGGGAAGAGAGGTGAGAGAAAATGGGAGACAGACAGAGAAGTGTGGGAAATGAAAAAAGGTTTGAATTCAGAGAGAGTTTTAGCGTGGGATGGGGGAAAAGCAATTTTTTAGGATAGCCAAAGGATGAACGACACATGTCAGCTCAAAAGACTGTTTGCAGTGTATTATTTGTGTCATTTGTTAGTTACAGAAATATCTTTTTAGTAGTGCAAATAAATTTTAGTGTAAAGGAAAAATGGTAAAGTTAGGCAATTGAATTTTGAATGGTTGATTGTAGATGAGCTTTATGTTTTTTAAATAACTTTTAACTATATTTTGTGGGTCATCCAATTGTTAAACAATAAACACACTTGACTTGTTTTCTTTTGGATTTTGCCATTAGAGACAAGGTTGTCAAAATCACGATTTAAAATCTAAATTCTATATATTTCACGTTTTTAGGTCAATATTTTGGGTTAAATCGCAGATAAAAATGTTTTTATATAAAATTATATCCTGAGACGATTTTATAAGATTTAAGTCACTATGAAATTGTGAAATCGTGTAAAATCGTCTGATTTTACTCTTTGACCCAATTTTACCTTTTCTTTGTCTCATTTTAAAAAGTCCATTTTATATTTTGCCCCATGAAAATTTCTCCCACTTTTTTTATTTATTTATTCACATTCAACGATTTCTCACATGCTTTGTTGATATTGGATTTGATGATGAATTTCTAACTACCTTAGATGGACATTGTAATGCCCCAGTTTTAGTTATTTTTATTTAATCGAGTCGTTTTAATTATTTTTATTATTATATTATTTTATTTCTGACTTTTATTTGAAAATATGTTATTTTTATCGTGATTATATTTTGCCGCGTTTTGGGAACGGTTGCGAGATATTTGAGTGTAGGGGTATTTTGGTCTTTTGTCGGGTAGATATTATATTTTTCATAGAAATAGAAATAGAAAGAGAGAAAAGTAGAAAGAAAAGAAAAATAGAGAGAAAAGAGAAGAAGAAAAAGGAGAAGAGAAAGAGAAGAGGAAAAAGAAGAAAAAAGAGGAAAAACTTGTGGATTTAGGAACCGATTCAACCGACTTTTCAAACGCGATTTAATCGGGTAAGGGTGTGAAACTCGATTATACTATGATTGTGTATGATTATGTATGTTTGTGTGGAAGTTTTATTGGTTTTTCAAATATAGGTCGAAATGAGATAAACGAGTAGAAATCGATGTTTTCACGGTCGGAAATCGATATAAACTGTATTGTATGATCACACTGTGTGTATGAACAATCGTTGATGTTTGTTTTGCTGTTGGAATTGAGTTTGGGTGAAAAATAGGATTTTTGGGGTTGGAATTTTCGAAGGGGGATTTTTCTGAAAATCGCAGAGCCCGCTCAGCGCGCTCCTGAAAAAATGCAATCTCACGAGTCAGAGCGGAGCCCGCTCAGCGCGCTCGGAGCCTGCTCAGCGCGGTCTGGGACTTCAAAAATTTTATCTGTTTTCTAAATTTCGTAACTTTTGATCCGTAACTCGGATCGGGACGTTCTTTACACCATTGGAAAGCTTATGAAATGTTCTTTCTTATAAAAATGGGTTTTGAGATTGTTGGCCGATTTAATTATGTCGGGAATTGGGAATAGTATCATTTTGTCGACTTTTGTCGTTTTAATTGTGTGAATTTGATGTGTATCATGCAATGTGCTGTCGATATGAATGTTGTATGACTTGTGTGATGTGGTGTGATGAGAATGCATGTGATACATGTTGGGATGATGATTTGTGGCCTAAGGGCAAGAAAATGCTATGTGTGATACTTGATGATATATGCATGATTATGGATGTGTATATGTGTGCATTTGAATGTCATGAATCATTGTATGCCAAGCATCTTGATATGCATGTTGGTGATGTCGTGTTCCCTTGTGGGGTGTGAGTGACGAATCGATTCTAGAGGGAATCCGCTATAACATCGTGCGCCTTATACAAAGAGGACTGAAAGTGATGATTATAAACGATCGTGCGCCTTATACAAAGAGGACCGAAAGCGGTCAGATTGTGCGCCTTATATAAAGAGGACTGAAAGCGATCCATAAACGTCATGCGCCTTATACCAAGAAGACCGAAAGCGACGGGGAACATCGTGTGCCCGATGGGGAGTTACATTAAGTAACAAGCGATGGTTCCAATAGTTCCTGAGTGAACTAGTTTTGAGAATGATGGATGGATGGTACCGCATATGCATAGCATAGAGTCGTTGTGTCAGTCTCTGTGCATTTGTATAAATCATGAATATGATTGATTATGTGTGAGAATTGTGAATGGATGCATTATGTGTGGAAAACCATGAATGGATTGATTGTGTGTGGAATTATGGATGAAATTGATGAGTTGATATATGTGTATATGTTGGTGATGTTTGTATTGTGCATGGTTGATATACCTTGGTGATGGATATATGAAATATACATTGTGTTGTTTTGTGTTTGAATTCTGATGTAAGTTGTGGTGAGAATATTTTTACATGTGTATTTTGGTGTTATTATATAATTGTATGCAATTATATTATGGTTGTGTTTCTCACCCTTCTGCTATTTTTAATGCTCTATGAGGCATTGCAGATTAGATGCTGGAGGTCTTTTTGTGAAGCTTAGGTCTTCATTCTTTTGTCAGTCGGCTCTGATATGTAGCACCGGGTAGTCGGGGAGATCGAGTGTGATTATTTGTATTATGTATGCATGTATCTTTTGGATTACACATGTATGAAGTTGTATATGACAGACAAACTCTTTTTGTGATATATATATATATATATATATATATATATATATATATATATATATAAGATTCAGTACAGATC
Source organism: Lathyrus tuberosus (assembly GCA_022829125.1). Taxonomy (NCBI): domain Eukaryota; kingdom Viridiplantae; phylum Streptophyta; class Magnoliopsida; order Fabales; family Fabaceae; genus Lathyrus; species Lathyrus tuberosus. The sequence continues at coordinate 897,262 of JALAZF010000592.1, forward strand.
TTCCGCATTTATTTTGTACCTGAATTATGGGTGTTATGAACTAAGTTCCTTTGTTATTTGCTACCTGGGAATGTTGCATATCTTTTTGAGCAGGTTTATATGTATTTGTTTCAATTGATGTGACCCCTCGGTCTATGCCGAGAATGTTTTAAATATACTCTGATGAAATTTTGAATTTTTGTTACCGCTTTAGTTTTGGGGGTAGGCTGACTAAATCGGCGCATTTCATTCCGATTGACATCAGTTTTTCTTTGGAGAGGTTGGCGGAGATTTAAATCAGTGTGATTGTGAAATTACATGGTGTTCCATTGAGCATTGTTTCAGATCGAGATCCGAGGTTTACCTCAAGATTTTGGGAAGTTTACAAAAGGCGTTGGGTTCTAAGTTGAGATTGAGTTCGGCTTATCATCCTCAGACGTATGGACAGACAGAGAGAACAATTCAGTCGTTGGAAGATTTGTTACGAGCTTGTGTTCTTGAACAAGGTGGTGTGTGGGATAGTTATCTTGCGTTGGTTGAATTCACGTATAATAATAGTTTCCATTCGAGTATTGGAATAGCACGGTTTGAAGCGTTGTATGGAAGAAGATGTCGAACACCGTTGTGTTGGCACGAATCTGGTGAGAGTTCGGTGGTTGGACCGGAGTTAGTGCAACAGACTACGGACAAGGTGAAACTTATTCGTGAGAAAATGAAGGTTGCTCAGAGTAGGCAGAAGATTTATCATGATCGAAGGCGGAAAGATCTTGAGTTTCAAGAGGGTGATCATGTATTTTTGAGAGTTACGCCGATAACGGGTGTTGGTCGTGCATTAAAGTTGAAGAAGCTTACTTCTCGGTTTATTGGTCCTTACCAGATATCCGCGAGAGTGGGTGTTGTGGCTTATAGGGTGGAGTTGCCGCCGAGTCTGTCGAATTTGCATGATGTGTTCCATGTTTCACAGCTTCGGAAGTATGTTCTGGATCCTTCGCATGTGATTCCGATGGATGAGGTGGAGGTAAGGGAGAACCTTACGGTTGAGGCATTACCGGTTAGGATTTAGGATCGCGAGTTGAAGCGGTTAAGAGGCAAGGATATTGCACTTGTGAAAGTAGCGTGGGGAGGCGCTGCTGAGGGCAATTTGACTTGGGAGTTAGAGAGTCGGATGCGGGAGTCGTATCCGGAGTTGTTCGTCTCAGGTAATATTTTCGAGGACGGAAATTTCTAAGTGGGGGAGAGTTGTAACGCCCCAGTTTTAGTTATTTTTATTTAATAGAGTAGTTTTAATTATTTTTATTATTATATTATTTTATTTCTGACTTTTATTTGAAAATATGTTATTTTTCATCGTGATTATATTTTGCCGTGTTTTGGAAACGGTTGCGAGATATTTGAGTGTAGGTGTATTTTGGTCTTTTGTCAGGTAGATATTATATTTTTCATAGAAATAGAAATAGAAAGAGAGAAAAGTAGAAAGAAAAGAAAAATAGAGAGAAAAGAGAAGAAGAAAAAGGAGAAGAGAAAGAGAAGAGGAAATAGAAGAAAAAAGAGGAAAAACTTGTGGATTTAGGAACCGATTCAACCGACTTTTCAAACGCGATTTAATCGGGTAAGGGTGCGAAACTCGATTATACTATGATTGTGTATGATTATGTATGTTTGTGTGGAAGTTTTATTGGTTTTTCAAATATAGGCCGAAATGAGATAAACGAGTAGAAATCGATGTTTCCACGGTCAGAAATCGATATAAACTGTATTGTATGATCACACTGTGTGTATGAACAATCGTTGATGTTTGTTTTGCTGTTGGAATTGAGTTTGGGTGAAAAATAGGATTTTTGGGTTGGAATTTTCGAAGGGGGATTTTTCTGAAAATCGCAGAGCCCGCTCAGCGCGCAGATGCCCGCTCAGCGCGCTCCTGAAAAAATGCAATCTCACGAGTCAGAACGGAGCCTGCTCAGCGCGGTCTGGGACTTCAAAAAATTTATCTGTTTTCTAAATTCCGTAACTTTTGATCCGTAACTCAGATCGGGACGTTCTTTATACCATTGGAAAGCTTATGAAATGTTCTTAATTATAAAAATGGGTTTTGAGATTGTTGGCCGATTTAATTATGTCAGGAATTGGGAATAGTGTCGTTTTGTCGACTTTTGTCGTTTTAATTGTGTGAATTTGATGTGTATCATGCAATGTGTTGTTGATATGAATGTTGTATGACTTGTGTGCTGTGGTGTGATGAGAATGCATGTGATATATGTTGGGATGATGATTTGTGGCCTAAGGGTAAGAAAATGCTATGTGTGATATTTTATGATATATGCATGATTATGGATGTGTATATGTGTGCATTTGAATGTCATGAGTCATTGTATGCCAAGCATCATGATATGCATGTTGGTGATGTCGTGTGCCCTTGTGGGGTGTGAGCGACGAATTAATTCCAGAGGGAATCTGCTATAACATCGTGCGCCTTATACAAAGAGGATTGAAACCGATGATTATAGACGATCGTGCGCCTTATACAAAGAGGACCGAAAGCGATCGGATCGTGCACCTTATACAAAGAGGACTGAAAGCGATCCATAAATGTCATGCACCTTATACCAAGAGGACCGAAAGCGACGGGGAACATCGTGTGCCCGACGGGGAGTTACATTAAGTAACAAGCGATGGTTCCAATAGTTCCTGAGTGAACTAGTGTTGAGAATGATGGATGGATGGTACCGCATATGCATTGCATAGAGTCGTTGTGTCGGTCTCTGTGCATTTGTATAAATCATGAATATGATTGATTATGTGTGAGAATTGTGAATGGATGCATTATGTATGGAAAACCATGAATGGATTGATTGTGTATGGAATTATAGATGAAATTGATGAGTTGATATATGTGTATATGTTGGTGATGTTTGTATTGTGCATGGTTGATATACCTTGGTGATGGATATATGAAATATACATTGTGTTGTTTTGTGTTTGAATTCTGATGTAAGTTGTGGTGAGAATATTTTTACATGTGTATTTTGGTGTTATTATATAATTGTATGCAATTATTTTATGGTTGTGTTTCTCACCCTTCTGCTGTTTTTAATGCTCTATGAGGCATTGCAGATTAGATGCTGGAGGTCTTTTGTGAAGCTTAGGTCTTCATTCTTTTGTCGGTCGGCTCTGATATGTAGCACCGGGTAGTCGGGGAGATCGAGTGTGATTATTTGTATTATGTATGCATGTATCTTTTGGATTACACATGTATGAAGTTGTATATGACAAACAAACTCTTTTTGTGATATATATATATATATGAGATTCAGTACAAATCTTTCGCTTTTATTTTGTACCTGAATTATGGGTGTTATGAACTAAGTTCCTTTGTTATTTGCTACCTGAGAATGTTGCATATCTTTTTGAGCAGGTTTATGTGTATTTGTTTCAATTGATGTGACCCCTCGGTCTATGCCGAGAATATTTTAAATATACTCTGATGAAATTTTGAATTTTTGTTACCGCTTTAGTTTTGGGGGTATTACATTAAGTGGTATCAGAGCCAGTATGTGTCAGTTTGTGTCAGTCCTTGTTGGTCTTTGTGGTTCGGTGAGCTGTTTGTTTAACCATAGTTGCTGTTATTGGAAATGAACAGAATATGGCTGGTAGGAATGATGCTGCTTTGGCTGCTGCTATGCAAGCTATGGCTCGGGCTGTGCAGGGTGCACCGAATGCTGCTGGTAATGATGAGTTCAGGAAGAATAAACCGCCTATCTTCAAAGGAAGATATGATCCTGATGGTGAGCAGATTTGGCTTAAAGAGATTGAAAGGATCTTCCGAGTGATGGATTGTGCTGAGGATCAGAAGGTGAGACTGGGTACTCACATGTTGCTAGAAGAAGCTGATGATTGATGGGTTAGTACACGTCATGTGTTGGAAGCTGCAGAGGAGGAGATCACTTGGGCTCTATTTAGCATTGAGTTTCTGAGGAAGTGTTTTCCTGAATATGTAAGAGGAAAGAAGGAAATTGAGTTATTGGAGTTTAAACAAGGTAGTATGTCTGTTGTTGATTATACTGTTAAGTTTGTGGAGCTTGTGCAGTTTTATCCTCATTATGCGGAAGCTACTGCAGAGTTTTCTAAGTGTGTGAAGTTTGAGAATGGATTGCGTCCTGAGATAAAGTAGGCAATCGGTTATCAGAGGATTCGAAGGTTTTCAGACTTGGTGGATTGTTGTAGGATTTTTGAAGAGGATAGTAAGGCTCGTTCTACTCACTATTAGAGTGTGAGCGAGAGGAAAGGGAAGCAACAGTTTCGTAGTGGTCCTTATGTGACACCAGCTGATAAGGGTAGGCAAATGGGGAATTTTGAGAGAAGGCCAAGTGGAGAAGGTATGTCTAATTCTTTGAAATGTTACAGATGTGGTGAAGTAGGACATCGTCAGTTCGAATGTAGGAAGGATTTGAGGAAGTGTTCTAATTGTGGAGGTTTAGGACATGTAGCAGCTGAGTGCAAGAGGAAGAATGTGGCGAAGTGTTTCAATTGTGGTGAACCTGGTCATATTAGCACAAAGTGTCCGAAACCAAAGCAAGCTCCAGCTGGTGGGAAAGTTTTTGCCTTGGCGGGAACTCAGACTACAAGTGCAGACCGTCTGATCAGAGGTACTTATTTTATTAATAGTACGCCTTTAGTTGCTATTATTGATACTGGAGCGACTCATTTGTTTATTTCGTCTGAGTGCGCGAAGCGTTTGAATCCTTTGTTGTCTTCGATGGATGGAGAGATGGTTATTGATACTCCAGCAATGGGGGCAGTAACTACTTCTTTGGTTTGTTTAAGTTGTCCTTTGACCATTTATGGTAAAAACTTTGAGATGGATTTGGTGTGTTTGCCGTTGGAGGGTTTAGATGTGGTTTTGGGAATGAATTGGCTACAATTCAATCGGGTTCATATTGATTGTTATCATAAGTTGGTGAGGTTTCCTTCTCTTGAGGAAGACGAAGACTCGAGTTTCTTATCTACCAAAGAGTTGAAGATACTTTTGGCGGATGAAGCTCAGTTGTTTGGGTTGTTTGCATTGTTGACTGTGGATAGTCAAGTTTCGCTTGATGTGTTTCCTCTTGTGTGTGAGTTTCCTGAAGTATTTCCTAAGGATATTTCAGACTTGCCGCCAGAAAGAGAGGTGGAGTTTTCTATAGATCTAGTTCCTGGTACTAGACCTGTATCGATGGCACCATATCGTATGTCAGCATCTGAGTTGGTTGAGTTAAAGAAGCAATTGAATGAATTGTTAGAGAAGAGGTTTGTAAGACCTAGTGTGTCGCCTTGGGGTGCTCCAGTTCTTTTGGTGAAAAAGAAAGATGGAAGTATGCGATTGTGTATTGATTATCGCCAGTTGAATAAAGTGACGATTAAGAATAAGTATCCTCTTCCAAGAATTGATGATCTGGTGGATCAGTTGGTTGGTGCTTGTGTGTTTAGTAAGATTGATTTGAGATCGGGGTATCATCAAATTAGGGTGAAAGAGGAAGATATTCAGAAGACGGCTTTTAGGACACGTTACGGTCAGTATGAATATTCGGTGATGCCGTTCGGGGTTTCTAATGCGCCAGGCGTGTTTATGGAGTACATGAATCGTATTTTCCACGAGCATTTGGATCATTTTGTTGTTGTGTTTATTGATGACATATTAATTTATTCTAAGTCCCGTGAGGAACATGCGGAACATTTGTGCATTGTGTTGCAGGTTTTGAAGGAAAGGAAACTTTTTGCCAAGTTGTCCAAGTGTGAATTCTGGTTGTCGGAAGTGAGTTTTCTTGGGCACGTGATTTCAGGTAATGGTATTGTTGTGGATCCATCTAAAGTAGAGGCAGTTCTACAATGGGAGGCTCCGAGATCTGTTACTGAAATTAGAAGCTTTTTGGGTTTAGCCGGATATTATCGAAGGTTCATTGAAGGTTTTTCTAAGTTAGCACATCCATTGACCCATTTGACTTGTAAAGGTCAAGCGTTCATTTGGGATATTCGGTGTGAGGAAAGTTTTAATGAGCTGAAGAGAAGATTGACGACAGCTCCGATTTTGATCTTGCCGAATCCTACTGAACCGTTTGTGGTGTATTGTGATGCGTCTTTGATTGGTTTAGGTGAAGTGTTGATGCAAGGAGGTAAGGTTGTGCCTTATGCTTCGAGGCAATTGAGGATTCATGAGAAAAATTATCCTACTTATGATCTTGAATTAGCGGCTGTGGTTTTTGTGTTGAAAATTTGGAGGCATTATCTCTACGGTGCAAGATTCGAAGTCTTTAGTGATCATAAAAGTTTGAAATACTTGTTTGATCAGAAAGAGTTGAATATGAGGCAACGTAGATGGTTGGAATTTTTGAAGGACTATGATTTTAGCTTGAATTACCATCCGGGTAAAGCTAATGTGGTAGCCGATGCGTTAAGCCGGAAATTGTTGCATATGTCTGTTTTGATGGTTAAGGAGTGGGAACTTTTGGAAGCGTTTAGAGATTTGAGTTTGGTGTGTGAATTGACGTCAGACAGTGTGAGGCTTGGTATGTTGAAGGTTACTAATGATTTTCTGTTGACCGTTAGCGAGAAACAGAAGTTGGATGTGAAATTTGTGGATTTGATGACGGTTGGGGATAAAAGTGAAAATGAGGACTTTAAAGTGGATGATAAAGGTGTTTTGAGGTTCCAAGGTAGAATTTGTATTCCCGATGATGCGGATTTGAAAAAGATGATTTTAGAGGAAGGACACCGGAGTAGTTTGAGTATACATCTGGGAGCTAATAAGATGTATCAGGATTTGAAGAAGATCTTTTGGTGGTCTGGATTAAAGAGAGATGTGGCTCAGTTTGTGTATTCATGTTTGACGTGTCAGAAGTCTAAGGTATAACATCTGAAGCCTAGTGGATTCTTGCAACCGTTGGATATTCCTGAGTGGAAATGGGATAGCATTTCTATGGACTTTGTGACAGGGTTGCCAAACACTCAGCGGGGACATAATGCGATTTGGGTAGTTGTGGATAGGCTGACTAAATCGGCGCATTTCATTCCGATTGACATCAGTTTTTCTTTGGAGAGGTTGGCGGAGATTTAAATCAGTGTGATTGTGAAATTACATGGTGTTCCATTGAGCATTGTTTCAGATCGAGATCCGAGGTTTACCTCAAGATTTTGGGAAAGTTTACAAAAGGCGTTGGGTTCTAAGTTGAGATTGAGTTCGGCTTATCATCCTCAGACGTATGGACAGACAGAGAGAACAATTCAGTCGTTGGAAGATTTGTTACGAGCTTGTGTTCTTGAACAAGGTGGTGTGTGGGATAGTTATCTTGCGTTGGTTGAATTCACGTATAATAATAGTTTCCATTCGAGTATTGGAATAGCACGGTTTGAAGCGTTGTATGGAAGAAGATGTCGAACACCGTTGTGTTGGCACGAATCTGGTGAGAGTTCGGTGGTTGGACCGGAGTTAGTGCAACAGACTACGGACAAGGTGAAACTTATTCGTGAGAAAATGAAGGTTGCTCAGAGTAGGCAGAAGATTTATCATGATCGAAGGCGGAAAGATCTTGAGTTTCAAGAGGGTGATCATGTATTTTTGAGAGTTACGCCGATAACGGGTGTTGGTCGTGCATTAAAGATGAAGAAGCTTACTTCTCGGTTTATTGGTCCTTACCAGATATCTGCGAGAGTGGGTGTTGTGGCTTATAGGGTGGCGTTGCCGCCGAGTCTGTCGAATTTGCATGATGTGTTCCATGTTTCACAGCTTCGGAAGTATGTTCTGGATCCTTCGCATGTGATTCCGATGGATGAGGTGGAGGTAAGGGAGAACCTTACGGTTGAGGCATTACCGGTTAGGATTTTGGATCGCGAGTTGAAGCGGTTAAGAGGCAAGGATATTGCACTTGTGAAAGTAGCGTGGGGAGGCGCTGCTGAGGGCAATTTGACTTGGGAGTTAGAGAGTCGGATGCGGGAGTCGTATCCGGAGTTGTTCGTCTCAGGTAATATTTTCGAGGACGGAAATTTCTAAGTGGGGGAGAGTTGTAACGCCCCAGTTTTAGTTATTTTTATTTAATAGAGTAGTTTTAATTATTTTTATTATTATATTATTTTATTTCTGACTTTTATTTGAAAATATGTTATTTTTCATCGTGATTATATTTTGCCGTGTTTTGGAAACGGTTGCGAGATATTTGAGTGTAGGTGTATTTTGGTCTTTTGTCAGGTAGATATTATATTTTTCATAGAAATAGAAATAGAAAGAGAGAAAAGTAGAAAGAAAAGAAAAATAGAGAGAAAAGAGAAGAAGAAAAAGGAGAAGAGAAAGAGAAGAGGAAATAGAAGAAAAAAGAGGAAAAACTTGTGGATTTAGGAACCGATTCAACCGACTTTTCAAACGCGATTTAATCGGGTAAGGGTGCGAAACTCGATTATACTATGATTGTGTATGATTATGTATGTTTGTGTGGAAGTTTTATTGGTTTTTCAAATATAGGCCGAAATGAGATAAACGAGTAGAAATCGATGTTTCCACGGTCAGAAATCGATATAAACTGTATTGTATGATCACACTGTGTGTATGAACAATCGTTGATGTTTGTTTTGCTGTTGGAATTGAGTTTGGGTGAAAAATAGGATTTTTGGGTTGGAATTTTCGAAGGGGGATTTTTCTGAAAATCGCAGAGCCCGCTCAGCGCGCAGATGCCCGCTCAGCGCGCTCCTGAAAAAATGCAATCTCACGAGTCAGAACGGAGCCTGCTCAGCGCGGTCTGGGACTTCAAAAAATTTATCTGTTTTCTAAATTCCGTAACTTTTGATCCGTAACTCAGATCGGGACGTTCTTTATACCATTGGAAAGCTTATGAAATGTTCTTAATTATAAAAATGGGTTTTGAGATTGTTGGCCGATTTAATTATGTCGGGAATTGGGAATAGTGTCGTTTTGTCGACTTTTGTCGTTTTAATTGTGTGAATTTGATGTGTATCATGCAATGTGTTGTTGATATGAATGTTGTATGACTTGTGTGCTGTGGTGTGATGAGAATGCATGTGATATACGTTGGGATGATGATTTGTGGCCTAAGGGTAAGAAAATGCTATGTGTGATATTTTATGATATATGCATGATTATGGATGTGTATATGTGTGCATTTGAATGTCATGAGTCATTGTATGCCAAGCATCATGATATGCATGTTGGTGATGTCGTGTGCCCTTGTGGGGTGTGAGCGACGAATTAATTCCAGAGGGAATCTGCTATAACATCGTGCGCCTTATACAAAGAGGATTGAAACCGATGATTATAGACGATCGTGCGCCTTATACAAAGAGGACCGAAAGCGATCGGATCGTGCACCTTATACAAAGAGGACTGAAAGCGATCCATAAATGTCATGCACCTTATACCAAGAGGACCGAAAGCGACGGGGAACATCGTGTGCCCGACGGGGAGTTACATTAAGTAACAAGCGATGGTTCCAATAGTTCCTGAGTGAACTAGTGTTGAGAATGATGGATGGATGGTACCGCATATGCATTGCATAGAGTCGTTGTGTCGGTCTCTGTGCATTTGTATAAATCATGAATATGATTGATTATGTGTGAGAATTGTGAATGGATGCATTATGTATGGAAAACCATGAATGGATTGATTGTGTATGGAATTATGGATGAAATTGATGAGTTGATATATGTGTATATGTTGGTGATGTTTGTATTGTGCATGGTTGATATACCTTGGTGATGGATATATGAAATATACATTGTGTTGTTTTGTGTTTGAATTCTGATGTAAGTTGTGGTGAGAATATTTTTACATGTGTATTTTGGTGTTATTATATAATTGTATGCAATTATTTTATGGTTGTGTTTCTCACCCTTCTGCTGTTTTTAATGCTCTATGAGGCATTGCAGATTAGATGCTGGAGGTCTTTTGTGAAGCTTAGGTCTTCATTCTTTTGTCGGTCGGCTCTGATATGTAGCACCGGGTAGTCGGGGAGATCGAGTGTGATTATTTGTATTATGTATGCATGTATCTTTTGGATTACACATGTATGAAGTTGTATATGACAGACAAACTCTTTTTGTGATATATATATATATATATATATATATATATATATATATATATATATATATATATATATATATATATATATGAGATTCAGTACAAATCTTTCGCTTTTATTTTGTACCTGAATTATGGGTGTTATGAACTAAGTTCCTTTGTTATTTGCTACCTGAGAATGTTGCATATCTTTTTGAGCAGGTTTATGTGTATTTGTTTCAATTGATGTGACCCCTCGGTCTATGCCGAGAATATTTTAAATATACTCTAATGAAATTTTGAATTTTTGTTACCGCTTTAGTTTTGGGGGTATTACATTAAGTGGTATCAGAGCCAGTATGTGTCAGTTTGTGTCAGTCCTTGTTGGTCTTTGTGGTTCGGTGAGCTGTTTGTTTAACCATAGTTGCTGTTATTGGAAATGAACAGAATATGGCTGGTAGGAATGATGTTGCTTTGGCTGCTGCTATGCAAGCTATGGCTCGGGCTGTGCAGGGTGCACCGAATGCTGCTGGTAATGATGAGTTCAGGAAGAATAAACCGCCTATCTTCAAAGGAAGATATGATCCTGATGGTGCGCAGATTTGGCTTAAAGAGATTGAAAGGATCTTCCGAGTGATGGATTGTGCTGAGGATCAGAAGGTGAGACTGGGTACTCACATGTTGCTAGAAGAAGCTGATGATTGATGGGTTAGTACACGTCATGTGTTGGAAGCTGCAGAGGAGGAGATCACTTGGGCTCTGTTTAGCATTGAGTTTCTGAGGAAGTGTTTTCCTGAAGATGTAAGAGGAAAGAAGGAAATTGAGTTCTTGGAGTTTAAACAAGGTAGTATGTCTGTTGTTGATTATACTGTTAAGTTTGTGGAGCTTGTGCAGTTTTATCCTCATTATGCGGAAGCTACTGCAGAGTTTTCTAAGTGTGTGAAGTTTGAGAATGGATTGCGTCCTGAGATAAAGCAGGCAATCGGTTATCAGAGGATTCGAAGGTTTTCAGACTTGGTGGATTGTTGTAGGATTTTTGAAGAGGATAGTAAGGCTCGTTCTACTCACTATTATAGAGTGTGAGCGAGAGGAAAGGGAAGCAACAGTTTCGTAGTGGTCCTTATGTGACACCAGCTGATAAGGGTAAGTAAATGGGGAATTTTGAGAGAAGGCCAAGTGGAGGAGGTATGTCTAATTCTTTGAAATGTTACAGATGTGGTGAAGTAGGACATCGTCAGTTTGAATGTAGGAAGGATTTGAGGAAGTGTTCTAATTGTGGAGGTTTAGGACATGTAGCAGCTGAGTGCAAGAGGAAGAATGTGGCGAAGTGTTTCAATTGTGGTGAACCTGGTCATATTAGCACAAAGTGTCCGAAACCAAAGCAAGCTCCAGCTGGTGGGAAAGTTTTTGCCTTGGCGGGAACTCAGACTACAAGTGCAGAACGTCTGATCAGAGGTACTTATTTTATTAATAGTACGCCTTTAGTTGCTATTATTGATACTGGAGCGACTCATTTGTTTATTTCGTCTGAGTGCGCGAAGCGTTTGAATCTTTTGTTGTCTTCGATGGATGGAGAGATGGTTATTGATACTCTAGTAATGGGGGCAGTAACTACTTCTTTGGTTTGTTTAAGTTGTCCTTTGACCATTTATGGTAAAGACTTTGAGATGGATTTGGTGTGTTTGCCGTTGGAGGGTTTAGATGTGGTTTTGGGAATGAATTGGTTACAATTCAATCGGGTTCATATTGATTGTTATCATAAGTTTGTGAGGTTTCCTTCTCTTGAGGAAGATGAAGACTCGAGTTTCTTATCTACCAAAGAGTTGAAGATACTTTTGGCGGATGAAGCTCAGTTGTTTGGGTTATTTGCATCGTTGACTGTGGATAGTCAAGTTTCGCTTGATGTGTTTCCTCTTGTGTGTGAGTTTCCTGAAGTATTTCCTAAGGATATTTCGGACTTGCCGCCAGAAAGAGAGGTGGAGTTTTCTATAGATCTAGTTCCTGGTACTAGACCTGTATCGATGGCACCATATCGTATGTCGGCATCTGAGTTGGTTGAGTTAAAGAAGCAATTGAATGAATTGTTAGAGAAGAGGTTTGTAAGACCTAGTGTGTTGCCTTGGGGTGCTCCAGTTCTTTTGGTGAAAAAGAAAGATGGAAGTATGCGGTTGTGTATTGATTATCGCCAGTTGAATAAAGTGACGATTAAGAATAAGTATCCTCTTCCAAGAATTGATGATCTGGTGGATCAGTTGGTTGGTGCTTGTGTGTTTAGTAAGATTGATTTGAGGTCGGGGTATCATCAGATTAGGGTGAAAGAGGAAGATATTCAGAAGACGGCTTTTAGGACACGTTAATGTCAGTATGAATATTCGGTGATGCCGTTCGGGGTTTCTAATGCACCAGGCGTGTTTATGGAGTACATGAATCGTATTTTCCACGAGCATTTGGATCATTTTGTTGTTGTGTTTATTGATGACATATTAATTTATTCTAAGTCCCGTGAGGAACATGCGGAACATTTGTGCATTGTGTTGCAGGTTTTGAAGGAAAGGAAACTTTTTACCAAGTTGTCCAAGTGTGAATTCTGGATGTCGAAAGTGAGTTTTCTTGGGCACGTGATTTCAGGTAATGGTATTGTTGTGGGTCCATCTAAAGTAGAGGCAGTTCTACAATGGGAGGCTCCGAGATCTGTTACTGAAATTAGAAGCTTTTTGGGTTTAGCCGGATATTATCGAAGGTTCATTGAAGGTTTTTCTAAGTTAGCACTTCCATTGACCCATTTGACTTGTAAAGGTCAAGCGTTCATTTGGCATATTCGGTGTGAGGAAACTTTTAATGAGCTGAAGAGAAGATTGACGACAGCTCCGATTTTGATCTTGCCAAATCCTACTGAACCGTTTGTGGTGTATTGTGATGCGTCTTTGATTGGTTTAGGTGAAGTGTTGATGCAAGGAGGTAAGGTTGTGGCTTATGCTTCGAGGCAATTGAGGATTCATGAGAAAAATTATCCTACTTATGATCTTGAATTAGCGGCTGTGGTTTTTGTGTTGAAAATTTGGAGGAATTATCTCTACGGTGCAAGATTCGAAGTCTTTAGTGATCATAAAAGTTTGAAATACTTGTTTGATCAGAAAGAGTTGAATATGAGGCAACGTAGATGGTTGGAATTTTTGAAGGACTACGATTTTAGCTTGAATTACCATCCGGGTAAAGCTAATGTGGTAGCCGATGCGTTAAGCCGGAAATTGTTGCATATGTCTGTTTTGATGGTTAAGGAGTGGGAACTTTTGGAAGCGTTTAGAGATTTGAGTTTGGTGTGTGAATTGACGTCAGATAGTGTGAGGCTTGGTATGTTGAAGGTTACTAATGATTTTCTGTTGACCGTTAGCGAGAAACAGAAGTTGGATGTGAAATTTGTGGATTTGATGACGGTTGGGGATAAAAGTGAAAATGAGGACTTTAAAGTGGATGATAAAGGTGTTTTGAGGTTCCAAGGTAGAATTTGTATTCCTGATGATGCGGATTTGAAAAAGATGATTTTAGAGGAAGGACACCGGAGTAGTTTGAGTATACATCTGGGAGCTAATAAGATGTATCAGGATTTGAAGAAGATATTTTGGTGGTCTGGATTAAAGAGAGATGTGGCTCAGTTTGTGTATTCATGTTTGACGTGTCAGAAGTCTAAGGTATAACATCTGAAGCCTAGTGGATTCTTGCAACCGTTGGATATTCCTGAGTGGAAATGGGATAGCATTTCTATGGACTTTGTGACAGGGTTGCCAAACACTCAGCGGGGACATAATGCGATTTGGGTAGTTGTGGATAGGCTGACTAAATCGGCGCATTTCATTCCGATTGACATCAGTTTTTCTTTGGAGAGGTTGGCGGAGATTTAAATCAGTGTGATTGTGAAATTACATGGTGTTCCGTTGAGCATTGTTTCAGATCGAGATCCGAGGTTTACCTCAAGATTTTGGGAAAGTTTACAAAAGGCGTTGGGTTCTAAGTTGAGATTGAGTTCGGCTTATCATCCTCAGACGGATAGACAGACAGAGAGAACAATTCAGTCGTTGGAAGATTTGTTACGAGCTTGTGTTCTTGAACAAGGTGGTGTGTGGGATAGTTATCTTGCATTGGTTAAATTCACGTATAATAATAGTTTCCATTCGAGTATTGGAATAGCACGGTTTGAAGCGTTGTATGGAAGAAGATGTCGAACACCGTTGTGTTGGCACGAATCTGGTGAGAGTTCGGTGGTTGGACCGGAGTTAGTGCAACAGACTACGGACAAGGTGAAACTTATTCGTGAAAAAATGAAGGTTGCTCAGAGTAGGCAGAAGATTTATCATGATCGAAGGCGGAAAGATCTTGAGTTTCAAGAGGGTGATCATGTATTTTTGAGAGTTACGCCGATAACGGGTGTTGGTCGTGCATTAAAGTCGAAGAAGCTTACTTCTCGGTTTATTGGTCCTTACCAGATATCCGCGAGAGTGGGTGTTATGGCTTATAGGGTGGCGTTGCCGCCGAGTCTGTCGAATTTGCATGATGTGTTCCATGTTTCACAGCTTCGGAAGTATGTTCCGGATCCTTCGCATGTGATTCTGATGGATGAGGTGGAGGTAAGGGAGAACCTTACGGTTGAGGCATTACCGGTTAGGATTTTGGATCGCGAGTTGAAGCGGTTAAGAGGCAAGGATATTGCACTTGTGAAAGTAGCATGGGGAGGCGCTGCTGAGGGCAATTTGACTTGGGAGTTAGAGAGTCGGATGCGGGAGTCGTATCCGGAGTTGTTCGTCTCAGGTAATATTTTCGAGGACGGAAATTTCTAAGTGGGGGAGAGTTGTAACGCCCCAGTTTTAGTTATTTTTATTTAATCGAGTAGTTTTAATTATTTTTATTATTATATTATTTTATTTCTGACTTTTATTTGAAAATATGTTATTTTTCATCGTGATTATATTTTTCCGTGTTTTGGAAACGGTTGCGAGATATTTGAGTGTAAGTGTATTTTGGTCTTTTGTCAGGTAGATATTATATTTTTCATAGAAATAGAAATAGAAAGAGAGAAAAGTAGAAAGAAAAGAAAAATCGAGAGAAAAGAGAAGAAGAAAAAGGAGAAGAGAAAGAGAAGAGGAAATAGAAGAAAAAAGAGGAAAAACTTGTGGATTTAGGAACCGATTCAACCGACTTTTCAAACACGATTTAATCGGGTAAGGGTGCGAAACTCGATTATACTATGATTGTGTATGATTATGTATGTTTGTGTGGAAGTTTTATTGTTTTTTCAAATATAGGCCGAAATGAGATAAACGAGTAGAAATCGATGTTTCCACGGTCGGAAATCGATATAAACTGTATTGTATGATCACACTGTGTGTATGAACAATCGTTGATGTTTGTTTTGCTGTTGGAATTGAGTTTGGGTGAAAAATAGGATTTTTGGGTTGGAATTTTCGAAGGGGGGTTTTTCTGAAAATCGCAGAGCCCGCTCAGCGCGCTCCTGAAAAAATGCAATCTCACGAGTCAGAACGGAGCCTGCTCAGCGCGGTCTGGGACTTCAAAAATTTTATCTGTTTTCTAAATTCCGTAACTTTTGATCCGTAACTCAGATCGGGACGTTCTTTATACCATTGGAAAGCTTATGAAATGTTCTTTCTTATAAAACTGGGTTTTGAGATTGTTGGCCGATTTAATTATGTCGGGAATTGGGAATAGTGTCGTTTTGTCGACTTTTGTCGTTTTAATTGTGTGAATTTGATGTGTATCATTCAATGTGTTATTGATATGAATGTTGTATGACTTGTGTGCTGTGGTGTGATGAGAATGCATGTGATATATGTTGGGATGATGATTTGTGGCCTAAGGGCAAGAAAATGCTATGTGTGATATTTGATGATATATGCATGATTATGGATGTGTATATGTGTGCATTTGAATGTCATGAGTCATTGTATGCCAAGCATCATGATATGCATGTTGGTGATGTCGTGTGCCCTTGTGGGATGTGAGCGACGAATCAATTCCAGAGGGAATCCACTATAACATCGTGCGCCTTATACAAAGAGGACTGAAACCGATGATTATAGACGATCGTGCGCCTTATACAAAGAGGACCTAAAGCGATCGGATCATGCGCCTTATACAAAGAGGACTGAAAGCGATCCATAAATGTTGTGCGCCTTATACCAAGAGGACCGAAAGCGACGGGGAACATCGTGTGCCCGACGGGGAGTTACATTAAGTAACAAGCGATGGTTCCAATAGTTCCTGAGTGAACTAGTGTTGAGAATGATGGATGGATGGTACCGCATATGCATTGCATAGAGTCATTGTGTCGGTCTCTGTGCATTTGCATAAATCATGAATATGATTGATTATGTGTGAGAATTGTGAATGGATGCATTATGTATGGAAAACCATGAATGGATTGATTGTGTATGGAATTATGGATGAAATTGATGAGTTGATATATGTGTATATGTTGGTGATGTTTGTATTGTGCATGGTTGATATACCTTGGTGATGGATATATGAAATATACATTGTGTTGTTTTGTGTTTGAATTCTGATGTAAGTTGTGGTGAGAATATTTTTACATGTGTATTTTGGTGTTATTTGCTACCTGAGAATGTTGCATATCTTTTTGAGCAGGTTTATGTGTATTTGTTTCAATTGATGTGACCCCTCGGTCTATGCAGAGAATGTTTTAAATATACTCTGATGAAATTTTGAATTTTTGTTACCGCTTTTATTTTGGGGGTATTACATTAAGTGGTATCAGAGCCAGTCTGTGTCAGTTTGTGTCAGTCCTTGTTGGTCTTTGTGGTTCGGTGAGCTGTTTGTTTAACCATAGTTGTTGTTATTGGAAATGAACAGAATATGGCTGGTAGGAATGATGCTGCTTTGGCTGCTGCTATGCAAGCTATGGCTCGGGCTGTGCAGGGTGCACCGAATGCTGCTGGTAATGATGAGTTCAGGAAGAATAAACCGCCTATCTTCAAAGGAAGATATGATCCTGATGGTGCGCAGATTTGGCTTAAAGAGATTGAAAGGATCTTCCGAGTGATGGATTGTGCTGAGGATCAGAAGGTGAGACTGGGTACTCACATGTTGCTAAAAGAAGCTGATGATTGATGGGTTAGTACACGTCATGTGTTGGAAGCTGCAGAGGAGGAGATCACTTGGGCTCTGTTTAGCATTGAGTTTCTGAGGAAGTGTTTTCCTGAAGATGTAAGAGGAAAGAAGGAAATTGAGTTCTTGGAGTTTAAACAAGGTAGTATGTCTGTTGTTGATTATACTGTTAAGTTTGTGGAGCTTGTCCAGTTTTATCCTCATTATGCGGAAGCTACTGCAGAGTTTTCTAAGTGTGTGAAGTTTGAGAATGGATTGCGTCCTAAGATAAAGCATGCAATCGGTTATCAGAGGATTCGAAGGTTTTCAGACTTGGTGGATTGTTGTAGGATTTTTGAAGAGGATAGTAAGGCTCGTTCTACTCACTATTAGAGTGTGAGCGAGAGGAAAGGGAAGCAACAGTTTCGTAGTGGTCCTTATGTGACACCAGCTGATAAGGGTAAGTAAATGGGGAATTTTGAGAGAAGGCCAAGTGGAGGAGGTATGTCTAATTCTTTGAAATGTTACAGATGTGGTGAAGTAGGACATCGTCAGTTCGAATGTAGGAAGGATTTGAGGAAGTGTTCTAATTGTGGAGGTTTAGGACATGTAGCAGCTGAGTGCAAGAGGAAGAATGTGGCGAAGTGTTTCAATTGTGGTGAACCTGGTCATATTAGCACAAAGTGTCCGAAACCAAAGCAAGCTCCAGCTGGTGGGAAAGTTTTTGCCTTGGCGGGAACTCAGACTACAAGTACAGACTGTCTGACCAGAGGTACTTGTTTTATTAATAGTACGCCTTTAGTTGCTATTATTGATACTGGAGCGACTCATTCGTTTATTTCATCTAAGTGCGCGAAGCGTTTGAATCTTTTGTTGTCTTCGATGGATGGAGAGATGGTTATTGATACTCTAGCAATGGGGGCAGTAACTACTTCTTTGGTTTGTTTAAGTTGTCCTTTGACCATTTATGGTAAAGACTTTGAGATGGATTTGGTGTGTTTGCCGTTGGAGGGTTTAGATGTGGTTTTGGGAATGAATTGGTTACAATTCAATCGGGTTCATATTGATTGTTATCATAAGTTGGTGAAGTTTCCTTCTCTTGAGGAAGACGAACACTCGAGTTTCTTATCTGCCAAAGAGTTGAAGAAACTTTTGGCGGATGAAGCTCAGTTGTTTGGGTTTTTTGTATCGTTGACTGTGGATAGTCAAGTTTCGCTTGATGTGTTTCCTGTTGTGTGTGAGTTTCTTGAGGATATTTCGGACTTGCCGCCAGAAAGAGAGGTGGAGTTTTCTATAGATCTAGTTCCTGGTACTAGACCTGTATCGATGGCACCATATCGTATGTCGACATCTGAGTTGGTTGAGTTAAAGAAGCAATTGAATGAATTGTTAGAGAAGAGGTTTGTAAGACCTAGTCTGTCGCCTTGGGGTGCTCCAGTTCTTTTGGCGAAAAAGAAAGATGGAAGTATGCGGTTGTGTATTGATTATCGCCAGTTGAATAAAGTGACGATTAAGAATAAGTATCCTCTTCCAAGAATTGACGATCTGATGGATCAGTTGGTTGGTGCTTGTGTGTTTAGTAAGATTGATTTGAGGTCGGGGTATCATCAGATTAGGGTGAAAGAGGAAGATATTCAGAAGACGACTTTTAGGACACGTTACGGTCATTATAAATATTCGGTGATGCCGTTCGGGGTTTCTAATGCGCCAGGTGTGTTTATGGAGTACATTAATCGTATTTTCCACGAGCATTTGGATCGTTTTGTTGTTGTGTTTATTGATGACATATTAATTTATTCTAAGTCCCGTGAGGAACATGTGGAACATTTGCGCATTGGGTTGCAGGTTTTAAAGGAAAGGAAACTTTTTGCCAAGTTGTCCAAGTGTGAATTCTGGTTGTCGGAAGTGAGTTTTCTTGGGCACGTGATTTCAGGTAATGGTATTGCTGTGGATACATCTAAAGTAGAGGCAGTTCTACAATGGGAGGCTCCAAGATCTGTTATTGAAATTAGAAGCTTTTTGAGTTTAGCCGGATATTATCGAAGGTTCATTGAAGGTTTTTCTAAGTTAGCACTTCCATTGACCCATTTGACTTGTAAAGGTCAAGTGTTCATTTGGGATATTCGGTGTGAGGAAAGTTTTAATGAGCTGAAGAGAAGATTGATGACAGCTCCGATTTTGATCTTGCTGAATCCTACTGAACCGTTTGTGGTGTATTGTGATGCGTCTTTGATTGGTTTAGGTGGAGTGTTGATGCAAGGAGGTAAGGTTGTGGCTTATGCTTCGAGGCAATTGAGGATTCATGAGAAAAATTATCCTACTCATGATCTTGAATTAGCGGCTGTGGTTTTTGTGTTGAAAATTTGGAGGCATTATCTCTACAGTGCAAGATTCGAAGTCTTTAGTGATCATAAAAGTTTGAAATACTTGTTTGATCAGAAAGAGTTGAATATGAGGCAACGTAGATGGTTGGAATTTTTGAAGGACTACGATTTTAGCTTGAATTACCATCTGGGTAAAGCTAATGTGGTAGCCGATGCGTTAAGCCGAAAATCGTTGCATATGTCTGTTTTGATGGTTAAGGAGTGGGAACTTTTGGAAGCGTTTAGAGATTTGAGTTTGGTGTGCGAATTGACGTCGGACAGTGTGAGGCTTGGTATGTTGAAGGTTACTAATGATTTTCTGTTGACCATTAGCGAGAAACAGAAGTTAGATGTGAAATTTATGGATTTGATGACGGTTGGGGATAAAAGTGAAAATGAGGACTTTAAAGTGGATGATAAAGGTGTTTTGAGGTTCCGAGTAGAATTTGTATTCCTGATAATGCAGATTTGAAAAAGATGATTTTAGAGGAAGGACACCGGAGTAGTTTGAGTATACATCCGGGAGCTAATAAGATGTATCAGGATTTGAAGAAGATCTTTTGGTGGTCTGGATTAAAGAGAGATGTGGCTTAGTTTGTGTATTAATGTTTGACGTGTCAGAAGTCTAAGGTAGAACATCTGAAGCCTAGTGGATTCTTGCAACCGTTGGATATGCCTGAGTGGAAATGGGATAGCATTTCTATGGACTTTGTGACAGGGTTGCCGAACACTCAGCGGGGACATAATGCGATTTGGGTAGTTGTGGATAGGCTGACTAAATCGGCGCATTTCATTCCGATTGACATCAGTTTTTCTTTGGAGAGGTTGGCAAAGATTTATATCAGTGTGATTGTGAAATTACATGGTGTTTCGTTGAGCATTGTTTCAGATCGAGTTCAGAGGTTTACCTCGAGATTTTGGGAAAGTTTACAAAAGGCATTGGGTTCTAAGTTGAGATTGAGTTCAGCTTATCATCCTCAGATGGATGGACAGACGGAGAGAACGATTCAGTCGTTGGAAGATTTGTTACGAGCTTGTGTTCTTGAACAAGGTGGTACGTGGGATAGTTATTTTGCGTTGGTTGAATTCACGTATAATAATAGTTTCCATTCGAGTATTGGAATAGCACCGTTTGAAGCGTTGTATGGAAGAAGATATCGAACACTGTTGTGTTGGCACGAATCTGGTGAGAGTTCGGTGGTTGGACCGGAGTTAGTGCAACAGACTACGGACAAGGTGAAACTTATTCGTGAGAAAATGAAGGTTGCTCAGAGTAGGCAGAAGAGTTATCATGATCGAAGGCGGAAAGATCTTGAGTTTCAAGAGGGTGATCATGTATTTTTTAGAGTTACGCCGATAACGGGTGTTGGTCGTGCATTAAAGTCGAAGAAGCTTACTTCTCAGTTTATTGGTCCTTACCAAATATCCGCGAGAGTGGGTGTTGTGGCTTATAGGGTGGCGTTGCCGCCGAGTCTGTCGAATTTGCATGATGTGTTCCATGTTTCACAGCTTCGGAAGTATGTTCCGGATCCTTCGCATGTGATTCCGATGGATGAGGTGGAGGTAAGGGAGAACCTTACGGTTGAGGCATTACCGGTTAGGATTTTGGATCGCGAGTTGAAGCGGTTAAGAGGCAAGGATATTGCACTTGTGAAAGTAGCGGGGGGAGGCGCTGCTGAGGGCAATTTGACTTGGGAGTTGGAGAGTCGGATGCGGGAGTCGTATCCGGAGTTGTTCGTCTCAGGTAATATTTTCGAGGACGGAAATTTCTAAGTGGGGGAGAGTTGTAATGCCCCAGTTTTAGTTATTTTTATTTAATCGAGTCGTTTTAATTATTTTTATTATTATATTATTTTATTTCTGACTTTTATTTGAAAATATGTTATTTTTTATCGTGATTATATTTTGCCGCGTTTTGGGATCGGTTGCGAGATATTTGAGTGTAGAGGTATTTTGGTCTTTTGTCGGGTAGATATTATATTTTTCATAGAAATAGAAACAGAAAGGGAGAAAAGTAGAAAGAAAAGAAAAATAGAGAGAAAAGAGAAGAAGAAAAAGGAGAAGAGAAAGAGAAGAGGAAAAAGAAGAAAAAAGAGGAAAAACTTGTGGATTTAGGAACCGATTCAACCGACTTTTCAAACGCGATTTAATCGGGTAAGGGTGCGAAACTCGATTATACTATGATTGTGTATGATTATGTATGTTTGTGTGGAAGTTTTATTGGTTTTTCAAATATAGGTCGAAATGAGATAAACGAGTAGAAATCGATGTTTTCACGGTCGGAAATTGATATAAACTGTATTGTATGATCACACTGTGTGTATGAACAATCGTTGATGTTTATTTTGCTGTTGGAATTGAGTTTGGGTGAAAAATAGGATTTTTGGGTTGGAATTTTCGAAGGGGGATTTTTCTGAAAATCGCAGAGCCCGTTCAGCGCGCAGGTGCCTGCTCTGCGCGCTCCTGAAAAAATGCAATCTCACGAGTCAGAGCGGAGCCCGCTCAGCGCAGTCTGGGACTTCAAAAAATTTATCTGTTTTCTAAATTCCGTAACTTTTGATCCGTAACTCGGATCGGGACGTTCTTTATACCATTGGAAAGATTATGAAATGTTCTTTCTTATAAAAATGGGTTTAGAGATTGTTGGCCGATTTAATTGTGTCAGGAATTGGGAATAGTTTCATTTTGTCAACTTTTGTCGTTTTAATTGTGTGAATATGATGTGTATCATACAATGTGCTGTTGATATGAATGTTGTATGACTTGTGTGCTGTGGTGTGATGAGAATGCATGTGATACATGTTGGGATGATGATTTGTGGCCTAAGGGCAAGAAAATGCGATGTGTGATATTTGATGATATATGCATGATTATGGATGTGTATATGTGTGCATTTGAATGTCGTGAGTCATTGTATGCCAAGCATCATGATATGCATGTTGGTGATGTCGTGTGCCCTTGTGGGGTGTGAGCGACGAATCAATTCCAGAGGGAATCTGCTATAACATCGTGCGCCTTATACAAAGAGGACTGAAACCGATGATTATAGACGATCGTGCGCCTTATACAAAGAGGACCGAAAGCGATCGGATCGTGCGCCTTATACAAAGAGGACTGAAAGCGATCCATAAACGTCGTGCGCCTTATACCAAGAGGACCGAAAGCGACGGGGAACATCGTGTGCCCGACGGGGAGTTACATTAAGTAACAAGCGATGGTTCCAATAGTTCCTGAGTGAACTAGTGTTGAGAATGATGGATGGATGGTACCGCATATGCATTGCATAGAGTCGTTGTGTCGGTCTCTGTGCATTTGCATAAATCATGAATATGATTGATTATGTGTGAGAATTGTGAATGGATGCATTATGTATGGAAAACCATGAATGGATTGATTGTGTATGGAATTATGGATGAAATTGATGAGTTGATATATGTGTATATGTTGGTGATGTTTGTATTGTGCATGGTTGATATACCTTGGTGATGGATATATGAAATATACATTGTGTTGTTTTGTGTTTGAATTCTGATGTAAGTTGTGGTGAGAATATTTTTACATGTGTATTTTGGTGTTATTATATAATTGTATGCAATTATATTATGGTTGTGTTTCTCACCCTTCTGCTATTTTTAATGCTCTATGAGGCATTGCAGATTAGATGCTAGAGGTCTTTTTGTGAAGCTTAGGTCTTCATTCTTTTGTCGGTCGGCTCTGATATGTAGCACCGGGTAGTTGGGGAGATCGAGTGTGATTATTTGTATTATGTATGCATGTATCTTTTGGATTGCACATGTATGAAGTTGTATATGACAGACAAACTCTTTATGTGATATATATATATATATATATATATATATATATATATATATATGAGATTCAGTACAGATCTTCCGCTTTTATTCTGTACCTGAATTGTGGGTGTTAGGAACTAAGTTCCTTTTTTATTTGCTACCTGAGAATGTTGCATATCTTTATGAGCAGCTTTATGTGTATTTGTTTCAATTGATGTGACCCCTCGATCTATGCCGGGAATGTTTTAAATATACTCTGATGAAATTTTGAATTTTTGTTACCGCTTTAGTTTTGGGGGTATTAGATTAGGGGTGTTACAGACATGTTAATAATAATGATGAGAATGTATATCATCAACCTATCAATGTTGAAGTTAGTGCATATTGTGAAACGGTTGGTTCAAGCAATTTTCCAGCTCCACCTTTAAATAATTGTCTTTAGTCCTAATATTAAAAAACCTTTATTGTCTAGAGATGAATTTGATAAAGTTGAAGATAAAGATAATAATGTAAATGATGTTGTAGAAGGATAGAATGTTCGATTAAGTTAAAGATAAAGATGAAAACACTTGTTTTTTGGCACTTGAGAAACTTATGAAATTTTTGTTTTTTAGATAATCTTTTAGATGTTGCTTTTTATGATTTGGTGGGTAATCATATAGTTTGATACAAGTTTATGAATATTATATTTTGTTATGGTGATTTAATATATTTTTGTTTTATATTAAGCTAAAATTTTAAATTATTGATGTATTTACAATATTATATAAGTATATATATGTCGTGTATATTAATTTAATATTGTTTTAATATGAGATAAATTCTATGATTTTACATTTCGATTTTATTTAAGCAAAACGAGTCAAGGTAAAAATTTGATTTTGACAACTTTGATTGAAGCGCCAATCCGTCCGCATATCTATGATTAAGTGTAATAGAGATTGACTTAATTAAGATAGAATGGAGCTGGTTTTAATTTAAAGTTTGCTAAAAGTTTTTTACGGTCTCCTTTGGTCGTTGTAACTAACTTGTACTTAAGACCAGGATCTATAAAAGTGGGCATGTAACTCAATTTGAAATTAAGAATGAATATTGGAAATTAGTTTATGGTATCAATTAGGGTGCACATGGGCCGAGTAAATCCAATAAATCCAGTAAAACCTACCCAAACCAATCCAAAAAAATGGGTTGGATTGAGTTATTGGGTGAACACGGTTTTAAAAAATGAAAAATCATTCAAAATCATTGGGTTATGGGTAAACTCACACCTAACCCACAAAACCTATGGGTTATTGAGTGACTTTTTTTTTTGTAATTTGATAAGGGATGACTTTGATATCCTTAATCTTGACTGATTCAATTACAAATTTATGAACATATTTTATTTTGTAAGTAATGATCTTAACTTATTTAGGATACCTCACTTTAATTATTTTGATGTTAATTCTTGTAATTTGCACATATTTTATGCAATTCTAGGTATTATAGTATTATAACTTTGGTTTTTCTAAATATATTTATGATGAATTTTATCATGCATTTATACATTTGATTTTTAACAAAATAGCGGTAAGAAGTTAAACTATTTACTAAGGAAAAATATGACATATAATTTATAATTGGCTAAATTACTATTATTATTATAATTATTATTATTGGGTGGAAATTATTATTATTAATTTAATTAGTTGTAATTAGTAATAATAATAATTGAAAAGTTTAGAGAAAGGGAGAAAGAGGCTAGGGCTCAAGGAAGAGGAAGAGAACCCAATGTTGAATAGTTTTCGCAAGGAATCTAAGATAAGGGTGAAGTTCCTATTATATAAGGGTTTGTATGATGATTGTGGGTGGGTTATGTCTATGCATGATCTGTTTTTCTCTTCTCTCTATGTTATGAACAATAAGGCTCACAACGTGTTCGATGAAAGTTCCACACCATCTTTTTCATTGTTTTCTGTTTTTTCAGTTATGTTATGAATTATTTTCGCTTCTGATTTTTTTATCTCTTTGTTGTGTTGATTGTTGTTGGATTATGGTTGTGGTAGGTTGTTGCTCAAGGTGATGAATTATGGTTGAAGTGATGAATGAAGATGATAATGGATCGAGGTTATTGATGTTTGTTTAAGGTTGAAGATGATTGAAGAATGGAGTTTGTTAAAGGTTGAAGATGGTTGAAGAATGGAGGTTGTTGAAGGATGAAGGTGAAGTGGTGGATTGGTGGAGTGAAGAAGATTGAATGTGGTGATGAACGTGAAGATTGAATAAGATGGTGGTTTGATGGATGAAGATGGCTCAGGTTGAACAATGGAGAAGAAGGTGTGATGAAGATGAAGAAGAAGATGAAGGAGATAGTGAATTGTGAAGTTTGTTAGGAGATGGAGGAGATGAAAATTGGTGAATTGTGATTATCCTCATGGTGAAGGATATAGTGGCTTTTATAATTAAACTTTGGAGCCAAAATTAGTTGTAAAGTTAGTAAGTAGTAGTTTTGAGTTATTTTTAGTTTATTAGAAATGAAATGTAAATTTAAAAATCATGTAAATACAAATGTGTAGCAAATTCAAATTTAGATGTAAATTTGAAATGTAAATGCAAAATGCTAATTTAGTTGTCATTTGTAAATGAATGTGAAATTCAAGGATGTGATGCAAATTGAAATTAAAATGTGATTTTATGTACTTAAATTTCATTTGGGTTTTGTAATGAAATAAATTTGAATGTAATTTGGAATTAATTTCTATTGTTAAAGCAAAGAAAACATGAATGATGCAAAGTGTGGTCCCAACAATATGCACATGGCTCATGGCTTCAAAAGATGGCTTGAATTTGACTTCAAAAAGGATTTTGAAATATGGCTTAAGTTTGACAAAATGACTTTAAAAATGTGACTTAAGAACATGGCTTGAAATATGAATTTGGATTATGGACGAATTGGAATTAAAAGAAAAACAAATCAACTTGAAATGAAAACAAAAAGAACTAATAATTGGACTAAAAACACATTGTCCATGGATTAAAAATTAAGTTTTGACTTTTGAAACAAGACTAGTAAAATTGTAATTTGTTTTATTTTATTTTATTATATTAAAAATTAATTAAAATAATGCAAATGAACTAGCAACAGAAGTAATCAAAGTCAAACTTTGACTTTTGACTTTTATTTCAAAATATGCTAATGAATGACAATGATACATATGAATTGTGAATAGAGAATTAAATGCAAATAATCATCTCTTGGACCATTTGCATATAGTGCTCAAACATAAAGATAATGACGTTTTTCAAAGATACATATGAAACTAAGTACTCTTGATTCTTCATCCATCTGGGCCTCTAAATAATGTATTGAAATGAATGGTGGAAGGCGTGATCAAATAGAATGATCATGTCATGCAGATGCAGATGAAAAAGACTCACGATAAAATTTAAGGTAAGACAATTGCCCATATTTAACTATCTTGAACCAGAGGATATGAAGAATGATATTTTTTATATGATCATGGTGAAAGATAGTTAAATATATATATAAGACCAAATTTTGTCATTTGAAAGAAATGCATGCAATGCAATGCAATGATTCTGTATGTGCTTATTGAGAATTTACCTTGTTGGAGATGTGAAATGGAAAGCAAAATTGATGGGGGATGAAATGAGGTAAGATATTGTAACTTCCGAAAGATTTTCTTTTGTTGGAGGTATGAACAGTTGTTGCCCATTCATAGTTTTTTTTCTTACAATCATGATTTGGTGTAGTAATTATTTCTACAGAGAGAGGATTGGCGTTAACCCGAGTGTTGAGATTTGGAATGAACTGAGGAAAGAAACTGATATCAACACTGACTTTAAAACTGTAACAGAATATAAAGAATCGATATCAACATTGACTTTGACATCGTAACAAAAGATAAAGAGCCGATATCAACATTGACTTTGATATTGTGAGATATTGGATCAAAATCTAGTATGGTCGAAGGGTAGCTTCTGGTTTGACAGAAATTAAGCATGAGGTCGAAGTCTGTTCGCATGCTGCTGTCAGAGTAATGCGTGTTGTAGTCGAAGTTTATTCTAACATGCATTAGTTAATATTGCTAGGTTTGTTAGCATGTTGAATTGGGCCTTGTGTTAAGGATCCAATTGTTTAAGTTAGCTTGTACCCTAAGTTAGCTTGTAATGGGTAATTGTTAAAAAACCATTAGGTTAGTGTGTTAGTTTTCTTATAAATAGCATGCTAGTATCTCATCTTGCATAAGGAAAAATAGGAAGATAAAATCATAATTCAAGAGAGAGAGAGAGATTATTTTGTTATTCTTATATACTTGTAATCTATTTTATAGAGAAAGGAAAGAATAGCAGTTTGTAACCAATCCTTGTTGCTTCACCTTGTTTCCCTTGTTTTTCTGTTAACCCTAACCCTTGTGTGTTTCTTGCATATAAAGAAACTGTTAATATTTTGTTTCAAGGTATCGTTTTTCACAACAAATTAGTGTGGTGAGCATGGAGAAGATGCCTTCAACAAAGTATAAGACTGAAAAGTTCACCGGAGTGAACGATTTCGGTCTGTGGCGCTTGAAGATGAAATCCCTACTGGTTCATCAGGGTTGTTTGGAAGCGTTGAAGGGAGTGGCAGCCATGGATGTTGCATTAACGGAAAAAGAAAAGACGACCATGATTGAGAAAGCCCACAATGCAATATTGTTGAGCCTTGGTGATAAGGTTCTTCGATAGGTATCAAAGGAGACTACGGCATAGGGGTTATGGTTGAAATTTGAAAGTTTGTGCATGACCAAATCCCTGGTGAATCGACTCTACCTGAAGCAAGCTTTGTATTGATTCAAGATGAGTGAAGACAAAGCTTTGGTTGAGCAGTTGGATATGTTCAACAAGCTGATTCTTGATCTTGAACATATTGATGTGAAGATCGATGACGAAGATCAAGCACTGTTGTTGATGTGTGCTTTGCCCAGAACACATGCTCACTTCAAAGAAACTCTCTTGTATGGAAGGGAGTTCCTGAGCTTTAAAGAAGTTCAATCAACCTTGTATTCTAAAGACCTGAACGAACGAAAGGAGCATAAGCCTTCGACGGTTGGTGAAGGTTTGGTCGTTAAGGGAAAATTCTTGCGAATGGATGGTAAGTTTGACAAGAAGAAAGGTAAAAGTCAACAGAAGTCTTATAGTGGCGAAACATCTGGTATTCGATGTTATCACTGTAAGAAGGAGGGTCACACAAGAGAGGTGTACCCTAAACGCTTGAAAGATCATGGAGGTAAGGATAATGGCAACGCAGCCATTGTTCAAGATGACTTTGACTCATATGATGTCCTTGTAGTTTCAAGCGGCAACTCAAGAAAAGAATGGATTACGGATTCAAGTTGCACTTGGCACATGACTCCAAACAGAGAATTGTTCGAGGAGCTATGTGATCAAGATGGTGGATCGGTGCTGCTGGGAAACAAAAAATCCTACAAAATTACAGGTAATAAATCTGTGAGATTCAAGCTCCATGATTAGTCAATAAGGTTATTGACTGAAGTCAGGTATGTACGTGATTTGAAGAGAAATTTAATTTCTCTTAGTGAATCCGACAGGAAGGGATATGTTTTCCAAGGAGAGAAAAGTGTCCTAAGAGTCCTGAAGGGGTCGAAGGAAGTCTTGAGAGGCGTGAATAACACAAGGCTTGTATAACCTTGAGGCTGAGGTTGTAAGTGGTTCGACAAATGTTGCATCCACGAAACCTGTGTCGAAGACAGAATTATGGCACATGAGATTGGGCCATGTCAGCGAAAGAGGCATGGTCAAATTGGGAAGCAGAACCTGCTAGGTGGTGACAAAGTCGAAAAGTTAGAGTTTTGTGAATCTTGTGTATTTGGTAAATCCTGTAGGGAGAAGTTTAACAAAGGCAAGCAAAGAACACATGGATCCCTGGATTACATTCATGCTGATCTTTGGGGGCCTGCAAGGAATCCTTCACACTCAGGTGCAAGGTATTTTCTATCCATCGTTGATGACTATTCCAGAAAGTTATGGGTATTCATTCAGAAGACGAAAGATGAAACTTTTGAGAATTTCAAAAGTTGGAAGGTTCTGGTCGAAACTCAAACTGGCAGAAAGGTTAAGAGGTTGAGAACCGACAATGGCCTTGAGTTCTGCAACGAAGTGTTGGACAGCTACTATGTTGAGTCTAGAATTGCAAGGCATAAGACTGTAGCAGGTACTCCTCAACAAAATAGCTTAGTTGAAAGATTCAATCGAACAATCCTTGAAAGGGTTAGATGCATGTTGGTTAGTGCTAATTGAAGAAGGTGTTTTGGGTGGAGGTTATTTTGACAACAGCTTATCTGATAAATAGATGTCCCTCGACTACCTTGGGAATGAAGATACCTGAAGATGTTTGGTCGGGACATCCACCTAGTCTCGACAGACTGAGAGTATTTGGCTGTGTGGCCTATGCTCATATTAGGCAAGACAAGGTCGAACCTAGAGCTCTGAAATGCATGTTCATGGGATACCCTAAAGGAGTCAGAGCTTATAGGCTATGGTGCCTAGGGCCAGGTCACAGGAGGTGTATCACTAGTCGAGATGTAGTTTTCAATGAAGCTGAGATGGCTTTCAAGAAAACTGATCATGCTGACGAAGAGCTGGAACAGGAAGAGATTCTTGTTGAGGTAGACCATGTTGATGCTGAATTGCGTACCCTAGATGAAGTCGAAGAAAAAGCAGAAGATGTTGTCAAAGATGAGGAGACTGATAATGACTACCTGCTAGCAAGAGACAGGTCGAGGAGAGTCATCAAGCCACCTCAGAGACTTAGGTATGCAGATCTTATAGCTTATGCCTTAATCTCTGCAAGTGAGGTTCTCGACGAAGAACCTAGAGACTATAAGGAAGTTATGAGGAGTCGAAATAAGACTGAATGGATGAAAGCCATGGATGATGAGATGAAATCTCTTCATGACAAAAAAACATGGGAACTGATCAAGAAACCTGCTGGAGCCAGGTTAGCCAGCTGTAAATGGATTTTCAAAGTTAAGAAAGGAATCAAAGGAGTGGCGTCGAAGAGATACAAGGCAAGGTTGGTTGTTAGGGGGTTCACTCAGAAAGAAGGTGTTGACTTCAATGATGTGTTCTCTCCTGTTGTGAAGCACAGGTCCATTAGAATGTTGCTTGCCATGGTGGCACAATTCGACCTTGAACTAGAACAGATGGATGTGAAGACTGCGTTCTTGTATGGTGATCTAGTTGAAACAATCCTGATGAGGCAACCTGAAGGGTATGTCGAAAAGGGGAAGGGAGATTATGTGTGCAAACTGAAGAGATATTTATATGGGCTGAAATAATCTCCTCGACGGTGGAATAGGAGATTCGACAAGTTCATGGCATGCATAAGTTTCATTAGAAATCAGCTCGACCACTATGTTTACTTTAGATTTCGACTTGGTAATTCATTTGTTATTTTGTTGCTTTATGTGGATGATATTCTAATAGTAAGTAACAATGTCGAAGATGTAATGAGGGTGAAGGTTGACTCAATAAGGAGTTCGACATGAAGGATCTGGGAGTTGCGTCCAGGATTCTTGGGATTGACATCCGAAGAGATAGAAAGCAGTCGAAATTATGCTTATCTCAAGAGGCATACCTACGGAAGATTCTCGAAAAGTATGGTATGTCGAATTCAAAGCCTTTTGTGACTCTGACAAACCCTCAATTCAAGCTGAGTATAGATCAGTGTCCCAGTATTGATGTCGAAAGAGCTTATATGAATAGCATTTCATATGCTAATATAATGGGTTCTTTGATGTATGCTATGGTTTGTACTAGACCCGGCATAGCATATGCAGTAAGTCTTGTAAGCAGGTACATGTCGAATCCTGGAAAGGCTCACTGGCAAGCATTGAAGTGGATTTTAAGGTACATAAATGGGTATCTAAATAGAGTCCTAATTTATGGTGGAGCCTTGGGTGAAGATAGTAAAGCAGCAATCAAAGGATATGTCAACTCTGACCATGCAGGATGTATGGATACCAGAAAATTTATTTCTTGGTGTCATACCCCAAATTTTGACCACTAAGATTTCCCATCATTGTGTAAATCATCATCACAATATGGATGAACCATCATGCCTCACCAAATGCCTCAAGGGTTGTTGAGCATTCACTACAATCAAAATTAGGGTTTCAAGCCCTCTCTGAGTCTTAGACAAAGGATCAATCAAGGAATGACATGATCTTCAACTTGTCTAGCCTCTCAAACATCCACAATGGATCAAAAGGACTCCCACTTCAAGGATTAAGCACAAGGTTGCTCCCTTCTAGGTGGATTAAGTCTCAAGATTGACAGTGTCACCAAATTAGGGTTTTGGTCGACCAGGGCCTCCAGATGGAAATTTTTCATCTGGGAACAAGCCAATGATCCAAAACATAACCTAATATACTCCATGGAACCTCATGGACCCAAGCATCAAGTCAATTTGACCTCAGGGGATGCATACATCAAAAATCAGGAATTAGGGTTTCTTGACCTAATTCACCCCTAAGTTGACTTTTGGGACAAATCAAGAGCCAAAACCTCAAGACATGATTTGAGGGTCTCTAATGAACTATATTGATCCATTTACAACAATGGATTAATCCAAGAAGCTTGAGCAACAAGTCTCATTTTCATCTGCACCACAATTAGGGTTTCGCGAGGAAAGTCAACTGTAACTTTGACTTTTGACCAGGACATGCTCCCAAACCCTAGGACATGCCTCAATATACCCTATGACACCCATGGAACATGTTCATCAAGTTTGATTTAGGTCAAGGACATGATTTCCTGAAGAATTGCACAGTTTGGAATTCATCTGATAAAAAGTCAACTGTGCACAAAAGTCAACTTTGACTTTTTGAGATTTTTCACCAAAATGGATTTTTAACCCTAAAATGATGTTAATGTATGATTTGAATCATCATTCATCAAGAAAAACCAAAGAAAGTGGGATAACTTGTAAAAGGGGTAACCATAAAACTTAGAAATTTTTCTAAGTTATGGAAAAAGTACCACTAATACACTAACTTTGGAGGGTCATAACTCCTAAACCATATGGCCATTTTTTCTCATCCAAAGATGGATTTGTAGCCCTCATTACCCTCTATAAAAACTTCAACTAAACCTAAGTCCAATTCATTAAGTATTTTGAATTATGGAGTGATCAAAATCAAGAAATCACACTTTGTTCCAACACTTAGTGAAAACTTCACTAAGTCAGATTTTGGTTCACTTTTTGCCAAATGTAGAAGGATTTTTCACTTGGAATCAAAAGAGATCAAAACCAAACTTGTTCAAACAGTTGTTATATCATGTAAGGGCTTTCCAAAATGGTCAAGAACATTGCCAAATTCAACTTACCCCATGAGATATGACATTGTCAAGTTGCCTTGCTGAAATCTGTCAAAGGCAACGCAGAATTTGCAACTTTGCTCGATTTGCCAAAATCAGCCAAATTCAAATGCTCCTATCCACTTGGACACATCTGAGGATTGAATCTAAAGGGGACAATCACTGAGCCAAGCCTCCAAAGTCCATG
Organism: Lathyrus tuberosus; assembly: GCA_022829125.1. Taxonomy (NCBI): domain Eukaryota; kingdom Viridiplantae; phylum Streptophyta; class Magnoliopsida; order Fabales; family Fabaceae; genus Lathyrus; species Lathyrus tuberosus. The sequence goes on from JALAZF010000592.1 coordinate 930,112, forward strand.
GAACAAGAAATAGCATGTTGAACCTAGAATGGCCAAAATAGGGACAAGACTCCAAATTTGGATTGAAGCATTCAATGGAAGCATCAAGGTGGTATGGACTGAGCCATTCTCATCTGAAATCAGTCAAGACTTATCCAAGACCAAGGGAACCAAAGCTCTGTGCCCTAACCTCTAGTCAATGGCTAGAGGAGACTTGGATTTTCATTTGCCAACATTGGCCAAACCTACTTACCGGCTGCCATTCACTATTCCTTGCAAAACAAACTTGCTCTACTATAAATAGAGCTCAATTGTGATCAGTTTGAGTACACCAAAGCCATCTAACAGATGCTTTCCTCAAAATCTCTTTCTCTTGGCAAAAATGCCTTTTTTAGCAAGGTAGCTATCGGGTTTTGAGTTTGAGAGCAATTCCAATCAAACCAATCACTCACACACCTCATATACATCACATATGAGCTTATCAAACACTTAGATCACTTCTGAAACACCAATTTCACAAAATCACCAGCTGGTTGCTCAAATTTTCAATCAAGTTGCAGCTGAGGTACCACAAATTGATCCAGCCAATTTCAATCAAGTCCAACCATTCAAACACACTCCATAGGGTGTAGGGAAGCTGTTCAGATCATCACCACTCATCTGTAACACCTCCAAATCAAAAATCACATTGCACTTGTTGTCACGGCTTGGAGGTAAGCATATACTTGGTCATCTCTCAATCCATGCATATTTCCTCACACAATAATTTGGCCATATGTTCATAATCATGCATGGAATGTTTTCCCTCAATTAATTGCATTGTTTGAATCGTGTATCAAAAATCCTAGCCTTCATGCAGAAATTAGGGTTCTTAAGGTTTCTTCGTGATTTCATGTTTTATGTTTAATTTAAATGAAATTAAGTGTTATAAACACGATCGTGAGGTTGAGACGAGCATAATGATATGTGGATTGCATGATAAGATTACGTATTCAGTGAGATTGGATGGAAAACGCAAATCAGCCAAACCCAGAAAAAGGCGCGTGTTCTTGCTTGTGTTCTTGGCGCCTTTTTCACAAATTCAAATATTTGAATTTTGTGATTTTGTTTAATTGATTCAAAAATTAATTTCTCTCTGAGTTTTAATGATTTTGAGTTGATTCTTTTTTTAATAATTCACAAAAATATTAAAATATTTTATTTTATCAAAAAATCCCAAAAATATTATTTATTTCATATAATTGATATTTTTGCAACGAATTAATATTTTAATTATTTTTGACATATTAAATATTTTTTCTACATTGATTTTGCAACTTTTAATGCTTTCTAATTATTTTGTAGGTCAATACTTAATTTTTGAAGCATTAATCCAAGATCACAATTTGTTTTTCACATGCTAAACAATTTTGATCATTTTAATTGAATTTTTATTCAATTAAATACATTTTTGAAAACAAATTAGGGTTTTTGGATTAATTCAACCCTCATAAATCATTTTCAAAACCTTTTGGGCCTCTAATAGAGTGTAAGACCAATCCTTTCTTGACCAAATCATTTTTGGGCCTCAGCGTATTGTATAAGTCCCGATACCGTCAAAAACAAACGGCGCGATCGTCGCCTTTTTGAAAAATAACAATTGGGCCTCTCCTCGAGCTATAAGACCCATTCAAAACCTTTTGGGCCTCTAATAGAGTGTAAGACCCAGCCCCCTTTTAACCAAAATCATTTGGGCCTCACTTATTGTATAAGTCCCTCTGCGTTAAAAGGAAACCTCTGCGCAATCGCCATTTTAAAAGGAAAAATCAATTGGGCCTACCCTCGAGTTATAAGCCCCACTCTTTTTCTTTAAACTTTTTGGGCCTCTTGAGAGAGTGTAAGACCCATCCCTTTGTACAAAAAACATTTTGGGCCTCAGTCACTTGTATAAGTCCCTCTGTACAAACTTCAACAGTGCGCTCACTGATAAAACCTTGGGCCTCTCCTTGAGCTATAAGCCCCAAAACTTTCTTTTTCAAAGCACTTTCTCCTTTGATTTTGAATATACTGTTGTTTTCAATCTTTCTTTGTTGAACAACTAACCAAACAGCATGGAAGCTCTACAACCGAGTAAGTGGTTATTGCTTTTATTTACTGCTTTCATATACATATAAATTGTATTGTGGGGTTGTTTCACTGTAAGTCTTCTTTCATAAACTCATATCAACTGTGTAATAATAGTATAGATATTTCGAGTTTCCCCGGCAACTACGTCTAGAACTAGGTGACGCCGTTTCGTTCATAGAAATAGACACCTAGATCCCCAAATAGGATCACCAGATACAGTCTTCTCTTCGGCTGTCCTCATTAGGAATTGTCAAGAAACTCTACTCCCAGAGATGAATGTCTTCCCCGTGAATGGTATCTTTGAGTTTCTTCCAAATTCTCGAACTTTCCTGACTTTGATCTATTCTCGGTGAATAGCATTGCCTTGAAATTCTCGGGGTTTGGGGACCCACGGGCTTCTTAAAAGCATCGGCCTCCTCTTGGGCATCGTACAAGGACCCACAGGCTTCTTAAAAGCAACCTAGCCTCCTCTTGGGCTTAGTACAAGGACCCTACATCTTCTTAGAAGTATCCACAGCCTCCTCTTAGGCTTCGTATAATGATCTCTTCCTCCGAGAATGATAGCCTTCTCTTGGGCTTCGTACAAGGACCCATCGGCTTCTTAAAAGTTTCCAGCCTCCTCTTGGGCTTCGTACAAATTGTCCCGATGACCTCCTAGAGGTATAGGAACAGAACTTAATCATCTGCATAGAACAGTCCTTTCATAAAGTCTACTACTGTTTCTCGAAGCATAGTACAAAAGGTGAAACTCTAGACTTGGACAGTCTAATCTCCTTGAGTCTCAAAGACATTCTCAAGTGACCCTTTCGTTAAATAGGAAGGAAACCCATAGACTCGGATAGTCTCAGTACCCTTCGGATTTCCCGCTTCCTTAAAGAACGGGAATAACCCGGATCCTCGAATCAAAATCCTTGAGTACAGTGTTGCTCATATAAGAACTGATTTTCTCTTTAAAATCAGTATATTGGACCTGTCACTCAACTGAAACAGTAACCATAGCCTCCTCTTGGGCTTTGTACAAATGATTCTCCCCAGCGGAGTCAAACAACGTTTAGCCTCTTTCTCGGGCTTTGTACGAGACACATAAGAGACTCCCTCGTTGAGTTGATCACTCTTTCGCCTCCATCTCGGGCTTTATACGAGATACAAAAAGGTTCTACAGAGCCAAACAAACAATAGCCTTCATCTCGGGCTTCATACGAGATACCAAAAGATTCCATCGTTGAGTCACAACCTTTTAGCCTCTCTCTCAGGCTTTATACGAGACACATACTAGCCTCCTCTTAGGCTTTGTATAAGAAAACCACTGGTTAATCTAATTAACCTTTTAGCATCAAAGTTGTGCCTCGTTCACAGTACACAAACATCAACAACTCTTTTCCTTTCATCTAATCGCTGTAAGCGGCAAGCCTCCGGATCATCTATATCCATGCCACTGTCCCTCCTTTAGCATGAGAAATTCCTAAGGAAAGATGGCATTGCTCTACACTGAGTTAAAGTCTTCTCCTTCAGGTTGAAAAAACCCCTTCCAAGGAAATTATGGCATTGCTAGGATTCACACATCCCGGTTAAAGTAATTCTCCTTTACAAACAGACAAACCCCCCTTTAGAGATGACAAATTCTCTCTAAAGTCGAGACTTTTCAGCTTCACATCTTGGGCTTCGAACAAGATACAAATCACCTTTCGCTTCACGTCTTGGGCTTTGAATAAGACACCAAATACCTTTTCCTCCCATAGAATAGGAGGAACTACGAACGCTCTGATTTCCCTGTTTCGGTAAACGGGAATACGTAGGCATAAGATCGAAAGAAAAGATCTTAGCGAGCACACTAAACAAAAACCCAAAATCCCATATCAAAAGCAGTAATTCAAAAACATCAGTCCTAACATCCTAATCCTTGTTCCCCTCCAGAAACCTTCTGTCTAGAAAGAAAACCGTATTGGCGATAATACAAATAACCAGTACAAAGGCCCCCCCACATTGATAGCATTCGTAACCTAACAGACCGCTGTTTAAACTCAGTATGCAAAGCAGGGTTAATTGGAGACATCTATTTCCCTTCCTTCATCAGCTCACAATAGGATAAAAAATGAATTGACCTGTAGTTTAAGCTCAAACCGCAGAGAGTGACCAGCGCTTAAGAACCGCGTCCAAAATCGCTCGCTACACTTGGTATGTGTTCACTATGTTTGGGACAGGAATTAGTTGGAAAGCAACACTTCAGAAGGTGGTTGCCTTATCAACCACTGAAGCAGAATATATTGCTTTAAATGAAGCTGTGAAGGAAGCATTGTGGCTTGAAGGTTTTACAAAGGAGCTGAAACTTCAAGGTCTAGTTATCGCTGTTAAATGTGATAGTCAAAGTGCAATACACTTGTCGAAGAATTCAGCCTATCATGAGCAAACCAAGCACATTGATGTGAGGCTGCATTTCGTCAGAGGGGTAATCGAGCATGGAGAAGTCCAAGTGCTGAAGGTTTTGAGAGACATAATGCTGCTGATATGATCACCAAGACGTTGCCTAGTTGCAAGTTTTTCCACTGTATGCAGTTGATAAAGCTACATGAAGAAAACTAGTTATTTCTTGAGGATATAAAGTTTATTCCAAGGTGGAGGTTTGTGAGATATTGGATCAAACTCTATTATGGTCGAAGGGTAGCTTCTGGTTCGACAGGAATTAAGCATGGGGTCGAAGTCTGTTTGCATGCTGCTGTCGGAGTAATGCGTGTTGTAGTCGAAGTTGGTTCTAACATGCATTAGTTAATATTGCTAGGTTTGTTAGCATGTTGAATTGGGCCTTATGTTAAGGATCCAATTGTTTAAGTTAGCTTGTAATGGGTAATTGTTAAAAAACCGATTAGGTTAGTGTGTTAGTTTTCTTATAAATAACATGCTAGTCTCTCATCTTGCATAAGGAAAAATAGGAAGATAAAATCCTAATTCAAGAGAGAGAGGTTATTTTGTTATTCTTGTATACTTGTAATCTATGTTATAGAGAAAAGAAAGAATAGCAGTTTATAACCAATCCTTGTTGTTTTACCTTGTTTCCCTTGTTTTTCTGTTAACCCTAACCCTTGTGTGTTTCTTGCATATAAAGAAACCGTTAATATTTTGTTTCAAGGTGTCGTTTTTCACAACAATATCATAATAAATGATAAAGAATCGATCTCAACAATGACATTGATATGGTAACAAGAGATAAAAAAAATGATAGTGACTTTGATATCATAACGAGAGATAAAGAACCGATATCAACACTAACGTTGATATCGAAACAAGAGATAAAGAGTCCATATTCAACAATAACTTTGATATCATAATAAGAGATAAAGAACTAATATCAACATTAACTTTGATATTGTAACTAGAGATAAAGAACCGATATAGACACTGACTTTGATATCGTAACAAGAGATAAATAGTCGGTATCAACACTAACTTTAATAACGTAACAAGAGACAGAGAGTCGATATCAACACTGATTTTGATATCGTAACAAAAGATAAAGGGTCGATATTAACACTGAGTTTGATATTGTAACAAGAGATAAAGAGCTAATATCAACACTAACTTTTATATCGTAACTAGAGATAAAGAACCGATATCAACACTGACTTTGATTTCGTAACAAGAGGTAAAGAGTAAATATCAACACTAACTTTGATATCGTAACAAGAGATAGAGAGACTATATCAACACTAACTTTGATATCGTAACAAAAGATAAAGGATCGATATCAACACTAACTTTGATATTATAACAAGAGATAAAGAGCTAATATCATCACTGACTTTTATATCGTAACTAGAGATAAAGAACCGATATCAACATTGACTTTTGTTGGGCTATCTCTCCTATTTGGAGAGGCCCAAATTGATGTGGGTTAGTGGCCCATTTGTTTCTATGCCTTTGTTATTACCCAGCAAAGAGAATTAGGTTAATCTTATCCATTGTGTGTGAAAAACAACAAGAAAAGTATAGAGAAGAGTGAAATCCCGCAACCCTATTTCAGCACAGAGTAGTTCCACTAAATCAGAGATTGCGCAAAATCCAATGGTCGGATCGTCCTGAAATTTTGACACAGTGTTCATGACTCATAGGAGCACATTCTGAGAGATTTTCATTGGATTCGGAGCTCTTTCTAAGTCGGTCTGTCGAGTCCATCTTTGAGGTCTAAATTTCTTGGTGTTTTTGGGTTGTTTTTGTCTCTCTTGATTATTGTTGTATTCCAAGATTGATTGCAAATCTTGATGATGTTTATGTATGCCTCTAACTAGTGTTAGAGATAACCTTGCTTGTACCCATTGATTGATAATAGTGGAGGATTTAAGTGGCCTACGGGTCCCGTGGTTTTTTACTCCTAATTAACGGATATTTTCCACGCTAAAATCTTGTTGTGTTGTTTTATGTGTTTTGTTGATTGTCGTTGCATTTGGTATTTGGGAGAGATTATCTTGTTGGTTTATTCCGTTGCTTTTGTAGATTTCCTCCCAATAAGTGGTATCTAGAGCCGTGGTTTGATTTGTGTAACGATGGAGACGAACACATCTAGGATGGTGAGTTTGAATGGTTCTAATTATAATGTTTGGAAAGGAAAAATGGAAGATTTGCTTTATGTGAAAGGTTTTCACTTACCGGTTTTCTCTAATGAAAAACCCGATGGAAAGAGTGATGAAGAATGGACTTTGTTGCATAGACAAGTTTGTGGTTATATTCGTCAATGGGTGGAAGATAATATTTTGAATCATGTGAGCTCGGTGACTTATGCCCTCTCTCTCTCTCTTTGGACCAAACTTAAGGAGTTGTATGCAAGAAAGACGGGAAACAATAAGTTGTTCTTGTTCAAGCAATTAATGTCATTGAGGTATAGTGATGGTTCACCAATAACCGATCACTTGAACATTTTCCAAGGAATTCTAAATTAATTGTCGGAGATGAATCTTACTTTTGATGATGAAATTCAAGGTTTATGGCTTCTTGGTACTTTGCCTAATTCTTGGGAGACTTTTAGGACATCCTTGTCTAACTCTGCTCCGAATGGTATCATCTCGATGGACCTGGCTAAAAATAGTGTGTTGAATTAGGAGTTGAGGCGTAAGTCACAAGGTTCTTCTTCACATTCCGAGGTGTTGATTACCGAATCATGAGGGAGAAATCAAAGTAGAGGTTCAAGTAATCGTGGAACTTCATGTGGTAAATCACAAGGAGGCTATAATATATTATCTCATATTGAGTGTCATAATTGTGGAGAAAAAGGACACATAAAGAGGTATTGCCGTAAGTTGAAAAGGGAAAATAAGAAGAAGAGCTACAACAACGATAAAAAGGAAGGTAACAATAATGAAGATGTTGCTATTGTTGATGATTTCTTTATGGTTTATGATAGTTGTATTGAGAATGTCAATCTATCATGTGATGAGATGGATTGGGTGGTTGATAATGGTGCTTCTACTCATGCAACCTCGAGACGTGATCTTTTTTCAAATTACGAGACCGGTGACTTTGGGTTGTTCGTATGGCAAATAATGGGCAAGCTAATGGGACAACTCTAGTTCTCAAAGGTGTGAAACACATTCCGGAACTTCGATTCAATCTTTAATCCGTTGGAAAGTTGGATAACGAAGGATATAATAATTATTTTTTGGGCAATGAGTGGAAGTTAAAGAAAGGCTCAATGGTGGTTGCTAAAGGAAAAAGGAATTCGAACTTGTAAGTCGTCCAACTTGGGGTTTCGAAGTGGTACATCAACACTTGTGACAATGATAGCTCATCATAATTATGGCATAAACGTTTGGGTCATATGAGTGAAAAAGGTTTGAGCATTTTGGCAAAGAAGAATGTGTTGAATGGTGTTTCCGATGCAAATTTGAGAAAGTGTTCACATTATTTGGCGAGTAAGCAAAGGCGGGTTTCCTTTATGTCATTCGAATCAAAGAGGAAATCAGAAGTGTTGGATTTAGTACATTTCGATGTGTGTGGTCCGATGAAGACACAGTCACTTGGTGATACATATTACTTTGTGACTTTCATAGATGATTGTTCTCAGAAAACACGGGCTTATACATTGAAAACGAAAGATGAAGTGTTAGATACTTTCAAGTCATTTCAAGCATCGGTTGAAAGAGAAACCGGTAAAAAGCTCAAGTGTATCCGAACCGATAACGGGGGAGAGTATATTGGACCTTTCGACAAGTATTGTCAAGATCAAGGTATACATCATCAAAAGTCTCCTCCAAAGACTCCACAATTGAATGGGTTAGCCGAAAGAATGAATAGAACTTTGGTGGAAAGGGTGAGATGTTTACTTTCTCAATCAAAGTTCCTGAAATATTTTTGGGGAGAAGCATTGAGCACGGTTGTACATCTTTTGTTCTGGACTGGACCGATGGCCAGGCACGGCCCAATCCACTTCTTCTCCCAGAACGGTCCAATTGCCTAAGTCCAATCCACGAAGGGGGCAAAAGTGACCTTTCTGCTCCTCAAATCGGGCAAGGACTGCACAGCTCCTCCCCGAAAATGCTGCCCATTCCGCACGACGTCTTCACTCCCCGAACAGCTAAGGGCATGTGCCCGAAACCATGCCTATGCCCGACATAACGGCTAGTTTTGGGCACCCTGCCCGATATAACGGCTAGTTTTGGGCACCCTGCCCGACATAACAGCTAGTTTTGGGCACCCTGCCCGACATAACGGCTAGTTGGGGCACTTACTTATTCTTTGGGAAAACGGTTATTTCGCCCCGAAAATAGGACCGTTGGCCACGCGCTCGGGGCACTATATAAACCCTCTCACTCGAGAGGGTCAGGTATCCAATAATCACCCTTGAAACTCATACTTTGTACTTGCCCCCTTTTCTCTGACCCTTTCTTACTTGAGCGTCAGAGTACCTTGCTGGTACACCCCCTCCTCCTCTTCATACGACCAGCATCTCAGACGTACTTAGTGGCCCAGTTCAACAGGATCTGATCCAGACTTTACGATCAGTGGCGCCGTCTGTGGGAAACTTGTTCTCCCCTTCTTTCTTTCCCCAGAAACCAAAGATCAAAGAAAATTTTCAAGATCATCATCATGGCCTCTCAAGATCACGCCAAAGGTGATCTCCAATACGTTTTCCTCCCCATCAACAAAACTGACGTTGACGGTCCATCTTCTCTCATCGGAGATCCCTGTTTTCTAAGAGACGGGGCCATAACCTCTCCCTCCCCTATTCCTGCTGATCATGAAGACGACCAGCCCTCGCTGGCCATCCAGCCCATTCTTGCTCCACCCAACGTCGACCCGGCCGTTGTGGCCCTTCTGGAGGCACTCAACAAGACCAACCTCCTGATCCTTCAGCAGAACAAAAGGATCGGTGCTTTGGAGGAATCCGCCCGTCCAAGATCCCCATCTTCGAGGAAGAACCATCGACGATCCAAGAGCCCGCAACCTCGGCGAGAAGTTGACCGACGGTTACGCCAAGAACTGAGTCTCGTGTTGTTCGGAAACGCGACCATCTTTCCCAGCATAACCAACACTCTCCCAGCCACAAGAGGACCCGGAGAGACAAGCAGTCACCTCCGGTCAGGTCGAAGGGTCGGGCCCGTTCACATTCCTCCGAAGAGGTCGTCAACACGAGCGAGTCATCGGGTCCCTGTCACCAACCAGATCCAGCAACGATGATGAGCCTCACGGCCCATTATCCCAAGAGATCTTGGCAAAACGCCTCCCCAAGGCATGGAGAAGCCCCCAACACTAGGCATGTATGACGACACAACTGACCCTGGCGAGCACATCGAAAATATCAATGCACTATTGGATTACCGTGGCGTCTGGGGCGCCATCAAGTGCCGGATATTTCCAACCACGCTTCGAAAAGTAGCAATGATGTGGTATAAGCAGTTGCCCGAAGAGTCTATTACGTTGTGGAAGCAACTGGGGAGGATGTTCTCCTGATATTTCACTGCGTCGCGACGTCACCCCAAGACTGAAGCCTCCCTTGGGGCCATAATCCAAGGAAAGGACAAACCTCTCCGGACATACATCGAGAGGTTCAACAAAGAAGCGGTACAGGTCCCTACAATGGACGAGATGAAAAAAAATTTGCTCGAGCAAGGTCTTCGCCCAGGCTCAGAATTCTCTAAAGCCGTCGGCCTCGCACCTCCGAGGAATCTGGATGCCCTCCTCCTCAAGGCACAGTTGCACATCCAGTACGAGGAGAAGGAAACGGCCAACTCCGTCCGAGCTTCCCGCCACCAATAGAACGCTCGGGCTTCCAGAGGCGAAGAAGCCTCGACGTACTGTCGAGGAGAAAAGAAGCGCGAAGACCGTCCACGGGACTCCCGCGACAACAGGGGACCCTCTGAACAATTCCACGACTATACCCCCCTGACCGTCTCCAGGGAGAAGATACTGGCCGAATGTGCGAATTCAGAATTCAAGCAAGCAGGGATCCGCTTCCCCAAACAAATACCGGCCAACCTCAACACCGACAAATCAAAGTACTGTCATTTCCATAAGAGTCACGGCCACACTACCGAAGATTGCATCCATTTGAAGGATGTTATCGAGATACTGATCAGGGATGGCCACCTGAAATAGTTCACTAAGAAGAAAGATGCTCCCCGGCAGGACGCCCAGGAGTCCAAAAAAGTAGAGGAAGAGGTGTCTTCCTCAGAAGAGGCCAACATCCAGGTCGCCATGTCCGTATCACGACCAGAGGACTTCTACGTCCCAGATGAGCTCAGTGCTCCTGCCTACTTCGCGACCCACAGCCCGTGGGAAACATTCCCCTCCGCCATGGTCATCTCCGGCGGGGGCTTTAATAAAGTCACGGTGGGCTCCGTGAAAAGGAAATTCGAGCACCTAATCAGCACGAGCTCCAGCAAGATAACCACGCTCGACCAAGCCCAGAAGGGCTCCGTCCCCATCTCCTTCTACCGGGAAGAGCTCCTTAGAGGATCTCCAAACTCGAGCATACCCTTACTCGTCAGAGCTCGAATGGCGAACTTCGACGTTCGCAGAATCCTCGTCGACCAAGGCAGCTCGATCGACATTATGTACTCCCAGCTATTTTCGACACTTCAACTGGACGAATCACACCTCACCCCCTATGTGGGGTCTGATTTGCAAGGATTCAATGGATCAGTGACCAAACCTTGGGGGTACGTCGAACTGATCGTAACCTTTGGATCGGCAGAGATGACCAGGTCCGTCAAAGTGCAGTTTCTGGTAATAGATTGCCCGTCACTGTACCAGTGTATCTTCGGAAGACCAATATTGGTCGAGTTGGTAGTTGTGCCTTCAACCGTCCACCTCAAGATGAAGTATTACACCTCAAAGGGGATGGTCGCCACCCTTCACGGCGATATCGAAGCCGCACGACGATGTTTCGAAGTAGCCACAAAGGGACTCAACGCCATTACCTCTAAGCCAAAGGTATCTAGCAAGCCAGCCCTGCCCACAGTTCCGAGGAAGCCAAGCCTCTGCCTCAGGTCGATTCCATTGACCTCGACAGCCGCTTCCCCGAAGAAGACCAGCAGGAGGACCAAGCAGCTTTAACCAGCTCATCTACCCTGTCCAGCAGCAGCTCCCATCCGACGCGACCAATCTCGGATTGCAACTTTGAGCTCGTTTTGATCGGCGACGACCCCCAGCGGGGAGTGAAGATTGGAGCGGACCTCCCCGACATCGCGAGGAAGAAACTCAAGGCGTGCCTCCGTGAGAACGCCGATCTCTTCGCCTGGAGCGCCGCCGAGATACCCAGCTTGGACCCATCCGTCGCCTGCCATCAACTCACGATTGACCCGGTCGTCAAAGCAGTAGCACAACGTAGGAGAAAGCAGTCTCTGGAGAAAACGGAGGCTGCAGAAAAAGCTGTAAAGGACCTCCTCGAGGCCAAATTCATCTCGGATGCCAAGTACACCACTTGGCTGTCCAACATTGTACTTGTGAAAAAATCTAATGGCAAATGGCGAATGTACATTGACTACACCGATCTTAATAAGGCATGCCCGAAGGATGCCTACCCCCTCCCCAATATTGATAAACTTGTTGATAATTCTGCTGGTTTTAAACTTTTATCATTCATGGACGCCTATTCGGGCTATAATCAAATTCCAATGGCAATGAGCGATAAAAATACACGACCTTCATGACCGAATCGGGCAACTATTACTACAACGTAATGCCCTTCAGCCTGAAGAACGCCGGCGCGACCTATCAAAGAATGATGAACAAGGTCTTCCGGGGAGAGATAGGTGACATGCTCGAAGTCTATATGAATGACATGATCATAAAATCCCACGAGGAAACCGATCACACTGCCCATCTAAGGAAGGTCTTTGAACAGGCCAGAAAGTACAAAATGCGTTTCAACCCGAAGAAGTGCACGTTCGGTGTTCGGGCAGGCAAATTCCTCGGCTTCTACTTAACCGAACGAGGAATCGAGGCCAAACCCGATAAGTGTCAAGCATTCTCTGAGTTTCCGACACCCAAGTCAAAGAAGTTCATCCAGTCCCTCAACGGAATGCTCGCGTCATTGTCCCGTTTCATGGCCAAGTCTGCCCAACACGCCTTACCATTCTTCAAACTCCTCCGCAAGGAGGCAGCATTCGAATGGACCGAGGAATGTGACAAGGCTCTTCTCCACCTAAAATGAGCACTCTCAGAACCACCCGTTCTCTCTCGCCCGAACAACGGCGAAACTTTGTACCTGTATCTCGCCGTAGCAACCGAGGCGGTAAGCGCGGCTCTTATCCGCGAAATGCCTGACGGGAAGAAGCCCATATATTTTATGAGCAAAGCACTGCAGGGACCAGAGTTGAGATACCAGCAAATATAAAAAAGTGGCGCTAACCCTCATCAACGCAGCTAGAAGACTGAGACACTAATTTCTAGCCCACACGATTCTGGTTTGAACAGATCAACCCATAAAGCAACTACTGGGACGACCAGACATGGCCGGCAGAATGCTCAAATGGTCGTTCGAGCTGTCCAAATTCGACATCCAGTATGAGAGTAGAAAAGCCCTCAAGGCCCAAGCTTTGGCTGACTTCTTCGTAGAGATGACGTTCGCAGACTCCCCCACTTGCGGAGAATGCAAATGGACCATTTTCGTAGACGGGGCCTCCAGTTCGGCGGGAAGCGGGGCAGGCATCATATTGGAAAGCGACGAGGGAATCATCATTGAAGTATCACTCACCCTGTCCTTCCCCACCTCTAACAACCAGGCTGAGTATGAAGCCTTCCTCGTCGGGTTACGCTTGGCCGAAGACCTTGGCGCGGAAGAAGTCGTTATTTGCAAAGATTCACAACTCGTGGCCCTTCAAGTCCGAGGGGAATATCAAGCCAAAAACGACAACCTAACCAAATACTTAGCCCTGGTCAAGAAGAAGATGACAAAGTTCGCAGCGGTGGAAGTAAAACATGTTCCCCGCGAACACAATGTCCGGGCAGACGTTTTGTCCAAACTAGCCAGCACAAAGAAGAAAGCCAGAAACAAGTCCGTCATACAAGAAATACTCCCCCGACCCAGCATTGAGAAAGCTTCCCCGATGGTCGACGTGCAAGTGATCGGCGACAGCAATTGCTGGATGACCCCCGTTTACAACTACCTCGCCAGAGACGAAATCCCGTCCGACCCTAAAGAAGCCAGGGTATTTAGGCGAAGGGCCTGCTCCTATGTCCTGATCGAAGATAAACTCTACCGGCGAGGATTCTCCATCCCACTCCTCAAATGTGTCAAGGAGGAAATGGTCGCCCATATCTTGCGCAAAATCCACGAAGGGATCAACGCCCAACACCTCGGAGAAAGGTCCCTTGCCCGAAAGGCCCTCTGAGCAGGATACTACTGGCCAACCATGCAGCATGACGCGAAAAAGCACGTGAAGAAATGCGATAAATGCCAACGGCACGGGGATATGCACCTAGCTCCACCTAACGAGCTCAAGGCCATGTCCTCCCCGTGGCCTTATGCCTGGTGGGGCCTGGACATCCTAGGACCCTTCGAGGTGGGATCAAATCAGAACAAATACTTAATAGTATGCGTGGACTACTTCACAAAATAGATAGAAGCGGAGGCCCTGGCCAAGATAACTGCCCTTAACATACTGCGTTTCTATAAACGAAACATCCTTGCACGTTTTGGCATTCCCCAAGCGATAGTCACGGACAATGGAACACAGTTCACGGACAGGAAGTTCCAAGACTTCGTCGCCCAGCTGGGCACGAAGCAACACTTCGCATCCGTCGAACATCCCCAGACAAACGGACAAGCTGAAGCGGCGAACCGAGTCATCCTTCGAGGCCTCAAATGGAGGCTGGACGAAACGAAGAAGGCTTGGGTCGAGGAGCTGCACAGCGTCTTATGGGCATACCGCACAACTCCACACTCTTCAACCGGGGAAACACCCTTTCGTCTAGCCTATGGGACCAAGCCCGTGATCCCCGCGAAGTTCATGTACCCTCCAGGCGGACAGAATCACCCCTGGACGAGGAAATGAACGACGAGGCACTAAGGGAGGAACTCGATCTCGTCAAGGAAATTCGAACAGGGGAAACTCTCCGCGAAGCCTCATTAAAACAAAAAATTGCCATCAGGCACAACGCCAAAGTCATACGACGAGAGTTCGACGTGGGCAGTGTAACACCCTCAATCTATACCCCCAAGTTATTAAAGCGATAAATAAAATTCAAAATATCATTAGAGTATATTTAAAACATGCACGGCATAGACCGAGGGGTCACATCAATTGAAACAAATACACATACACCTGCTCATATAGATATGCAACAATTCAGGTAGCACATAATAAAGGAACTTAGTTCCTAACACCCACAATTCAGATACAGAATAAAAGCGGAAAATCTGTACTGAAACTCATATATATATATATATATATATATATATATATATATATATTCATATATATATATATCACATAAAGGGTTTGTCTGTCATATACAACATCATACGTGTACAATCAAAAGGATACATATATACATAATACAAAATAATCACACTCGATCTCCCTGACTACCCGGTGCTACATATCAGAGCCGACCGACAAAAGAATGAAGACCTAAGCTTCACAAAAAGACTTCCAGCCTCTAATCTGCAATGCCTCGTAGAGCATTTAAAATAGCAGAAGGGTGAGAAACACAATCATAATACAATTGCATACAATTATATAATTAACACAAAAATACACATATAAAATATTCTCACCACAACTTATACCAGAATTCAAACACAACAACACAAAGTATATCAACCAAGCACAATACGAATATCATCATCATGTATACATATATCAACTCATCAATCTCATCCACAATTCCACACACGATCAATCCATTCATTATTTTCCACACATAATGCATACATTCACAATTCTCACACAATCAATCCATTCATGATTTATGAAAATGCACAGAGACCGACACAACGACTCTATGCAATTCACATGCGGTACCATCCATCCATCATTCTCAACACTAGTTCACTCAGGAACGATTGGAACCATCGCTTGTTACTTAGGATTACTCATGTAACACCCCGTCGGGCAAACGATGTTCCCCGTCGCTTTAGGTCCTCTTATTTTTTTAAGGCGCACGACGTTTATGGATTGCTTTAGGTCCTCTTTGTATAAGGCGCACAATCCGACCGCTTTAGGTCCTCTTTGTATAAGGCGCACGATCGTCTATAATCATCGCTTTAGGTCCTCTTTGTATAAGGCGCACGATGTTATAGCGGATTCCCTCTGGAACCGTTTCGCCGCTCACACCCACTAGGGCACACGACATCACCAACATGCATATCATGATGCTTGGCATACAATGACTCATGGCATTCAAATGCACACATATACACATTCCATACACATGCATATATTATCAAATACTACACATCGCATTTTCTCGCCCTTAGGCCACAAATCATCATCACCACCTTTATCACATGCATTTCCATCACACAACAACACACAAGTCATACAATACCCATATCAACAACACATTGCATAATACACATCAACTACACGCACTTACCATAGTACAAGTTGACAAACTGACACCATCCTAATCCCCGACATAAATAAATCGGCCATTAGGCTCAAAACCAATAATATAAGAAAGAACATGCCAACAGTTTTCAAACGCACCAAACCGCGCCTCAAACCGGCTCACGGATCAAAAGTTGTAAAGAAAACAAATTGGGAAAAACTGTCACATTCACATTGCGAAGCTCCTAGCGAGTCCTTCGCTTCTTCATTTGCAGTGCAAATGTCCCAGCGAACCAGGTCAGAAAGGAAAATAGCCTAGAAAATTCCTAAAGTTCGCAGTGCGAATAGCCAGCGAATACTCGCTTCCCCATTCGCAGTGCGAGTTCCCCAACGAACAGTGGCAGAAAGAAAACAACACAAAATAACACAAAGTTCGCAGTGCGAACCTCTGGCAAACGCTCGCCCTCACATTCGCAGTGCGAATAGCCAGCGAATGCTCGTTTTCCCCTTCGCTAGGGGATTCGCAGTGTGAACCTGCGAAAACCAGAAAACCCAGCAGCGCTGTTACATAACCCAAACCTATATTTTCACAACCAAAACACTTCCAAATCAACATATAACAATCAGAACATAATCTAATCATGGTAACAAATATTCTACCGCATTTACACAGATTTCCAACCGCGAAAACATCGATTTCTATCGTTTATCACATTTCGACCTATATCTAAAAACCAATGAAACTTCCACACAAACATACATAATCATACACAAGCATAGTATAATCGAGTTTCGCACCCTTACCCGATTAAATCGCGTTTGAAAAGTCGGTTGAATCGGTTCCTAGATTTCCAAGTTTTCTCTCTTTCTCCTTTTCTTTCTCTTTTCTTTCTTCCTCTTTTTCTTCTCTTCTTTTTCTTTCCTTTCTATTTTCTCTTTCTATTTCTATTCATATGAAAAATATAATATCTACCCGACCAAAATACCAAAATACCCATACACTCAAATATCTCGCAAACGCTCCCAAAACGCGATAAAATATAATCTCGATGAAAAATAACATATTTTCACATAAAAGTCAGAAATAAAATAATATAATAATAAAATAATCGAAACGACTCAATTAAATAAAAATAACCAAAACTGGGGCGTTACAACTCTCCCCCACTTAGAAATTTTCGTCCTCGAAAATAGTACCTGAGACAAACAACTCTGGATATGACTCCCGCATCCGACTCTCCAAATCCCAAGTCAAATTGCCCTCAGTAGCGCCTCCCCACGCCACTTTCACAAGTGAAATTTCCTTGCCCCTTAGTCACTTCAACTCGCAATCCAAAATCCTAACTGGTAATGCCTCAACCGTAAGGTTCTCCCTTACCTCTACCTCGTCCATCGGAATCACATGCGACGGATCCGAAACATACTTCCGAAGCTGTGAAACATGAAACACATCATGCAAATTCGACAGACTCGGCGGCAACGCCACCCTATAAGCCATAGCACCAACTCTCGCGGATATCTGGTAAGGACCAATAAACCGAGAAGTAAGCTTCTTCGACTTTAATGCACGACCAACACCCGTTACCGACGTAACTCTCAAAAACACATGATCGCCCTCTTGAAACTCAAGATTTTTCCTCCTTCGATCATGATAACTCTTTTGCCTACTCTGAGAAGCCTTCATTTTCTCACGAATAAGTTCCACCTTGTCTGTGGTCTGTTGAATCAATTCAGTCCAACCACTGAACTCTCACCAGATTCGTGCCAACACAACGGTGTTCGACATCTTCGCCCATACAACGCTTCAAACGGTGCCATTCCAATACTAGAATGGAAACTGTTGTTATACGTGAATTCCACCAACGCAAGATAACTATCCCACGCACCACCTTGTTCAAGAGCACAAGCCCTCAACAAGTCCTCCAACGACTGAATCGTTCTCTCCGTCTGCCCATCCGTCTGCGGATGATAAGCCGAACTCAATCTCAATTTAGAACCCAACGCCTTTTGCAAACTTTCCCAAAATCTCGAGGTAAACCTCGGATCTCGATCTGAAACGATACTTAACGGAACACCATGTAATTTCACAATCACACTGATATAAATCTCTGCCAACCTCTCTAAAGAAAAACTGATGTCAATCGAAATGAAATGAGTCGATTTAGTCAGCCTATCCACAACCACCCAAATCGCATTATGTCCCCGCTGAGTGTTCGGAAACCCTGTCACAAAGTCCATAGAAATGCTATCCCATTTCCACTCAGGAATATCCAACGGTTGCAACAAACCACTAGGCTTCAGATGTTCTACCTTTGACTTCTGACACGCCAAACATGCATACACAAACTAAGCCACATCTCTTTTCAATCCAGACCACCAGAAAATCTTCTTTAAATCTTGGTACATCTTATTAGCTCCCGAATGTATACTCAAATAACTCCGGTGTCCTTTCTCCAAAATCATCCTTTTCAACTCCGCATCATCAGGAATACAAATTCGACCACGGAACCTCAAAACACCATTACTATCCACTTTAAAGTCTTCATTTTCACTTTTACCCCCAACCGTCATCAAATCCACAAATTTCACATCCAATTTCTGTTTCTCGCTAACGGTCAACAGAAAATCATTAGTAACCTTCAACATACCAAGCCTCACACTAACCGACGTCAATTCACATACCAAACTCAAATCCCTAAACGATTCCAAAAGTTCCCACTCCTTAACCATCAAAGCTGACATATGCAACGATTTCTGACTCAACGCATCGGCTACCACATTAGCTTTACCAGGATGGTAATTCAAGCTAAAGTCGTAGTCCTTCAAGAATTCCAACCATCTACGTTGCCTCATATTCAACTCTTTCTGATCAAACAAGTATTTTAAACTTTTATGATCACTAAAGACTTCAAATCTTGCACCGTAGAGATAATGCCTCCAAATCTTCAACACAAAAACCACAGCCGCTAATTCAAGATCATGAGTAGGATAATTTTTCTCATGCACTCTCAATTGCCTCGAAGCATAAGGTACAACCTTACCTTCTTGCATCAACACTCCACCTAGCCCAATCAAAGACGCATCACAATACACCACAAACGGTTCAGTAGGATTCGACAAAATCAAAATTGGAGTTGTCGTCAATCTTCTCTTCAGCTCATTAAAACTTTCCTCACACTGAATATCCTAAACGAACGCTTGACCTTTATAAGTCAACTGGGTCAATGGAAGTGCTAGCTTAGAAAAACCTTCAATGAACCTTCGATAATATCCGGCTAATCCCAAAAAGCTTCGAATTTCAGTAACAGATCTCGGAGCCTCCCATTGTAGAACTGCTTCTACTTTAGATGGATCCACAGCAATACCGTTACCTGAAATCACGTGCCCAAGAAAACTCACTTCCGACAACCAGAACTCACACTTGGACAGCTTGGCAAAAAGTTTCCTTTCCTTCAAAACCTGCAGCACAATGCGCAAATGCTCTGCATGTTCCTCCCGAGACTTAGAATAAACCAAGATATCATCAATAAACACAACAACAAAACGATCCAAATGCTCGTGGAAAATACGATTCATGTACTCCATAAACACACCTGGCGCATTAGAAACCCCGAACGACATCACAGAATATTCATAATGACCGTAACGTGTCCTAAAAGCCGTCTTCTGAATATCTTCCTCTTTCACCCTTATCTGATGATACCCCAACCTCAAGTCAATCTTACTAAACACACACACCCCTACCAACTGATCCATCATATCATCAATTCTCGGAAGAGGATACTTATTCTTAATCGTCACCTTATTCAACTGGCGATAATCAATACACAATCGCATACTTCCATCTTTCTTTTTCACCAACAAAACTGGAGCACCCCAAGGCGACACACTTGGCCTCACAAACCTCTTTTCCAACAATTCGTTCAATTTCTTCTTTAACTCGACCAACTCAGATGCCGACATTCGATATGGTGCCATCAATGCAGGTCTAGTACCAGGAACTAGATCTATAGAAAACTCCACCTCTCTCTCTGGCGGCACCTCTGAAATATCCTCAAGAAACACTTCCGGAAAATCACACACAACAGGAAACACTTCAAGTGAAACTTGACTATCCACAGTCAACGACGCAAACAACCCAAACAACTGAGCTTCATCCGCCAAAAGTTTCTTCAACTCTTTGGTAGATAAGAAACTCGAGTCTTCGTCTTCCTCAAGAGAAGTAAACCTTACTAACTTATGATAACAATCAATATGAACCCGATTAAACTGCAACCAATTCATTCCTAAAACCACATCTAAACCCTCCAACGGCAAACACACCAAATCCATCTCAAAGTCTTTACCATAAATGGTCAAAGGACAACTTAAACAAACCAAAGAAGTAGTTACTGACCCCATTGCTGGAGTATCAATAACCATCTCCCCATCCATCGAGGACAACACAAGATTCAAACGCTTCGCGCACTCAGACGAAATAAACGAATGAGTCGCTCCGGTATCAATAATAGCAACTAACGGCGTACTATTAATAAAACAAGTACCTCTGATCAGACAGTCTGCACTTGTAGTCTGAGTTCCCGCCAAGGCAAAAACTTTCCCGCCAGCTGGAGCTTGCTTCGGTTTCGGACACTTTGTACTAATATGACCAGGTTCACCACAGTTAAAGCACTTCGCCACATTCTTCCTCTTGCACTCAGCTATAACATGCCCTAAACCTCCACAATTAGAACACTTCCTCATATATTTTCTGCATTCAAACTGGCGATGTCCTAATTCACCACACCTAAAACATCTCGGAGAATTAGACATTCCGCCCCCACTTGGCCTTCTCTCAAAATTACCTCTTTGTTTACCCTTATCTGCCGGTGTCACATACGGACCACTACGAAACGGTTGTTTCCATTTCCTCTTGCTCACACTCTTATAGTGAGTAGAACGAGCCTTACTATCCTCCTCATAAATCCTACAACAGTCCACCAGATCTGAAAACCTCCTAATCCATTGATAACCGATTGCCTGCTTTATCTTAGGACGCAACCCGTTCTCAAAATTCACACACTTAGAAAACTCCGCAGTCGCTTCCGCATAATATGGATAAAACTGCACAAGCTCGACAAACTTAGTAGTATAATCAACAATAGACATACTACCTTGTTTCAACTCCAAGAACTCAATTTCCTTCTGTCCTCTTACATCTTCAGGAAAATACCTCCTCAGAAACTCAATGCTAAACACAGCCCAAGTGATCTCCTCCTCTGCAGCTTCCAACACATGACGTGTACTAACCCACCAATCATCAGCTTCCTCCAGCAACATGTGAGTACCCAGTCTCACCTTCTGATCCTCGGCACAATCCATCACTTGGAAGATCCTTTCAATCTCTTTAAGCCAAATCTGAGCACCATCAGGATCATATCTTCCTTTGAAGATAGGCGGTTTGTTCTTCCTGAACTCATCATTACCCGCAGCATTAGGTGCACCCTGCACATCCCGAGCCATAGCTTGCATAGCAGCAGCCAAAGCAGCGTCATTCCTACCAGCCATATTCTGTTCATTTCCAATAAAAGCAAGTATGGTTAACAAACAGCTCACCGAACCACAAAGACCAACAAGGACTGACACAAACTGACACGGACTGGCTCTGATACCACTTAATGTAACACCCCCAATCTATACCCCCAAGCTATTAAAGTGATAAATAAAATTCAAAATATCATCAGAGTATATTTAAAACATGCACGGCATAGACCGAGGGGTCACATCAATTGAAACAAATACACATACACCTGCTCATATAGATATGCAACAATTCAGGTAGCACATAATAAAGGAACTTAGTTCCTAACACCCACAATTCAGATACAGAATAAAAGTGGAAAAATATGTACTGAAACTCATATATATATATATATATATATATATATATATATATATATATATATATCACATAAAGGGTTTGTCTGTCATATACAACATCAAACGTGTACAATCAAAAAGATACATATATACATAATACAAAATAATCACACTCGATCTCCCCGACTACCCGGTGCTACATATCAGAGCCGACCGACAAACGAATGAAGACCTAAGCTTCACAAAAAGACCTCCAGCCTCTAATCTGCAATGCCTCGTAGAGCATTTAAAACAGCAGAAGGGTGAGAAAACCAATCATAATACAATTGCATACAATTATATAATTAACACAAAAATACACATATAAAATATTCTCACCACAACTTATACCAGAATTCAAACACAACAACACAAAGTATATCAACCAAGCATAATACGAATATCATCAACATGTATACATATATCAACTCATCAATCTCATCCACAATTCCACACACGATCAATCCATTCATTATTTTCCACACATAATACATACATTCACAATTCTCACACAATCAATCCATTCATGATTTATGAAAATGCACAGAGACCGACACAATGACTCTATGCTATGCACATGCGGTACCATCTGTAGCACCCCAAAATTTGCCCTCCATACTTTAGTATTAACTGGCTTATGCTTCATTTCATTTTTGCATTATCATGTGTGCATATCATTGGTTCTTAGCATGGGGTCAAGGTGCCTGAGGCAGTTCAAGAGGAGAAGATGTTCTTCAAAGGGTCAAGCAAGAGTCCTTATATTGTCCAAGAGAGCTCAAGTGGATCACTCTCTCCTAACCAGTGCAGAAATTAGGGTTTTGAGATTCTTGGGTTTATTGCCCCAATGGGCAAGCTTCTTGGGTTTTTATCATCACCAAATGGCATATCTTATCTTTGTTGGAGAGGATACACATCATATTCAGAGGAATTTGGATTTGGAGACTGTGTTATTTCCTCCTAGACTGAGGGTACCAAAATTAGGGTTTGCTATAAAGTCAGTTTATTTCTGTTTTTTTGGGCAAGACTTGATTCCATGGTATTCCTTGGGTCCCTAAGTATCTAGGAATGGAAGATGGTCCATTAGTTTGGTTCATGAGAGATTCAATTGGAAAATGGATTGGGAATCAGGAGAATTAGGGGAAAAGTCAACAGTGAGAGGGGAAGTCAACTGTGAAATTTTGAGGTTCTCTTCAAGGTTTTCAAGGTCTCACATCCTCATATGGTCTTCAAGGGTCAAGTTTCATACCATTTATCAAGAATCAAGGGTTGATACAAAAGTTACTAAATATGGAAATGACCTATAATTTGAAAGTTTCCATTTTGGGCAAGTTCTTACACTACTTTCAACTTGACTTTTCATCATCAAAGAAGCTTCAAGTGAATTTTCCTCAAACATAAAAGTTGAAGATCTTTTTCTCCCCTTTCCAACAAGTACTATATGGTCTCCATATCATTTGTGAAACTCAAGTTATGATCAAAAGAAGGCAAGGTGGTTTTTAGGGTTTCCTTATGGTTCCATTTTCACAACTTTTGCATTTTGGGACATATGGACCTATAATTGGTTCCATTGCTTCAAGGCCCATTATAAGATCAAAGTACATTCCTTAAGGATCATTTTTGGCCTTTGAACCAAGAGATTTCATGACTTGTACATCACTTATTTCACATTATACAAAATTGCAAGATCATTGAAAATTCATAAACCAAGACATCTCAAGGCCCAAATTCCATACAGGTGTGGTTAGCAATTGTAATATAAGTGATCCATCATAGAATGCTTGGGTGTACATGCATGGAGGAGGGTGTATTTCACATTATGCAAATTTCCAAAATCACTCTAAACTCATTAAGTGAGGAATTAACAAGGCCCAAATGCCAATCAGTGGATTAACCTAATATATTTAAGCTAACTCATGCACTGGTGAGAGGAGGAGACAAGTGATTTTGAGGAGAGCCAAGCTTGCAACCCTAATCCTTCATTCCTTCAAATTTCTCAATCCACAAGAGCTTTTCCAAAAATTCCTTCACAACATTAATCCTTGGGATCCATAGAGCACGAATCAACCACCATCTGAAGCTAACAACAAGGATACGGATTGCTTGATCTCAGGTTAGTGACACTTTTCATGATCTTAGAACTCAAATTTTTGACATGCATATTGATCTGTGGTTGTTGCTGAGCATGATGATGCACTTTATTTTGAGATTGGACGTGTAATATGGTTGTACCGTGAGTTTTAAAGTTTTGAACCATA
Source organism: Lathyrus tuberosus (assembly GCA_022829125.1). NCBI lineage: Eukaryota > Viridiplantae > Streptophyta > Magnoliopsida > Fabales > Fabaceae > Lathyrus > Lathyrus tuberosus. The sequence goes on from JALAZF010000592.1 coordinate 954,332, forward strand.
ACTTTTTTCATTCGATTCTCCTTGTATGCTGATTGTTTGTGATTTTTAATGTGATATTTGTGATCCTCATTAAATTCTGGTCAGAATAGTGTACTCTTTTGTGTTTTCTGGAGAAATCTTGGTTGCAGGTGGCCGGAAGGGACGACCGGAGCTAGGGCTCCGGCGTCTGGTGCGTTTTCCGGTGAGTTAGGGTTCAAAGGTAGGAGACGCAATCTCAGCCGTCCATGGCCTTGATCCAGTGGTCCACATATTTCCACGTTTTTTAATTTCTGTTTTATTTTATTGGTTACGTGTGTGACGTTCCATGATTAGTTATGTGCACCTTCAATCTGCACCACGCATCAATTTACTTTTGTTTTTTATTGACTAATCTTGGACGTTGGATGCATCTGATGGTGGTATGGTTGCCAACGCATTAATGTGGCATGTGCTTATCACGTGTTCTCTTTTAATTTCTGAGTGGATTTTGTGTGTGCACGTGTATGCTTTTTACTATGCGTATTTAATCTGAAGCGTTGATCTTGATTACGTGTTGTATTGATTGACTTGATGCCACACGTTAGATGCATCCAATGGTGAGTATGGAGTCAACGTGGTGGACTGGGTTCACATGTTATCCTTTTTTGTTTTTCTGATGGATTTAAGTGTTCGGGCTTTCTATTTACACCCCCTCCTTTAAGCCCATTTCAATTGCCAACGTGTCTGGACTACTACTCACACCCCCCATGTATATTTCCATATTTTTATTTTATTTTATTATCGCATCTCATTTTTATTTTTTAAAAATAGATAATTGCATCCAAAAATTACCAGAAAATTCATGAGTCATGTTTAGCACTTTATAAAATTTTCTCAAATTTTATTTTATCATTTTATTTTATTTTTAGCATCTGAATTAATTATTTGAATAATTTCCTTTTGAATTTGTTTCATTTTGCACGCATTGCATTGTAGAATTTATTTCTCATCACCCATAAAACATTTTGAACACATTCCTTTTACATTGTTTCAACAAAACATTGAACGTCATTAAAATATTTTTCTCTCATTTTTAAAACTTTTTCACATTGCATTTTAGTCCTCCTCTTTTGCATGTTAGTTCATAATTCTCCTTTGAATTTGCATAATTGTTTGAGTGACCTATATTGAGAATTTTGGCATGAGTTTTTGACATGTTGTTTGTTCCTGGTTGAGCTATTTTGATAATTAATTTGGTAATTTCAGAGGATGTTTTACTAATTATGTGGTTGCTCTTTGTTTGAGGTCTTCTTGTATGCATACCTTTGATCCTGTCTGATTACTTGTTTGAGGAGGCACTTGTGCCATCATTTGGGTGTGTTTCTTTGAGTTCTTGAACTATGTTTAGATCATTATAGGTCTCTTGAATGCAATTATAGGTCATTGGGGTGAGGGTGTTGCATATTAGGTGCACATGTTCAATGTCTGATTTACATGCCTCTGTTTGACTTATCTTCTCACTTTTTCTCATCTGTGTCTCTTCATGACTTATGTTTGGTTTATGTGTTCCATACCTTATCATTCATTTGCATTTCATTTGATGTATGTTTCTGAACTTGGAGCTTTGCATTCATTCATGTCATATGTTATTCATGCTTCATCTCACATACTTGAACATGTTTCCCTTATATGCTTCCTTCTTCTTCTATTGATGTTTAATGCTTGGATATCTGTTTGCATGCCTCATATGACACTTGTATGGCATGTTTAGGCACATGTTTAGGTCACCCACATTCTGAATTGGATATTATTTGAAGCATTCTTGCATGATCATCTTGCATATCCATTTTTCCTTCTTCTACTCATTCTTTGATAACTCTCTTGTTGGTTTTGCCACTGGCTTGCATTCCATTTGCTTGGTTTTGTTTGGTAAACATTGTGGGTCACCTCTAAGGTGTATATTCTGGCTTGGATGAGTTTCATTTAGTTTGTAACCTTTTCTCTTTGGTTTGTGACTTGCTTGGGTTTCATTTGTCTTATTGTCTGTTTTGTACTAACCTCGTATGCAGGGGCTGAGGTAAGTTATTTAAAGGTGTGGATAGTTATCCATGTCCACTCTCATTCTTTCTTTCTCTCATCTTTTCTTTTCTTTAGGCTTAGGTTGTTGTCAAACCTCCCTTTAGGGCCACCTTTGCATGATAACATTAGGACTAAATTCCATAGGATAGTCTCCCTCCAAACCTCCCCTTAGGGCCATCTTTGCATGATAACATTAGGATAGATTTCCCCCTTAGTGTTTTTCTTTTCTTTTGAGTCCCTCTTCTCATCTCATAACATCTCTAAGATACTTAATAAGGTCAACTTGCCTTGCACACAAGCCTTAAACATAGGAAGTGAAGATTGAGGGGTCCCTCTTCTCTCTTCTAGAGTGTTAAGCATACGTCCCATTGGGGGCGACCATGCGACGCATTCGTTCCCGTGTCATAGACTTTGGTTCAAGTTTAGTTATGAACTAACTCAAGTCACTTCTGTCCTAAAAAATACAAACAAACTTCAAACATTTTTATCCCGCGGGATCGTCAAACTAAAGGCTATTTTCAAAAAGGGCACGTTACTTTTCGTCTGAGTCGCAAACAGGCATCGACCCTAACTGCCGGACGCGAGCTTAACGTCGCTCATAAAAAACACAAAAAGAACTTGGTCCGAACTACGTTGACTCTGAATTCCCCATTGCACAAAGGGGGTACGTAGGCCTAGGACGTCGACGTCCTACCGAGTCTGTCTTAGTTTTCCCCTTCCCCGTTTTAGTGTAGCCATAGATGTTAGGACAACTCACCCTTAGAATAGACAACAAGCGTGGATCCCATCGAGTACGATGGACGCGTCGGGTGCTAACACCTTCCCCTCGCGTAACCGACTCCCGAACCCAGACTATGGTTGCAATGACCATTCCTTTCCCTCTTCCTCAGGTTTATGCGGTGTTCCCTTTCCCTCTCGTGGGATAAATATACACGGCTGGCGACTCTGTTTTCCGCGCCACTTTCGCATTTGTACCTGGATGAAAATCCTGGGAGAGACATCATCCATCCATCATTCTCAACACTAGTTCACTCAGGAACTATTGGAACCATCGCTTGTTACTTAGGATTACTCATGTAACACCCCGTCGGGCAAACGATGTTCCCCGTCGCTTTAGGTCCTCTTATTTTTTTAAGGCGCACGACGTTTATGGATTGCTTTAGGTCCTCTTTGTATAAGGCGCACAATCCGATCGCTTTATGTCCTCTTTGTATAAGGCACACGATCGTCTATAATCATCGCTTTAGGTCCTCTTTGTATAAGGCGCACGATGTTATAGCGGATTCCCTCTGGAACCGTTTCGTCGCTCACACCCACTAGGGCACACGACATCACCAACATACATATCATGATGCTTGGCATACAATCACTCATGGCATTCAAATGCACACATATACACATTCTATACACATGCATATATTATCAAATACCACACATCGCGTTTTCTCGCCCTTAGGCCACAAATCATCATCACCACCTTTATCACATGCATTTCCATCACACAACAGCACACAAGTCATACAATACCCATATCAACAACACATTGCATAATACACATCAACTACACGCACTTACCATAGTACAAGTTGACAAACCGACACCATTCCAATCCCCGACATAAATAAATCGGCCATTAGTCTCAAAACCAATAATATAAGAAAGAACATGCCAACAGCTTTCCAACGCACCAAACCGCGCCTCAAACCGGCTCACGGATCAAAAGTTATAAAGAAAACAAATTGGGAAAAACTGTTACATTCGCATTGCGAAGCTCCTAGCGAGTCCTTCGCTTCTTCATTCGCAGTGTGAATGTCCCAGCGAACCAGGTCAGAAAGGAAAATAGCCTAGAAAATTCCTAAAGTTCGCAGTGCGAAGAGCCAGCAAATGCTCGCTTCCCCATTCGCAGTGCGAGTTCCCCAGCGAACAGTGGCAGAAAGAAAACAACACAAAATAACACAAAGTTCGCAGTGTGAACCTCTGGCGAATGCTCGCCCTCACATTCGCAGTTCGAATTGCCAGCGATGTTTTCTTTGGTAATGTTCTATCCTGCGCATTGGTGCAGATGATTGAATGTGACTTGGAAAACTGTCGACTCTGGCGGCCATTCCCGAGGACTCAGTAACGGCACTCCTCCCGAGATGTGATAATGGCAGACCAGAAATGGCAAACCCATTACACATGTCGATCCGAGGACCCAATGCTGGGAACTTGCTATAGGGTTTCCTTTTGGAAAAGAATCAGTGGAAGCACTCCTCGTTTGGCAATAGTACTGCACCCCGAGGGATGAATGTATTATTGCTTCTCGACCTCAGTGTCGAAACTGAGGACTTGCCATAGGATGTTTTCTTTTAAGGGGAATCAGTTGAGGCCTCCTTGATTGGTGATGATGCCAAACCAGAAATGGTGAATGTATCATCATTTCTCGACCTGAGAGCCCGTGATATTGAGGATCCTCGGCTTTCTAGTACCCACATGTGAGAGGGCAGGGTGTTTACAGGTTTGCAGGTAACCTTAACCTTCAACATACCCGGTTTTCTGATCAGCATATTTATCAGTGTGGTACTATGGTTATTCTGGTATTCTGGGTATTTGGGCAGATCCTTGAGATTATACAGTTGTTCAGTGCAGTAGTTGTCCAGTCTGTGTGGCATCCTTGATCCCATGTGTGCATTTGCATCATCATTTTGCATCCTAACATGTTTATTCATTTGCAGGGCTGCATCCTAACTTTGATTCTGGTTTTTGAAGACTATTAAGGATGAGTACTAAGAAGAGAAAGAACATCATAGTGTACAAGTTCCCATCACTTTTTCTGGATACTGTTCACAAGATTGTGTCTATGGTAGAACCTGGGGTATTGGCAGACTTTAGAGGAGAGTATGGAAGAATTCTGAATTTTGCTCGCAACATCACTAAATACGAGTATAGGGCTTTGCACACTCTGGTGCAATTCTATGACCCTCACCTGCGTTGTTTTCTATTCACTGATTATCTTTTGGCTCCGACATTAGAGGAACTTGCTCTCATTCTGGATGTTGCCATTAAAGAAAAGGCTCCTTTCTATCCTTCTGAAGAACTTCCTAATTTGGGAAATGTTTTCGAGGCTTTGCATTTGGATCCATCTTTGTTGAAAAACAACATTGCCAGTAAGGGAGGGTGTAAAGGCTTTCATGTGAAATTTTTGGTAGAACAGGCTGCTGTGTATGCTAAGGCTAGATGTTGGTTAGTTTTCAACGCCATCTTGGCTATGTGTGTCTATGGAACAGTGTTGTTTCCAAATATGAAGGATTTTGTGGACATGCACGCTGTCCGGATATTTACCATGAAGAACCCGGTACCTACTTTGCTTGGAGATCTGTATTATTCAGTGCATTATAAGAACGAGAAGAGAAGGGGAGGACCCCTTTACTTTTGTGCGCCAGTCTTCTACAAATGGTTTGTTGATCGTCTTCCCACATCTGGGGCATTTGTAGATACTCAAGGAACTTTGGAGTGGTCCAAAATATTGATGGGCTTGAGGGCAGATAATCTAATTTGGGTTAACCGTGACTTGTTGGGCCAAGATATCATGATTAGTTGTGGAGGTCTCCCAAATGTGCCTCTAATAGGAAGGAAAGGGGGAATTAACTACAACCCTATTCTTGCTATTAGGCAATTCGGGTATGCCTTGAAATAGCCACCAAAAGATGAAGAGGTCCAAGAATCTCTATATCTGAGTGGGGAAATCAATCCAGAACTGTTAAAAGAAGCTGCGAATATTTGGGAAGATCATCATAAGAAGGGGAAGATTTCTTTTGGGAAGAGCAACAATAGAACATCTCCTTCATATGAGGATTGGATTCAGAAAAGGGTAGAGGAAGAGCTTTTGCCATTCTCCAAAGAACCACCATCTTACCCCTTGCTGATTGAGCCTCCTACCACAGTTGAAATAGAAAAGTTTAACAAGTTGTGGGCTGAAAAGGAAAAGCTGCGAGAAGAAAACAGTGAGCTACAAAGAGAGATTTACCAGTTGAAACATGAGCGGGGTGAAGCTGTTCATATCGCCAAGTTGAAGACAGAGCTTCTCGCTAAGGCAGAAAAGGAGCTAGCTGACAAGGTCACAGCCAGACAAAGGATGAAGCAAGCTCTAGAGGGTATCAGTAAGGTTCTCGAGTCTAAGAATGAGGAATTGGCCAAGGCTTTGTTGAAAATTCACAAGTTCGATTCTCACCGAGACACTGCAATGGCTGAAAATAAGCGAAAGGAAGACGATTATCTAGCTCAGATTGATCAATTGAAGTCGAAGCTCAAGAAAAAAGATGCAGAGATTCTATCAGGGGTATTCCAGAGACAAGCAGTCGAGGGTCGACTCAATGAAGCCATAACTTCCATAGAGGAACTGAAGATCCAAGCTGAAGTGAAGAGACCTAGAAATGAGGGTCCTAGCATGGATGGTGTTTTTGAAGAAGACGCTTGGGAGTTGCATTGCCAATACTTGAAAGGGATCATGCATAGGAGAGATGTTCTCATTCAAGAGCTAATTCAGAGACCGAAGCATCCCGACACCAAAAAGTTGTTCAAGGAAATTCAAGACTGGAGCAAAGAGCATGATGGGTGGGGGGGATTGGCACTCGTGGACTTTGATGACATGCCGTAGTTTGCTATTTTCTTTTATTGTATTTGGGTCACCACCAGGCTTGTTGGTTGGGATCTATGATTATTATGTTCAGACTTGTTATCTTGGATCGTGATTGTTGACATTTGGTTTTCCTCTGGTTTTTCTTAATACATGAGCAGAAGTTCCGTTCTTATTGTTAAACTAGAATCAAGGGGTGGATCGCCCTGCGAATTTTCTAAACATGTTCATTTGCATTTGCATATTCATAATCATTTTGCATAATCATTTTGCATAACAGGTGTTTATCTCCGGTGTTCTTACTTTGTTCTCCTCCGCAGTACAGGATTGCAGATCAGCACGTTCACCGATATTCTACCAGACAAAATCAGAAGAGACTCATGGATCAGCTACAAAATGAGATGACTGAGATGCGGACTCGCATGAACCAATTCATGGATTTAATGCAAGGGGTTGCTCAAGGCCAAGAGCAGTTAAGGACTCTCGTTCAGCCACTGATTGCGAGAATTGATGAAGAGGGTGTCCTTCATAGAGGAATTCATACTGGTGTTACTGGTAATAATGTTGTTCAGAATGGCCCTCCGGGCGGAGGTATTCCTGTTGCTGGTGTTGTGATCCCTCCGGGCGGAGGAGAAAATGTTGTGGTTCCCACTTTAGTGGGGGGAGGTAACAGTGTCGGCGCAATTCATGGCCGTCAGTATGATGATCTTCAGGAAGATGCATTCTCTGTGCCAGGTGGGGATGCTGGTCCCCAGATTGACAATGATCAGAGGTTCAAGTTGATTGAAGAACAACTAAGGGGTGTTGTGAATCAGGATTCTGTGGGTATGGATCTAGAGGATTTGGGGCTGGTTCCAGGCGTTGTTATCCCACACAAGTTTCAGACTCCTACTTTTGAAAAGTACAATGGTATGACTTGCCCAAGGACTCACGTCAGGGCATACGCGAGTAAAATGGCTACGCATGCGAAGAATGAGAAGCTGATGATGCATTGCTTCCAGGATAGCCTATCTGGGGCATCCCTGGAGTGGTATATGCAATTAGAAAGGAAAGATGTGCGTAGTTGGAGAGATCTGGCAGGGGCATTTATCAAACACTACCAATATAACACTGACATGGCTCCGAACAGAACACAGCTACAGAATTTGTCACAGAAGAACAATGAGAGTTTCAAGGAGTACGCCCAGAGGTGGCGTGAATTGGCAGCAAGGGTTCAGCCTCCCATGTTGGAACGTGAAATGATAACTATGTTTATGGCCACCTTGCAGGGTCATTACTATGAAAAGCTGGTACCGTGTATGACTGGAAAGTTTGCTGATTTGATCTTAGTAGGAGAGATGCTAGAAAGCGGAATTAAGGCGGGAAAAATATCAGGCGGTGAAGGGTCTTCATCTGGAGGAGGTAAGAAGTCGTATGCTAGTGGTTACAAGAAGAAAGAGGGAGATACAAATTCTGTGTTTTCATATCGTGGTAGAGAAGGACCTCGTCAGAACTTCAATCAGCAGGTGGCTTCTGTAACCATCCCAGCAGCACCTCAGCAGCCAGCAGTGTCTCAACAACAAAATCAGGCTACTCGCAGACCACAGCCTGCGTCTAGGCGGGATAGGCATCTTGACACCCCGCCTATTCCTTACTCTCAATTATTTCAGCACTTGTTAAAGCTACAGTTAATTCAGAAGAGAACATTAGCTCCACCTACTGGCAATCCACCTCCCGGCTATGACGCCAACGCCCACTGTGAATTCCATTCTGGAGCACCCGGACATCATACTGAGAACTGTAGAGCTTTTAAGCATCTGGTTCAAGATTTAGTGGATTCCAAAGCCATCAATTTCTCCAATGATGTTCCAAATGTGAATCAGAACCCGATGTCGAATCATGGTGGGCCGAGGGTTAACGCTATTATTAAAGACTGTGAAGACTTGAGTTTGATTTCAGATGTGAACGAAGTCCAAACTCCCTTGGGTGTGGTGAAGGAAAGACTGTTGAAGGGAGGGGTATTTCCCGGCTGTGATGAAGGTTGTGTAGGATGTGTGTCGCAGCCAGGCGGTTGCGATTTATTGAAAGCGGGTATTCAGAGAATGATCAGTGAAGGGATATTACAGTTTGGCAGGGGTTGTAGGCAGAGTAAAGTTACTGACAGAGAGAATGATGTTGCCACAATAACAATTCCGTTCAAGACAATAACTATATCAGCGCCGGCAAGACCAGCGCCAGTCATTATCACTGTTCTTGGACCAGTCCCGTATGAGAGTACCAAGGCCATCCCATGGAACTATGGGGCCGAGGTGTTTGTTAATGGTGAGAAGCAGGAATTGGTAAAGACATCAGCTGTGAATATAGGGGTTGAAAATCTTGTTGAAGCAGGGGCTATCACTAGGAGTGGTAGAGTCTTTATTCCATCTGAGGATTAAGTTGGCAGTTCAAAACAAGACAAAGGTAAACAGGCGATGGATGAGTCTGTACAGAGGCAAGAAGCAAATAATTCTATGACAAAGCAGGTTGGGGATACTTTCTCAGAAGACATAGAAGAGTTTATGAGGTTGATCAGGAAAAGTGATTACAAGATTGTTGATCAACTTCACCAAACTCCATCAAAGATTTCCATTCTATCCTTACTGTTGTGCTCTGAGGCACACCGAAATGCATTACTGAAGGTTCTGAACATGGCTTATGTACTGCAGGAAATATCTGTCAACCAGTTAAAAGGGGTTATGGCTCATGTGAATGCTGGTAATGGTTTGGGTTTCACCGATTTAGATCTGACTCCGGCTGGGAGGAATCACAACAACGCTCTGCATATTTCAGTGGAATGTCGTGGTTCCTTAATGTCGCATGTGTTAGTTGATACTGGGTCGTCTTTGAATGTGTTACCGAAGAAGGCTTTGATGAAATTGGATACTCGTGGGTTGATTTGTACACCAAGTGACTTGGTGGTACATGCTTTTGATGGCTCCAAGAGGTCAGTTTTTGGAGAGTTAGTTCTGCCGATCAAGGTGGGCCCTGAGATTTTCAACACCACCTTCTACATAATGGATATCCAACCTGCCTATAGTTGTTTGTTGGGTCGCCCTTGGATCCATAGTGTTGGGGCAGTAACATCTACGCTGCACCAGAAGTTGAAGTATATGGTGGATGGCCACGTTGTGACTGTTTGTGGTGAGGAAGAGATCATGGTGAGTCACCTATCGACCTTTAAGTATGTAGAGGTAGATGGTGAAGTACAGGAAACTTTGTGCCAAGCCTTTGAAGCTGTGAAAATTCCCGAGGAACCCCCAAAGGTAGCCAGTCAGCCTGAGGTGGTTGTCTAACCTGAAGTTGTCAGACAACCAGAGATTCCAATGCCCTCTTTCAAAGAGGGGCGCGCTATAGTTGAAGCTGGTGGTTCTCAGAAGTGGGGCAGTGTCATTGATGTTCAAAGAAAGCAGGATACCCATGGACTAGGGTACAAGCCACCCCGACGAGCTCAAGAGCCTCCCAAGTATGCTGGTCTGATTCGGTTCACAAGTGCTGGGGTTTTCTTTAATCAGGTTAATGCTATTGAGGATGAAGGAGATAGTGATTGTGACATGGATGAATGGATCCGTCCCTGCACCCCTGGTCAGAGTTTAGGCAACTGGTCTTCTGAGAAAGTCATCCAAGTGACTCGCCCGGAGTAATTTACTTTTGCTTTCTGTTATGTTAAATCCTACGTTCTGCCCAAGACGTAGTGATATTTATTTGTAGGGCTTGGATGTTTTATTTGCTATTTTTATCATCAATAAAGGACGTTTTTTCATTCAAATATTTTGATCCCTGTTTTTCTGTTTTTTACTTTTTGCATTAACCCACATCAAAATGGCAATGTGTTTTCTTGTTTGTTGCACTCATGATAAACATAAAACATCCATCATACAGGTTCCTTTGTTCAGATTCCACCCATCATGACTTAGCTATGGCTCGATACGACTTCGACAATCCCATCTATCAGGCCGAAGAAGAGACTACCGAAGACTGTGACTTACCTGAAGAATTAGCCAGGCTACTGAAGCAAGAGGAAAGGGTTATTCTACCTTATCAGGAGGAAGTTGAGACTGTTAATCTGGGAACCGAGGATGTTAAACGAGAAGTAAGGGTTGGGACTACCTTGGAAGACACTGTTAAAGGAAGATTGGTTGAGTTGCTTCGAGAGTATGTGGACATCTTCGCCTGGTCTTACCAAGACATGCCCGGGCTTGACACTGACACTGTTGCACACCAGTTGCCGCTTAAAGAGGGTTGTACTCCAGTCAAGCAGAAACTGAGAAGGACGAAACCAGATATGGCTGTCAAGATCAAGGAAGAGGTTCAGAAACAGTTGGACGCCAGATTTCTTACTGTGACAAATTATCCTCCGTGGGTTGCTAATATCGTACCTCTACCTAAGAAGGATGGGAAGGTCAGGATGTGTGTTGATTACCGAGATTTGAATAGGGCGAGCCCGAAGGATGATTTCCTGCTCCCCCACATTGACGTGTTAGTAGACAATACTGCTCAATATTCTGTGTTTTCCTTCATGGATGGCTTCTCTGGGTATAACCAAATCAAAATGGCCCCAGAGGACATGGAGAAAACAACGTTCATAACACCGTGGGGAACATTTTGCTACAAGGTAATGCCCTTTGGATTAAAGAATGCTGGGGCAACCTATCAGCGGGCAATGGTGACTCTCTTTCATTATATGATTCACAAGGAGATTGAAGTCTATGTTGATGACATGATTGTGAAGTCACAGACAGAGAAAGAACACTTGGTAAACCTCCAGAAGCTGTTTGAAAGGTTGAGGAAGTTCAGATTGAGATTGAATCCGAACAAGTGCACTTTTGGTGTGAGGTCTGGTAAATTGCTGGGATTCATTGTTAGTGAAAGAGGTATTGAGGTTGATCCTACAAAAATAAGAGCCATACAGGAGATGCCTGAGCCAAGAACAGAGAAAGAGGTTTGTGGTTTCTTGGGGAGGTTGAATTACATTGCTAGGTTCATCTCTCATCTGACAGCCACGTGTGAGCCAATTTTCAGGTTGTTAAGAAAGGATCAAGAGGTCAGGTGGAATGAAAATTGTCGAGAAGCGTTTGAAAGGATAAAGAAGTATTTGCATGAACCTCAAGTCCTTATGCCACCGGTATTCGGGAGACCATTAATTATGTACCTTACGGTTCTTGAGAATTCGATGGGTTGTGTGCTCGGTCAACACGACGAGATAGGTAGGAAGGAGCACGCTATTTACTACCTGAGTAAGAAGTTCACTGATTGCGAATCAAGATACTCTATGTTGGAAAAGACATGTTGTGCACTCGCTTGGGCAGCCAAGCGCCTGAGGCACTATATATTAAACTACATAACCTTGTTGATTTTGAAGATGGATCCGATTAAGTACGTATTTGAGAAGCAAGCACTTTCTGGAAGGATAGCCCGCTGGCAGATGGTTTTGACAGAATACGATATTCAGTATGTTTCTCAGAAGGCCATCAAGGGAAGTGTTCTGTCAGAATATCTTGCTGAACAGCCGGTCGAGGATTATCAGCCAATGAAGTTTGAGTTTCTGGACGAGCATGTTATGTTTCTGAAAATGAAAGATTGTGAAGAGCCTCTGCCTGATGAAGGACCTGAGATTGGGTCTCAATGGAAGATGATTTTTGATGGGGCTGTCAACTCATATGGTAATGGAATTGGGGCAATCATTACGACCCCGAAGGGTTCTCATATACCTTTCACTGCCCGGTTAGCATTCGTGTGTACCAACAACGAGGCGGAGTATGAAGCATGCATCATGGGGTTAGAGGAAGCAATTGATTTGAGAATTAAGAACCTCGATGTCTATGGTGATTCCGCGTTGGTAGTTAATCAGATTACAGGAGAATGGGAGACTCATCAGGCGAATTTGGTGCCTTATAACAACTATGCCAGAAGGTTGTTACCTTTCTTTGATAGGGTGGATTTTCATCACGTGCCCCGAGCTGAGAATCAGATGGCTAATGCATTGGCAACATTGGCATCCATGTATAAAGTGAACCGTTGGAATGAAACTCCGTCGATTAGAATCATGCGTCTGGATAGACCAGCTTTTGTGTTTGCAATTGAAGATGTGTCTGATGGCAAACCGTGGTATCATGATATTAAGGTTTTTCTGAAGAAACATGAGTATCCAGAGGGTGCCTCCACCAAGGATAAGAAGACTCTGAGAAGGTTGGCAGGAAACTTCTTTCTGAACAAGGATGATGTGTTATATAAGAGGAACTTCGATATGGTCCTGCTACGTTGTGTTGATGAACACGAGGCAGGCTTATTGATGGAGGAAGTTCACGAGGGTTCTTTCGGTACTCATTCCAGTGGACACACCATGGCTAGAAAGTTGTTGAGGGCAGGATATTACTGGATGACTATGGAGTCTAATTGTTTCAAGTACGCCCGAAAGTGCCATAAATGCCAGATTTATGCAGATAAGATGCATGTACCGCCCACGCCTCTAAACGTGTTATCATCTCCTTGGCCTTTTGTAATGTGGGGCATAAATATGATTGGGAAGATTGAGCCCACTGCTTCCAATGGGCATCATTTCATTTTGGTTGCCATTGACTATTTCACAAAGTGGGTGGAACCAGCCTCGTACGCCAACGTCACCAAGCAAGTGGTAGCCCGGTTTATAAAGAAGGACATCATCTGTCGTTATGGGGTCCCGGAGAGAATCATTACTGATAATGGCTCGAATTTGAACAATAAGATGATGAAGGAACTATGTCAGAGTTTCAAGATCGAACATCATAATTCCTCTCCATATCATCCGAAGATGAATGGTGCTGTTGAGGCGGCGAATAAGAACATCACGAAGATTGTGCAGAAGATGGTGGTAACATATAAAGACTGGCATGAGATGCTACCTTATGCCCTACATGGTTACCGTACTTCGGTGCGTACATCAACTGGGGCAACCCCTTTCTCATTAGTATATGGTATGGAAGCAGTTTTACCCTTAGAGGTTGAGATTCCATCTTTGAGAATTCTGGAAGATGTGAAGCTTGATAAAGCTGAATGGGTGCGTTCCAGATTGGATCAATTGAACCTTATTGAAGAAAAGAGATTGGAAGCCATCACACATGGTCGGTTGTATCAGAGCAGGATGAAGCACGCCTTTGACCAGAAAGTGCGTCCTCGGAGTTTTCAGACAGGTGAATTGGTTTTGAAAAGGATCCTTCCTCCTCAGACAGATCACAGGGGCAAATGGACTCCAAACTATGAGGGGCCATACGTAGTTAGAAAGGTTTTCTCTGGTGGAGCCTTACTACTTTCAACTATGGATGGCAAAGATTTTACATCCCCTGTGAACGCAGACGTAGTCAAAAAATACTTCGCATAAAAGAGACCCGCTGGACATAAAAAGAAAGTCCAGCCAAGAAAGGGCATCCCGGCGGACCATAAAAAGGAAAAGGTTCGGGAAAAATTAGGGATAAAATGTAAAAAAGAAACATGTAAACCCGCAAGGTTGAAAACCCGAAAAGGCAACTTTGGCAAGAATGGGTATCCCGATGGATTGAAAACCCGAAAAGGGCGATCCAGGCAAAAGTTTGGGATTTGTAAGCAAAAGGCTATGATCTGCGTTCGATTTGTGAGCACTTTCAGCACCTGGAAATTCTGAAAGAAGGGAATCAGTACAGTTAGTCTCTTCAAAGGTCAAGACATTTGTGGATAAGCAAGACATATGGGTCATAGCTGAGTCGAATCATGGTGGATATATGTTCCCGCATTGCCGACATATGTATTTTCCTTTTGTTTTTGTGCAATTACCTCTTTTTAGGAATTGTTTCCGATTGTAAATGCCTATTTACAGGCCACTTTTCTTAATAAAATTTTCATTTCACTCAGAGAGCTTTCCGTTGTTTGTTTTACTTTTACTGTTTTGTTTGCAAAAACGTCCGATATTTTTGATAAACATTGCATATAAAATTTCGAGCTTTGCAGAGCATAACGAAAAGCAGTAGAAATTACTTAGGCGTTAATGGTGATAGTCATGTTGTGGCATATTCTATTTGTTGTTATTTGACTTGCAGGGCAACAACATTGTACTCCCCCAGTAGGGTTGCTCTCCCCAGCATTGAGATTGCACCTTTCCTCAGCAGAGCAGACCTTCCCTAGTAGGAGACTTGGGAAGTATTTTCTCTGGATCAAGATGTTATTTCCCCACAGAATCAGGGTGTCCACTTTCCCCAGCCAGTCAGGAAGCGCACTTTCACCGACAACGTCATATTCTAATCCCCAACAAGGCGGGAGTAAAGTCATTCTCCCCATCAGCAGGCTAAGTTAAGCTTTTTTCCCCAAGCAAGATGGTATTATGGGATGGCATCCCCCAGCAGGTCCTAAGCCCATCTGTTATTGGCAATCCTCAATAACAGACTTCCGGTTCCGTTATTGGCATTCATTCTCAACTCCCCCAGCAGAGGAGGAATCTCAGGTTCGATGTCACCTTCAGTAAAGGACATGTGTAATCCCCGGTAGAGTGCATATGCTTTTGGATTTCATCCCCGGCAGAAGTTGTGGATCCAAAGAGTCGGTCAGTGTGATCCTTCTCAGCAGAGTTCCTGAATTCAGAGGACAACTTATTTTTGTCATCCCCAGCTGCATTGGTCTTTTCTCTCCAGCATTTATTTTACTGGAGGGACCCTTTTCGCATATCATAAGCATTTGCATAGCATCCTCAAAAGCGTAGCATTTCCACTTCGTGTGGAGCATTACGGCAAAATTCAAACATAGGCATCCGAAGCATAAGCCAGGTTCGAGCTTTCCTTCGTCGGAAAAAAGCAAATTTTGGAGAATATCATTCGACTTTACTTCACAAGTGTTGGGTTTAGTCATTCAAAGCAATATTTGACATTCCCTTGCAGAGTTGTTTGCCAGGAGCGTTAATCCATGATTTCCTTTTTACCCCTTCGTCCAGGTGGTCCTTTGGTTTATTCCCTCAGGGGTTTTTACCTCCAGACACCCGTCTGTGTCCTTTCAGCACCCGTCCGTGTTTGAACCTTTCATTTCAATGCCCATCTGTATTGACATTTGGCACCCGTCCGTGTCCTTTCAGCACCCGTCCGTGTTTGAACCTTTCATTTCAATGCCCGTCCGTATTGACATTTGGCACCCGTTCGTGTCCTTTCAGCACCCGTCTGTGTTTGAACCTTTGTTTCAATGCCCGTCCGTATTGACATTTGGCACCCGTCCGTGTCATTTCAGCGCCCGTCCGTGTCCGAACCTCTGATTTCGATACCCGTCTGTATTGACCTTTGGATGACACCCGTCAGTGTTGTCTTCCATTCCCCAGCGAGACCAATCCCTAGTAAATTTACTTTGTTGCACCAGTCCGTGTACCTTTTCACCCGTCCGTGTACCTTTTCGATACCCGTCCGTATTGAACCTTTTTACACCCGTCCGTGTATCTTTTAGATACCCTATTCGTATCTGATATTGTTGACTCCTTGACACCCGTCCGTGTTTATCCCCAGCATAGTTAACACTCGTTTGTGTTTATTTCGTGACATTCCAATACATTGTTCGTGTTGTTTTCCAACACTCGTACGTGTTATGACAAGTACAGCATTTATTGCTTGTTCCCCAGTGGAGTCGTCCCTCCTTTGAGGATTGCATATTTCAGGTTTCTTTTGGTATTCAATCCCCGTGAATCCTTTGAACGCATGACAGCCGTTGCTATCATACCTTTGAATGCATATTAACTGGCTTATGCTTCATTTCATTTTTGCATTATCATGTGTGCATATCATTGGTTCTTAGCATGGGGTCAAGGTGCCTGAGGCAGTTCAAGAGGAAAAGATGTTCTTCAAAGGGTCAAGCAAGAGTCCTTATATTGTCCAAGAGAGCTCAAGTGGATCACTCTCTCCTAACCAGTGCAGAAATTAGGGTTTTGAGATTCTTGGGTTTATTGCCCCAATGGGCAAGCTTCTTGGGTTTTTATCATCACCAAATGGCATATCTTATCTTTGTTGGAGAGGATACACATCATATTAAGAGGAATTTGGATTTGGAGACTGTGTTATTTCCTCCTAGACTGAGGGTACCAAAATTAGGGTTTGCTATAAAGTTAGATTATTTCTGTTTTTTGGGCAAGACTTGATTCCATGGTATTCCTTGGGTACCTAAGTATCTAGGAATGGAAGATGGTCCATCAGTTTGGTTCATGAGAGATTCAATTGGCCAATGGATTGGGAATCAGGAGAATTAGGGAAAAGTCAACAGTGAGAGGGGAAGTCAACTGTGAAATTTTGAGGTTCTCTTCAAGGTTTTCAAGGTCTCACATCCTCATATGGTCTTCAAGGGTCAAGTTTCATACCATTTATCAAGAATCAAGGGTTGATACAAAAGTTACTAAATATGGAAATGACCTATAATTTGAAAGTTTCCATTTTGGGCAAGTTCTTACACTACTTTCAACTTGACTTTTCATCATCAAAGAAGCTTCAAGTGAATTTTCCTCAAACATGAAAGTTGAAGATATTTTTCTCCCCTTTCCAACAAGTACTAGATGGTCTCCATATCATTTGTGAAACTCAAGTTATGATCAAAAGAAGGCAAGGTGGTTTTTAGGGTTTCCTTATGGTTCCATTTTCACAACTTTTGCATTTTGGGACATATGGACCTATAATTGGTTCCATTGCTTCAAGGCCCATTCTAACATCAAAGTAAATTCCTTAAGGATCATTTTTGGCCTTTGAACCAAGAGATTTCATGACTTGTACATCACTTATTTCACATTATGCAAAATTGCAAGATCATTGAAAATTCATAAACCAAGACATCTCAAGGCCCAAATTCCATACAGGTGTGGTTAGCAATTGTAATATAAGTGATCCATCATAGAATGCTTGGGTGTACATGCATGGAGGAGGGTGTATTTCACATTATGCAAATTTCCAAAATCACTCTAAACTCATTAAGTGAGGAATTAACAAGGCCCAAATGCCAATTAGTGGATTAACCTAATATATTTAAGCTAACTCATGCACTGGTGAGAGGAGGAGACACGTGATTTTGAGGAGAGCCAAGCTTGCAACCCTAATCCTTCATTCCTTCGAATCTCTCAATCCACAAGAGCTTTTCCAAAAATTCCTTCACAACATTAATCCTTGGGATCCATAGAGCACGAATCAACCACCATCTGAAGCTAACAACAAGGATATGGATTGCTTGATCTCAGGTTAGTGACACTTTTCATGATCTTAGAACTCAATTTTTTGACATGCATATTGATCTGTGGTTGTTGCTGAGCATGATGATGCACTTTATTTTGAGATTGGACGTGTAATATGGTTGTACCGTGAGTTTTAAAGTTTTGAACCATAACTTTTTTCATTCGATTCTCCTTGTATGCTGATTGTTTGTGATTTTTAATGTGATATTTGTGATCCTCATTAAATTCTGGTCAGAATAGTGTACTCTTTTGCGTTTTCTGGAGAAATCTTGGTTGCAGGTGGCCGGAAGGGACGACCGGAGCTAGGGCTCCGGCGTCTGGTGCGTTTTCCGGTGAGTTAGGGTTCAAAGGTAGGAGACGCAATCTCAGTCGTCCATGGCCTTGATCCAGTGGTCCACATATTGCCACATTTTTTAATTTCTGTTTTATTTTATTGGTTACGTGTGTGACGTTCCATGATTAGTTAAGTGCACCTTCAATCTGCACCACGCATCAATTTACTTTTGTTTTTTATTGACTAATCTTGGACGTTGGATGCATCTGATGGTGGTATGGTTGCCAACGCATTAATGTGGCATGTACTTATCACGTGTTCTCTTTTAATTTCTGAGTGGATTTTTTCTGTGCACGTGTATGCTTTTTACTATGCGTATTTAATCTGAAGCGTTGATCTTGATTACGTGTTGTATTGATTGACTTGATGCCACACGTTAGATGCATCCAATGGTGAGTATGGAGTCAATGTGGTGGACTGGGTTCACATGTTATCCTTTTTTGTTTTTTTGATGGATTTAAGTGTTCGGGCTTTCTATTTACACCCCCTCCTTTAAGCCCATTTCAATTGCCAACGTGTCTGGACTGCTACTCACAACCCCCATGTATATTTCCATATTTTTATTTTATTTAATTATCGCATCTCATTTTTATTTTTTAAAAATAGATAATTGCATCCAAAAATTACCAGAAAATTCATGAGTCATGTTTAGCACTTTATAAAATTTTATCAAATTTTATTTTATCATTTTATTTTATTTTTAGCATCTGAATTAATTATTTGAATAATTTCCTTTTGAATTTGTTTCATTTTGCACGCATTGCATTGTAGAATTTGTTTCTCATCATCCATAAAACATTTTGAACTCATTCCTTTTGCATTGTTTCACCAACACATTGAACGTCATTAAAATATTTTTCTCTCATTTTTAAAACTTTTTCACATTGCATTTTAGTCCTCCTCTTTTGCATGTTAGTTCATAATTCTCCTTTGACTTTGCATAATTGTTTGAGTGACCTATCTTGGGAATTTTGGCATGAGTTTTTGACATGTTGTTTATTCCTGGTTGAGCTATTTTGATAATTAATTTGGTAATTTCAGAGGATGTTTTACTAATTATGTGGTTGCTCTTTGTTTGAGGTCTTCTTGTATGCATACCTTTGATCCTGTCTGATTACTTGTTTGAGGAGACACTTGTGCCATCATTTGGGTGTGTTTATTTGAGTTCTTGAACTATGTTTAGATCATTATAGGTCTCTTGAATACAATTATAGGTCATTGGGGTGAGGGTGTTGCATATTAGGTGCACATCTTCAATGTCTGATTTACATGCCTCTGTTTGACTTATCTTCTCACTTTTTCTCATATGTGTCTCTTCATGACTTATGTTTGGTTTATGTGTGCCATACCTTATCATTAATTTACATTTCATTTTATGGATGTTTCTGACCTTGGAGTTTTGCATTCATTCATGTCATATGTTATTCATGCTTCATCTCACATACTTGAACATGTTTCCCTTATATGCTTCCTTCTTCTTCTATTGATGTTTGATGCTTGGATATCTGTTTGCATGCCTCATGTGACACATGTATAGCATGTTTAGGTCACCCACATTCTGACTTGGATATTATTTGAAGCATTCTTGCATGATCATCTTGCATATCCACTCTTCCTTCTTCTACTCATTCTTTGATAACTCTCTTGTTGGTTTTGCCACTGGCTTGCATTCCATTTGCTTGGTTTTGTTTCGTAAACATTGTGGGTCACCTCTAAGGTGTATATTCTGGATTGGATGAGTTTCATTTGGTTTGTAACCTTTTCTCTTTGGTTTGTGACTTGCTTGGGTTTCATTTGTCTTATTGTCTGTTTTGTACTAACCTCGTATGCAGGGGTTGAGGTAAGTTATTTAAGGGTGTGGATAGTTATCCATGTCCACTCTCATTCTTTCTTTCTCTCATCTTTTCTTTTCTTTAGGCTTAGGTTGTTGTCAAACCTCCCCTTAGGGCCACCTTTGCATGATAACATTAGGACTAAATTCCATAGGATAGTCTCCCTCCAAACCTCCCCTTAGGGCCATCTTTGCATGATAACATTAGGATAGATTTCCCCCTTAGTGTTTTTCTTTTCTTTTGACTCCCTCTTCTCATATCATAACATCTCTAAGATACTTAATAAGGTCAACTTGCCTTGCACACAAGCCTTAAACATAGGAAGTGAAGATTGAGGGGTCCCCCTTCTCTCTTCTAGAGTGTTGAGCATACGTCCCATTGGGGGCGACCATGCGACGCATTCGTTCCTGTGTCATAGACTTTGGTTCAAGTTGAGTTATGAACTAACTCAAGTCACTTCTGTCCTAAAAAATACAAACAAACTTCAAACCTTTTTATCCTGCGGGATCGTCAAACTAAAGGCTATTTTCAAAAAGGGCACGTTACTTTCCGTCTGAGTCTCAAACAGGCATCGACCCTAACTTCCGGACGCGAGCTTAACGTCGCTCATAAAAAACACAAAAAGAAATTGGTCCGAACTACGTTGACTCTGAATTCCCCATTGCACAAAGGGGGTACGTAGGCCTAGGACGTCGACGTCCTACCGAGTCTGTCTTAGTTTTCCCCTTCCCCGTTTTAGTGTAGCCATAGATGTTAGGACAACTCACCCTTAGAATAGACAACAAGTGTGGATCCCATCGAGTACGATGGATGTGTGGGGTGCTAACACCTTCCCCTCGCGTAACCGACTCCCGAACCCAGGCTATGGTTGCGATGACCATTCCTTTCCCTCTTCCTCAGGTTTATGCGGTGTTCCCTTTCCCTCTCGTGGGATAAATATACACGGCTGGCGACTCTGTTTTCCGCGCCACTTTTGCGTTTGTACCTGGATGAAAATCCTGGGAGCGACACCATTCATCCATCATTCTCAACACTAGTTCACTCAGGAACTATTGGAACCATCGCTTGTTACTTAGGATTAATCATGTAACACCCCGTCGGGCAAACGATGTTCCCCGTCGCTTTAGGTCCTCTTATTTTTTTAAGGCGCACGACAGTTATGGATTGCTTTAGGTCCTCTTTGTATAAGGCACATAATCCAATCGCTTTAGGTCCTCTTTGTATAAGGCGCACGATCGTCTATAATTATCGCTTTAGGTCCTCTTTGTATAAGGCGCACGATGTTATAGCGGATTCCCTCTGGAACCGTTTCGTCGCTCACACCCACTAGGGCACACGACATCACCAACATACATATCATGATGCTTGGCATACAATGACTCATGGCATTCAAATGCACACATATACACATTCCATACACATGCATATATTATCAAATACCACACATCGCGTTTTCTCGCCCTTAGGCCACAAATCATCATCACCACCTTTATCACATGCATTTGCATCACACAACAGCACACAAGTCATACAATACCCATATCAACAACACATTGCATAATACACATCAACTACACGCACTTACCATAGTACAAGTTGACAAACCGACACCATTCCAATCCCCGACATAAATAAATCGGCCATTAGTCTCAAAACCAATAATATAAGAAAGAACATGCCAACAGCTTTCCAACGCACCAAACCGCGCCTCAAACCGGCTCACGGATCAAAAGTTGTAAAGAAAACAAATTGGGAAAAACTGTCACATTCGCATTGCGAAGCTCCTAGCGAGTCCTTCGCTTCTTCATTCGCAGTGTGAATGTCCCAGCGAACCAGGTCAGAAAGGAAAATAGCCTAGAAAATTCCTAAAGTTCGCAGTGCGAACAGCCAGCGAATGCTCGCTTCCCCATTCGCAGTGCGAGTTCCCCAGCGAACAGTGGCAGAAAGAAAACAACACAAAATAACACAAAGTTCGCAGTGCAAACCTCTGGAGAATGCTCGCCCTCACATTCGCAGTGCGAATAGCCAGCGAATGCTCGCTTTCCCCTTCGTTAGGGGATTCGCAGTGCGAACCTGCAAAAACCAGAAAACCCAGCAGCGCTGTTACATAACCCAAACCTATATTTTCACAACCAAAACACTTCCAAATCAACATATAACAATCAGAACATAATCTAATCATGGTAACAAGTATTCTACCGCATTTACACAGATTTCCAACCGCGAAAACATCGATTTCTATCGTTTATCACATTTCGACCTATATCTAAAAACCAATGAAACTTCCACACAAACATACATAATTATACACAAGCATAGTATAATCGAGTTTCGCACCCTTACCCGATTAAATCGCGTTTGAAAAGTCGGTTGAATCGGTTCCTAGATTTCCAAGTTTTCTCTCTTTCTCCTTTTCTTTCTCTTTTCTTTCTTCCTCTTTTTCTTCTCTTCTTTTTCTTTCCTTTCTATTTTCTCTTTCTATTTCTATTCATATGAAAAATATAATATCTACCTGACCAAAAGACCAAAATACCCCTACACTCAAATATCTCGCAAACGCTCCCCAAATGCGATAAAATATAATCTCGATGAAAAATAACATATTTTCACATAAAAGTCAGAAATAAAATAATATAATAATAAAATAATCGAAACGACTCAATTAAATAAAAATAACCAAAACTGGGGCGTTACAGGCAGCATCGTCCTAAGGAGAAACCATAAAGACTATCGCGAAGGCAGACTAGCCGCCAACTAGGAAGGACCCTATCGTGTCCAGGAAAAAACGGAGAATGAGGCCTATTACCTTGAACGTCTCAACGGGGAAGAGCTTGCTCGACCATGGAACACCGAAAAGCTGAAACAATACTACAGTTAAGGCCTTAACTATCGGTTCGATCCATCACGACAACGAGCATCACCTACCGACCACGATGCACACCTAGGTACAAGTGTCGCATGCCAGTAAAGTAAAACCCCGCTCAGGAATGAGCCGGGTCTCTGCTCGACAGCGGTCCCTCAATCGAGCACCACTGTCGTTAAAGTACCACGATAGGCAGAACACCCAGCTCGCGATAGGAGGTTCACGCCGTGAACTCATGCCTCAAATGCGACCTGAGCTCTGCATCCTCGCCCGGATATTCCCCAGCCGTTCGTCCAGTACCCCTCACTGACGAACACATCTACAACGAGCAATCCACCAAAAACTGAAAGCAAAACAAAGTAATCTCTATTGCGAGCATACATGCACAAACGAGCATAAGTACAACACTTAACGAAATTTAAAGCAGAAAAAGCCATGCAAGTCACAAAATCGGCCACGAGGACCAGGCACATAATTAAAGTAGTAGGTGGCCTCAAGGACCACAATTGTGCTTGATTACATAAAATTGGGGCCATGCCCCCCATTCAAAATAAGTTACAATAAATTACACGGCACTTAGGCCGGACAGATTACAATAACAACAAAAACCCTCACTCATCCATCTGGTCAGTCTGCTCGGTGTTAGGCTAGGGCTCCTGGCTTTCCACGGGCGGATCATCGGCGTGCTCTTCGAGGAGAGAGTCCGGTCTAATTATCCAGCCATCTTCAACGTGCGCCAGATAGTGGGTACCCTCTGTGGAAATGTCAAGTCCGGGGTTCACCACCCACAGTTGAGACACGGCATTCCTAAAGGATTCGTCCGCAATGACGATGTTGTCATCCTCGACCGCCAACATACGGACAACCAGCTCAGACCTTGTCTTTAGCTCCCTCACGTCCTCGGGTTCATCTTCGCCCGGAACATTGGCCGCCCTCATCTGCTCGACTAGTTCCTCTGCCGCTTTCTTTTCCGCGGCCAGAATAAAGTTCTCCTTCTTCAACCTGGACACCTCCTCGTCCGCCTTCCTTCGGGCATCATCAGAACTCATAGACTCCTCCTTGTCCTTCCTCGTTGTCTCCTTAAGGGATGTTATGGTAGCCCGAGCAGTTCTCAGTTCAGACTCAGTTGCAGAGTCCCCTTCAGCATAAACGACCGCCATCTCTAACATTCTGACCAGCGCAGAAGCATCTTGGGCCACCAGCGCCCTCTTGCTCGGGTGATCCATGCCTTCCAGCCGGAGAGACTCCGCCCGTGGCACGACCAACAACGTTCCCTCAAAGAACTGTCTGTCATGGATGCATGAAGGAAGTTCGAACTTCCCTTTTTCCGGTGCCCGAGTGAGATCCACCCCTTCGGTAGCCCTGAACTGCTTGGACCATGAAGCCAGAGGCAAGGGAGATCCCTGGGGGGCAGGAGTGGGAGAAGAGGTCCCCACAGCAGGCTGAGGAGGAGTGGAAGCACGCTGGGAGAATCGGGTCTTGGGAGCATCCGCCCCAGACTTGTTCCTCGCGAGAGCGTTCTTAACCATCCTTTCGTGAGCAAGAGGCATCTCACCTGCACAAACAAAATACGAACATGTTAGACGAGGAAGGAAACATAAGTCGGATAATTAAAACAACTAAGACTACCAAGCAATTTATAAGCTTCCGCGGGAGTCTTGCACTCCAAAAGCGCCTTGGTGTTTATGAAATGATACTCCACCCTCTGACTTCCATCCTCCTCGAAGATGGGGTCACCCTTCTTCGTCCAACATTCAGCGAGCCAGAAGGAGTTGACATACTTCACCAGTGTGTCGTAAGCAGCGACATCCTGCCCATCCAGATTATGCGGTTGGAGAACGTACTCGTTGGGCCCCTTGGTAAAATGGCCAGGTCCCCAGTGAAAAGGGAACTTGAATACTCTCTCCCCGATGAACCTCCCCGCCTCATCGCGACGTCGTTAACCTCCTCGTCAACTTCAATCGACCAGGCATGCGTGCTATCCTGGGCAGCTTCCGATACGGGCTCTATGATGTAAAACCTCTCCTTGAACGTCCGTATCGATTCTGAAAAGGGCTTGAACAGCTCGCGAGGCTGTTTCAACGAAACCCAACCATACCTCCTCCCCGTCAGCTGTCGTTAAAGGTGAAATACAGTGAAAAATAAGCGGAGAGTAACCCCTATACTCAAGTACTCGCACGTTAGCTTAAATGCCCAGATGAAGGCCAGCGAGTTCGGATGCAGCTGCGTCGGTGCCAAATTCAAGTGCACGAACACTGACTGCTGGAAATCTGTAAACGACAGCCTCAGTCCCAGCTCTTTGACTGGATACTCGTACATGGTGAAACGTTCCCCGTAATTTGTGCAGACCCTATCATCCTCGGAGGGAAAGTGCACCTTCCACTCCCCCTCTGGCCCGACTTCCTTAAAGACGTCACCCAGGTACGTCGCGAAGGTGGACACATGCTCGGCTGGCTCAGCCACCATCCACTCCTCCGTGGAACCTTCAACGGTGTCCTCTTCCATTTCCTCCTCCTTCCCAGCTTCGCTGGGGACACTCGAAGATTCCGAGCTGCTGCTTTCTGAGGAACTCGCTTCCTCCTCGGCCGAATCTATTATTATTTCCCCGTCTGGCCCTGTCGCCATGTCAATCACTTGAAAAGCAGAGAAAAAAGTGAATTTGACGAAGAATCAAATTCACCTTTCCACCGCTAGTCAAGTGAAAGGGCGCACAAAGGGCTGAGGACGACGTCCTCGGCCTAAGCCCTAACAACGAACAAAAACCTCAAGAGTCTCCCACGAGGAGATGTCCGGAGTAAGCCACTTGCATACGAGGAACTTCCTCAAGCCACTTCCCAATTTCCGTCTGAAGCTCCATCGAAAACTGCAAAGCTTCACTGGAAACTGCAAAGGCTCGCCGGAAACTTCATCGTACTCCAGAATCTGAACGATCACGGCGGTTACGCATGTATCATCATCGCAATAACGCCGGAAATCGCCTAATTCACAAGAATAGCCTAAACCCCAGCGGGCGCGTCGGCGGTGGAAAATGGTATAACCACCGCCCACCACCAACAACCGCCGAAAACGAATCCATTTCATATTCTAAACCTAAACCTAACCGCATGCAATCTACAAATGACAGTCAAACGGATAAAAAAGCACGAAAATAGTAAATTTACTTAGTTAGAAAGGTGAAAGGCGGTTGCTCGGAGACTGGTACGGCGGTCGGAGCTACGTTCGGCGCTAGCGGGCAGGAGCTCTGAAGAAGACGAAGAGAAGAGAAGAGCGAAAAGTTCCAAATGAACTGAGTCTCCCTCTTTTTATACTGAGGGGCACGTGCAGTGGCACTCCCTGGTAGGTCATGATGGCTATCAACTAGCCATCACTGCCTAGTAACTGCTGCACAAGGCTCAGGGCACATGTGGCGCCCTAACGTTTCAATTCCTCCTAACTGTCAGCATCCCCGTACGACGGGCAGTTTAGTCACGACCAAGGATCTCACAAACACCAGGGGTCACGGGCACCACGAGATAACTTTCTCCGTCACCAAACGACGACTTCACGCTAGCTCCCTGGAACCAAGAGCTGTCCTTAAGTCATCACTCCCATGCTCGGGAGCAACGACTTGGGGGGTTCCTGTTATGGACTAGACTGATGGCCAGGCACGGCCCAATCCACTTCTGCTCCCAGAACGGCCCAATTGCCTAAGTCCAATCCACGAAGGGGCAAAAGTGACCTTTCTGCCCCTCAAACTGGACAAGGACTACACAGCTCCTCCCCAGAAATGCTGCCCGTTCCGCACGGCGTCTTCACTCCCCGAACAGCTAAGGGCATGTGCCCGAAACCATGCATATGCCCGACATAACGGCTAGTTTTGGGCACCCTGCCTGACATAACGGCTAGTTGGGGCAGTTACTTATTCTTTGAGAAAACGGTTATTTCTCCCCGAAAATAGGACTGTTGGTCACGCGTTGGGGGCACTATATAAACCCTCTCACTCGAGAGGGTCAGATATCCAATAATCACCCTTGAAACTCATACTTTGTACTTTCCCCTTTTCTTTGACCCTTTCTTACTTGAGCGTCGGAGTGCCTTACAGGTACACCCCCTCCTCCTCTTCATACGACCAGCATCTCAGACGTACTTGGTGGCCCACTTCAATAGGATCTGATCCAGCCTTCACGATCATAAGCTTAGTTATAGGCATGACTTATATGAGTTGTTAATCTTAATTCAGGACTATATTATAATAGAAATAGAAGCTAGAACGGCACAGGGAATGGAAATCGTAGGTAGTTCCAACCGTATCTATTTTAGTAAAAACATTGTAACAAATCATATTCTTCATGAATACTCTGGCAGCAGGATGATATGCGACGCACCATAGACACTCGTCGAACTCGTGGAAAAAATGATCGAACAAAGTAGGAGCAACATAGTATTATGATCTTACCAATCTTATCCACAACCTTATGCGATATTTACACAGCCCATGAATATTATGTTAACTACCACTTAAATCACCATTCAGCAGCACTCCGCACTGAGACTGTATTGACAAGGTCCGAATAGACACGATAGCGGTTATTGCTTTAGATGTGTGAAGAAATGCGCTATGGCCATTACTGAGTTATTATTGGAACAAATACCTTGCTGAACTGCTTGTGTCAGAACGTGTTGCGGAGTTATGTTGGAAATGGAAGGTACATCATCATTTTAAACATGTTGTTATCAGCAGTAACGAACAAATTATGACCTGAAACAACAACGTCCAAAATAGCAGCAGCACGCAATCTCGAATAAAAGTTTAGAATCGCAATATTACTGAGATCGAAAAGAAGAGTGAACACAAACACTTCAAGCTATAATTGCAGCAACAGTGTATTGTTTACAATTATATATCACATCAACAAATCATATCCAAAATAAATAGACACGGTTTCAACAATTACTTAATATAAACTGAATCACAAATGAAACCGATGCATAATCAAAATGAACAGAACAGCAGACATCACACTATTCAGAACAAGTTCAACTCGTATGGTTACCGCAATGTCGTAATGTTGACATGAATGTAGCATTATAAAAAATGCAGCAAAGAACACAAGTTTAAGAACTCTTATTAAATCATCATCTCAAGCCATTAGACATTCATGCACTGCTCAACATTACTATAACAAATAGCAATTTTGAAACTCAAAATCTCTAACTCAATGCCCAAGTTTAACGCACAGCAGTAACACACGAAGGCAACTATTCACAGAATTACATCAGGCAGATCAAAAGCAGGACAAATTAACACCGAAATCCAAGTCAAAAACCAACCGGAATGAAAGTGCCAGAAGTTGTTGAATCAAAACAAGATTAATCACATTCCTCACAAATAAAACTACAATACAAGATCACCATGAAATCGAGTTGAAAAGCAAATGCGCAAGAGCAATTTCTTAATCCATGCAAGATTCAACTCATACAAAATCGGTACATAATAGGTGTAGATCAATGAGATACATAAACAACAAGTTAAACATAATTGGTTCAAATCAAAATGTAGCATATATTACCTATTGGCAATGTTCATCAAGCATCAAGTTAAACAGCCAGCAAACAACACAAACATAATCGAGAATACGCAACAATAAACCAAATAGCTCAAACAAGCAACTCGCGGTGTAATCGAAAAAAATGAAACATCAGCAGCAATGATCAAACAAAGGTGTTGCGGTGAAAATCGAATAACAAGTTATGAATTAACTTGCATCATATTTCTTTTACAACCGACTTTGATTTATCCAAAGGAAAGGTTCAAGATCGTTAAAAAAACCTAAAGGGGGAAGATCTAGAATTCGGGGGTTGGTTATACAAAGGGAAGGTATTAGCACCCTAAGTATCTGTAGTACTCTACAGGAACCTCTTGTTTAAGTTGTGTTATGTTATGTTTGCTTGCTAAAGATATCTATGCTAAGGTAAATACCTAGGTATGTACACTAAGTTTGCTCGCCAAGACGTCGCATCTTGTGCCTACGTATCTGACTAAAGAATCAGAGCAACCGTAGTTCACCTAACTAAGGATGAATTTGAGAAACCATTGACTATGGCCAAAGTTCCAAGGGGAAATGAGTATGAGCTCATTTAGAGTTTAAGGAAACTCTCTAAGTCTAAGTTATAGTGGGGAAAAAGTGGATACTCAATGTGATGAGTCCACATAGAGTTTAGAAACTCTATCCTATTTCTAAGTTATGATTCATGGCTCTTAGGAGGCCAAGAGAAAGGCTCTTAGGAGGCCAAAAATGGTGTGTGATTTGTTTATTGACTTATGAGTCAATTTAGGAGGACTTTCCTTTGGAATTGGGAGAATAACAGTTTTATGAAACAAAAAGTTTGTGGGATATTTACATGAAGATGCAACAAAGTATTAAAGTGGAACAAAGCTTACAATGCCATACAAGGTTAGAACCAAACACATTAGGCATCATTAGGTCAAAATGAACAAGATAACATAGTGAAAGAACTCAAAACAGTCAAGGGTATTCATAAAAAAAACCTAAGAAGTATCTTACTTCCAATATCAATAAATGCTTCACAAATGTTTGTTTTCATCAATTTCTTTTTACATTCAAGAAGTATACATGTTAAGGAACATTTAGCAAAAAGAATGAGTGAAAAAGGATAAAAAATGGTTGAGTTATGAGTGTTTGAAGAATGAGGCATAAACCATAAAACATGAGATAAATAAGTGATAAAAATAAAGGGAAGTGACTCCCATGGGTATTGAACCCGTGACCTAATGTGTACAGCTCAAAACCACTACCAAACCAACCATTCGCGCATCTTGACTTTATTTGGCAACAAAACAATTTATATGAAACAAGGGCGTTTTTAGAAAATTAAAACAAAGGACCGGGGCGAGGGAGATTCGAACCCCAGTCCTGGTGGTCAAATGGGCGTGTGTATGTGTGTGCTTGCCACTGGGGTGGCTGGTACATCCGGTATAAAGCTTCACTCAATAAATACTTGAGTCTATACGCGTGACCTAAAGAAAACAACTGTTGCCACTAAAGATCAAAAACTTCCCTTGTCCAACCAAAACACGAACCTGCAGAACTTCCTTGGCAGACGGTACAGCTGGAGCAATTTATCATCATATAGCAAAACAACAATCTTCTATCCTACTTGTATTGACATTAATTTACACCAATTCACTTCCACAAAATAGATTTATCAAACAAAATCATAACCTCTGCCACTTGAGGGGCAGACTGTCAAGGATTGTTCTTATGAGTCAAAAGCAAAACCAATTTTGAAGAGACAAAAAGAATTAAAATAAGACAGATTGGTTTACATGAGTTGAGCATGCACATGAATGACAGTTGGCAATTCTTGAGCTCATGCTGAACAGATCTTCAGAGACAAATCCAATGAAATAAATCAACATGGATATGTATTTTTTAAAGGTAAAACAAATGGCATGATGATATCAAGCATATGATTATGACATGATATGAACAAAGGTGCATCACTATGAAGTTTAGACAAGCACATATGTAAAACAAACTTTAGCAAGGCATATATTTCATGAACTTCAGGTTTGCAACTGGTTATAAATCAGAATGACAACATTATGTGCATATCATATTAGTTTGTGCATGAAATCTTGTGAAACTTTGACAAGCATATAGTTAAGAAATCATGATTCAACACAGAAGAAAAGTAACAAGTCCTTATGCAAGATTACCATTTTGGCTATGGAGTGAAATGTGTCATTTTCAACATTGAAATTTACAATGGCAGTTAATTCAAAATGAATGGAAACTTCAGCATCATGATGGCAGAACATAGAAGACCAAAACAACCTAAGACATGGAAATCGTCGCATGCCAACCTTAGAGGCTTAACAGAGCACAATGCATTGATTTCAAAGAATAACAACAGTTTGAATGACACAATAAAGCAACAGTTTGAACACACAAGCAGGGGTTGGGAATGCATTCCATAGTCGCTTCCCTTCATAACAATTTATCCATAATTTTGCATACATAATTTTAATGACACAATAAAGCAACAGTTTGAACACATTGGATACAAGGCAGGCCAAAAGTTATCTTATACTTCTAAATAGAAGATGAAAAGTCTGCACACATATAAAATATAGTAGGTAAGGCATGGTGGTACCAAGCAAGGACTTCAGGAAATGGGTGTCTCATACATCAGTCAACAACTCATAATTCACACTAACTCAACATAAATAACATGGCTGGATTAGAGGTGCTTCAAGAATATGCCCATGCCTTGTTATAATACATAGCAATTCATACATGTAGAGGACAAAAAGCTTTCACAACAACAAAATATGAGATAAGCTGCAGGATATGGTAAAGTTACTTCAAGAAGTCAACAAATCCCAACTTGACCTTACCCACATAGGTCAAATTGGTTCAAAATAGTTGGCAGCCATGAAATCAAGATTTATCATATACACAATCGCAATTGACTTATGATGTAAAATTAAACACAATGGCCAACATGATTTTGTATGTTAACATGCTGACAAATCTACATACACCTTAACTGCACAGCTTGGCAAGAGATCCATATTCACAACTTAACACACATTAAGGGGGCAGATGGACAGTTTTATGCACACATTCCAAGCATACAACATAGCATGACATTTTACAAATAAACAGTTAAGGCAATCATTTAACAAGGTGAACACAAAACCATTTTTATGTAAAGTTGGGTTAACAAGGTGATAGACCAGGTGAAGGCACTATCATGACCTAACTAGCAGGTCTGGAAAAGCAAATAGGTTCATCACCATAAAGTGAATCCTCAACTGATCCTTTAGAGACAAAACTCAAAAAACAAAATGAACAGCCTGATGTTCAAGAGACAGAAAGAAAGGCATTTCACTCATCAGCAACAAAGTATCATGCCTCTCATATCCACATATTTTGCACACAAAAGTTAAGCATACATTAGGCATGGCAGCAGGAAGTACTTCATGGAATGTCAAGATCATATGTCAGTTACAAATGCATAGAGGAACTCAGTCCAACAATAAATAGCATGGCATACTTATATGTACATCTGACTATAAGCAAGCATATGAATAGATATCGAATGCATCATTAGAACCAAATGAGTCCACAACAAACTTCTGTTCTTAGAGACAAAATCATCAAAAGCTTAACATACAAGAAAACTACTGTGTCAAAATAGGAATAGGTATACAAGACAACATAAACCCTATTTCACATGGATATCAAGCAATAACATGACTAATACCTCAAAGATGGTAACAATGGTTTTAATTTTAATAGACAAACAAACAGATTCTCTTATTAACAAGGTTATGACCAAAGTTACATATGGTTTGACACCAACAATAGATGCAAATAGTTTAAAACCAGATTCATAAGTCACAAACACTCTAAGTCCATAAATGAATGGTATCATCCAGTAGAAAGAATCAAAGAACAGTCATAAGTCCATGATCATATTTGCATTTTTCACTTGGTAAAGTTTATACATTCAAGAGATTACCATGAACTTTAATAACATGTATTATCATTATTTAACAGTTTGAGCACTGTAGCAAGAACCAAAACAGTCTACTCATCCCTCTTGACATATCAGTAGCACCAATAATTCTACTTCACCTTAGGGTAACAATCCATGGATGAAGATTTCAGACATCAAATACACATATCTTTCATTATGGATAAATATGAAATAGAACAAACAGACATAACATTTATAAGGAGAGTATTTACAATATGAATATGACAGTAAAGATGTGCACAAGCAATAAGTAAGAGGATAGTGCTTACCAAGTGGAATATGTCCACTGCAACTTTAAACAGGCACAAACTTCTTGCTTGCTGAAACAAACTCAAACTCCCAAAGCAAAGCTCACTCCTCCTTCTTCTCTTCCAAGAACTTAAACTTAAGTGTATTTAGAGTGTTTTGAGGATAGTCGGTCCCCAATGCAAGGAAACTGAGCTGCTATTTATAGGTGAGGCAAGAGAGCTCAAGGTATGGCCAACCTTGCTAAAAATGCCAAGTCTGCCCTTCCTTTTTCGTGAGGATTTTCAAACTTGCAGCGTGAAATCTTCCAAAGATCTCTGAGTCTTCTGAGCAGAACTGTTGTGAGCTGATAGGTGCATTGATCCATGAATAAACTAATGTTTCCTCCTTTGGAAAGTTTCTCTCTCTCCCTTCCACTTGCACAACTCAGTCATACATCACTATTTAAATGTCAATTCAGTTTGAATTTCGTGGAAAGGCTTGGTTAGATGTTAAGTGAGCCATTAAAACTCAGAATTGATGGAAATTGGTGATTAGGGAAGTGTTTGAACTAAAACTCAAAAGTTAGTTTCTTGAATGTTAAGTAATGAGGCCCTCATCTTTGACTCTTCGAAACTCCCAACTCCCTTGATGGATGGAGGAGTTCTAGTACTCTTTGGAAAGCCCTAAATGTCCTCTACATCTTTCATGTTCAAAGGTTTTTGATTTGAAGCTTGGATCAATGTGAGAATTTGAGTTAAAGTCAGCTGCTCATTATGGTAAAAATGCTGAAATTTCACTAAGTCCTTGGACATTTTGGCTTGCAAGCTCTATAACTTAAAAACCATGCATTTTTAGGAGAAAAGTCATATTGAAACAATTGTAGATCTTGAAGAGAGCTTCCCAATGAGCTTTGAGTGGCTCAATTTGGATGTGTGGTTAGGAAGTTATGATCATTTCCATTTTTGCTATTAGGGGAAAATTCCACTTTTGAAAGGTTTTGTGATCATAATTTTGCTTCCTTTGCAAGAAACTTCTTGAAACTTGTCCTTGGTACTTTAAATCCTCAACAAGACATGTTAGGATGATATAAGGCATTGGTGGTTTCATTTGGTTCAAAATCCCAAAGATTAGGGTTTCAGTCAAAAACCCTAATTTGGACTGTGAATGTACTTGAGATAAAACTTGTGATCTTGCTTCTTCCTTCATATTCAAGGCTCCTAGAAGACCTTTGGGGATGTCCATCAACTTATGGAATCATGATTTAAGATTTGGAGGCACCTCCTGATGACAATCAAGGCCCAATGATCCATGTGTCTTGTGGAAACCCTAATTTGGAGATAGGGTGTGATTAGGGCTTAAACTACCCATGATGAGAATTAGCTGATCTTGAATTCTTGTGGAGTGAGACCTCTTGGATGTAGGTAACTCAAATGGTTGATGAACCAATTAAATCTTGACCTAACATGACAAAATTCTTCAGTGATTTCTTCAGGTTAAAACCTTAATTTCAAGCTTTGACCTGGTGATCTCTTGTTGACTTGATTTGATTCAAGGTCTTAATGCCTTGATTCCACTCCATTAGTGGGTCTTTGTGATGATGATAAGTAACCAGAGGACACCTCAGGAGGCCTTGCATTTCTTTGTACAAACCTTAATTTTAAACATAAGAGAAACAAGCTACAAGATATGGGTTAGTTTAAACAATGCATATGTGACTGATTCTAAATGTCTGTGCAAGATGTTATGACATCTAAGAGGTAAAATTTGGGGTACAACAGTTGCCCCTATTTAAATAGCTTTACCGGATGGCACGAGGAAAGGAAGTCCTCGATACATCAAGGTGAAAAGGTATTTAAATATAGCAAACCGAAAATTTTGCCCTTAGATGGAATGCAGACGCTAAGGACAAGCGACGGACAGGAAAATGGTGACATGCCCTGAACTTCTTGTACGATGATATGATGTCATGATAGTGCAAAGATGCAGACAGACCAGACACCAGAGATAAGGAGCAAACAACCACAGGTGAGTAACACTGGGGAAGGATGAAGGTTAGTATCCATGAGGAAAACTCACTGGGGATACAGGCTAACCAACAAGAGAGACTTACTGGGGAGACTCTGAGGAAATACTGGGGATAGAAAGATAGAGCTAAGGGGAAACCCTACAGATCCTCACTGGAGATAGGAGCCAGAAAGGTATTCTCCATTGGGGAAAGATCCAGGGAAATTGACAACAGGTTCAAAGGTGACCGGACGACACTGGAGAAAAAGTCATATTCTTACCGGGCATGAAACCAAAAAAATACATGATCTCCACTGAGGATTAGTTTAAAACAAAAGGATGAGCATCCAGCAAAATATTTTCTAGGGATTTCTTGTACTTACGAGTTCAAACGGGATCTTCAAGAAAAGTCAGAAAAGGTAGAAATGAACTTGTGCGCCAGATAATATGACTGGACTTTTGGCTGGGGAATAAGGTTAAGGAAACAATATGAATTGGATAAGAAACGAGGTTCGTAGTCGACCTGAGATTTTGGTTCATAGGTGACCTGAGGTTCTGGTTCATAGGTGACCTGAAAATCAATGCCAGCGATTACTGGACTTATGGTTCATAGGTGACCAAGGTTTTAGGTTCATAGGTGATCTGAAAATCAACGCCAGTGATTACTGGTCTTATGGTTCATAGGTGACCAAGGTTTTAGGTTCATAGGTGACCTGAAAATCAACGCCAGTGATTACTGGACTTATGGTTCATAGGTGACCAAAGGTTAGGTTCATAGGTGACCTGAAAATCAACGTCAGTGATTACTGGACTTATGGTTCATAGGTGACTAAGGTTCTGGTTCATAGGTGACCAAGGTTTAGGTTCATAGGTGACCAAGGTTCTGGTTCATAGGTGACCAAATTTTAGGTTCATAGGTGACCAAGGTTCATAGGTGACCTGAAAATCAATGCCAGCGATTACTGGACTTATGGTTCATATGTGACCAAAGGTTCTGGTTCATAGGTGACCAAGGTTTAGGTTCATAGGTGACCAAGGTTCTGGTTCATAGGTGACCAAGGTTTAGGTTCATAGGTGACCAAGGTTCTGGTTCATAGGTGACCAAGGTTTAGGTTCATAGGTGACCAAGGTTCTGGTTCATAGGTGACCAAATTTTAGGTTCATAGGTGACCAAGGTTCATAGGTGACCTGAAAATCAATGCCAGCGATTACTGGACTTATGGTTCATATGTGACCAAAGGTTCTGGTTCATAGGTGACCAAAGTTTAGGTTCATAGATGACCAAGGTTCATAGGTGACCTGAAAATCAATGCCAGTGATTACTGGTCTTATGGTTCATAGGTGACCAAGGTTTTAGGTTCATAGGTGACCTGAAAATCAACGCCAGTGATTACTGGACTTATGGTGGGCGTCGACAGCTGGATTAAATATCAGATAGGTCAATACCGGGGTTGCATAAGCGAAGATTGGACTTCCTGGGGAATAAAGCATAGAGAGTCAGATCTGGCGCACGAAGGTGAAGACCGGACGCAGGCGATACACAGACAAAGGTCTGAAGACCAGTGAAGGAGACAAAGAGAGATAAAGTCCTTACACTCAAGACAAACAAATGCAAAGATGCACCATGCCATGATATGATGCAAATGCTTAATAATATGCAAGAAATGACTCTAACGAGAGATGACCGACTGGGAACAGCTAGAAGAAATATGACATATCCCTCACACTAAAGTTCAAAGTTTGGAGATAATTCGGGAATATCTTGACTTCACTGGGGAATACCAACTATGGTTGCAAAAAGGTTGGATAGTACCAGAGATAGATGAGCTTCTCATAAGAGACTGCCACTTATCGCATAAAAGAAACAAACATCTCCAAGAGATTGCTACTTGTTGTTGGTTATGAATTCCAAAGAGCTATTGATATCACAACACTGCTGGAGAATGAATTTTGTCTTCAACGAGGATCTATAAAATATTCTTCCTGCGAGACAGAGTGCAAAATAGATGCATGTTCAAACTAGGTTCGACGACCTATCCTGCCAGGGACCAAAGTTTAATCTAGGAACAAGCTAGAAAGAAACGGTCAAACAAGACTCCAACCTTTGAGAAATGAGTCAAATGGGGATTTATCTTATCCAAATGTGGAAAAGATAACTGAACCAACCATCATCCACGAGGATACAGCTCTGTGGGGAATTCAGAAGGATGGGTACTTTTTGCCTAGAGCTGATGACTCTATTTGAGAGAAAAGACAAACCCAGTCACTTGGGGAGATAAACGTCAAAGTGATTAAAACAGGTAAGCACCAGAACAGGGTAGCAGAAATGCTAAGATGCTATGCATATGAGTGCACATATGCCATGCTTATGCTTATGCTGACAAAACAGACAAAAAGCGAAACTGGAGATGAAATAAACATCTCGACAAGGATAACCAGCCAAACTCATCAGATTGGACCCTTACTGGGGATGAACTTGCAGAATTAGTAGTTCTTCTTCAAGATTAAGACCTTCTCTGGGAAAAAAAGTGATCCACTCGGGGTATAGCGTCATGACTTCACTAGGATTGCCATCATGAGCTTGATTTCTTTACTGGAGGGAAAAGATCCATTGGGAATTGTCAAGTTTAGCTGAAGTAACAGCTTACTGGGGAGCTAGCAAAAGATGTCACAAAGGCTGAGTAGTTATGGCACGTGGTCTATCAGAAGAAAATATCAAGAGGATTTTATAGAAGAATTGGCATACAGGGTGTTTCAATATCTTCAAACTCATGAGTTTCGTGAATTTCGGCATAACTGCCCCAGATTAATTGCATTTACACCACAAGGTCTTTGAACTTGTTCTTTGGAGTGATTTTTGACAACTGGGGAATGAGCTTGCCCCTGTCAGCTTGGTTGATCTGTGAAGGAGATGTCGTTGATGTTTAGAGATTTACCGAATCTCGACCTGATTGCCCCTGATTAACTGGTTTATGAGAATACGTCCTCAAAAGGAATTTATAGAAGAATTGGCATACCAGATGCTTCAATATCTTCAAACTTTTGAAGAGAAAGGAACCTCGACATAGTTGCCCCAGCTCAACTGTAGTTGCGATACAAAGTACCCAGCCTGCAGTAGAAACAACTAGGGAACGAACTTTCCCCTGTTGACGGGTCCTTGGAATCCTTGCCTTGAAACATACTTGTCATAAGATGGCCTCAAGAAGGCTTGCCCCAATATTCTGAACTGTGAAGAGTTCTGTCCCTGATTCAGTAGTTCTTGGAATGGTGGATTGGCAAATCCTTCCGCTTGGTTGCCCCTGACTGAGCTTCCTTTATCAAGTCAAATTCCCTAGCTGGCTGCATTTGTTGGGATTTTTTTGACATTGAATTGTTTTTGTAAACAAGTATTGTTCATTAAAAATTGGCAATTTCAATGCAAAATTCATGCAATCTTTTGAAATCAAGTTTTATTGATGAAACACACACGGTGGAATGATTAAATAAAAAACAAAGTGGATTCAGTCATTTACAGAATGACTGATGAAGTGATCAACACACGCAAATAGCAAAGATCGTTAGGAGTCAGGTTAATCAACCTTGTTGTAGTATGCTTTCAAAAAAACCGTACCTCAATTAGGTCTTTTAAGGGTTGTAACGTGGCTTGGTTCACGGTTCATGAAACAAAGGATAAAGCCTCAAAGTTTATTTGTCCCCACCCAAACTTCGTGATGAACTCCAATCCTACACTCAGTTAACTCAAGCTATACATTCAAGTTTTGATGATAGTTGACTATGATTCAGACACCCTTGTAGTCATTACTCCCTTACAAAATCTGGTTATCCTTTATTGCTAAGGTTTTGAGACCTTGTCTTTGCTGAGGTTTTGAGACCTTGTCTTTGTCTCGATTGTTGTACAAATCTTCTCGTATAAGGCGACGTTTTGGGCTTCCCATATTTCTTGGCTTTCGCCTTGAAAGGGACTTGGCTCATTCTTCGATTAAGGATTTCTCAATGATCATTCCTTATTTATCACTTCGGGAATAACTTGCACAACATTTATTCACTTGATTGGAGAGAGTTGACTGGTGTCTTGCATGAAGC
This sequence comes from Lathyrus tuberosus, assembly GCA_022829125.1. Classification (NCBI taxonomy): domain Eukaryota; kingdom Viridiplantae; phylum Streptophyta; class Magnoliopsida; order Fabales; family Fabaceae; genus Lathyrus; species Lathyrus tuberosus. Next base: position 993,080 of record JALAZF010000592.1, read on the forward strand.
GCTTGCATTCGAATGCGTAACCAAGTTAAACTGAGAACTACCCTGCCCCAAGGTTGAGATCACGGGTTTTTTTTGTGAAGAAAGAAACTCCTACTTCTAGGCTTAACGGGTTAACGAGGGATTATCTTCCTTATTTCTCCAGTGTTTGGGAATTGAAACAATGCCTTACATCCTCGGCAAAGTTTAATTGAAAGCATACCACAGTAGTTAAGGATTTTTCATCATCCTCCCCAATCTTTGCTTAAATAAACAGTTTGATAAAGGGAGTGGGACAAGATATATTTTTTTTGCTTTTATGAAAATAACAGTAAATGAGTGAAACGAATGGATTTAATCAAAAGATGCATAAACATTTCATTAATGCTGCCAATTTGAAAGTACAACAATGCTTATAAGCAAATATAAATTCAAAGTGAAGGAAATACAATTGAAAATACTGAAATGAACAAAATACAGCCAGCTTCGGCAAATTGATTTCAAAAGATTTCAGTTTCCGGGCCCAAGCGCGGGAACACCCTCTCCACTAATCACTAGTTTCTTGTGATACATAATCTTGAGAGGCCTTGCAAGTCTTTTGCCTTTTGCTTCAGAAATTGAGACATTGACATCTGACGTACCCTTATGAGGTTGCAGTGTTCTTAGCAGGTTTAGCAGTATCGTTTCGAAGTCTTTGCATTCTTCAACGGGGTGCCCCATTGTCCCAGTGCGGAATTTGCATTTAATCTTTGGATGATCCTCTTCAAACATCAGATCCTTGTCATAGATCAGCCTTTGTACAGTAGCTTCTAAAACCGAGCAACCATCCAAACCATGTCCTTCAGCCCCTTTATGAAAGTCGCACGTCAGATTTGCATTGTGCCAAGGCCCTGGCACAGGGTTGTAAGGTTGAGGAGTCACCAACTTGTTCTGAATTAGCAGTGGGAACAGTTTGCTTAGTGGCACCGGGATAGGTGTGTAGTGAACCTTTCCTTTTTTGATAGAGCACTTCTTTTTATCTTGGTGAGGAGAAACAACAGTTGGAGGCTGAAACACACTCTCGGTGGACACCTGATGACGATTACATTCTGGTGCAAGACCAAGACCAAGGATTGGTTGGCGTGAAGTTTCTCCAAAGGCAGATCCTTGGTATGGGAGAACCATAGGAGATGGCAAATGCTAGTTAATTTGAATGCCTTGAGGCGTGAATGAGATCCTCTCAGAGTCTAACAGTTTCTGAACCTTACTCGGGAGCACCTTACAGTCTTTAGTGGAGTGCCCCGGTGCCCCAGCATGGTAGTCACATCGAGCATTGGCGTCAAAGCCTGGTGGATACGGAAACGGTACTGACTTTAATTCTTTTGGCATTATCAATCCACTTTTGATCAAAACTGGCAATATCTGACTGTATGTCATTGGCAGCAGGGAGAAATGCCTTTCTGGCTTTCTTGGCCTTGGTCGCCCATGCTGACGCGGCTGACGGCGGTCTGACCTTTGATAATGAGGAGATTCTTGAGTTGGAGGAACCATAAGAGCTGGTGAACTGACAACTCCTCTAGAAGTAAAAAAAGTGAGCGTGCTCCTCTTTCCTCATCAGGGCTTGCAGAGTTTCCAGAACCCAATTCATCTGTCATCTGAGGCTTCTGACTTCCTCTTTCAAGACTTCTTGGTTCTTCAGAACTTCATTCATTGTCGCCATTGGTCCAGAACGTGGGCTAGGTATCCTTCAGACATAGAGGAAGAGACTCAAGACCGAGAAATGCAAATGCGAACGCGCATGAAATGCAAATAAAAGCCAAGTGGTTTCAAAGAACTCAAAGGCATGTTGCAAAAATTTTTGAAGAAGTTTTTGTTTCTAAGACCCAAACTCTGTTGATCTTTGAAAAGAAATAAATATCTGAATTCCTTGAAACCAACAATGGATGCAATGAGGTGTATGCAATGCGCAAACATGGGCGAACATATAAACATATGTACACAATCATAGCACACAAGCCTTAGGTTTTGAGGTCTCATGTATGGAGTCATGGTCTACCCATCCCAACAAGGTGTGGACTATAGGTTCATCAATTATGGAACAATGGTTCTAAAAGTTCCCAGAGTCTATGTAAATCCTTCGGATATTATCGGCCCATGTAACTACTTACACGGGTTAATAATATTCTCAAGATGAACTCGTCTGAGTGTAGTATCGCGTGACAACTACTCGGGACTGGCTCCCTTATAGTCACCGCACTACATCCTAAAAGGCCAAGTGGGGTAAAGGTAACTACGGTCCTCAGAATCCCAGGCTCTTAATTGAAAAAGTAATATCAATGTGACTTCTCACATCCGACATCAACAATCCCAAAGGGCCTCATCTGAGTGTGGTCATCATATGCCATAAATTGTTGGTACTACTGCCAACAACCGACTATTGATTACACCACGATCCTATCATATTTGTGCCCTCAAGTCCGGGTTAGGACTTTATCTCACCACTCGATGGTACCAGCCAACAGGAGATTTCAAGCAAACCATATATACAAGTAAACACACAGGTATATACAAATATAGCAAACAAGCATAAATAACAAAAACAAGGTGGGTTTAACCCTCAAATATGGATATATCTCCCCAGTGAAGTCGCCATTTCTGTTGCGGTGAAAATCAAATAACAAGTTATGAATTAACTTGCATCATATTTCTTTTACAACCAACTTTGATTTATCCAAAGGAAAGGTTCAAGATCGTTAAAAAAACCTAAAGGGGGAAGATCTAGAGTTCGGGGGTTTGTTATACAAAGGGAAGGTATTAGCACCCTAAGTATTTGTAGTACTCTACAAGAACCTCTTGTTTAAGTTGTGTTATGTTATGTTTGCTTGCTAAAGATATCTATGCTAAGGTAAATACCTAGGTATGTACACTAAGTTTGCTCGCCAAGACGTCGCATCTTGTGCCTACGTATCTGACTAAAGAATCAGAGCAACCGTAGTTCACCTAACTAAGGATGAATTTGAGAAACCATTGACTATGGCCAAAGTTCCAAGGGGAAATGAGTATGAGCTCATTTAGAGTTTAAGGAAACTCTCTAAGTCTAAGTTATAGTGGGGAAAAAGTGGATACTCAATGTGATGAGTCCACATAGAGTTTAGAAACTCTATCCTATTTCTAAGTTATGATTCATGGCTCTTAGGAGGCCAAGAGAAAGGCTCTTAGGAGGCCAAAAATGGTGTGTGATTTGTTTATTGACTTATGAGTCAATTTAGGAGGACTTTCCTTTGGAATTGGGAGAATAACAGTTTTATGAAACAAAGAAGTTTGTGGGATATTTACATGAAGATGCAACAAAGTATTAAAGTGGAACAAAGCTTACAATGCCATACAAGGTTAGAACCAAACACATTAGGCATCATTAGGTCAAAATGAACAAGATAACATAGTGAAAGAACTCAAAACAGTCAAGGGTATTCATAAAAAAAAAAACCTAAGAAGTATCTTACTTCCAATATCAATAAATGCTTCACAAATGTTTGTTTTCATCAATTTCTTTTTACATTCAAGAAGTATACATGTTAAGGAACATTTAGCAAAAAGAATGAGTGAAAAAGGATAAAAAAATGGTTGAGTTATGAGTGTTTGAAGAATGAGGCATAAACCATAAAACATGAGATAAATAAGTGATAAAAATAAAGGGAAGTGACTCCCATGGGTATTGAACCCGTGACCTAATGTGTACAGCTCAAAACCACTACCAAACCAACCATTCACGCATCTTGACTTTATTTGGCAACAAAACAATTTATATGAAACAAGGGCGTTTTTAGAAAATTAAAACAAAGGACCGGGGCGAGGGAGATTCGAACCCCAGTCCTGGTGGTCAAATGGGCGTGTGTATGTGTGTGCTTGCCACTGGGGTGGCTGGTACATCTAGTATAAAGCTTCACTCAATAAATACTTGAGTCGATGCGCGTGACCTAAAGAAAACAACCGTTGCCACTAAAGATCAAAAACTTCCCTTGTCCAACCAAAACACGAACCTGCAGAACTTCCTTGGCAGACGGTACAGCTGGAGCAATTTATCATCATATAGCAAAACAACAATCTTCTATCCTACTTGTATTGACATTAATTTACACCAATTCACTTCCACAAAATAGATTTATCAAACAAAATCATAACCTCTGCCACTTGAGGGGCAGACTGTCAAGGATTGTTCTTATGAGTCAAAAGCAAAACCAATTTTGAAGAGACAAAAAGAATTAAAACAAGACAGATTGGTTTACATGAGTTGAGCATGCACATGAATGACAGTTGGCAATTCTTGAGCTCATGCTGAACAGATCTTCAGAGACAAATCCAATGAAATAAATCAACATGGATATGTATTTTTTAAAGGTAAAACAAATGGCATGATGATATCAAGCATATGATTATGACATGATATGAACAAAGGTGCATCACTATGAAGTTTAGACAAGCACATATGTAAAACAAACTTTAGCAAGGCAAATATTTCATGAACTTCAGGTTTGCAACTGGTTATAAATCAGAATGACAACATTATGTGCATAGCATATTAGTTTGTGCATGAAATCTTGTGAAACTTTGACAAGCATATAGTTAAGAAATCATGATTCAACACAGAAGAAAAGTAACAAGTCCTTATGCAAGATTACCATTTTGGCTATGGAGTGAAATGTGTCATTTTCAACATTGAAATTTACAATGGCAGTTAATTCAAAATGAATGGAAACTTCAGCATCATGATGGCAGAACATAGAAGACCAAAACAACCTAAGACATGGAAATCGTCGCATGCCAACCTTAGAGGCTTAACAGAGCACAATGCATTGATTTCAAAGAATAACAACAGTTTGAATGACACAATAAAGCAACAGTTTGAACACACAAGCAGGGGTTGGGAATGCATTCCATAGTCGCTTCCTTTCATAACAATTTATCCATAATTTTGCATACATAATTTTAATAACACAATAAAGCAACAGTTTGAACACATTGGATACAAGGCAGGCCAAAAGTTATCTTATACTTCTAAATAAAAGATGAAAAGTCTGCACACATATAGAATATAGCAGGTAAGGCATGGTGGTACCAAGCAAGGACTTCAGGAAATGGGTGTCTCATACATCAGTCAACAACTCATAATTCACACTAACTCAACATAAATAACATGGCTGGATTAGAGGTGCTTCAATAATATGCACATGCCTTGTTATAATACATAGCAATTCATACATGTAGAGGACAAAAAGCTTTCACAACAACAAAATATGAGATAAGCTGCAGGATATGGTAAAGTTACTTCAAGAAGTCAACAAATCCCAACTTGACCTTACCCACATAGGTCAAATTGGTTCAAAATAGTTGGCAACCATGAAATCAAGATTTATCATATACACAATCGCAATTGACTTATGATGTAAAATTAAACACAATGGCCAACATGATTTTGTATGTTAACATGCTGACAGATCTACATACACCTTAACTGCACAGCTTGGCAAGAGATCCATATTCACAACTTAACACACATTAAGGGGGCAGATGGACAGTTTTATGCACACATTCCAAGCATACAACATAGCATGACATTTTACAAATAAACAGTTAAGGCAATCATTTAACAAGGTGAACACAAAACCATTTTTATGTAAAGTTGGGTTAACAAGGTGATAGACCAGGTGAAGGCACTATCATGACCTAACTAGCAGGTCTGGAAAAGCAAATAGGTTCATCACCATAAAGTGAATCCTCAACTGATCCTTTAGAGACAAAACTCAAAAAACAAAATGAACAGCCTGATGTTCAAGAGACAGAAAGAAAGGCATTTCACTCATCAGCAACAAAGTATCATGCCTCTCCTATCCACATATTTTGCACACAAAAGTTAAGCATACATTAGGCATGGCAGCAGGAAGTACTTCATGGAATGTCAAGATCATATGTCAGTTACAAATGCATAGAGGAACTCAGTCCAACAATAAATAACATGGCATACTTATATGTACATCTGACTATAAGCAAGCATATGAATGGATATCGAATGCATCATTAGAACCAAATGAGTCCACAACAAACTTCTGTTCTTAGAGACAAAATCATCAAAAGCTTAACATACAAGAAAACTACTGTGTCAAAACAGGAATAGGTATACAAGACAACATAAACCCTATTTCACATGGATATCAAGCAATAACATGACTAATACCTCAAAGATGGTAATAATGGTTTTAATTTTAATAGACAAACAAACAGATTCTCTTATTAACAAGGTTATGACCAAAGTTACATATGGTTTGACACCAACAATAGATGCAAATAGTTCAAAACCAGATTCATAAGTCACAAACACTCTAAGTCCATAAATGAATGGTATCATCCAGTAGAAAGAATCAAAGAACAGTCATAAGTCCATGATCATATTTGTATTTTTCACTTGGTAAAGTTTATACATTCAAGAGATTACCATGAACTTTAACAACATGTATTATCATTATTTAACAGTTTGAGCACTGTAGCAAGAACCAAAACAGTCTACTCATCCCTCTTGACATATCAGTAGCACCAATAATTCTACTTCACCTTAGGGTAACAATCCATGGATGAAGATTTCAGACATCAAATACACATATCTTTCATTATGGATAAATATGAAATAGAACAAACAGACATAACATTTATAAGGAGAGTATTTACAATATGAATATGACAGTAAAGATGTGCACAAGCAATAAGTAAGAGGATAGTGCTTACCAAGTGGAATATGTCCACTGCAACTTCAAACAGGCACAAACTTCTTGCTTGCTGAAATAAACTCAAACTCCCAAAGCAAAGCTCACTCCTCCTTCTTCTCTTCCAAGAACTTAGACTTAAGTGTATTTAGAGTGTTTTGAGGATAGTCGGTCCCCAATGCAAGGAAATTGAGCTGCTATTTATAGGTGAGGCAAGAGAGCTCAAGGTATGGCCAACCTTGCTAAAAATGCCAAGTCTGCCCTTCCTTTTTCGTGAGGATTTTCAAACTTGCAGCGTGAAATCTTCCAAAGATCTCTGAGTCTTCTGAGCAGAACTGTTGTGAGCTGATAGGTGCATTGATCCATGAATAAACTAATGTTTCCTCCTTTGGAAAGTTTCTCTCTCTCCCTTCCACTTGCACAACTCAGTCATACATCACTATTTAAATGTCAATTCAGTTTGAATTTCGTGGAAAGGCTTGGTTAGATGTTAAGTGAGCCATTAAAACTCAGAATTGATGGAAATTGGTGATTAGGGAAGTGTTTGAACTAAAACTCAAAAGTTAGTTTCTTGAATGTTAAGTAATGAGGCCCTCATCTTTGACTCTTCGAAACTCCCAACTCCCTTGATGGATGGAGGAGTTCTAGTACTCTTTGGAAAGCCCTCAATGTCCTCTACATCTTTCATGTTCAAAGGTTTTTGATTTGAAGCTTGGATCAATGTGAGAATTTGAGTTAAAGTCAGCTGCTCATTATGGTAAAAATGCTGAAATTTCACTAAGTCCTTGGACATTTTGGCTTGCAAGCTCTATAACTTAAAAACCATGCATTTTTAGGAGAAAAGTCATATTGAAACAATTGTAGATCTTGAAGAGAGCTTCCCAATGAGCTTTGAGTGGCTCAATTTGGATGTGCGGTTAGGAAGTTATGATCATTTCCATTTTTGCTATTAGGGGAAAATTCCACTTTTGAAAGGTTTTGTGATCATAATTTTGCTTCCTTTGCAAGAAACTTCTTGAAACTTGTCCTTGGTACTTTAAATCCTCAACAAGACATGTTAGGATGATATAAGGCATTGGTGGTTTCATTTGGGTCAAAATCCCAAAGATTAGGGTTTCAGTCAAAAACCCTAATTTGGACTGTGAATGTACTTGAGATAAAACTTGTGATCTTGCTTCTTCCTTCACATTCAAGGCTCCTAGAAGACCTTTGGGGATGTCCATCAACTTATGGAATCATGATTTAAGATTTGGAGGCACCTCCTGATGACAATCAAGGCCCAATGATCCATGTGTCTTGTGGAAACCCTAATTTGGAGATAGGGTGTGATTAGGGCTTAAACTACCCATGATGAGAATTAGCTGATCTTGAATTCTCGTGGATTGAGACCTCTTGGATGTAGGTAACTCAAATGGTTGATGAACCAATTAAATCTTGACCTAACATGACAAAATTCTTCAGTGATTTCTTCAGGTTAAAACCTTAATTTCAAGCTTTGACCTGGTGATCTCTTGTTGACTTGATTTGATTCAAGGTCTTGATGCCTTGATTCCACTCCATTAGTGGGTCTTTGTGATGATGATAAGTAACCAGAGGACACCTCAGGAGGCCTTGCATTTCTTTGTACAAACCTTAATTTTAAACATAAGAGAAACAAGCTACAAGATATGGGTTAGTTTAAACAATGCATATGTGACTGATTCTAAATGTCTGTGCAAGATGTTATGACATCTAAGAGGTAAAATTTGGGGTACAACAAAAGGCAACACATAACAAGAAATAATGGAACAAACCCAACCATTATATTCGAAACTAAGCTGTTGCTCGTTGTCGTTGCTGAATGTTGTTGAAGAGAATTTTGGCGTTGTCGTGACCTGCACAGAATCAGTAGCATCTCCACACAAAAACTTAAACAAGCTCAAGCATTGTAACAAAACCATGTAATATGCCAAAACAAAACATACGGTCAGATAAATAGCAGGCAGTTGCAATAGCACAAAGTTAATAACATCACACCACGACAGGTCTCATTACAACAACCGGAACTGAAATCGTAACAAAAAGATAACAGGTATATATGCTGCGAACTCACACACTCAAGATACAAATCACAGCAGCAACAATTTGATATCATATTTACGCATTCAGCAGCTTCAAAATAGGAACAACAGCAATTGAAAGAATGGACAGAGAAATCACTGGAATAAATTCAATGCAAAATGTTACCGAAATCGTGTAATTAGTGGTATGGCATTCCAATACAAACAGGTCCTATCTTTCGACTCTATGACAGCGGCAGTCAAAATGAAACTTAAAAGTTGATTCCAAACACTATAAATGGATAAATGAACATAAAGTTGTCTTGTTCAAGGTTGAACTTCACAAATTTTCAAGCAAATTCTCAATTTATGAAACAAACGAATTCAAACAAACTTCACCGATTCAAAGTAGCAAACTTTCATTAAACCTTCGAAATATCTTAAAAAAAGAAAGCCTCATTCAGTAACGTTTGAATGCAATAACATTAACAGCACAAAAATCTATACTAATGGAAACTAAACCTAAATTAACCTTAAAAAATCCCAAAATATGAACTAACCTTGGAAAATCTAAACTAAAGCAGGGCTGGAGATTTTGCAACTTTGAATGTTAACGGAAACTGAAGCAACGTCGGCGCATAGAGAAAGTCAGAAGGAAGTCTAGAGTTTTTTTTGCTGCCAAGAGAAAAAGTGGGAGGAAATGTGTTTAGGGTTTGTTTTGCCGTCGATAGAGAGAAAAAAGGAAAATGGTTGAGTTTTCAGTATTTTTGTGTGTTTAGCGTGAAATGAAAAAAGAGGAATAATTTGTGTTTTTGCGGAGCAGAGACAAAACTTATTTTTTTTAATTAAAAAAAATTATTTTTAAATCAAATTAATTGATTTAAATATTATTCATTAAAAAATGTACTTAACGTGTCCTAGCTTTTCAAGTTTTTAAATCAAGTGGATAGTATCTGATTTAAAATGTGTTTTTTGCACTAGTGGTTGAAGTTTGATGTTCCAAATCATGTTTGGAGTGGTAAAGATGTTACCTTCAACCATCTTCGGGTGTTTGGATGCATGGCTTATGTGCATATTCCGAAGGATGAGAGATCAAAATTGGATGAGAAGTCAAAGAAATGTGTGTTTATTGGGTATGAACTTGATGAGTTTGGGTATCGATTCTTTGATCCGATTCAATGGAAACTTATTCGTAGTCGTGATGTCGTATTCATGGAAGATTATATCATTGAGGACATAGACAAAGTTGAGAATAAAGATCCGATTTTTGAAGACGAAGAAATGGTTGATACGGACTCAACTACTATAGCTCTTATCCCTATCACTTTTGAAGATGTTCCAATTGATAATCAAGGTATGAATTTGAATATTGATAATGTTTTAAATCCTGATGACATTGTTGATGTAGGTGATACGGGAGATGTTGTTGAAAATGAGGTTGATCAAGAGGTTGAAAGTGTTGAGCAATCAGTTGCTTATAATGAGTTGAGGCTGTCTATTCGGGATAAAAGGCCTTTCGTTCGATACCCCTCAAACGAGTATGTTTTTCTTACCGATGGTGGAGAACCCGAAAGCTTTAAAGAAGTTTTGGAGGATGAGAACAAAAAGGAGTGGATGGATGCCACGGAGGATGAAATGCAGTCACTTCGTGAGAATGATACCTTTGAGTTAGTGAAGTTGCCAAAGGGTAAGATAGCATTGAAGAATAGATGAGTTTATCGGATTAAGCAAGATGAGTGTACTTCTCAAAAAAGATACAAGGCTCGCTTTGTGGTAAATGGTTTTAAAGAACGTGAAGGTGTTGACTTTGGCGAGATTTTTGCTCCGGTTGAGAAGATGCAATTTATTCGAATGGTTTTGGGCTAGCCGCTAGTCTTGATTTGAAAGTAGAGTAAATGGACATGAAGACAACTTTCCTTCATGGTGATCTACATGAAGAAATTTACATGGAGCAACAGGATGGATTTTGAGAGAAAGGCAAAGAAGACTATGTTTGTAAATTGGTAAAAAGTCTTTATGGTTTGAAACAAGCACCTCGCCAATGGTATCAAAAGTTCAACTCGGTGATGATTGAACATGGGTACAAGATGACTAAGGCCGATCATTGTATGTTTTTCCAAAATTTATCTGAAGGTGATTTCATTGTTCTCTTGCTTTATAGGGATGATATGCTAATTGTTGGAAAGAATATTTCAAGAATTAAAGAGTTGAAGAACACTTTGAGTGAATCTTTTGCTATGAAGGATTTAGGAGATACTCGGAAAATCCTTGGTATTGAAATTGTTCGAGATCGAAATGAGAAGAAGTTGTACTTGTCACAAGAAAAGTATGTGGAGAAAGTCCTTCGACGTTTTAGTATGGATAAGGCTAAAGCGGTGAACATTCCACTTGCTTCTCATTTCAAGCTTAGTCATAAACTATGTCCATCTACGGATGAAGAAAAGTTGAGTATGAAGAACATTCCGTACTCGTCGGCCGTTGGTAGTTTGATGTATTATATGGTTTGTACAAGACCCGATATTGCTCATGCCGTGGGAATGGTGAGTCGTTATCTTTCAAATCCGGGAAAAGATCATTGGGAGGCCGTGAAGTGGGTAATGAGATATTTGTGTGGCACTTAGAATTTGAGACTAACTTTGGGATGCAAGAAACCTATGTTGGTCGGGTATACGGATTCAGATCTAGCCGGAAGCTTAGATGATCAAAATTCCACTTCGGGGCATATAGTGACTTTTGTCGGGGGAGTCGTGGCTTGGCAATCCAAGTTGCAAAAGTGTGTTGCACTCTCTACTACTGAAGCCGAGTTTATAGCCGTTATGGAGGCATCAAAAGAGTTGTTATGGTTGAGGAAATTTGCAATGGAACTTGGTGTGAAACAAGAAAAGTATGTCTTGTATTGTGATAATCAAACTGCCATTCACTTATCAAAGAATTCCTCCTTTCACTCGAGGTTGAAGCATATTGATGTTCGTTATCATTGGATTCGTGCTGCATTAGATTCCAAGTTGATGGAGCTTGAGAAGATTCACACCGATGACAATGGTTATGATATGTTGACGAAGGTGTTGCCTAGAGGAAAGTTTGAGTTTTGTCGTATAGAAGCTGGATTGGTGTTGCCCTCTAACTAGTCGGTCGGGGGAGTTTGTTGGGCTATCCCTCCTATTTGGAGAGGCCCAAATTGATGTGGGTTAGTGACCCATTTGTTTCTATGCCTTTGTTATCACCCAACAAAGAGAATTAGGTTAATTTTATCCATTGTGTGTGAAAAACAACAAGAAAAGTAGAGAGAAGAGTGAAATCCTGCAGCCCTATTTCAGCACATAGCAGTTCCACTAAATTGGAGATTGTGCAAAATCCAACGGTCGGATCGTCCTAAAATTTTGACACAACGTTCATGACTCATAGGAGCACATTCTAAGCGATTTTAATTGGATCTAGAGCTTTCTAAGTCAGATTGTCGAGTCTATCTTTGAGGTCTGAATTTCTTGGTGTTTTTGGGTTGTTTTTGTCTCTCTTGATTATTGTTGTATTCCAAGATTGATTGCAAATCTTGATGATGTTTATGTATGCCTCTAACTAGTGTTAGAGAGAACCTTGCTTGTACCCATTGATTGATAATAATGAAGGATTTAAGTGGCCTACGAGTCCCGTGGTTTTTTACTCCTAGTTAACGGAGGTTTTTCCACGCTAAAATCTTGTTGTGTTGTTTTAAGTGTTTTGTTGATTGTCGTTGCATTTGGTATTTGCGAGAGATTGTCTTGTTGGTTTATTCCGTTGCGTTTGTGGATTTCCTCCCAACAATGACTTTGATATCGTAACAAGAGATAAAGAGTCAATATCAACACTAACTTTGATATCGTAAAAAGAAATAGAGAGCCGATATCAACATTGACTTTGACATCGTATCAAAAGATAAATGCTCGATATCAACACTGATTTTGATACTGTAACATGAGATAAAGAGCCGATATCAACACTGACTTTGATATCGTAACAACCGATAAAGGGTCGATATCAATACTGACTTTGATATTGTAACAAATGTTGGGGGAGATTTTTCAACTAGTGAGCATTGAACATTGTGGGGTGAGCATTGAACATTGTGGGACTTTCCTTTAAGCAACACATTTGTGAAAGACATACCACATATTCATCTAAAACTTTAAGGTGATAGGTATATGAGTTCTTCCACTTATAAATGCTCAAGTATCCACATTTCTAGCCAATGTGGGACTATTACCCATATTACTCACACTTGATATACTTAACAATAAAAGATAAATAGTTAATATCAACACTGACTTTGATATCGTAACAAAAGTTAAAGAGCCAATATCAACACTGACTTTGATACTGTAAATAGAGGTACAAAACTGATGTCAACACTGACTTTGATATCGTAACAAGATGTAAAAGGAAATAATACCAACAATGACTTTGGTATCACAACAAAGGATAAAAGGGTCGATGCCAACACTAACTTTGGCATCGTGGTTGTGGAACAAAACATAGAAACTTGTTGGAGATTTAAAAAGAATTAGTCCTATGAAGAATATATCCGAGGGTAGTGTTTCACAGAAGCTTGCTGAAAATTTAAAGAAAATAATTTTTTGTGGGAGAGGCAAAAATTATATTATTGGGGACAATATTTACTGAGCGTAACCTGCTGGAGCAGCAAACAAACAGATACTCATGAGGAAATCATTCATAATAGATATTTATTGGGGAATAGGTTTCCTAAAAAAGTATCAATGAGACTCACTAGAAAGAACTTTTCATATTCTCGAAGAACTTTTCCAACAAAAAAATATTTTTTAAATGGAATCATATAATCGATTATAACATTTCCATAACAAATTCGAGAGACTAAATTTATCTTTCCATAAATTATAGAATAATAGATTTTTTATCAACCTTTAAATCATATATTTTTTTATTTATTTAGACAAATACAATTTAAGATGAGATATTTCCTCTAAACTTGACTCAATTTTTTTTTTAATTTTAGTATCAGATCCTGCGATCGACTAATTCTAATTCAAAAAGACCAATTCCACCATAGACTAATCGACAACTCAACTTAATTGACACTAGGGGTGTGCAGAACCCAACCCAACCCGGAGACCCGTCCCAACCCAATAGTTTCGAGTTAGTCTTTTTCCCGTCTTACGCAAAAAATGACAAAAAAATGACTGTCAAAAAATGAACCTGGTATTGGTTGGGACGGGTTCGGGTTGACCCTCGGGTTACCCAACCCATCCTAATATTATGAATGCACATGTGATACTATTATTTATTTAATTTATTGGTATATTTAGATTATTCCAAATTTCCAATACACTTTTTCACTTCCCACCTCATAATTTAACATATGCACTCACTAAGTACCAAGTACACATCTTTCCACTTCCCAACTTTCACACTTCTCTAGTTCTCTTACATCATGTTTTTTTATTTTACATCTTATTACTATGTTTTAGTGAAAATAAAAGGGTGATGACATATATATAATTACATCATGTTTTTTATTTTAAAAAATTGATTTTAGATGTCTTCATTGTTTTTCATCCATGCTAATGGTTTTATTCATATTTCTTATTTAAATGAATTTTTTAAAATACTATAATAAATTTCTTAAGTTACTAATTTTTTGTTTTCATATATTTCGGGTCAACCCGATATCGTCTTACATTAACCCGGTCTAAACTAACTTATATTTTATCGGGTTTTTTTTGGATTTAGGTACGGATTAGGGTCATTAAAATAGCCCGATCAAAATTTAGGACAGGGTTAGGGTTAGTCATAACTAGGGGTGGAAATAGGCTGGGCCGAGCTAGGCTTTGCCAAGCCTAAGTCTGGCCTGCCAAAAAAACTGAAGCCTAAGCCCGACCTGTAGCCTGTCATAAGCTTCTTTTTAGGCCTGAGCCTGACCTTTTCTAAGGTCTGGTTAGCCTGTTAGCCTACATAAAAGCCTATTATTTTAGAAATATGTAAATACGCAATTAAAGTAACGTTTAAATAAACTAACAAACTAAAAAAATCAATAAGACAAAAAGTTTGTTAGCATTGACTTATTTTAACATACCTATTAGCATAAGTTTTGTGAGACTATTTGTTTAAAATAACTTATGAAAACAACTTATAACATTGTTCATAAGGTGTTTTCATCTTATTTTCTTAAGTTCTTCAAAATAACCAATTATTATTTATGTATTTTAACTCAAAGTATAAAACATAACATAAGATAATAAAAAAATTATTCATATTTATTTAAATAAGCTGACCTTTTAGGCTTAAAAGGCTTTTTTGTATGGCCTGAGGCCTAGTCTTTTTAACTAAATAGACTTATAAAAAAGTCTAGGCCTTTTCTATTTAAAAAAATAGTTTGGCCTAGCGTGAGCCTATGTAGGCTAGCCTGTAGGCCCCTGTTATCGATCTGACCTACTTCTACCCTAGTCATAACCCTACTCGACCCCTCCCTTGCTCACCCCTAATTGACACTATTATTTTAGTAGAGATTGTTATTTAACCGGTTCAATAAATAACCATTTGATCATACTTGATACTACACAAATCGGTTCGACTTTTTTGGGTCAATCCAGTTCGGTTTCTAAAACCGGGTTAGGCGATACATCTGGTTCGGTAGCAAGTTTGGTCCAAAATAAAAGTCAGTGAGAGAAGAAGAGGCATGGAATCGGAAAGAGTGATCAGCGGAGGAATAATAGCGAGGAAGAGAAGAGATGGCTCGTAGTATCTCCTACGTAACTGGCTCGCAGCTTGTCTCTCTCAAAAGCCTTCCGACGATCGCCGTCGTCGATGTCAGAGACGACGAGAGGACTCACGACGGTCACATATCCGGTTCTCTTCATTACGCCAGCGACGGTTTCGACCAGAACATCTCGAAGCTTATTCATGATGTCAAAGGCAAAGACACGCTCGTCTTTCACTGTGCTCTAAGTCAGGTCAACTCCACTCCACACTCCTCTTTTGTTTAGATCTATATGTTTATTGCGACGAATTTGAGCATGGCATGACTGAAAATTGTTTAGGTTTTCGACTGGTAGCACTACTTTTAACATCTTGTATTGGAGTTACAAAATTTGAGGATGTTGTTAGTGATGTAAAAAACCATTAACTATTCATGATCCTTCATCGGATTGTTTTTGGAAGAGTTGATCATTGACCTAGTATAATGAGTGATGCTATTTAGGGCTGGACAGAATTTTTAAATTCGGCCGAAACCGTGCGAGGCCCGCCCGTGCACCGTTTGTGTTAACGGTTTAATGGCTTAGCAGGTTGGCCATGACCGGTTTAAGTGGTCTGTTTCGGATGACAATGTTTTTGTATAGAATGGCCAATAAAGATTTGTGGATAACAATGTTGTATCTCCTATGTCAATGAAAATGGCAAGCTTTTGAGAAAGTTGGTGGTTGACAGTTGACATGGTTATGTGTGTCATAGGTTAAAAACTGTCGGTTGATTTAGGTTTGCGACACATCTATAGGTTGTACTTAAACCAAGATATTTGGAAAGTCCTGATGTGTGTAAAATGAGGATGGAGTGGAATTTACCTCTGGGTTGTTTTATGACATTGTTTTACTCAGCTTTTCACTGCTTCCCTAGACTCAAATGACTGCTATAAAAATTTCTGTTATGAGCAACCCCCTTTAGCAAGAGATGATGTTTCTTAGTTTGATGTTTTCCTCAGCATGCCTGCATCTGATTAACTGTAGTGTAGAAATAAAGTAGATTGATTAAAAGGTAGAGTTTAAACAGGAGATGTAGTTGGCCAAAAGAAAATGGAGGAGGGAGTACAGCGTAAAGCCTTGGGTTTGGGAGGAATATAGGCTGCAATGGTTTCAGACAATGAGAACTACTTTCAGAAGATAGAGAAAAAAATATCTAATTTATTGATATTGTTTTTTTAACCACATTCCACTGCTTCGCCAAACTGCGGTGTTAAAATTTTCCACACCGTATCTGATTTCTGTTTTTAGGATGATCTTGTTATAAAATGTCAATGTTTACATGTTTGATTGATCAGCTTCTTATATGCACTTCCACTCACTAGTCGCTAGCAATTTTTTTGGATGTGCATAGTTATTTTTATATTTACAGATGTGTTGCATATTAAAATAATCAACTTGACATGCCTTGTGTGAAACAAGTTTCTAACGAGTCAGGACATTTGAAAAGTTTTTTTTTTTTTTTGGTAATGAGAACATGAATGTCTTCCTATACCCTTTTTGCATATAATACCATAATGTCTCTAAACTGAAATTGGTATGAACTATTTAAAGGTTCGAGGCCCAAGTTGTGCAAGGAAGCTTGTCAATTATCTTGAAGAGAACAAGGAAGATGTTGGTATAAAGAACGTTATGGTCTTGGAACGTGGCTTCAATGGGTGGGAAGCTTCTGGTAGACCTGTTTGCCGCTGCAACAATGTTCCTTGCAAGGAGCATGAGAATGCTTAATCAAAGGCATGTTCATGGTTGAGATGGAATCAATGGGTGGGAAGCTTCTGGTAGACCTATCTTTCTTGTACTATCTGCAAACATTTGTATACTAGAGAAAATGTATGACTATTATAACTACATTATATAAATCATAGGTAAGCTGAATACCTAGTTTCTATTTCTTAACCACTTTATGATGTAAGAAATCCTTGAGATTGACAAAAATAACAAAGGTACTCTTTCAAATTTCATTGTGAACTTCTCTACATAACCATACAATGTAACTTGATGACTATAGCTTGTTTGGTTTAGATTTCCATGGAAGCAAACAAGAAAACGCTTCTTGAAGCACTTTTTTATCAAAGCAGCGACATGTTACATGCAAGCTTGGTCATAAACTCGTTTGACCCTCTCAAAAAACAAACCAAACATCCTATACTTAATATACATGGCCCATGTCCTCTGCTATGTATGGGGTGTGCTTCTGAAATGTTAGTTGTGTCTCATCCTCATGGTTCATTTGTATGCTTTGGTCAAAATCTTATATGATCCTTTACAGCAGCTAAACAAAACATGCTAAACTTGATCTCCATATTCCATATTCTTTAGCCATCTTTTTGATTAGTTGGTTGAGATTTCTAACCAATCTTGACCTACCTGCATAACCCATTAAAAAAAAAAAAGCGGAAGGGAGGGGAAGCTTGTTGTCCCATTATATCTAGTTTTTTTTTTTTTTTTTATTTAACTATGAGTTTTATGTTTTTTAAACAACTTTTAACTATATTTGGCGGGTCAACCAATCGTCAAACAATCAACGCACTTCACTTGTTTTCTTTTGGATTTTACTATCGCAGGCAAGCTTGTTAAATTCGTGATTTAAAATTTAAATTATATAGATTTCACATTTTAGGTCAATATTTTGTATCACAGGTAAAAACATTTTTATGTAAAATTATATCTCGAGACGATTTTATACGATTAAGTCACTCTGAAATTGTGAAATCGTATAAAATCGTCAAATTTTACTTTTTGACCCAATTTTATCTTTTTTTGTCTAATTTTAAAAAGCCCGTTTTATATGTTGCCCTATGAAAACTTCTCCCACACTTTTTTTATTTATTCGCATTAAACGACTTCTCACATTCTTTGTTGATATTGAATCAGATGATGAATTTCTAACTACCTCTGATAGACATGTTAATAATAATGATGAGAATGCACAACGACCTATCAATGTTGAAGTAAGTGCAGGTTGTGAAACTGTTGGTTCAAGCAATCTTTCAGTTCAACTTTCAAATAATTTTGTCTTTGATTTTAATATTAAAAAGCATTTATCATCTGGAGATGAATTTAGTTAAAGATGAAGATAATGATGTAAATGATGTTGTAGAAGGATAGAACTTTCAATTAAGTTGAAGATGACAACATTTGTTTTTTTGTACTTGAGAAACATATGAAACTTTTGTTTTTTGGATAATCTTTTGGATGTTACTTTTTATGATTTGGTGGATAATTTATGTAGTTTGATACAAGTTTATAAATATTACACTTTATTACGGTGATTTAATATATTTTTGCTTTATAATTAATTTAAAATTTAAAACTATTGATGTATTTACAATATTATATGAGTATACATATGTCGTGTATATTAATTTAATATTGTTTTAATGTGAGGTAAATTTTACGGTTTTACATTTCGATTTTATTTAGGCAAAACGAGTTAAGGTAAAAATTTGATTTTGACAACCTTGATTGAAGGATCAACCCGTACGCTTATATAGGATTGAGTGTACCTGAGATTGACTTAATTAAGATAGAATGGAGTTGGTTTTAATTTAAAGTTTTCTAAGAGTTTTTTAACGGTCTCCTTTGGTTTATAAGAGAATGTATTTCAATTATATTCCTTTTACATAGATATACAGCCAAATGTATACATGTATTACATAGTGAGAATTGAATAGAAAATGCTTGAATTAAGCCTATTAATAACCAAATAATTCTCCTTTAATATTTGATAACAAAATCAAATATTCTTTTATTGCTTGATTATTCAAATTGATTCCGTTGTCCATTACGCCCCCTCAAGATGAAGGTTCCATCAATGACCTTTATCTTGGACATGAGTTCATTGAACTTGGTTGTGGGAAGTGGTTTAGTAAGTAAGTCTGCCAGCTAATCCTTTGTAGACACATGTGTGACGATGAGCTTGTTGGTTTGAACTTGTTCCCTGACAAAATGATAATCTAATGATATATGTTTCATTTTTGAATGAAGTACAGGATTGGAACAAAGGTATATGGCACCCACATTGTCACACAATAGTCGTGGAGGTTCATGTATTGGTATTTTTAGCTCATGAAGTAAATTTTGTAGCCATATGAGTTCAGTGGTAGAGGTAGCAACTGCACGATATTCAGCCTCAGTAGATGACCGTGCAACAATTCTTTGCTTTCTTGAGAGCCACGAAATTGGGTTGCCTCCAAAGAAAATGATGTAAGCTGAGGTAGATGTGCGATCATCATTGTTCCTACCCCAATATGCATCAGAGTATGCTAACAAGCTGTTTTTCGCAGTTTTTCGTAGCATGAGTCCATGATTAATAGTTTGTTTGATATACCGAAGAATGCGTTTCAAGTGCTGCAAGTGAAGGGAGGTTGGTTTATGCATAAATTGGGACAACTTATTGATGCAGTATGACAAGTCTGGACGAGTAAGGTTAAGGTGTTGAAGTCCACCAATAATTCTACGAAACTCTGTGGCATCGGTTGATGATGTACCATCGTGAAGTTGTAGCACTGCTGTGGAAGAAAGTGGTGTGGGAGATGGTTTCGCCCCCTCCATGTCAAACTTTTGTAAGAGGTCATGAATGTACCAGTGTTGAGAAAGAAAAATGCCAGAGCTTGTTGGTATTATTTCAATACCTAGAAAGTAGTGAGGCTGTCCTATATTTTTCAACGAAAATCATTGAGATAGTGCGTTGATGAAGCTTTGAAGGAATGTAAGTTGTTACCGGTGAGCAGCAAGTCATCTACATAGACTAGAAAATAAGCCTTAGTATCGCCCAAGTGATAAATGAACAATGATGGATCACTTTTGCTTGTTTAAAATCCATACACGATAATAAAATCCTTCAGAGAGTCATGCCATGCTCTTGGTGCTTGACGTAGGCCATAGATGACCTTGTGAAGTTTGCATACATAATTGGGGTGTGCTGCGTCTTTCATACCTGGCGGTTGGTCCATGAAGACTTCTTTAGTAAGAGCTCCTTGTAAGAATGCATTGTTCACATCAAGTTGGTGCATTGACCACTGATGAGAGATTACAAGGGTAAGAATAATCTTAATTGTTTGTGGGCGAATAACTGGTGCGAATGTCTCCTTGAAGTCAATATCAGAACATTGTGTGAAACCCTTGGCAACAAGACGCGCCTTGTAGCGAGCAATGGACCCATCACTATTTCTCTTGATGCGAAATAACCATCTACATCCAACAATATTTTGCCCTGCCTTAGGTGGTACAAGGGAGAATGTGCCATTTCTTATTAATGCTTCAAATTCATCGGCAATTGCCTGACGCCAATGGGCGTGTTTCATTGCCTCACGAAAGTTTGAAGGTTCCAAATTCTCAAGTAAAGGATGTTTTGATGCAGTGTACATCCTTTTTGGCGTGAATATATTATTCTTGGACCTTGTGATAATTTGGTTTATTTCAGTAGTAAGGGCTGCAGAGGTATTAGGAGTGACAATAGGTGTAGTAACAAGATTAGGTGTATGAGTATCATTACCTGACATTGTATTTGAAGTCAAAGAATCCTCCTCTTCATGGGGCATAGCTTGTGACTCGATTGGTGATTGTTGAAGGATAGGTATGATTGTATGAGGGGTTTGTGACAAGTTGGGTATGGTTAGAGACGGTGTTGGTTTAGGTTTGACAAGTTGGTTGTATGGAAAAATGTGGTCATAAAATTTGACATGCCGAGAGGTGTATATTTTGTGATTTGTTGGGTCAAGACATATATAACTGTATTGGGATTCTGCATATCCTAGGAATATGCTTGGTTGAGACCGGGATTGAAGCTTATTTGAGACATAAGGTTGCAACCAAGGAAAACAAAGGCATCCAAAGGAATGAAGATGTGAAGTTGTTAGGTTTTTCTTGTGTAAGACTTGATATGGTGATTTCATGTTGAGGATAGGGGTTGGTAACCTATTAATTAGATACACTACTATCTTGAATGCAAAGGACCAGTATTCGAGTGGTAGGTTTGACATATGTAATAAGGCTCTTCCAGTTTCAACTACATGTCTGTGTCTCCTCTCAACAGGAGCATTTAGTTCAGGTGTATGCAGTGGTGTGGTGAGATGAGATATGCCATGTGTGTGGAGAAATGATTTTAGTTTGATGAATTCTCCTCCATTATCAGAGTGCAATGAAATATTTTTAGTTTTCAACAAGATTTTTGAATATGGGAAACAAAATAGAGACATCTGATTTATTTCTTAATGGATAGAGCCATACATATTTGGTGAAGTGATCAACAAAAAATAAATAATAGGAGAAATCATCTGAAGACTTGATGTGGGTTGGACCCCATACATCAGTATATATAAGTTCTAATGGTTTTTGTGTTTTGATACTGGAAATGGAAAAAGGTAACTTGTGACTCTTAACACTATTGCATGATAGACAAGGTTGCTATTGGCTCTTTATTTTGTGAAATGGTAGGAGATGTCTAAGTATGCGATCTGATGGATGCCCCAATATGTGATGCCATGGTGGAGGAATGTAGTTAGTTGTGACGAATGCCTGTGGTAGAGATGATGGATGAGGCATGTGGTAGAGTCCATTGCTATGCTGCCCTTTTAGAAGAGGTTCCCTTGTCTTCAAATCCTTTATCAAGAAATGATCAGAAAAAAAAATTCAATGGAAATTGGATTAGTGTGACATAGAGATGAAACAGACAATAGTTTTTGAGTAATTTTAGGCACATATAAAACATTTGAGAGATGAAATGATTGAGAAGGAGTCTTTAAAATAATTTTACCAATGTTGGAGATGGTGTGTCCAGATCCATCACCAACCAGAAGCTGATCTGAACCTGTGTAAGGTTGAGACAAGTGTAGGTTGTCCAACTCATTTGCTATATGATGAGAAGCTCCTGAGTCTAAGATCCAATCAGATGTGCCTGTAGGCATGGCCTTGGTATGGAGAGCGGTAGGAGGTTGATTCTTTGGAGGGTAGCCGTGCAATTTGTAGCAGACCTTGGTTGTATGGCATGGTTTGTCACAAAATTGACACACTACACGCTTCGAGAAACCCGGTGATGTTGATCTGGGCATTGTGTAATTATGATACTGTTTTGGTGTTTTGTTGTAGAATTGTTTCCCTTTGTGTGCAGTGTTTGCAATAACAATGAGATGAGTTTCTTGCACAATTGCATCCCTCTTTAAATAACTTTCAAAATCATAAAGGAGATCGTGAAGATCATCAAATCCGATAGGATTTTCTCTGGTTCTTAGAGAAGCAGTCACTTCACGATACTCAGAGCCAAGGTCGTTCAAAGTGTGGATGACAAGGTCCACATCGTCCACTGGGGAGTTGATGATGGCTAATTCATCAGATAAAGCCTTGATACCATAGAGGTATTCAGAAATGGATTGTGATCCTTTTTTAAATCGAGAGAGTATCTCTTTTAGGTGCATAATTTTTTTGCGAGTTTTGCTTGCAAACATCTCAGTGAGAATGTCCCAAGCTTATTTGGAGGTCTTGACATTCCCCAACATGGTAATGATGCTTGGATCAACAGATGATATGATTGCATGTAGGATTAGTTGATCCTGTCTTTTCCAACGTTTGTATGCTGGATCAGTTTGGGCTGGACTGACAATGGTGCCATCAACATAGCCAATGAGATCATACCCTACAAGGAGTGCGTTGAACTGCACGTGCCAAGCAGGAAAATTGTTGCTGCTCAGTTTCACTGATGAGTGAGTGTTTAGAACAATAACAGAGTTGGCATTTAGGGTAATTGGAATTTCAGATGTTGTTGAGGAAGGCATGGTGAGGTTGTGGATCGGTTTGCTGTGAAGCTTAGTAAACTACTGATACCATATAAGAGAATGTATTTCAATTATATTCCTTTTACATAGATATACAGCCAAATATATACATGTATTACATAGTGAGAATTGAATAGAAAATGCTTGAATTAAGCCTATTAATAACCAAATAATTCTCCTTTAATATTTGATGACAAAATCAAATATTCTTTTATTGCTTCATTATTCAAATTGATTATGTTGTCCATTATGGTTGTTGTAACTAACTTGTACCAAAGTCTATAAAAGTGAGCATGTGACTCAATTTGAAATTAAGAATGAAAATTGGAAATTAATTTCCATTAGAGTATCAATCGTCAGATCCTTCACTTCTACTCCAAATGTTCTTATCAGCTTCAGAGAAGCTTCAGTGTCGTCTCCTCTTACTCAATTCTCAACATTGTTGAATTTCAAGCTTCATTCATGAATGAACTCACCATTTCTTTGTAAGAATAACAAGATCCCGTTCACACTTCTCACAGTGTTATTACTCAATTCTCTAACTCCAATTCATCCAAAGAACAATGTGTTTGGTCTTTGTTACATTTCGGAACCAAAACTGGATGAAATTGCAGTAGCTACCGTAGAACGAAACTTCGTGAATGGTTTTGTGATGTAACACTGTGAATTAAAGGTTGCGATCACGATGCTTCTTGGATCGGGAGTGTTGATCTTGAATAAACATTTTTGATCGGTGTCGAGCTTGAATCGATGTTCCTAATTACCGATGCGATGGACCTAGGGGTGTATCTGTATGGTTAACACTTTAACACCCAAGCTAGTTTAGGGTTTGACATAACCGTAATGGAAATTGAGATTAGAGATTATGTACTTGAAAACCTTTTATGAAGGTATTTATACCTTGGGTTTGGTGGAGAAGGTTAGATAATGGACCTTGAGTTAATGGGCTTTTGGCTGGCGTGAAATTGTAGGACCAGAGGCATTCGGGTGACACATAATAGTTTCCTCCAAGATTCATCAGACATTCTGGATGTCGAGGGAGTATTTAGTAGTTGTGGCCGACTTCTGAAAATGGTTGTGCAGGCGTCGAGTGTCATGCATTGCTTTTGTTTTGCAAAAGTACAGTGGGGGATGTGAGAATTAAATGAAGTCCCATCACTAAAGCATTTCACCGTTTTTCTCTCGATGCGAGACCTGAAAAGGTGTGGAGTGACGTGACATAACTTACTGTGCACTCGAGTGCACTTGAGTTTGGGTGAGTTCCCAAGACTAAATTTGTCCGTTGATCTATACTTGCCTCTTGCTTTCAATCTGACTCGTTCGATTGCCTCTGTCTGTATAAGGGAAGAAAGAGGGAATGAAGACAAAATTTTCTCTATCGCGAAAATTGAGTTTTCCTTGTCTCTTAAAGTCTTTCCCTCTTCTCTAAGAGCATTTTCTTCAAGAGTACCCATCGTTACACATTTAAACTTTTAAAGCTTTAAAGCTTCGACTCCTCGACCTTCTTTTTGCTTTAACACCTTCGGCCTTACATTTCGAGGTACCTTTCTTCCTTTCAGCTTTTCATTTCAGTATTTTACTGTATTTTGGCTACTATGAATAATAACCTTATCATTGTCGAGAGTGATTCAGAGGGTAACGCTTCTTCATCCTCATAAAGGGGAATGAATTCTGATTCAAATTTCGTACCTTATGTAAGTGGGAAGTTTACGCCGAAAATCATCCTCTATTAATTCTTCGAAGACTCTATTTCCAAGGAGATTCGATAGAGGTAAAGACCTTGTCGAGAAGCCGATGCCTCCTCATATCATGGGTCAGCCCCGATGACCATTATAGAACTGACGTGTTAGCCCATAAGGGTCTTTAATTAATTGAACTGGCTAACACTACTATATATCATTGAATGGATGATGAGATAGTTGGGACTCCCCTCGCCTTGAACATTGTCGAGGCTGTCACAAAAGCTGACAACACAGTCGACAATCCCTTTGATTGGTCGGTTTTCCTAGTAGGTCAGGATGAAAGGATATGCTGCTCTTTTGAGAGTTGTTTGGTTCCTCTGTATGAATGCCTCTTCACTGACTTAGGGATACAATTGTCTTTATCATTTTTGAGTGACTGTTTTGGGTCATTTATAGGTTGCCCCTCGCACCTTCATCCTAGAGCGAGGACTTTTATGAAGGTGTTCCAACTTTGTGCTGAGTATAAATCTTGAAAGCCTTCCTTGAAGCTCTTCTTCGGTATTTTCTCTATGGCCTATACTTCTCAAGATAGTATCCGAGACTAAAGATTGATCTCCTTTTCGCCCCTAGGAGCATTTTGCCTTTGACTTGATAACACACTGATTTGAAAAATACAATAAAAGAGTAACAATGTTGTTGATTTGGGGTTCTTCTTATAAACTTAAACTTTGTGTGCATTATTATATTCTCTACATATGAAAACTACAAATAATATGTGACAAATTTGGAATTTGTTTGGATAAACAACTTATTTGAATTTTATAACACAAATGCTTATTTATTTATTTATGAAAAAGTTTGCATAATTATTTTTTAATAAAAGATACAATAAATTTGAACTATTTGTATACATGTTATAAATTATTTTAATAAATTATCTTTTAAAACTTATAAAAATAAGTTTAAAAAAAATTCATAATATTATAAGCAGTTTTAATAAAGTTTTCCAACTAGTATCACAAAAATTATGACATAAGATAAGTTTAAATAAATCAATCAAATTATTCCCTTAGAAAATATAATTTATATATCTATTATTTTACAATAAATCAAGGTAAAATTAATTCATATTAATTTTATATCAATTAATTAAATTTTTAATTAGTTTTAGTTATACAATGAAAAATATAATTAATTTGATCATTAAACTCTTAATTATTAAATCTTGGAGATCAAATAGGAATTAGAAAGATAAGGAGTCAAGGAGATCAAAAAATTAAGCGCATATTAATATCAAAATAATAACAAGTAACATTTTCCACTAAAAAATAATAACCATTAATATTTCTTATAAATTGAAATAAGCTCATGGCCTTTTTACTCGCGTATCAATTCTTAGAAGTTTTTCCATTAAACTTATCTACAAACATTTATTAACTTAAAATTTATACTTAAGTAAAGAATAGTTAACTTTTTAGTCTCTGAAGATCATTGAGTCATTATCCTTTATTTAATCTATAATTACATTGTTTTATCAATAAATAAATACAAATACACGCTCTAAATAACTGGCCCATTAGCTCAGTTGGTTAGAGCGTCGTGCTAATAACGCGAAGGTCGCAGGTTCGAGACCTGCATGGGCCATTTAATTTTTAAATTTCTGTTTTTGATTTTAGTTTTTGTTTTAACTATTTAATCTTATTTATTTACTTTCAACCCTTCCACGAGCGTGTTCTTCATCATCTTCGCGAGTCTTGCATCAACTCAAGTCTTTAACCACAATCGATTATTCATCCAAACATGGTAACTCTATTTCCTCTTCCGATTTTCGATTAATCGATTAATATTTCTGATTCTAAAATTAAAATTTTTTTTTGTGATTTAGGTTTGCTTGTTTTGCTTATTGCCCCTTTTCCTCGTTCCAATCGTGAACGTATTGCCTATTCTTTTCTACTATGTCATGGTAACTTCTTCTTCCATTCAATTTTCCATCTTTTTGTTATCTCGCACCATAATAATCTTTCTCTTTTATCAGATTTTAAAAATTATCAATTCTAACTAACCCTATTAACCTGCGAGTTCATTGATTTTGAATAATTTGTCGTGAAATTTGATTCATTCTTGACGCTCTCTCTTGATAGTTGTTAAGCTCACATAATTTTTGAACTTCGAGTAATTTTCAGGGAAAAGTGTATCGGCTTTTTCGGATGGGAGTTTAGGAAACCGGAGATGGTCCCTCCAGCATGTCCTTACAAGCCTGCAGCCAAAATGGAGAGTAAAGTAAGTGAATGTCGGAATAAATTATGATCGATATGTTATTTAGTTATGAAATGAATGACTATGAAGCGAATTCTAGATGTTAAAAATTTGTTCTTTTTTCTGTTTATTGCTTGCTACAATTGGAAAATGAATGCCATGGCTTGAGTCTATGTTTTTAGGGATCAATCTTAGGCTTACAACAAAATTCAAAGTTAACAATATGATACATTTTCGGTTTGTTCGTTCAAAAGTCTTGACCGAAGATAATCCTTCATGAGGTTCTCTATTCTTTTAGCCCTACCTTCCTTGGAAGAAACAATGAAAATATTTTAGGTGAATACTGCTAAAGAAGTCTGGATGAAGATGATCTGACCATCCATCGAGTAAAAAACACCCTTCTAACTATTTCGAGCACTAAATGGTCATAGGTCTCCTGAATATAGAAACCCAAAATGAAACCGATGAAGAATTACCAATAAAAGGAATGCTGAAGTAAGTGAGAAGTCAATATTAATGATGACACCAATCCATGAAAACAATCCACCTAGTCTAAATTAGCATAAGTTACCTATAGCAAGTTAATGTTCAAAATATTCAACTAACAATGGCCTCACAGAATATGCATAAATTACCTATACCAAGTTAATCTTCAAAATATTCAACCAACAATGGCCTCATAGATGCATAAATTAGCATGGTTTTCAAACTCTTGAATTGACTCATGAATTTACGACTTAGGTATCAACAGTGTTACCAAATAACGGTGCCATGGCTGCTATGGCGGGTATACATGATGGTTTTTTGGGCTCGCCACAATGCTAAATAACGGCCATTATTGCGGGTTTTCCCGCTATAACATCGCCTTGCGGGATTTCTGCTCTCTGCCATGGACAACATTGGGTATCAATATCAAGTTAACTAGCTGATAAAATAATTTCTTTTCCAATATGGGGAGAGAGTCTTACAGATTCAAACAAAATCCCGAGTTTGGGGATGATTGCACATGTCTAGAATATAATGGTTAGTTCTCCTGAACGACAGTGTTTTGGTCTTTTTTAGAAAACCCAAAATGTAACAGTTGAACACAAAATATTAGCCTTACAATTGTAGCACTTGATTCCACCCTATGTTATCAATCTCGGAAAGCGGCGCGGCGCGGTCACTCCGAAAATGGGAGCGGCGCGGGCGCTATTTTTCCGACGCGGGCGCGGAAATATACTAAAAATATACTAAAAATATACTAATAAATATACTAATAAATATATTAAAAAAAAAACTCAAACTTCATAATAGTATATACTACTTCAAATTCCTAATAGCATTCATTACTTCCAATTCCAAATATCATTAAAAGACATAAGTCTTAAGCAAAAAAACATTGCAACATACTTCCAAAATTCAAGAAAATAAACATTTAACATCTAAATCTTAAAATAACTTAAACAATCTAACTCTAATAAAACTTCAACAATCATTAAAGTCAAAGTCTTCATCGTCACTTCCTCCGACACTAGCATCGTCTTCATCCTCTTCAATCTCTTCATCCTCTCCAAGATACTCTTCATCACCAAATTCATCATCTACTACTAACACTTCCTTTGCTTTTGCCTTAGATCTAGATGAAGAAGGTGGAAGTGGTGGAGGTGCAGCTGCCTTCTTTTGCATTGCCGCTTGGCTCCTAGTGTTGATTGCAGGCTCAGCAGCACCACTTGCAATTTCAACATCTAGCCAAGATAAATCATCACCATTAAACACCATATCATCATTATCAGGTTGAGCTTCTTCTTCACCTCCCAACAACCATAGGTAAGTGGTCTCAAAATCATCATCCATAACCACAAGATCAATCAAATCATCACTATCAAAACGCTCTTTCAAGTTTTGATTATACTTGATGAAAACCAAGTCTTGCAACATTTGATGTTCAAGTCTATTTCTCTTCTTGGAGTGAATCTATATTATAATTTTAGTGTTAGTTTAAATAATAAATATAAACTATTAATTTGAATGTATAAATTAATACCAAGTACTTACATGCTCAAAAGCACTCCAATTCCGCTCACAACCCGATGAGCTACAAGTCAAACTCAATATCTTAATAGCAAGGAGTTGCAAATTTGGTGTTTTTGCTCCATACCTCCTCCACCACTCAGCTACAATGTAAGACTTATTTGCATTAGCATATATACATAAAAATTGTTATGTAATTGAATTATTGTCAAATATACTTAGTTACTTACCAGGAGCTACATCATTCCTTTGCCTTACCGCTTCCGTCAATGCAAAGTGGCCTACACCCATCTTATATTTTGACAATTCTCCATGGATGGCATCAACAACTTTATCACTTTCAGAAATCTTATTAATGCATGTATAAAGACCATCCAACAACTTATCATCATTCTCAATCATTGGATTGCTATAAAAGAACCTCGGATTAAGATAATATCCAGCTGCGTGCAACGGATGATGAAGTTGAATACTCCATCTTCTATCAACAATAGCAATGATATCTTTGTACTTGCTTTCATTGTTGTTGAAGTTTTTTGTAATTAACTCCTTGGCTTCCAACATTGCATGATAGATGTTACCCATTGCCGACTTCTTTTCATTATCAACAAGCCTAAGTACTTTTACAAGAGGCCCCATAGCCTTAAGAGTGTACACAACATCCTCCCAAAATGAGACTTGAAGTACAATAGCAGCTGCCTTCTTTCCTTTCACCTCCTTACTAGCATTCAAGTTCAACCATTCTTCAGAAGTGAACATGGTTCTAATTTTTGCCTTTAAAGTGTGCAACCTATGCAAAGTAAGAAAGTTTGTGGCAAACCTTGTGACTCCACTTCTAACCAACTCACTTTCTAATTTCTCCCTCATTAAGTTTAAAACCAAAGAATGGTTGTAAATGAAGCCCACGAGTTGCATTCCTTTTTGTATAACCTTCTTGACTTTAGGAATTTTTCCGATATCTTCTAGCATCAAGTCTAGACAATGAGCAGCACATGGAGTCCAAAATATTTTTGGCCTCGAGACTTGAAGATGTTTACCAGCCAAGACATAGTTGCTTCCATTATCGGTAACTAGCTGAATAACATTACTTTCACCAATCTCTTCAACAAAGCTATCCAATAGTTCAAACACTTTTTGTCCAGTTTTCATGTATGCAGAAGCATCAACACTCTTAACAAACATAGTTCCTGCCGGAGAATTGACCAAAAAATTAATCAATGTCCTTCCTTTTGTATCAGTCCAACCATCAGACATTATGGAACAACCATACTTTGCTTGTTCTTGCTTATTAGTACTCAACATCTCATGCGTAAGTCTCAACTCATCTTGAAGCAATGGAACTCTCAACTCATGAAAACTTGGAGGCTTCAAGTGTGCACCATACATACCAATTGCTTCAACCATCAACTTGAAACTTTTTGAATTTGCAACATTGAATGCAATTCCATTCCGATAAAAGAAACGGGCTATGTATTGGAGGCAACTTGCTCTTGCTTGCTTATCACAAGCATCATTCAAGCTTGTTTGCTTTCCTTTTTTCAAAGTTTCCTCGGGTTTTCTATAGAAAATTACATCCAATGGCCCTTTTGTATTCTTCTTGGCAGCCGGCAAACTCCCCTCTTCAGCCGGTCTTTTTCCACTTCGAATCCTAGATATCTCTAGCAACCGTGCCGCCTCATCATCATCTTCATGCACTTCACCTGACATACCTTTCTTTGCGCCCAATTTCTTATCTTCATGCTCTTGCAGAATCGCCTTAACGTCTTCGGGTGTTTGAGTGCAAGCCTTCACATTTCCTTTAATTCCTAATTGATGTTGTTTGGCTCTAGAAATTCCTCCGGTAGACGTTTCGTTGCAAAAATCACACGTTACTCTCCTCTTATTATTCAAGTCTTTTAAATGGTTAAATTTCCATCCAATATCACCCGATAGTTTGTGTTGCTTAGCAGAAGACGCAACCGATTGATCATTTGGATGATGATGGTGGAATAGAACCAGTAGAAGGTATTGGAGTTGTCATAGCTGTTAAGAAAAAAAAAATAGAACAAAACAGAGTACTTTAAGAAAAAAAAATAGAACAGAACATAAGAAAGAAAGAAAAAAAAAACGAAAAAATAAGAAAGAAAGAACGAAAAGAAAGAACAGAGCACTTACTGTATTGAAAAGAAAGAAAGAACAAAAAATAAGAAAGAAAGAACAGAAGAGGCAGTATTGAAGAAGGGAGAAAACGAAAAAAATGAAAAAAACGAAAAAACAGAGCACTTACTGTTGAAGACGACGGCTGGGGCGCAGGGATGAACAGGGCTCAGTGATGAAGAAGGGAGAAGATGAGAACGTTGGCAATGGAAGGGAGAAGATGAAAGCGTTGGCAATGGAAGGGAGAAGAAGAGAGCCGTTGGCAATCGCACGGCTGAAAGAAGCAAATACTGAGTAAAAAAATTAGGGTTTTTTTTTTAAATTATAAAGAAATGGGGCAAAACCCACTGACCCGACCCGGTATGATACCGGACGCTTCCGCACCGCTTCCGCGCCGCTCCGATACCGCTATACCGGCCGCGACAACCGCTTTCGAGCCGCTTTCCACTTTCGCGCCTTACCGGATCGTCTGGAAGCGGCGCCGCCGATTTGGACGCGGTGCGCCGATATCGCGGCCGCTACCACCGCTTTTGATAACATAGATTCCACCAATGCATCTAGTCTAACATACATTCCAGCATGAACACATCTCTAGAGGTGACTGATAATTCTATTGAGTTTGATCCCTCATAGTTGTCAAGCATAAATGAAATCACGAATTAGAGAAGATGAACAAAGTCATCGTTGCTTGGTTACAATGAGCCAAACAAGCCATCAAAGTGAATGAACCCGGCTCTAATGAACTGAAACCTACCTCCATCAAGCTGAATCCAACTTCAACAAAGGGAACCCAATCCCACCATCCTTCACTCTTAACTAATCTGGAGCCTTGTGATTTATTAATTTGTCCGTTGATTTTCAACTGTTTGTGTATTTTGCTTCGGTCTGGTCCAGAGACTGTTTTTAATAATTCTCTGATTTTTTTATTCATTTGTTTGTATGTGTGTGTAATATTGATTCAAATTTCGATTGTTGGCTATCTTATCAATGGCTGAGATGTCTAACTTTTCTGTCTAAAGTGGATTACTTGCAAATTGAAGCAGTTCGTCGCCTTATGCTAATCAAACTTTTTTTTTTGGATTAATTATTATATTAAGATTTCCTTTCTGCTCAGATAGTAAGAACAATATTTTAGGTCTATTGTTCTAATTACTGAAACACTTTATCATGGAAGAGTATTCTAGATTTATTATCAGAGGAGAACTCTATGTTATGAAATATAGGTTTACTGTTCTACATTACTTGATTCATTTATATGCAAATTTTTCAATACATCATTCTATGATACCTAATAGGATGATAGCCCATTCTTGGAAGGTGGTTGCATATAAAAATTGTCAGATAGTAAGAACAATATTTGTAAGGGGAAAAATATGATCCATGCCATAATTGTTAGTTAAACTCAGTCATGCCATAATTGTTAGTTAAACTCAGTCATAAACACTTGGTTCAAGCAACAGACTCATGTTACTTGTATCCATACATATCCCTGTATTTGTGTTTTTTTGGAGTTTGAGTGATCCTCAATAGTTGGTTCTGTTTTGGGTTTACTGCATCATGAATGTGATGTACAATGTTTACATTGACACATGTGCATGCGCATCATTACAGTCATAGAAATAAATGTTGATGCTTTAATGTTGGAAACTGCCAATGAAATTTAAAATCCAATTGATTTGGCAGGTTGAAACAGAAGATGTCCCGGCTGTAGATCCTGTTAAAGCTGGAGGAGTAGATGTCAAGCAGGACTAACATGGGGTCGCCACTCTGCGATAAAGTGTAAGGACAGGGCAATAAATATATGATCCCATAAGATGGTTTATGTATATAACAGTTATTACTATTTTTGTTAAAAAAATACATTGCATGAGACTGAGATAGTTTGTAAGATGGAGCAAGATGAAACAAAACATGTTTAAATTGGCCGACATTTTATCAACTGTAAAAGATGCGACTCATAACTCCATGGAACACAATGATGAAACAATACATGTTTAAATTGGCAGTCATTTGGTTACAAAAAACAGTTGAACTAGTTGGGATTGTTTTCTTTCCATTATTATTGTTATGCTTGAACAGAGATACTCTTACATACTAGTAATAGATATTACCAGAAAACAAAGACTTGTTATGCTTGATATATAGTAGTATAAAAGTAGAATATTCTCTAAAAAATTAAATATTCATCTTAAATTTTTTTTTGCCTGTTTCCTTTTCACTATGTAAAAAAAGAAAAAAAAAATCCTTAAAATCTAATTAGTGGATGTGGGGGACCTTTGAACAATGGTGTTTCTTAGTATAATATTCCTTCCAAATGGGAAGTAGATGCATGTTTATGTTTGTTTACCCATAATTTTTATCTACTCTATTTGCCGACCTTTTGCCCTTCTATGAGATCATTATTATTTTTTTCCTATTTACACATTGTTTGCTTCTATGCATGCATATGGAAATTAAGGGTCCAGCCAGATTCCAAAAGTTAGATATTTATAGATACACTTTAAATTGATTATTCAAAGTAGACTTTGATTTACTAGTGCTTATAGGAATAAGACAACCTGTTTAAAAGGTTACTTTAATTATTTTTTGTTTGCACTCCTTAGTAACTGTCATAGTATATCATTTTATCAATGAATGAATGAAATACATTACTAAAACAAAAAAATGAATGAATAAAATACATTAATAATTTCATCAAATTAATCTCATTAATTTATTTATGGTTGACTATTAGTATCATAATTTGGGAGTGGTGTATTTTAACTTGTCTGTTGACAAGTTTTGAATCCGATAAACAAGTTATCAAGAGTTCAATCCATGGCTTCTGCGCATGAAGAAAATTGAAAATATCATACTCAACATAAAATTAAACGTTCGCGGTTATCATGATGTATTTTTGTTTTGTTTTGATAAAGACTCAATATATTGAAAAAGGAAACTGATACAAAAATGGGGATTAAGTTAGCTCAAAGGATTACAAGAACCTAGAAAGGTATTCTTAACATATTCTTTAAAAAATCATTTCTAATTTCAACTGGAATGGAATAAAAAAAAGCGATTGTGTTGGTACCGAATGTTAAGTTCGGCAAAAAATCGACAGTGTTTCCTTCCCTATGTGAATGATGACTGCATTAGGGAATCTATTTGGACTTAGAACAATAATTCCATCTGTTTCTACAACCAAAGCTTTAACCAATAATTATTGATATACTAATTTCCATTGCCTTGATTGCAGCTCCAAATTTCGCATGAATACGAGATTTTCTACAAAAGCCAATAAGAAATCAACCTTATGGTTTCTAAAAATATCCCCACCATCAGCAGCAAACATTTCATGAATGAAATCACCATCGCAGTTGCGTTTGTACCAACCTTGAGAAGGAGGGCCCCATATGACTTCTTTAATAGAAGGAGCTTTGGGGGGTTGAATGTTTACATTCAAGGCCTTAATATAGGAGAATTCCATCATGTTAATGTGAGAAGTTTTGGTAGGATTGTTGCCCGAAATCTGAACCTGATGCAGAATCCAATCAATAACAGTAGCAGTATTGGCCTTGATCTCCCATGTTTTACATTATTTCTTGTCTGTCAAATTTGAAAAAGAATATTAATGACTGCAA
Source organism: Lathyrus tuberosus (assembly GCA_022829125.1). Classification (NCBI taxonomy): domain Eukaryota; kingdom Viridiplantae; phylum Streptophyta; class Magnoliopsida; order Fabales; family Fabaceae; genus Lathyrus; species Lathyrus tuberosus. The sequence goes on from JALAZF010000592.1 coordinate 1,028,054, forward strand.
CACAAAGAACCAAAGAAGCCTAAGGATTTTTTTTTGTTGATCATTCTCCATATGAAGATTGACCTACTAGGAGGAATGTTGATGTTCCAGATCGCTTTGTACCAAGGAACTTCGGGCATCATCTTAGCTTTGTAGAGGTATGAATCCTTTAGCTCCAAAATCCATGTGGCTTTTATGTTCCATATTAAATAGTCATCTGTGCATTTAACATCAGGCATAAAATTAACAATTATGGCTTGAAGAAATGGTAACCAGTCAAACCACAGAGATGGAATGCTCTAGCTGCCCTGATGAATTAATTCAAAACTCATGATATTTGGGTTTATGCCCTTTTGTATCAGAATATCCAGCTTAGTGTCATTAATGAGGGGCTCACCAGTCCAAGAGTCCTTCCAAAATCTAATAGAACTCCATGAACCGAGAGACCAACAAGTTATGAATCAAGTTTGGGATTTCTATCTTGATGCTAGTCCAAACTCCAAATGGAAGAGTAAATGTGATATTTTATGAATCCATATGGTTTGATGACCTTATTTTTTTAGAGGAATGGCCCAATCTTCTTTGCTATTCATCAGATCCCACGACAACTTCAGATTCGTTGCTTCATTCAAACATAAAAGAGATCTCAAATCCAGTCATCCGTTTGAGTAAGGTTGACACATTTTCTTCCAGGCCACCATACAAGACTTTCTTTTACTGATGCTGCCATGCCAGATAAAATTTCTACAAGCATTTCAAGGTTTTTAAGAAATGAAATAGGCCAAGAATAGATGTTGATGGAGTAAACAATCATGCTATGAATGATGGATTTAACCAGGGTTAGCTTGCCTGCCATAGAGAGACAAGATCATTTCTAGTTAGACAATTTATCCAAAATTTTGTCTGATATAGGGGTCATGTGGCATTTTTTAACTTTACCCTTAAAGAGAGGAACCCCAAGGTGGTTGAAAAGAATAGATCACTATAGGAAACCTATGGAGTTGATGATTCTACTGCTTTTCCATCTATACATAGAGCCTAAGAGGATGAAGGAATTAGAGAGTTAATGATCAGGACAGAGGTTTTAGAATAATCCTTGAAGATATTTTTCAGAGCCTTAACATTAGAGATTTTTCCAGAGCAAAAATTCATAATATCGCTAGCATACGAGTTTTTTTCTTGCCTGCCACAAATCTGAAAACATTTTCCTTGAATGCCACCCCCTCAAAAATAGTTCCCAAAATACCACTTTTTTTGTCATTTTCTGCCAATATTTAAATTATATTCAGATACCACCATTCCAAATGGCAACGTGTCAGAAACCATGCTTTGGTCCGCCATCTGGGATGGCGACCTCTTTTTTTTTTTTTTGATAATATTTAAAATGTTTTTTAATTTTATTTTAATATTTTAATTAGTTAAATATTATATAATATTATTATATTTAAATTTTTTTTATATTTTAATTAGTGATATTTTTCTTTAGTACTAAATATTTTTTAATAATTAATTAGCCATTTAATCGTATCCATTTAATTAATTTGTAATAATTTAAATTGAATAATTTAAGAATATATAATTATGGTTTTCCCGCCAATTCTGTTGTGTAATATTTTTTTTCCTCCCTATGATCTACTATAAATAGAGGTGTTGAATACACAAAAAATCATTCTATTTTTTCTGTCTGCCTAATTGTTTCGTCTATTTCATAATCATGTCTGTGGCCTGTGTTATTTTTTTGAAACAAACAAACACATGAGGGTGCCTTTGAATCCACAATGGAAGTTCTGGTAATTGGTTTCTGCCATTAATGCAGGATTTCGACAGTTGGGTGGTCCAATTCGATGCGTTAGGAAAATTGAATATTATTGTCCCTACATAACTCTAACGGATGACAGCGCAGATGGTACTTACCTTCATTACTGTGACCGGATTGAAAATGATGTGGATGTCCAATGTATGTTTTCTGCACATAGCGGAGAAATTAACCGCGACGTTGTAGATATTGTTTTAGCTGTTGTTTAATATGTAAAGATGATCAATCGTAATGGTTTGTTGTATTACTAACCGTGTTGTATATTTATTTTGAAGTTTTGGTTATGTTGTCATCCTGAATGAGTTGTATTATTATTTTGTTACGCTCAATATAAAAGGTGGTGTTGTTGTTGCTAGAGAAGGACATACAAGAGTTTCATAAATAAAAGTACAACAAAATAAAATAAAACTTGTTCCACAACTAACTGGAAGGTCCAGCCCTATTTGGACATTTTTTGCGCACATGTCCGATTTCGCGACAAATGCCACACCGCCTTTTTTCTTTTTTAATGTTGTCCATTTCAGTTCTTATCCAGCTATTGTTTGGACGACCTTTCTTTTTCCTCCGCATGCTGTCGTTGTGGCATAGAGTGTTACCTTCGTATTGCGGCCAAGTTGTATCAGTAGGGGCCCTGATAAAGCTCTCCTCATAGACCTTAAACACGTTAACAACTTTGAACACATCAGCTATATCCATAGTATAGTCCTGTCTGATGCTGGAACAAGCAGCAATTGCATGTGAGCAAGGGACGTGGAAAGTTTGAAATCTTTCGCACTCGCACGTCTGATTCCTTAGGTCGACGTTGTAATGGGTAGTCGGTCTACCGTCGTTATAAGTCACCGTTTCTTGGACAAGAAAGCAGAACCTTTGACGATCAAATTGTATAACGTTGTGGCTATTTGATTTGAGAGCTTCTTCCTCAATACCCTTCATGCAGTTATCAGTATACACTTGTCCAGAACCCAACAATTTAGTCCATTTGTGTCTTCTTTTTCCAAAAAGTGTGCCCAATCTGTAGGATGTTGATTTTACCAGAGCTGTAATCGGAAGGTTATATGGGGCCTTCAAAACTGAGTTCGTTGATTCAGTGAGGTTGGTGGTCATATGACCCCATCTTTTCCCTCCATCAAACGCCCTGGTCCATTTGTCTCTTGGAATATTTTCCAGCCAATTAAATGTATGTATGTTAGCTTTACGTATCTCTCCTCTGTAGTATTCGTATGTAGACTCATTTAATGCGTATCCTATGCATGAAAAACAAAAATAGATTAGTCTATGCAAGTTATTGTTAGAGGTATATAGAAAGATAAGTTTCAGAAGATACCCATGTTAATAGCTTTTTCGCGAAGTTCGTTGTCCCTTATTTCCCTCATAAAGTTGTGCTATGTGCCTGATGCAAAAGACGTGTGCGGAGGGAGGATACTGCCAACCATTATCCGGGTTATTGTAGGCGCTTATTATCGACTTGTGTCTATCGGAGATCAAACACACGTTGGGTTGCGGTGTAACGTGCCTTCTAAGATTTCTTAAGAAAAAACTTCATGCTTCACCTGTTTCACCCTCTACCAATGCAAAAGCAATTGGAAATATATTCCTGCTACCGTCTTGAGCAACGACCAATAGCAAAGTTCCCTTGTACTTTCCATATAACCATGTGCCATCCACTTGGACAACTGGTTTGCAGAATGCAAAACCCTTGATGCACGGTTGGAAAGCCCAAAAAAGACGGTGAAAAATCCTAGATCCACCAATTTGTGTCCCCTTGTTCCACCACACAGGAAGGGTTTCTAATTCTATGACAGTATCGGGTACAAATGTTTTCATGACCAACAACCATTGTGGGAGGTCGTTGTATGATGTCTCCCAGTTGCCAAAAATAGAAGCAATAGCCTTGTTCTTAGCAATCCATGCCTTCTTGTAAGAAATGATGTAGCCGAATTTGTCACGGATATGGGCTATGATGTGTTTGGCCTTTAGTGAAGCATCTTCATTAATCAGAGGTTTGATACTATCACAAATTAGGTTTGAATCTAATTTGGAATGATCTTGAGACATGGCGTTAGACGTACAGGTATGTGGTCCGCCAACCTTGGTTATCCTCCATGTAGTACTGTCCTTTTCCACGGAGGCTCTACATGTGAAGTTGCATTCTTTGTGTTCGCAAATGATTATAAGCCGTTTCGTATCCGACTTATAAACTTTATAGTCAAGACAATTTCTGATATGAAACTGTCGTATGCCAAACACACAACGCTTTTTGTTTTCAAATTCCAAACCAAGTAACCCATCTTCGATCCGAAGCGGCCTTGGTGCTTAGAATATTGAGACATCTTCATCATCCATGTATGTTGGATTTCTCATGTGGAGTGGTGGATTGTAAAGGTCTAGCGCTTGATGTTGTTGCCCAACGTCAATATCATTGTTGGAGTCGTCGCTATCCCCGCTAAAAAGATTTTGGGTATTAACTTCATGCACCTCTTCTATGTCACTATCTTCACCAATTTCCTTATCTGGAAAAAATGGTTCGTTGTACGTGTTTGTTGGTTCCGGGGACAACGTCAACGTAGACTCCTGACTCATTTGATATTGGTGCGCTTGTGATTCTTGCGTCGGATACATAGCTTGTGGCGCTTCATTTTGTTCGACGATACATATGTATAATTCGATAATATTTGATACGTTATACGTTGTGTGACATCGGAACATCAGGTTGACTTCGTTGTCGTCTTCTATTTTTGTAGTGGTATATGTGACACTATTATCACCTTCGTTAAAGCATGGATAACGATAATAAATGTCAGATATACGCTGTTGAAATTTTGTTTCAATTCTTTCTCTCAGGTGGCTAAAATTGGAATTGTGACTTATTTTGAATATCTGCATGCTTGTGTTTTGAAATACTACTCCGACATTAACATCGGAATAAATATTTCCATTGTAATGGACTTGGACTGTGAAATTGTTTTGAGCCATTGAGTGTGTGTTATGTCCAAATTAGTTTTATACAATTATATAGCCATTTTGCATGCAGACTTATAGTAGGGAAAACAGTGCCACGTGTCACCCATGCATACAGGGTTCGCCATCTGGGATGGCGGCCCATAACTAAGCATGTGTGTATCCGCCATCTGAGTTGGTGACCATGTACACGTGATTTTTTTTATGTTTTGGTCCGCCATCTGAGTTGGCGACCATGTACATGTGTCCTTTTTAATGTGTATGTTCGCCATCTAAGTTGGGTTACCTATACATTCATAATATTTTTTAATATGTCCGCCATCTGGGAAGCTGGAGACCTTTCTGCACGTTTGGTCTCATTAGGCACAGTATATAAGCATGCATATGTATAAGAAAATGCAGAGGTTGTGTGTAATGGCTCTACTAATTGGTCTAGTATACATTATTAAGCCAGTTTCAGCAGAAAATTATGATTCTTGTAATATTGTTTCTGATCCAATATCAGTTAGATTGATGGAAACATTCAGCTTCGATGAAATCAAAGCTCAGATACAGCATGTCACTAAAGTGGAGAGAGAAGTAGTGTGTCTGGTCTACCGAAAACCATACTTGAATGCTAATGGAATTTTGATGTATGCAGAAGTAAGAATTTGTAACGATGAAAATGTACAAGAAATGTTTAGAAATTATTTAAATTTCATTACAACTGGTCAGCTAGAGTTATATGTTAGATATCGTAGAACAGTTGATGAAATTTTATCCCTATGCAAGAAGAATTAATAGCGTATTTTTCTTAATGCTCTTGTTTTAATTTTTTTTATAATTCATGAATTTTATTTTATTAATTTTAAATTTAATAAATGTTCTTAATTTAAATGTTCTCCCAATTAATTCTCACAACTAACTTTCCCAACAACATTCAACCATAAAATTTAATTTCACAACTAGTTTACCCAACCACATTCAACAATAAAATTTATTGTAACATTCAAAAATCTTTCTCTCTTTCATCTCTACATTTCCTACCTTCATCTCAAATATTTCTCTACTTCTTCTTAACAATGGCTCAACCTCTTTTTTTTTATGGGTGAACAACATAGGGGAACTTCTAATAACATTCGTGGTTTAGTAAGTCTTCGCTAAATTTTTATTGTTTGTTACTTTCCTTTTCCATTAACAATCTTGTACATTTTTTTATAATCTTCTATTTATCTATTATATTTTTACAATCTTGTACATTTTTACTCTATATACTTATTGTATTTATGGTTGTATCAGGAGGAACCCGATAGAGGTTTTCGACCGCGAAACCACAAGCAGCTTGAAGCCCCACGATTAATATTACCGCTATTGGAACAAGCAGGTTTCGTAAATATGTACCATTTGTACGATATAATCATTGATTCGAGTTTCATATATGTGTCGCTCCTGGGATTTTCATCCAAGTACAAACGCGAAAGTGGCGCAGAAAACAGAGTCGCCAGCCGTGTATATTTATCCCAAGAGAGGGAAAAGAAACACCGCATAAACCTGAGGAAGAGGGAAAGGAATGGTCATCGCAACCATAGCCTGGGTTCGGGAGTCGGTTACGCGAGGGGAAGGTATTAGCACCCCCACGCGTTCATCGTACTCGATGGGATCCACGCTTGTTGTCTATTCTAAGGGTGAGTTATCCTAAAATCTATGGTTGTACTGACACGGGGAAGGGAAAACAAAGACAGACTCGGTAGGACGTCGACGTCCTAGGCCTACGTACTCCCTTTGTGCAATGGGAAATTCAGAGTCAACGTAGTTCGGACCAAGTTCTTTTTGTGTTTTTTATGAGCGACGTTAAGTTCGCGTCCGACAGTTAGGGTCGATGCCTGTTTGCGACTCAGACGGAAAGTAACGTGCCCTTTTTGAAAATAGCCTTTAGTTTGACGATCCCGAAGGATAAAAAGGTTTGAAGTTTGTTTGCATTTTTTAGGACAGAAGTGACTTGAGTTAGTTCATAACTCAACTTGAACCAAAGTCTATGACACGAGAACGAATGCGTCGCATGGTCGCCCCCAATGGGACATATGCTCAACACTCTAGAAGAGAGAAGGGGGACCCCTCAATCTTCATTTCCTATGTTTAAGGCTCGTGTGCAAGGCAAGTTGACCTTATTAAGTATCTTAGAGATGTTATGAGATGAGAAAAGGGACTCAAAAGAAAAACATTACGGGGAAAAACTACCCTAATGTTATCATGCAAAGGTGGCCCTAAGGGGAGGTTTGACAACTACCTAAGCCTAAAGAAAAGAAAAGATGAGAGAAAGAAATAATGAGGGTGAACATGGATGCTTATCCACACCCTTAAATAACTTACCTCAGCCCCTGCATAAAAGGTTAGTGCAAAACAGACATACGTAAAAGAAATGAGCCAAATGGAACCCAAGCAATGACATATAATAGTGATTAAGTGACCTATGACAATTCAAATAGGGTTCAAGAAGTCAAAGACACAATCCCAAAACAATGGCACAAGTGCCTTTTCAAACAAGTAATCAGACATGGTCAAAGATATGCATACAAGAAGACCCCACACAAAGAGCAGTTAAACAATTAACAAGACATCTTCTAAAACCACCAAATTAATTATCAACATATCTCAACCAAAAGCAAACAACATGTCCAAAACTCATGCAAAAATTCAGGGTATAAGTCACTCAACAATAATGCAAAGTTCAGACAAGAAACATGGTTCAACATGCAAAAAGGGAGGACTAAAATGCAATATGAAATGATTTTAAAAATGAGAGAAAAATATTTTAATGCAATTCCGTGTGTTGGTGAAACAATGCAAAAAGAATGAGTTCAAAATGCTTTATGGATGATGAGAAATAAAATAAACAAGTCATGGTATGCATGTATGAAATAAATTCAAAGAGAAAATAACCAAATAATTAATTCAGACACCACAAATAAAGTACAATAATAAAATAAAATTTGGTAAAATTTTATAAAATGCCAAATGTGATTCATGAATTTTCTGGGAATTTTTTAATGCAAGAAACTATTTTTTAAAAATTAAAAATGAAATGCAAACAATTAAATAAAAATAAAATAGAAAGACAATGAGTGGGGGGTATGAACAGCAATAAAACGCGTTGAGTAAGTTAATGGGCTGAAAGGGGGGGGGGGGGGTTTAAATAGTAAGCCCATACACTAAAACCCATCAGAAAATAAAATAAAACAAAAAAGGTACACGTGGGCTTCAGTCCACCACGTTGACTCCATCCTTACCTTTTAGATCAATCTAACGCTCCAAAGATAAGATGAACGGTCAAGATCACATGCACATGATTGTAATGGTACGCAAGCACACACTGAATTATCAGAAATTAAAATAAAATAAAGAGTAGCACGTGGTGAGGCACATGGTAAATTAATTTGTTGGCAAACTCCCAACCACCTGATCTAATCAACGTCCCAGATTAGTCAACATAATAAGAGGGTAAGCCTGATGAGAGAACCTGATCTGAGGTACACGATAGTAATCATAGGGTAATAAACACACAACTAAATAAAATAAAAACAAAAATTAGAACGCGTGGCATGCTGTGGACCGTGGGATCGCCAAAATGGAGGGCTGTGATTGCGTCTCCTGCCTCCAGCCCCTTCACCGGCCGGAACCCTTGCCAGTCGCCGGAGCTAGGGTTCCGGTCACCCCCTCCGTTCACCTGCAACCAAAACCTCACCAAAACATGCACGCGAATATACCTTTCTGGCCAGAATTTCACCAAGATCACAAATATCACATTAAAAATCACAAATAAACATCACATAAAGAGATTCGCATGAGACAAGGTTTGGGTCCAAAACTTTAAACTCACGATGCAACCAATCTACACTTCCAAATGCAAAACAAAATATACCAGAATGATCCATGGATGTCACACAACATTATGCATATTTAAAAAGAGAGTTTTAAGACCATGAAAAACATCACTAACCTGAGATCAAGCAACTTATTCCCTTGCTATTAGCTTCAAACGAGGGATGGTTTGTACTCTATGGATCACCAGGGTTCAGATGGTGGAAGAAGTTTTGGAAAAACCCTTGTAGAATGTGAGGTTCGAAGGAATGATCTTTTTTAGGGTTCACTTGAAAACTCCACCAAAATAACGCGTCCTCTCCCCTAACCCTAGCATGAGTTAGCTTAAATAGACTAGGTTAATCCACTGATCAGCATTTGGTCCTTGGTAATTCCCCACTTAATGAATTTTGGGTGATTTTGGAAAATTGTATTATGTGGAATACACTCTCTTCCATGCATGTACACCCAACTATTTCATGATGGATCACTTATTTAATAATTGCTAATCACACCTGAATTTGATTTGGGCCTTGAGATGTCTTGGTTCATGAGTTTAGAATGATTTGGCAACTTTGCATAATGGAAAATAAATGATGAATAAGTCATGAAATCTCTTGGTTCAAAGGCCAAAAATGATCCTTAAGGAATATATTTTGATGTTGTAATGTGCCTTGAAACAATGGAATTAATTATAGGTCACTATGCCAAAGTTGTGAAAATGGAATCATGAGAAACCCTAAAAACCACTTTGCCTTCTTTTGATCATAACTTGAGTTTCACAAATGATAAGGAGACCCACTAGTACTTGTTAGAAAGAGGAGAAAAAGATCTTCAACTTTCATGTTTAAGAAAAATTCATCTGAAGCTTCCTTGATGGTGAATAGTCAAGTGGAATGTAGTGTAAAAACTTGCCAAAAATGGAAACTTCTCATTATAGGTCACTTTCCAAATTTAGTAACTTTTGTACCAACCCTTGATTCTTGATAAATGGTATGAAGCTTGACCCTTGGAGACCATATGAGGATGTGAGACCTTGAAAACCTTGAAGGGAACCTCAAAATTTCACAGTTGACGTCCTCCTTTACATTTGACTTTTCTCCAATTCTCCTGATTTGCAATCCATTGGCCAATTGAACCTCTTATGAACCAAACTGATGGACAATCTTCCATTCCTAGATACTTAGGGACCCAAGGAATACCATGGAATCAAGTCTTGCCCAAAAAATCAGAAATAAACTGACTTTATAGCAAACCCTAATTTTGGTATCCTCAGTCTAGGAGGAAATAACACAGTGTCCAAATCCAAATTCCTCTGAATATGATGTGTATCCTCTCTAACAAAGATAAGATATGCCATTTGGTGATGATAAAAACCCAAGAAGCTTGTCCATTGGAGCAATAAACCCAAGAATCTCAAAACGCTAATTCCTGCACTGGTTAGGAGAGAGTGATCCACTTGAGATCTCTTGCCAATTGTGAACTCTTGATGATGTGATGGACCAAATAGGACCTCTTGGTTGACCCTTGGAAGAACACCTTCTCCTCTTGAGCTGCCTCAAGCACCTTGACCCCATGCTAAGAACCAATGATATGCACACATGATAATGCAAAATGAAATGAAGCATAAACCCGTTAGTACTAAAGGTAGGAGAGCAAATTTTGGGGTGCTACAGCTGCCCCTATTAAATCAACTTGGTCCTGAGGGTATGATAGCGACGGCTTTCATACAATCGGGATGCACGGAGATTGAATACCAAAGAACCCGAAAATTTGCAATCCTCCAAGGAGGGACGACCCCACTGGAGAATTAGCCATAAATGCTGTACTGTCACAACACGGACGAGTGCTAGCTATGCTGGGTATAAAGTGAAACAAACTCTCTCAGGTTATGTCATCTCTGCTGATAAAGAGAACTGACAAAGGAATCTCGAAATATGCCATCCCTGCTGATAAAGGGAACTGACGAAGGAAATCTTCAAAAGATTGCTATCTCTGCTGATAAAGAGAACTAGCAACATAAATGCCATCCCTGCTGATAAAGGGAACTGACGAAAGAAAATATTCAAAAGATTGCTATCTCTGCTGATAAATAGAACTAGCAAAATAAATGTCATCCCTGCTGATAAAGGGAACTGACGAAAGAAAATATTCAAAAGATTGCTATCTCTGCTGATAAAGAGAACTAGCAAAATAAATGCCATCCCTGCTGATAAAGGGAACTGACGAAGAAAATCTTTGAAGGATTGCTATCTCTGCTGATAAAGAGAACTAGCAAAATAAATGCCATCCCTGCTGATAAAGGGAACTGACGAAGAAAATCTTCAAAAGATTGCTATCTCTGCTGATAAAGAGAACTAGCAAAACAACTGCCATCCCTGCTGATAATGGGAAAATGGCGAAGAAAATCTTCGAAGGATTGCTATCTCTGCTGATAAAGAGAACTAGCAAAACAAATGCCATCCCTGCTGATAAAGGGAACTGACGAAGAAAATCTTCAAAAGATTGCTATCTCTGCTGATAAAGAGAACTAGCAAAATAAATGCCATCCCTGCTGATAAAGGGAACTGACGAAGAAAATCTTCGAAGGATTGCTATCTCTGCTGATAAAGAGAACTAGAAAAACAAATGCCATCCCTGCTGATAAAGGGAAATTGGCGAAGAAAATCTTAGAAGGATTGCTATCTCTGCTGATAAAGAGAACTAGCAAAATAAATGCCATCCCTGCTGATAAAGGGAACTTGGCCAGCAAAATATGTCAAGCAAGAACTGACTACCAGGTGAGAACGGGATTTCACTAAAGAGAAGGGCCCAAACAAAGGCAAACTCCCAACCGACTAAAAAATCCACAGGCAAGATGACTCCGCTGGGGAAGGAGAAGTCTAAATAAAAGACTCTGTCGGGGAGCACAAGTATGAGGAACGCGTCCCTCCAGGATCTCCTGAGTCATGCCATCTCTGCTGAGAAAGAGAACTGGCAAAGAAATTATCAAACCTGGCTTATGCTTCGAATGCAAATGTTTGAATTGTGGCGTAATGCTCCATACGAAATGGAAATGCTACGTGTTTGAGGATGCAATGCGAATGCTTATGATATGCAAAAAGGGTCCCTCCAGTAAAATAAATACTGGAGAGAAAAGACCAGTTCAGCTGGGGGTGACAAAAATAAATTGTCCTCTGAATCCAGGAACTCTGCTGTGAAGGATCACACTGACCGACTCTTTGGATCCACAACTTCTGCCGGGGATGAAATCCAAAGCACATACACTCTACCGGGGATTGCATATGTCTTTTACTGAATGTGATATCGAACCTGAGATTCCTCCTCTGCTGGGGGAGTTGAGAATGAATGCCAATAACAGAATCGGAAGTCTGTTACTGAGGGTTGCCAATAACAGATGGGCTCAGGACCTGCTGGGGGTGCCAGCCCATAATACCATCATGCTTGGGGAAAACAATCCATAATACAATCCTGCTTGGGGATACTGCTGAACTTAGCCTGCTGATGGGGAGAGTGACTTTACTCCCCTCTTGCTAGGGACTAGAATATGACATCGTCGGTGAAAGCACGCTTCCTGACTGGATGGGGGAGGTAAACACCCTGATTCTGTGGGGAAACAACGTCTTGATCCGGAGAAAATACTTCCCAAGTCTCCTGCTGGGGAAGGTCTGTTCTGCTGAGGAAAGGTGCAATCTCAATGCTGGGGAGAACACCCTACTGGGGGAGTACAATGCTGTTGCCCTGCAAGTCAAACAGGATTTGCCACAACATGACTATCACCAATAATGCCTAAGTAATTTCTACTGCTTTTCGTTATGCTCCGCAAAGCTCGAAGTTTTATATGCAATGTTTATCAAAAATATCGGACGTTTTCGCAAACAAAACAGTAAAAGTAAAACAAACAATAGAAAGCTCTTTGAGTGAAATGAAAATTTTATTGAGAAAAGTGGCCTGTAAATAGGCATTTACAATTGGAAGCAATTCCTAAAAAGAGGTAATTGCGCAAAAACAAAAGAAAAATACAAATGTCGGCAATGCGGGAACAGATATCCACCATGATTCGACTCAGCTATGACCCATATGTCCTGCTTATCCACATATATTCTGACCTTTGAAGAGACTAACTGTACTGATTCCTTCCTTTCAGAATTTCCAAGTATCGAGAGTGCTCACAGATCGAACGCAGACCATAGCCTTTCGCTTTCAAATTCCTAACTTTTGCCTGGATCGACCTTTTCGGGTTTTCAATCCACCGGGATACCCATTTTTGCCAACGTTACCTTTTCAGGTTTTCAACTTTGCGGGTTTACACATGTCTTTTTTTCATTTTATCCCTAATTTTTGGCCGAACCTTTTCATTTTTATGGTTCGCCGGGATGCCCCTTTTTTGCCTGGACTTTCTTTTTATGTCCAGCGGGTCTCTTTCATGCGAAGTATTTTTTGACTACGTCTGCGTTCACAGGGGATGTAAAATCTTCACCATCCATAGTTGAAAGTAGTAAGGCTCCACCAGAGAAAACCTTTCTTACCACATATGGCCCTTCGTAGTTTGGAGTCCATTTTCCCCTGTGATCTGTCTGAGGAGGAAGGATCCTTTTTAAAATCAATTCACCTGTCTGAAAATTCCGAGGACGCACTTTCTGGTCAAAGGCGTTCTTCATCCTGCTCTGATACAACCGACCATGTGCAATGGCTGCCAATCTCTTCTCTTCAATAAGGTTCAACTGATCTAATCTGGAACGCACCCACTCAGCTTCATCAAGCTTCACATCAGCCAGAACTCTCAAAGATGGAATCTCGACCTCTAAGGGTAAAACTGCTTCCATACCATATACCAATGAGAAAGGGGTTGCCCCAGTTGACGTGCGCACCAAAGTACGATAACCATGTAGGGCGTAAGGTAGCATCTCATGCCAGTCCTTATACGTCACCACCATCTTTTGCACAATCTTCTTGATGTTCTTATTTGCTGCCTCAACAGCCCCATTCATCTTCGGACGATACGGAGAGGAATTATGATGCTCGATCTTAAAACTCTGACATAGCTCCTTCATCATCTTATTGTTCAAATTCGAGCCATTATCGGTAATGATTCTCTCCGGGACCCCATAACGACAGATGATGTCCTTCTTTATAAACCGGGCTACCACTTGCTTAGTGACGTTGGCGTACGAGGCTGCTTCCACCCACTTTGTGAAATAGTCAATGGCAACCAGAATGAAACGATGCCCATTGGAAGCGGTGGGCTCAATCTCCAATCATATCTATGCCCCACATTGCAAAAGGCCAAGGAGATGATAACACGTTTAGAGGTGTAGGCGGTACATGCATCTTATCTGCATAAATCTAGCATTTGTGGCACTTTCGAGCGTACTTGAAACAATCAGACTCCATAGTCATCCAATAATATCCTGCCCTCAACAACTTTCTAGCCATGGTGTGCCCACTGGAATGAATATCGAAAGAACCCTCGTGAACTTCCTCCATCAACAGGTCTGCCTCGTGTTCATCAACACTACGTAGCAAGACCATATCGAAGTTCCTCTTATATAACACGTCATCCTTGTTCAGAAAGAAGTTTCCTGCCAACCTCCTCAGAGTCTTCTTATCCTTGGTGGAGGCACCCTCTGGATATTCCTGTTTCTTCAGAAAAACCTTAATATCATGATACCACGGTTTGCCATCAGACACATCTTCAATTGCAAACATAAAAGCTGGTCTATCCAGACGCATGATTCTAATCGAAGGAGTTTCATTCCAAAGGTTCACCTTATACATGGATGCCAATGTTGCCAACGCATCCACCATCTGATTCTCAGCTCGGGGCACATGATGAAAATCCACCCTGTCAAAGAAAGGTAACAACCTTCTGGCATAGTTGTTATAAAGCACCAGATTCGCCTGACGAGTCTCCCATTCTCCTATAATCTGATTAACTACCAACGCGGAATCACCATAGACATCGAGGTTCTTAATTCTCAAATCAATTGCTTCTTCTAATCCCATGATGCATGCTTCATACTCCGCCTCGTTGTTGGTACACACGAATGCTAACCGGGCAGTGAAAGGCATATGAGAACCCTTTGGGGTTGTAATGATTTCCCCAATTCCATTACCATATGAGTTGACGGCTCCATAAAAAATCATCTTCCATTGAGACCCAATCTCAGGCCCTTCGTCAGGCAGAGGCTCTTCGCAATCTTTCATTTTCAGAAACATAACATGCTCGTCTGGAAATTCAAACTTCATTGGCTGATAATCCTCGACCGGCTGTTCAGCAAGATATTCTGACATAACACTTCCTTTAATGGCTTTCTGGGAAACATACTGAATATCGTATTCTGTCAAAACCATCTGCTAACGGGCTATCCTTCCAGAAAGTGCTTGCTTCTCAAACACGTACTTAATCGGATCCATCTTTGAAATCAACAAGGTTGTATGGTTTAACATATACTGCCTCAGACGCTTGGCTGCCCAAGCGAGTGCACAACATGTCTTCTCCAACATAGAGTATCTTGATTCGCAATCAGTGAACTTCTTACTCAGGTAGTAAATGGCATGCTCTTTCTTACCTGTCTCGTCGTATTGACCGAGCACACAACCCATCGAATTCTCAAGAACCGTAAGATACATAATCAATGGTCTCCCGGGCACCGGTGGCATAAGGAATGGAGGTTCCTGCAAGTATTCCTTTATCCTTTCAAACGCCTTCCAACAATTTTCATCCCACCTGACCTCCTGATCTTTTCTTAACAACTTGAAAATTGGTTCACACGTAGCTGTAAGGTGAGAGATGAACCTAGCAATGTAATTCAACCTCCCCAAGAAACCACGAACCTCTTTCTCTGTTCTTGGCTCAAGCATCTCTTGTATGGCTCTTATTTTGGCAGGATCAACCTCAATACCTCTTTCGCTAACAATGAATCCCAGCAATTTACCAGACCTCACACCGAAAGTGCACTTGTTTGGATTCAACCTTAATCTGAACTTCCTCAACCTTTCAAACAACTTCTGAAGGTTCACCAGGTGTTCTTCCTCTGTCTGTGACTTCGCAATCATGTCATCAACATAGACTTCAATCTCCTTGTGAATCATATCATGAAAGAGAGTCACCATTGCCCGCTGATAGGTTGCCCCAGCATTCTTCAATCCAAAGGGCATTACCTTGTAGCAAAATGTTCCCCATGGTGTTATGAACGTTGTTTTCTCCATGTCCTCTGGGGCCATTTTGACTTGGTTATACCCAGAGAAGCCATCCATGAAGGAAAACACAGAATATTGAGCAGTATTGTCCACTAACACGTCAATGTGGGGGAGCGGGAAATCATCCTTCGGGCTCGCCCTATTCAAATCTCGGTAATCAACACACATCCTGACCTTCCCATCCTTCTTAGGTACAAGTACAATATTAGCAACCCACGGAGGATAATTTGTCACAGCAAGAAATCCGGCGTCCAACTGTTTCTGAACCTCTTCCTTGATCTTGACAACCATATCTGGTTTCGTCCTTCTCAGTTTCTGCTTGACTGGAGTACAACCCTCTTTAAGCGGCAACCGGTGTGAAACAATGTCAGTGTCAAGCCCGGGCATGTCTTGGTAAGACCAGGCGAAGATATCCACATACTCTCGAAGCAACTCAACCAATCTTCCTTTAACAGTGTCTTCCAAAGCAGCCCCAACCCTTACTTCTCGTTTGACGTCCTCGGTTCCCAGATTAACAGTCTCAACTTCCTCCTGATAAGGTAGAATAACCCTTTCCTCCTGTTTCAGTAGCCTGGCTAATTCTTCTGGTAAGTCACAGTCTTCGTCAGTCTCTTCTTCGGCTTGATAGATAGGATTGTCAAAGTCATATCGAGCCATAGCCAAGTCATGATGGGTGGAATCCGAACAAAGAAACCTGCATGATGGATGTTTTATGTTTATTATGAGTGCAACAAACAAGAAAACACATTGCCATTTTGATGTGGGTTAATGCAAAAAGTAAAAACAGAAAAATAGGGATCAAAATATTTGAATGAAAAAACGTCCTTTATTGATGATAAAAGTAGCAAATAAAACATCCAAGCCCTACAAATAAATATCTCTACGCCTTGGGCAGAACGTAGGATTTAACATAACAGAAAACAAAAGTAAATTACTCCGGGCGAGTCACTTGGATGACTTTCTCGGAAGACCAGTTGCCTAAACTCTGACCAGGGGTGCAGGGACGGATCCATTCATCCATGTCACAGTCACTATCTCCTTCATTCTCGACAGCATTAACCTGATTAAAGAAAACTCCAGCACTTGTGAACCGAATAGGGCCAACATACTTGGGAGGCTCTTGAGCTTGTTGAGATGGCTTGTACCCTAATCCATGGGTATCCTGCTTCCTTTGAACATCAATGACACGGCCCCACTTCTGAGAACTACCAGCTTCAACTATGGCGCGCGCCTCTTTGAAAGAGGACATCGAAACTTCTGGTTGTCTGACAACTTCGGGTTGGGCAATCACCTCAGGCTGACTGACTGCCTTTGGGGGTTCCTCGGGAATTTTCACAGCTTCAAAGGCTTGGCACAAAGTTTCCTGTATTTCACCATCTACCTCTACATACTTGAAGGTTGATAGGTGACTTACCATGATTTCCTCCTCACCACAAACTGTCACAACGTGGCCATCCACCATATACTTCAACTTCTGGTGCAGCGTAGATGTTACTGCTCCAACACCATGGATCCAAGGGCGACCCAACAAACAACTATATGCAGGCTGAATATCCATTATGTAGAAGGTGGTGTTGAAAATCTCAAGACCCACCTTGATCGGCAGAACTAACTCTCCAAACACTGACCTCTTGGAGCCATCAAAAGCACGTACCACCAAGTCACTTGGTGTACAAATCAACCCACGAGTATCCAAATTCATCAAAGCCTTCTTCGGTAACACATTCAAAGACGACCCAGTATCAACTAACACATGCGACATCAAGGAACCACGGCATTTCACTGAAATATGCAGAGCATTGTTGTGATTCCTCCCAGCCAGAGTCAGATCTAAATCGGTGAAACCCAAACCATTACCAGCATTCACATGAGACACGACCCCTTCTAGCTGATTGACAGATATTTCCTGCGGTACATAGGCCATATTCAGAACCTTCAGCAATGCATTTCGGTGTGCCTCAGAGCACAACAGTAAAGATAGGATGGAAATCTTCGATGGAGTTTGGTGAAGCTGATCAACAATTTTGTAATCACTTTTTCTGATCAGTCTCATGAGCACCTCTACATCTTCTGAGAAAGTATCCCCACCTGGCTTTGTCATAGAATTATTTGCCTCTTGTCTCTGTACAGACTCATCTATCATCTGTTTCCCTTTGTCTTGCTTCGAACTGCCACCTTGATCCTCAGACGGAATAAAGACCCTACCACTCCTAGTGATAGCCCCTGCTTCAACAAGATTTTCAACCCCTGTATTCACAGCTGATGTCTTTACCAATTCTTGCTTCTCCCCATTAACAAATACCTCAGCCCCATAGTTCCATGTGATGGCCTTGGTACTCTCATACGGGACTGGTCCAGGAACAGTGATAGTGATCGGCGTTGGTCTCGTCGGCGCTGATATAGTTATTGTCTTGAATGGAATTGTTATGGTGGCAACATCAACCTTTCTGTCAGTAACTCTACTCTGCTTACAACCCTTGTCAAACTGTAATATCCCTTCACTGATCATTCTCTGAATACCTGCTTTCAATAAATCACAACCGCCAGGTTGTGACACACACCCTACATAGCCTTCCTCACAACCAGGAAATACCCCTCCCTTCAACAACCTATCCTTCACCACACCCAAGGGAGTTTGGATTTCGTTCACATCTGAAATCAAACTCAAGTCCTTATAGTCTTTAATAATAGCATTGACCCTCGGCCCACCGTGATTCGGCATCGGGTTCTGATTCACATTTGGAGCATCATTGGAGAAATTGATGGCTTTTGAATCCACCAAATCTTGAACCTGATGCTTAAAAGCTTTACAGTTTTCAATATAATGTCCGGGTGCCCCAGAATGAAACTCACAATGGGCGTTGTCGTCATAGCCGGGAGGTGGATTACCAGTAGGCGGAGCCAATGTTCTCGTCTGAATTAATTGTAGCTTTAACAAGTGTTGAAATAATTGAGAGTAGGGAAGAGGTGGAGTGTCAAAATGCCTATCCCGCCTAGATAGAGGTTGCGTTCTGCGAGGAGCCTGATTTTGTTGTTGAGACACTGCTGGTTGCTGAGGTGCTGCTGGGATGGTTACAGAAGCCACCTGCTGATTGAAGTTCTGACGAGGTCCTTCTCTACCACGGTATGATGAAACAGAGTTTGTATCTCCCTCCTTCTTCTTGTAACCACTGGCATAAAGCTTCTTACCTCCTCCAGATGAGGACCCATCACCGCCTGATATTTTTCCCGCCTTAATTCCGCTTTCCACCATTTCTCCTACTAAGATGAGATCAACGAACTTTCCAGTCATACACGGTACCAGCTTTTCATAGTAATGACCCTGCAAGGTGGCCATAAACATACCTACCATTTCACGTTCCAGCATGGGAGGCTGAACCCTTGCTGCCAACTCATGCCACCTCTGGGCGTACTCCTTGAAACTCTTATCGTTCTTCTGTGATAAATTCTGTAGCTGTGTTCTGTTAGGGGCCATGTCAGCATTATATTGATAGTGTCTAATAAATGCCCCTGCCAGATCTCTCCAACTACGCACATCTTTCCTTTCTAGTTGCATGTACCACTCCAGGGATTCCCCAGATAGGCTATCCTAGAAGCAGTGCATCATCAATTTTTCATTCTTCGCATGCGCAGCCATTTTACTCGCGTATGCCCTCACATGAGTCCTTGGCAAGTCATACCATTATACTTCTCGAAAGTGGGAGTCTGAAACTTGTGCGGGATAACAACGCCTGGAACCAGCCCTAAATCCTCTAGATCCATACCCACAGAATCCTGATTTATAACACCTCTCAGTTGTTCCTCAATCAACCTGATCCTCTGATCATTGTCAAAATGGGGCCCAGCATCCCCACCTGGCACAGAAAATGCATCATCTTGAACATCATCATACTGACGACCCTGAATAACACCAACACTAATACCTCCTCCCCCAACATTTTCAGCCCCGCCCAGAGGAATCACAACGCTAGAAACAGGAATACCTCCGCCCGGAGGACCATTTTGACCATTATTACCATTGACACCAGTATGAACTCCTCCATGAAGGACACCATCTTCATCAATCCTTGCAATCAGTGGTTGGACAAGAGTTCTTAACTGCTCTTGGCCTTGAGCAACCCCTTGCATTAAATCCATGAATTGGTTCATGCGACTCCGCATCTCAGTCACCTCAGCTTGTAGTTGATCCATGACTCTCTTCTGATTTTGTCTGGTAGAATACCGGTGAATGTGTTGATCTGCAATCCTGTATTGTGGAAGAGAACAAAATAAGAACACCAGAGATAAACACCTGTTATGCAAAATGATCATGAATATGCAAATGCAAATGAACATGTTTGAATATTCGCAGGGCGATCCACCCCTTGATTCTAGTTTAGCAATAAGATAGAATGGAACTTCTGCTCATGTATTAAGAAAAACCAGAGGATAACCAATTGTCAACAATCAAATCCCAAAATAATAAGTCTGAACACAATAATCATAGGTCCCAACCAACAAACCTGGTGGTGATCCAAGTACAATAAAAGAGAAAGAGAAAACTACGGCATGTCATCAAAGTCCACAAGTGTCAATCCCCCCAATCCATTATGCTTTTTGCACCAGTCTTGAATCTCCTTGAACAACTTTTTGGTGTCGGGATGCTTCGGTCTCTGAATTAACTCTTGAATGAGAACATCTCTCCTATGCATGATCCCTTCCAAGTATCGGCAATGCAACTCCCAAGCGTCTTCTCCAGAAACACCACCCATGCTAGAACCCTCATTTCGAGGCCTCTTCACTTCAGCTTGGATCTTCAGTTCCTCTATGGAGGCTATGGCTTCATTGAGTCGATCTTGGACTGCTTGTTTCTGGAATACCCCTGATAGAATCTCCGCATCCTTTTTCTTAAGGTTCAACTTCAATTGATCAATCTGAGCTAGATAATCGTCTTCCTTTTGCTTATTCTCAGCCATTGCAGTGTCTCGGTGATCATTGAACTTGTGAATTTTCAACAAAGCCTTGGCCAATTCCTCATTCTTAGACTCAAGAACCTTACTGATACCCTCTAGCGCTTGCTTCATCCTTTGTCTGGCTGTGATCTTGTCAGCTAGCTCCTTCTTTGCCTTAGCGAGAAGCTCTGTCTTCAGCTCGGCGATATGAACAGCTTCACCCCGCTCATGTTTCAACTGATAAATCTCTCTCTGTAGCTCACTGTTTTCTTCTCGCAGCCTTTCCTTTTCAGCCCACAACTTGTTAAACTTCTCTATCTCAATTGTGGTAGGAGGCTCAATCAGCAAAGGGTAAGATGGTGGTTCTCTGGAGAATGGCAATAGTTCATTCTCTACCATTTTCTGAATCCAATCTTCGTACGCAGGAAATGCTCTGTTATTGCTCTTCCCAAAAGAAATCTTCCCCTTCTTATGACGATCTTCCCAAGTATTTGCAGCTTCTTTCAACAATTCTGGATTGATTTCCCCACTCAGATATAGAGATTCTTGGACATCCTCTTCTTTTGGTGGCTCCCTCAAGGCATACCCGAATTGCCTAATAGCAAGAATAGGGTTGTAGTTAATTCCCCATTTCCTTCCTATTAAAGGCACATTTGGGAGACCTCCATAACTAATCAAGATATCTTGGCCCAACAAGTCACGGTTAACCCAAATTAGATTATCTGCCCTCAAGCCCATTAACCTTTTGGACCACTCCAGTGTTTCTTAAGTATCTACAAATGCCCCAGATTTGGGAAGACGATCGGCAAACCATTTGTAGAAGACTGGTGCACAAAAATATAGGGGTCCTCCCCTCCTATTCTCATTCTTATAATGCATTGAGTGGTACAGATCTCCAAACAAAGTAGGTACCAGATTCTTCATGGTAAATATCCGGACAGCGTGCATGTCCACAAAATCTTTCACATTCGGGAACAACACCGTTCCATAGACACACATAGCCAAGATGACGTTGAAAACCGACCAACATCTAGCCTTAGCATACACAGCAGCCTGTTCTACCAAAAATTTCATATGAAAGCCCTTACACCCTCCCTTACTGGCAACGTTGTTTTTCAGCAAAGATGGATCCAAATGCAAAGCCTTGGAGACCTTTTCCAAATCAGGAAGTTCTTTAGAAGGATAGAAAGGAGCCCCTTCTTTGATAGAGACATCCAGAATGAGAGCAAATTCCTCTAATGTCGGAGCCAAAAGATAATCAGTAAATAGAAAACATCGCAGATGAGGGTCATAGAATTGCACCAGAGTGTGCAAAGCCCTATACTCGTAATCGGTGATGTCGCGAGCAAAATTCAGAATTCTTCCATACTCTCCTCTAAAATCTGCCAATACCCCAGGTTCTGCCATAGATACAAGCTGGTGAACAGAGTCCAGAATAAGTGACGGGAACTTGTACACTATAATGTTCTTTTTCTTCTCAGTACTCATTCTCAATAGTCTTCGGAAACCGGAATCAAAGTTAGGATGCAACCCTGCAAATGAATAAACATGTTAGGATGCAAAATGATGATGCAAATGCACACATGGGATCAAGGATGCTGGACAACTGCTGCACTGAACAACTGTATAATCTCAAAGGTCTGCCCAAATATCCAGAATACCAACATAACCATAGTACCACACTGATAAATCTGCTGATCAGAAAACCGGGTATGTTGAAGGTCAAGGTTACCTGCAAACCTGTAAACACCCTGCCCTCTCACATATGGGTACTAGAAAGCCGAGGATCCTCAATATCACGGGCTCTCAGGTCGAGAAATGATGATACATTCACCATTTCTGGTTTGGCATCATCACCAATCGAGGAGGCCTTAACTGATTCCCCTCTAAAAGAAACATCCCATGGCAAGTCCTCAGTTTCGGCACTGAGGTCGAGAAGCAATAGTACATTCATCCCTCGGGGTACAGTACTATCGCCAATCGAGGAGTGCTTCCACTGATTCTTTCCCAAAAGGAAACCCTAAAGCAAGTTCCCAGCATTGGGTCCTCGGATCGACATGTGTGATGGGTTTGCCATTTCTGGTCTGCCATTATCACGTCTCGGGAGGAGTGCCGTTACTGAGTTCTCGGGAATGGCCGCCAGAGTCGACAGTTTTCCAAGTTACATTCAATCATCTGCACCAATGCGCAGGATAGAACATTACTAAAGAAAACCTCGTCTGGATGTGGAGTTTTCATGTATACTACGTCTGGCCAAATGCCACACAAGTCACACTACTTTCCACGCTAATCCTACGTGTACGCTCAAGCCTGGGTATTAGGCTTATCTCTCAGAACTCCCAACCCGCCAAACAGGAAAACAGTGCAGCAGCTGATAATAATATGCAATGCAGTAAATGCAGTAAAAATAAAATACAACAAATAAAGCAAAACAAAAAGCAAAAACACCCAAAGAGAACAAAAGAAAACAAGCGCTAGGACAAACCCGCTTAAGGGGATGGACCAGCATAGGTCAACCATACTCCCCAGCAGAGTTGCCAGCTGTCGCTCCCGGGATTTTCATCCAGGTACAAACGCGAATGTGGCGCGGAAAACAGAGTCGCCAGCCGTGTATATTTATCCCAAGAGAGGGAAAGGAAACACCGCATAAACCTGAGGAAGAGGGAAAGGAATGGTCATCGCAACCATAGCCTGGGTTCGGGAGTCGGTTACGCGAGGGGAAGGTATTAGCACCCCCACGCGTCCATCGTACTAGATGGGATCCACGCTTGTTGTCTATTCTGAGGGTGAGTTATCCTAAAATCTATGGCTGTACTGACACGGGGAAGGGAAAACAAAGACAGACTCGGTAGGACGTCGACGTCCTAGGCCTACGTACTCCCTTTGTGCAATGGGAAATTCAGAGTCAACGTAGTTCGGACCAAGTTCTTTTTGTGTTTTTTATGAGCGACGTTAAGTTCGCGTCCGACAATTAGGGTCGATGCCTGTTTGCGACTCAGACGGAAAGTAACGTGCCCTTTTTGAAAATAGCCTTTAGTTTGACGATCCCGAAGGATAAAAAGGTTTGAAGTTTGTTTGCATTTTTTAGGACAGAAGTGACTTGAGTTAGTTCATAACTCAACTTGAACCAAAGTCTATGACACGGGAACGAATGCATCGCATGGTCGCCCCCAATGAGACGTATGCTCAACACTCTAGAAGAGAGAAGGGGGACCCCTCAATCTTCATTTCCTATGTTTAAGGCTCGTGTGCAAGGCAAGTTGACCTTATTAAGTATCTTAGAGATGTTATGAGATGTGAAAAGGGACTCAAAAGAAAAACACTACGGGGAAAAAACTACCCTAATGTTATCATGCAAAGGTGGCCCTAAGGGGAGGTTTGACAACTACCTAAGCCTAAAGAAAAGAAAAGATGAGAGAAAGAAATAATGAGGGTGAACATGGATGCATATCCACACCCTTAAATAACTTACCTCAGCCCCTGCATAAAAGGTTAGTGCAAAACAGACATACGTAAAAGAAATGAGCCAAATGGAACCCAAGCAATGACATATAATAGTGATTAAGTGACCTATGACAATTCAAATAGGGTTCAAGAAGTCAAAGACACAATCCCAAAACAATGGCACAAGTGCCTTTTCAAACAAGTAATCAGACATGGTCAAAGATATGCATACAAGAAGACCCCACACAAAGAGCAGTTAAACAATTAACAAGACATCTTCTAAAACCACCAAATTAATTATCAACATATCTCAACCAGAAGCAAACAACATGTCCAAAACTCATGCAAAAATTCAGGGTATAAGTCACTCAACAATAATGCAAAGTTCAGACAAGAAACATGGTTCAACATGCAAAAAGGGAGGACTAAAATGCAATATGAAATGATTTTAAAAATGAGAGAAAAATATTTTAATGCAATTCAGTGTGTTGGTGAAACAATTCAAAAAGAATGAGTTCAAAATGCTTTATGGATGATGAGAAATAAAATAAACAAGTCATGGTATGCATGTATGAAATAAATTCAAAGAGAAAATAACCAAATAATTAATTCAGACACCACAAATAAAGTACAATAATAAAATAAAATTTGGTAAAATTTTATAAAATACCAAATGTGATTCTTGAATTTTCTGGGAATTTTTTAATGCAAGAAACTATTTTTTAAAAATTAAAAATGAAATGCAAACAATTAAATAAAAATAAAATAGAAAGACAATGAGTGGGGGGTATGAACAGCAATAAAACGCGTTGAGTAAGTTAATGGGCTGAAAGGGGGGGGGGGTTTAAATAGTAAGCCCATACACTAAAACCCATCAGAAAATAAAATAAAACAAAAAAGGTACACGTGGGCTTCAGTCCACCACGTTGACTCCATCCTTACCTTTTAGATCAATCTAACGCTCCAAAGATAAGATGAACGGTCAAGATCACATGCACATGATTGTAATGGTACGCAAGCACACACTGAATTGTCAGAAATTAAAATAAAATAAAGAGTAGCACGTGGTGAGGCACATGGTAAATTAATTTGTTGGCAAACTCCCAACCACCTGATCTAATCAACGTCCCAGATTAGTCAACATAATAAGAGGGTAAGCCTGATGAGAGAACCTGATCTGAGGTACACGATAGTAATCATAGGGTAATAAACACACAACTAAATAAAATAAAAACAAAAATTAGAACGCGTGGCATGCTGTGGACCGTGGGATCGCCAAAATGGAGGGCTGTGATTGCGTATCCTACCTCCAGCCCCTTCACCGGCCGGAACCCTTGCCAGTCGCCGGAGCTAGGGTTCCGGTCACCCCCTCCGTTCACCTGCAACCAAAACCTCACCAAAACACGCACGCGAATATACCTTTATGGCCAGAATTTCACCAAGATCATAAATATCACATTAAAAATCACAAATAAACATCACATAAAGAGATTCGCATGAGACAAGGTTTGGGTCCAAAACTTTAAACTCACGATGCAACCAATCTACACGTCCAAATGCAAAACAAAATATACCAGAATGATCCATGGATGTCACACAACATTATGCATATTTAAAAAGAGAGTTTTAAGACCATGAAAAACATCACTAACCTGAGATCAAGTAACTTATTCCCTTGCTATTAGCTTCAAACGAGGGATGGTTTGTACTCTATGGATCACCAGGGTTCAGATGGTGGAAGAAGTTTTGGAAAAACCCTTGTAGAATGTGAGGTTCGAAGGAATGATCTTTTTTAGGGTTCACTTGAAAACTCCACCAAAATAACGCGTCCTCTCCCCTAACCCTAGCATGAGTTAGCTTGAATAGACTAGGTTAATCCACTGATCAGCATTTGGTCCTTGGTAATTCCCCACTTAATGAATTTTGGGTGATTTTGGAAAATTGCATTATGTGGAATACACCCTCTTCTATGCATGTACACCCAACTATTTCATGATGGATCACTTATTTAACAATTGCTAATCACACCTGAATTTGATCTGGGCCTTGAGATGTCTTGGTTCATGAGTTTAGAATGATTTGGCAACTTTGCATAATGGAAAATAAATGATGAATAAGTCATGAAATCTCTTGGTTCAAAGGCAAAAAATGATCCTTAAGGAATATATTTTGATGTTGTAATGTGCCTTGAAACAATGGAATTAATTATAGGTCACTATGCCAAAGTTGTGAAAATGGAATCATGAGAAACCCTAAAAACCACTTTGCCTTCTTTTGATCTTAACTTGAGTTTCACAAATGATACGGAGACCCACTAGTACTTGTTGGAAAGAGGAGAAAAATATATTCAACTTTCATGTTTAATAAAAATTCATCCGAAGCTTCCTTGATGGTGAAAAGTCAAGTTGAATGTAGTGTAAAAACTTGCCAAAAATGGAAACTTCTCATTATAGGTCACTTTCCAAATTTAGTAACTTTTGTACCAACCCTTGATTCTTGATAAATGGTATGAAGCTTGACCCTTGGAGACCATATGAGGATGTGAGACCTTGAAAACCTTGAAGGGAACCTCAAAATTTCACAGTTGACTTCCTCCTTTACAGTTGACTTTTCTCCAATTCTCCTGATTTGCAATCCATTGGCCAATTGAACCTCTTATGAACCAAACTGATGGACAATCTTCCATTCCTAGATACTTAGGGACCCAAGGAATACCATGGAATCAAGTCTTGCCCAAAAAATCAGAAATAAATCGACTTTATAGCAAACCCTAATTTTGGTACCCTCAGTCTAGGAGGAAATATCACAGTCTCCAGATCCAAATTCCTCTGAATATGATGTATATCCTCTCCAACAAAGATAAGATATGCCATTTGGTGATGATAAAAACCCAAGAAGCTTGCCCATTGGAGCAATAAACCCAAGAATCTCAAAACCCTAATTCCTGCACTGGTTAGGAGAGAGTGATCCACTTGAGATCTCTTGCTAATTGTGAACTCTTGATGATGTGATGGACCAAATAGGACCTCTTGGTTGGCCCTTGGAAGAACACCTTCTCCTCTTGAGCTGCCTCAAGCACCTTGACCCCGTGCTAAGAACCAATGATATGCACACATGATAATGCAAAATAAAATGAAGCATAAACCAGTTAGTACTAAAGGTAGGAGAGAAAATTTTGGGGTGCTACAATATGATTTACTCGAACGATGGAGACCCGAAACCCATACATTCCACTTTTCAACGGGTGAGTGTACAATAACTTAGGAAGATGTAAGTATGCTTTTGGGTCTCCGTGTGAATGGAAATCCGGTGGTGGGGCCTACCGAGCTTCCCTTATCAACATGGACTGAGTGTTTTGGTGGACAACCACCTAGTAATGTAATAAAAGGTAGATGTATAAGTCTAAGTTGGCTTAAACAAATTTTTAGACAAAATTTAGTTTCTGAAAATTCAACACACGATGAACTTTCTTTATATGTAAAGCAGTATATTTTATTATGCATTGCGCTCGTGTTGTTCCCCGACAAAGGTACCAAACATATTAATTCTATGTGGATTCCATTTATTAATGACTTGGAAAAGTGTGGTACTTATAGTTGGGGATCAGCTGTATTGACATATTTATATAGAGAAATGTGCAAAGCAACTCATATTACTGTTGATGGAATGAGAGGTTGTGTTATTCTTTTACAAGCGTGGGGATTTTCAAGGATGCCATTTTTGGCACCCGTTAGTTATAACACACTACGATACCCGTACACAACATTGTAAGTTTCTATTTACTCTTCTATATCTATTATTTAAATTTTTTAAATACCCTATTTTTTTTCTTTTATTTATTAGATGGGCTACAGACCCCGCGAAGAAGAAAAATTGCTCTCGCAACCCTCGCCATTACCTCAACGGTTACTGTCGCCTCATAGATCAAATGTTACCAGAAAACGTAATTTCACCACCATTAACTTTTTTTATTTATTTCAATAAATATTTTGCTGGAACTAATATTTATTATTCATACATTTACAGTTCAAATGGAGGTCATATCTTGAGTATCCAACAATACAAACTGGCGATCATCTGATTTGGAATGCAACCACCCTTATCTTATATTTTTGGTTTGTTGAGATGCATCAGTCCGATAGGGTTAAATTGCAGTTTGGGTATTATCAAGAAATACCCAACCCTCTAAAATGCCTCCAAGATCAACATAATATGACAATGCAAGAGTCAAGGAAGTACGCCTACACTAGTCTAAATGAATCTGAACATAGACTTTGGGAAAACAGACAACGGTTATGCTTGACTGGGGTACCATTTCAAGGAGAAATGAAACCAACTCAAGAATATTTGAATTGGTTTCATACCCTCCCATTTTAATACGCATCATTGGAACAATTCCTAATTGACCCCCCTGAACGCTATCCCACACAGCAGGTGCCAAACCATCCACGACCAAATTTCCAAAACCAGCACACATCCACATCCACATCATACCAACCCTAAAACTACCAAACACAGACTCAACCTACACCAACACATTACACCTACCAAACTCCTCAACAACAACCACACTTCAGCTATCAAAGCCAACAACAACGACTCCACCGACCACCAAGACACCACACAACAATTCCACATACAAACTTCGAATACTCAAACACAAATCAACCATCTTCATCCCTCGATGTGTTCGACTATTATGTCGCAACCATCGAGCCTACAGCCCCAAACCCCACTCAATTCTCACAAGCTTTTAACGATTTTCCTCCTACTGACTTTTTTGAGAATTTTGAGCCATTTCAAATATTCCCAAACCAAACCCCCGTCATTCCGACCTCTACCAATACGCCCACAACTTCAACCGCTTTTCCGGTAAGACGTGGAACTGACAGTCATTTCCTTGACGAAGATTCTGATGAAGAAGAAAATTAGTTTTTTTGGTGGCACATTCCTATTGTAATTTATAATTCTATATATTATATTGTTTTTTTTCCTAAATTGTCATTTAAAAATATTTCATATTCAATTTTATTAAATAAAAAGTAATTAAAGATCTTAAATTAAATACTTCATTAAATATTTACATAAAAAATTGAAAAAAAATATTCTTCATAAATATAATATCATTAATTAATACAATATTAAAGAAATAAATCTTTATTAAAATATAATAATATTATTGTTTGCCTGGAAAATTTGCAAACAACCGCTGATCTCCTAATTTATGAAAAAAATTAGTTTACTTGCAGGACCGATCAAACAAGTACTAGGACAATGTGCTTTAACAATCTTGACAATTTGTGTTAAAATAAAACCTTTTGTTTATTGGATTTATCATTGTTTTCATCAACTAATGTTTTTCGACTAAAAGTAATAAAACTTTATTTCTTGAAAGAAATGACAAAATGTAAGTAAATTGCAAGAATAAAAGTGCAGGAATGAAAAAGGAATTGTATATGAATAACTTAAAACTTCATTAAAATGCAAGGAATAAAAATTGGTGTTTCTCAAACGTACATTTTCTCAGTAACTACTCTTTTCTCTCACACGGTTACTTTGAGTATTCTTGAGTAACTTGTACAAATTTTGAACACACACGGAAATCTAATCACTAGGACTCCCTATTTATATATAATCGAAACAACTGTCAATAACAGCTATTTCTCCTAATGATGACACATGGCGTTCAACATGCCTTTTCGCCCTGGATGTGCTCCACGCGTCTGGTTTTCAAAACGAGTCTCCCTTCTAAATTCGAATTTCAAAACATCCGTCGAAAATGGCCTTATCACCAATCTGTCGAAGCATTTCTAATACTTAGAAAAAGTCTCCAAATATGCTCCTCCAATTAACATTGGTCTTCGACTGGCCTTCTTCAAAACACACTCCTCTCTAAATATCCTGACAGATCTTCAAACTTATTTTCTGAACAAAATTCAGGCGTCGAAATTAGCAGCCTACAAATTGCCCCCAAAAAAATGCATTTTCGACAAAGGGAGAAAAGCATTTTTTGCCAACAAAATTTGACGCCTTCAATAATTCGACATACGACTGTTCATATGACTAGACATTTGTGACGTCAGAATCATCATTGCACTTTTTCTAAAACGTCTCTTCAGCCCACGTTTTAAGATTTTTCATCATCACTACCCTAGTCCCTAGCAGATCATGGGTAAAAAAAAATTAGGCAAAATACCCTTCTTGGTCCTTTAACTTTACCTCAGAGTTCATTTTGGTCCCTTAACTTTAAAAAGTGTCATTTTGGCCCCTTAACTCTTCAAAACGTTCCATATTAGTCCTTTTGTCTTATTAGCAATGAATTTAGCGAGTGATTTTTGAATTTTTCCGTCGCTAATAAGACGAAAAGGACTAATATGGAACGTTTTGAAGAGTTAAGGCACCAATATGACACTTTTTAAAGTTAAGGGGCCAAAATGAACCCAAGGTAAAGTTAAAGGACCAAAAAGGATATTTTGCCAAAAAATTAACTGCCACCGCCTGAACCATCCACTCATAACTGCCACGTGTCCCACACTTTTTCCACTATCTTTCCATTAAATAGAAAAATCTCTGAATTTCAACCGCTTCAGTCCCTTTTCCTCCTATAAATAAGTTGAAAAAATTTCTTTTTCACTTTTCACGTTCCTTTTCTTTAGGCAAGAACTCTCTTCAACGTATCTTCATTTTCTCTGCATTTTATTTTGCAATCAACCATGGCATCTTCCGCAACTCCCCAAATCACGAGCAAAGATTCCAAGAAATCTAAAAACTTACCACATGTCCACAAGATTCTTGGTCCAAAGGTGGTGGGGAACCAACAATACATACCAGAGCCCCCAAATGAAGAGGAGAAACGACGCATTTACCAGTCTCAGGTACTAATTCCTATTTTAATTTCTGGTAAATCTCATGCAATGCTAGGACCCTTACCTGATTTATCTCTAGATCTTGTAAAAGTGAGAGAATTCTTTCCAGCCTACCACCGTTACAAACCTATAGCTAACGGAGTTAGGCCTAGAACTGATAAGGAGAAAATCATAGATGAGAAATCCAAAGTAGATGGTGAAGGATCCCCCTCTGAGGAAGTTATAAATTTAGAGTACATGAACAAATTTAGAATTTTTAGGTCTTGTCCTTTGTCGAAAGACCCATCTGATTATCTGGCTTGGCTAAAGAAAATAGAGGCAGTCAAAGCTGATACTTGGAAAACTATGGGCATTTTCGACCTTATCCAGTTGTTGAAAGTAGGACCAGGATATTGCCCCTACATGCTTCTAGCTTCCCTTTACTTTTGGAACAGTACCTATAACAATTTCCACCTTCCTTGTGGAATGATCACCCCCACTCTTTTCGACGTAGCTTCCATAACTGGCCTTAGCCCACTGGGAGTGGATTATGATCCTACCCTACTGTCTGACGACTCCATAAGCTTCGACACAAATAAGGCCACCTTCACAGCCTATATTGCCAATTATCATGACAAAGAATCTAAAGAAGTCTCTGATCAAGAGCATGTAGTATTCTTAGCCCTCTGGCTGTCGAGATGCATTTTCTGCTCCAGATTCCTTCAAGTGGCGAAACGTTATATTACCATGGCAAATTAGCTACATGCTGGACATCAACTGTGCCTTAGTGAGATGATCTTGGCTAATATATACGAATCTCTTAGCGAAGGGGTTACTTTCCTGAAAAATATCAAGGACAAAGGAATTCTTCTGTTGTCAGGACCATTTTGGCTCTTACAACTGTGGCTCAATGCCACATTTGAGGCTTCCTTACCCAACAAACAAACTGTGGACGAAACTGCTCTGAAGGACAGAAGAGTCGAAGGGACCAGACTGGCACAGTTAACACCCAATGATGAAGGTCTGAGCCTTCAACAAACTTTTACTGGTTATGTTATGATGTTTGCCAAACGTCATAACTTCACTCCCGATATGGCTCATTTCGCTGATAGAAAAATTAGGCCAGGGTGGTTCACTAGGAAACTCCTATTAGAGTCGAAAGCTCTCGAAGATGAATTCCTTAATGTCTGGGAATATTTTCTCACCCCTAGACTTTTAGTTTCTAGACTCAATCCCTCAAAGCTAAAGATCTCCCTGGTTAATTACCAACCCAATCTGATCTCTCGACAGTTTGGGTTAATACAAATAAAACCAAAACCCCTCTTCTCAAGGAAAGGCTCTTTGATTGACTACAACATGACCCACACTGAAAATGAGTGTTCTGGGTTGCTGGCGAAGTATTCAAACCTGGTGGAAATTCAACCAGTGCCCTTTAAACCCAGCTTCCTCTGTAATCAAGAGTTTGACGAATGGTGGAGGGATTATTATGATTCTCAGTTTTTCGACGTGCCTTCTTTCACCATCCAACTGACCAGAGCTTTCGCCCTTGTGCAGGATAAAACAAAGAAAGATACTTCAAGACACATCAAAGAAATCCAAGCATTCCAGAAATACTTTGAAACTACCTACAGGCCCAACGAACTTAGTCGAACCATAAGCGAAACAGCCGTTACTTTGAAAGAAAAATTTACCAGAAAATTGGATGAGTTAAAACTACCCTCATACGTTCGACCAGAACAACGTTATGAGATAGCTTTTAACCTTTATCCACCAAAATTTCCTCCTCTACCATCTGCTGAATTTGGTGTGGCTTTTAGTCCTCCATTTCCAGATTGGTTCACTTGTGGGGATTCCATGAAACTTCTTCGCCAGGAATATCAAAAACTTGCTAAGCGAGTGGTTCCGACTAAGTATACCTTGGACAATTTCAAAGGCCACCTTCATATTGGCATAGAACACGTTCACGTGGAAACACCTATATATGAAGGTGTGGAATAGGAAGATACTCGACACCACTTCTTTTTATTTGCACATATATGTATCTTTCGACTTGTGTTTAACTTTTTCCCTTTTTCTTAGCCTTAAAAATTCCTGCCAAGAAATCAGCTGTCGTCGAAGCATCAACTGCAGAGGACACGGAAGCCCCCAAAAAATACTACCCAGAAACCTTTGGCAAAGGTATGATTTTGCCTTGTTTTTTTTTTTATCAATATTTCTTTACTATTATTTTCTGAAATACTAATGAAATCTTTTGCTATTTTTCAGGGCAGTCGAAGACCTCCTTCAACGCCAAAGAAAAGAAAGGAAAAAGAACCTGAAGCTCCTGTCATTGAATCTGGTGATGAATCCCCTGATCAAGTCAAACCTTCAAGAAAAAAGAAGAAAACAACGAAGCCTCAGCAACAAAAAATCTCTGCTTCCAGGATATTGGAGAAAACTCCCCGCAAAACTCCTGTCGATCAAGTGACCACAGCTCCAGCAGAAAGTGAGAGTTCTAGTCTTAAGACTGAAATTCCCCAGGTAGGTTTTTTCTTCAAATTCGACAGTTAAAGGCATTTTTCCTCATGATAAATTTTCCGACTTATTTGTCTTCCAGGTCCGTGTCAACACCCATGGACATCCTATTGTTCAAGTCCTTCCAAAAACTAGCAGCGATCCCACTTATAAGCCCACAAGCACCTCAAAACCTTCCCCTAAAGATTCGACTAAAGAATCAGCCACTGAAGTGAATCAACCCATCACCGTCTCTAAAAAACTTCAAGACGTAATTGAAGAAGAAACTGGTCCTGAGGATGATATCTTAGTTGACGGTGGTGGAGACACTGTGATGCCTACTGCAACACTCACAACAGCAGGTGATCCTGAAGACAATTCCCCCATTAACTTAAAGGATGCTGACAAAGAGAAAGATGGGGAGGTTAAAACAGATGACGAAGAGGAAGAAATGAGTGAAGGAGAAAAGGAAACCACTCCAAAGATTACTGCTGATGAAGAGAAAGAAAGCGACAAGCAAAACCCTGCTGATCATCCCAGAGCTGGTTCAGCCAACAAAACTTCGACCAATCTTTCTCATGAAGAACTTGAAAATCTGAAAGTGCAAAGACCATTGGAATATCTGAAGGCCATGCTCAGTACCCGTTATAACTTTGCAGACACCACCACCAGTAGTTCGACTACTTCAGGGACCATTTCTGGCGCAAGATCCATGGACGAAGTGATGGCCCAGATTCGGCAGAGAATCCTCAATATTGATTTATTTCAACTTCTAGAGAAAGATTCATCTGCCCACTTTGACTTGAAAAAGATCTTGAAACAAATCAACGTCCTAGAGGCTCCCCCTGAAGTGACTGATGTTGTTGTAGACTTGACTACTCTTATTGACCTTGTAGCGGCAGATTTTAACCGACTTAGAGACTATTCAAAAAAGCTTGAGAACAAGTCAGAAACACAACTTGCTGAATGGGATGCTGCTACAAGTTCTACCAACAAGGTAACTGAACTGGAAAAGGCCTCTGAACAAAATCAAAAAGAGGTTGCCAGCTGTGACGAAAACATCCTCAAATGGGAGAAACAAATTGCTGCTCTTCAAAATAAAATTTCTCAAGCTAAGAAACGCAAAGAAGAACTCCAACAAGCTAATCAAGATGAAATAGCCAAAGAGATTGAAGTTGGAGTGCATCATGTTGAAAGGGCTCAGAAGTTAGGCAAGGAGATTGAAGAAATTTCGACCAGCAAGGCCCTTTGCGGGCGTCGACTTCAGATTCAACGATCCAAGTTTGAAAAGTTGAAGAAATATTTCCCTGTTTGATTTTGTAATGTTGCTTGGTCCTTTGAGGCCTATTTCTTTTGTAAAGACATTTAAGCCATTTGTTTGGCGAATTTCACCAATTTAGTTATTTCTTTTGCAAGATTATTCGATTTCTATTTTAACTTCCTGCAATATGGGTTTATATTTTTTCAAATGTTTCCCATTTATTTTCAGTAATCTCTTATCTTTATCTAATTCTTCTACTTCATACGCGCCATTGGAAAACACTTTCGTGATTTGAAAAGGTCCTTCCCACTTAGGGGACCATTTTCCCATAAGTCTATCTTTTTGATCCATGGGAAGAATTACTTTCCACACAAGGTCACCAATAAAAAAGGCTTTACCTTTTATTCTTTTGTTGTAGGATTTCTCCACCTTTTCCTTTTTCCTTTTCAATAAATCTAACGCGTTTAGCCTCTCTTCGTCTAAATCAACTAGTTCATCTATCATCATATTCCAATATGCATCTGATGGAATTTCATGATGTCTTTGAACTCTTGTTGACTGCAAGTATATCTCGACCGGTAAGACCGCATCATGGCCATACGTTAGTCGAAAGGGTGTAGCATTTGTAGCTTCCTTAGGAGAGGTTCGACAAGCCCATAGAATTTGGTCCAAAGTTTTGTGCCAATTCTTTGGTTTTCTTCCCACGTGCTTCTTTATCAAACCAATTATAACGTTGTTTGCTGCTTCGACCTGTCCGTTGGCTTGAGCGTAGTAAGGCGTTGATGTGAGAAGTTTGAACCCCATTTCCGTCGCAAATGCTTGCATGTTTTTACCAGTGAAAACAGATACTTGATCCGTCGTTATTGTCTATGGGATGCCAAACCTGTAAATGATATGTTTTCGAATGAATTCGATTACTGCTTCTTGATCCACATTCACTAAGGGTATGGCTTCAATCCATTTTATAAAATAATCGATACCAACCAAAACAAACTTCTGGCTTTTTGAAGAGGTCAATCGAATTTCTCCAATCAAATCCAAAGCCCAACCTC
This sequence comes from Lathyrus tuberosus, assembly GCA_022829125.1. Classification (NCBI taxonomy): domain Eukaryota; kingdom Viridiplantae; phylum Streptophyta; class Magnoliopsida; order Fabales; family Fabaceae; genus Lathyrus; species Lathyrus tuberosus. The sequence goes on from JALAZF010000592.1 coordinate 1,063,873, forward strand.
TAAAGGTCCAAGGCTTTATTATATAATGTAACTCACTTGCAGGAACATGTGGTATCCCTGCATGTACCTGGCACTCTTGGCATCCTTTCGCGAATTCGACGCAATCTTTTAACATAGTTGACCAATACATTCCCTGTCGGAATAATAACCACTTCATCTTATGGTCTTCTTGATGCGCACCACATGCCCCGCTGTGTATATTCGACAAAGCTATGTATGCCTCAGATTCGCCTAGACACTTAAGTAATATCCCTTCCGGAGTTTTCTTAAATAATTCATTCCCCAAAATCACATAACTCAAAGCTCGATACCTGATTTTTCGTTCGACTGGTCCTGTTGGATTTTGCAGATATTCTATTATGGGCTTCCTCCAATCTCCAGTCATTGAATTATCTATGTTGAAAATTTCAAAATTTTCTTCGTCAGTGCATCCTAGCTTCATCGTTTCCAAATCTGATGGGGATAATCTGGCTGACACGACTCTTCCTCTAATTTCGATGGCTTTTTGCAACTTCTCCTTCGACACTTTATATCCAGAAGCAATATGTGCTAAATCATTTGCCTCCTGATTTTCTATTCGAGGAATGTGTCAAATCATAACCATATCGAATCTTTTCAAGAGTCGATTAGCTACTACAAAGTACATGATTAAATTCTCCTTAACACACTTGTACTCTTTTGTTATTTGCTTTATGACTAACTCAGAGTCGCCATTATTTCGACCCGATTTGCCCCAAATTCCAACATAATTTCAAGTCCTGCTATCAAAGCCTCATATTCTGCCTCATTATTTGAACATAGGCCTTCAACTTTGTACTTAAATTTTGTTGGAATTTTGTTAGGAGAAATAATAAGCACTCCTATTCCAGTTCCGTTTTTATGACTAGAACCGTCGAAGTATAACTTCCATGGTTCTATTTCAATTTAGTCCAAAGACTTTTCATTTATAGTGTGGTCGACTATGAAATCAGCCACCACTTGTCCTTTGACAACCTTTAACGGTAAATATGTCAAAGAATACTCAGTTAATGCTAATGCCCACTTTCCAATTCGACTATGTAAGATTGGTTTAGATAACATGTATTTTATAACATCGAAATGAGAAGAAACATAAACATCAACTGGCTTTATATAGTGCTTCAATTTCATACATGAAAAGTATAAACATAAACACAATTTTTCAATTACAGTATATCTAGTTTCCGCATCGTTCAAGACCCTACTGAGGTAGTAAATGGCTCTTTTGACACCATTCTCGTCCTCTTGAGCCAACAGGCTCCCTAATGTCTTGTCCGACGCGGATATGTACAACCTCATACTCCTACTTCTACAAGGTGACATTAAAATTTAAGGATGCGTCAGATAATCCTTGATCTTGTCGAAGGCATCCTGCTGCTCTTGCCCCCATTCGAAGTCTTCTTTCTTTAGTCGAAGTAGAGGGGAAAAGGCTTGCGTCTTCCCACTGAGGTTGGAGATGAACCTTCTGAGAAAGTTGATCTTGCCAAGTAGAGACTACAATTCCTTCTTTGTAGATGGCGCTTTCGCCTCCATTATTGCCTTGGCCTTGTTTTGGTTAATTTAGATCCCTTTCTTGTGGACCACAAATCTTAGGAAGTCTCCCGCCTGCACACAAAACGCACATTTGAGAGGATTCATCTTTAGACCAAACTTCCTCATCTGTTCAAAGGACTGTCGAAGGTGGTCTATATGACTTTTTCCTGAAACAGACTTAATAACAATATCATCAATATAAATCTGCATAAAATCCTCAATGAAATCGTTAAAAATCGAATTCATCGCTCGCTGGTACGTTGCCCCAGCATTCTTTAATCCAAAAGGAATTACCACCCATTCGTAGGTGCCTAAGGCTCCAGGGCATCGAAACGCCGTTTTAGGAACATCCTCCTCAGCAATAAAAATTTCGTTATAACCAGAGTACCCATCAAGCATACTGAGGTACTCATGGCCTGCGGCAGAATCGACAAGCATTTCCGCCACTGACATAGGATATTCGTCCTTTGGGGTAGCAGAATTCAAATCTCGAAAATCAACACACACCCTCAATTTCCCATTTTTCTTTATTACTGGAACTATGTTAGCAATCCTTTCGACATACCTGGTCGGACGGATAAACTTGCATCTGAGGAGTCTTTCGACTTCTTCTTTAATCTTCGAGAGGATTTCTGGGGCGAGTCTCCTTGGAGTTTGCTTAACAGGTTTCCTCCCAGGTTTTATTGGCAACCTTAATTCGACCAGACTTCTATCCAGCCGGGTATTTCGTCGTAGTCCCATGCGAAACAATCCTTGAATTCCTTCAGCAACTGGACTATTTCGACCTTGAGTTGAGGGCTCACTTTTGCACTGATATAGGTTGGTCTTTTCTTTGCCCCTGATCCCAAGTCGATTTCTTCGAGTGGATCCTGTGCCATCATCTTGATGTTTGCTGCTAATGGATCCTTCTCAAAGGCCAATGGCTCATCGTCATAAACTGTGTCGAGCCTCTGGTTTTACAAATCTCCTAGATCTTTATCCGATGGATCCATATTAAAATCCTTTCCAAGACCTTGTTGATCTGCTTCGATCTGGTTGGCTTCGACAGCCATATACTTTACTTCGGCCTCTAAGGCCGCTTTGAGTTTATTCTCGGCTATATAAGCCGCGATCTTTTTGAGAACTAGTGACTCACTCATTGTCACTAAATTCGCTGCCCCAGCCAGTTGGTCGGATGTGTGAGGTCCCAAAAATGTAGTCTTCTTTGCCAACTATCTCTCTATCCCACTGAAACCTGTGGGTGGGATGGAGGTATAGTGACCAAAAAATGTTGTCAGTTGGCGTCATGTCGAAGGTGGTTGGACTACAAGGAGCTATTTGAGCTAGATTCCTGTCGAAGCTTCGCCTATCAACCTGGTTTACTTCAGCCAGAAAGTAACTCTGGTCAACCTCTATATTTTCAACAATCCCGTCTGCACGCCAAATTGTTATTCGTTGATGCATTGACGAAGGAACGACACCAATGCCGTGTATCCACTCCCTGCCTAGGAGAAGGTTATAATTTGCTTTTGACGTAATCACCATAAATATTGTCGGCCTTGTGATGGTTCCGACAGTTAGATCAACCTGTATCACACCCATAGTGGTTCCTACTTTCCCCTCATAATTCGACAACACCATGTTATGAGGTTTGGTGTCGGAATCATCTTTTCCGATTTTCTTAAGCATATAATGCGGCATCAAATTGACAGCCGCTCCTCCATTGACCAAAATTTTATTCACCCCTATGTTACGCACTTTCCCTTTTATAAATAGGGATTTCAAGGGGTTTCTCATTGGGTCATCTGGTCTTTTGAAAAATGCGTTCTGTTTTTCAATGCATCCATTGTTCATGATATAATAGCAAACGGGCCTGTGTCTGGCCGTTTCGACCTCCAAAGCTTCCTCTTCCTCTTCGACTTCCATTATTTGATCATACTCCCTAGGGAGCACTGAGACAACGTTACATATTACGTTGAATGATGCCTCTGACTCTGATTTAAAATCGTCTATCATTTCATCATCCCTGGTTACTTCCTCATTTGACGATACTTGCATTGGAGCAACAGGTGGCTTCTCGACCTTCACCTCTTCCTTTTGTGTTGAAGTTTGAACATTGCTGTTGGTTTCTAGCTTGACTTTTCCTGCAGCATCCTTCTTAGCCTTCTTTCGACGTTGGTATCTCCTCCATTGTGACTTCGTCATAGGATTCTTGCCCTTATAATTTTCAGAAGGATAAGTCACCTTTTTTGACTTTTGGAATTCTTTCATGTATGATATGGAAGATCCTCGCTGCACTTCGAAATCCTTCAATTTCCCTTGTCCTTGGGCTTGTCGGATTGGACCTGTCGTTCGGAATTTGTAGGTTTAAATGTGTTAGGGTATCTTCCCTCTAACCTCTCCCTGCTTTGGTCCCCTCTTCTGGGGTCGAATCTTTCTCTAAAAGGTCTCCAATTTCCCCTTCTTTTTGCTCTCTCCACTCCCTATAAGTTTTGTGCAGCCTTTTTGTCGAAGACGACACTACAACGAGGGCAAAGCATTACCTCAGATCTTTTCCTCTGGCATCTATGTATGAAATCTGCCAGATTATCTTCCTCCTTGGGATACGCCAGTTTATGGTACTCCTCACGCCAACGCTCTTCGTCGACTTACATTGATACGTTCTGAGCCACTTTGACCATGTTTACATTGGCAGGTGTCTTTGTGTCCATGCTCAATTTATTCAACTTCAAACTGAGGCCCTCATTGACCTCGTGTTCCTTCTTCATACGATTGAATTCCTCAAAGATTTTCTTCGTTAGCACCTTTGGAAGTGAACTCCTGGTAACCTGCGGGCTGACGAATCCGACAGCTTTGTTCTTTAGATCCTCCATAGTCCTTCGGAGTATACCAACATCAACTTGTTTGTAAGAACCTTCAGTAGTTCCTTTGTTAATTTGGGCGAAACCTTCAGTAGTCTCATCGTTGTTTCTAGTGAAACCTTTAATAGCTTCATTGTTGATTTGGACGAAACCGTCAGTAGTTTCGTTATTCATTTAGACAAAACCGTCAGTAGTTTCGTTGTTGACGCCAGCAGTGGCCTCAGTAATGTAGTTCTCGATGATTTTTCTATCAAGGTCTTCAGTAACCTTAACCATCACAGCCTAGCTCACAAAATTAGAAGTGACTTCGACCATATCACATTTGTTGGCAGGATCTTCAGCAACCTCCACCATATTCACGTTGTTGTCGAAGCCATCCGTAGCCTCTATCATGTTCACATTGTCGTTGAAGCCTTCAGTAACCTCGACCATGTTCAGTGTAGATGGCTCAGCATAGTGGGGCTCCACCACTTGCAAAGAGTTTGAATCCACCTTCGCCTGGGATTTCGACTTATCGCCGAATGTGAGTCTTCCATCTCTGATTGCATTCTGCACTAGATCCCTGAAAAGGAAACATTGAGACGTTTTATGGCCCAAAAAATTTGGTACTTGCAAAAACCTCTCTTTTTCTGGTGTTCTAAAGGAGGCACTTCAGTACCAGGAGGCACTATCATTTGGCCATCCTTGACTAACAAATCAAATATTTCGTCACACTTTGTGACGTCGAACGTATAAGTTCTTTTGGGGAATTTGTCGTTCTTTTCTGATTCGACTGGGTTTTTCCCATTCGACGGAGTTAAGACTTTGCACGCATATGGTGGCCCCTGTTTTAGTTCTGCCAAATCAACCTCTTGTTCGTCAAAATTTGATGACCCATCTTCGTCATCATCCTCACAAACTCCGACATATGCTACCATTTCTTTCTTATTTTTATTAGCCCTAGCTTTTTCGGCTTTTAGTCGTTCGACCTGTCTAACCCTATCAGCCAATTAGGCCATGTCTCTTAAGTACTGGGTATCTAATTTCTTTCTGATTGAATAGTCAAGGCCACCAGTGGCCATTTCGACTAACTCATGTTCAGGCACCTGTGTGAAACACCTTGCCTTGAGCAACCTAAACCTATTCAAGTAATCATCAATTGGCTCTGAGAACTTTCTCTTGACACTAGCCAATTCTTTCAGACTTATCTTCATCTGTCCCATGTAGAATTGTTCATCGAATAATCTCTCCAACTGGGTCCAGGTATGTATCGAATTCGCAGGCAATGTGGTGAACCAAGTAAAAACATTCTTCGTATGGGAACTAGGGAAGTATTTTATTTTCAAATTCTCATTGTGCGCTATTTCGCCTGCTTCAATTAAGTACCGCGACACATGTTCGACCGTCGATTCACTAGTATCCCCTGAAAATTTTGTAAACTTTGGAACTTTCCATCTATGGGGCAGTTCTTGCTGCAAAATATATTCTGATAAAGCGGAAGTATAACTGGGTCTCTGCAATCCTACATTCATCCCATTTCGCGCCATAATTCTTTCGACCATGGAAGCCAAATTGTTCTCTGCCGGCATATCATTACAATGCATTTGTTGTATAATATTGTCAGCATTTTGGTTTCGGTTTACTAGCAACACCCTTGGTTCTTGTTGAACAGGGATTTCGACCCCTGGTGGTTCGACTGCCCCTCCTTGGTTCAAAACTTCCGCCTGAGGGATGTTTGGTTGCCTTTGATTGATGGTAGGTTCTTCTTCGACGGCTACCCTTGGGTTCTGAACTACCTGTTCCCTTGGGGGAGGTTGGGGGACACCAAAGAAATCAGCAATGCGCGTCATCTGTGCTGCCAATTGTTGATTCGTTTGTGTCGTATTTTGGATCAAAGGGTTAAATATAACCCCCATCTGTTGGGCTAACATCTGGACCATATCATGGTTACTCTCATCCATTTGTTGCCTAATTACTTGTGCATAATTATTGGTAATGTTTGGCATATAAGTTTGATATCCCATTCCTAAAGGCTGGCTAATTCTACCCATATGGTTCACACCAGAACCCGATCCTCGCAAAGGCGAAGTTACGTTCATCGTTGGATCCGTAAACGCTGACGGCGCATTATGTAAACTTGCCATTACTGAAGTTGGCATTCCATATGGTTGTTCTCGATTTAGAGGCATAAAAAAACCAGATATAAAGGGTCTGTACTTACTCCCTGAAGGGGGATGAGTCATTTGAGGCATTTGGGGTCCCATAGTTGAAAAACTAGGCGCACTCTGGGGAATTGAATGCGCAGGTGTCGAACCCGCTGTTGATGGCATAGCCTCTGATACTGATATTGAGGCCGTATTGCCCCCAGTCGAAGGATTAGGGGGTGGTACTTCATTATTCGTAGAATTCTGATTGTTTGGCGGATTTGGATTCGCCATTCTGCATACTCGTCTTCTTGTAGGTCTTTCTTCGTTATTTATGGCTATCTTACCACTTCTTAGTCTCATGCAACGAAGTGAAGAAAGTTTCGTACGAGTAAAAATGCAAAATAAAGGTTTTCAATTGTCAATAGCACAAGGTCCCACTGGGCGTGCCAATTTGTTTGCCTGGAAAAACAACCGCTGATCTCCTAATTTATGAAAAAAAATAGTTTACTTGCAGGACCGATCAAACAAGTCCTAGGACAATGTGCTTTAACAATCTTGACAATTTGTGTTAAAACAAAACCTTTTGTTTATTGGATTTATCATTGTTTTCATCAACTAATGTTTTTCGACTAAAAGTAATAAAACTTTGTTTCTTGAAAGAAATGGCGAAATGTAAGTAAATTGCAAGAATAAAAGTGCAGGAATGAAAAAGAAATTGTAAATGAATAACTTAAAACTTCATTAAAATGTAAGGAATAAAAACTGGTGTTTCTCAAACGTACATTTTCTCAGTAACTACTATTTTCTCTCACACGGTTACTTTGAGTATTCTTGAGTAACTTGTACAAATTTTGAACACACACGGAAATCTAATCACTAGGACTCCCTATTTATATACAATCAAAATAACTGTCAATAACAGCTATTTCTCCTAATGATGACACATGGCGTTCTGCATGCCTTTTCGCCCTGGATGTGCTCCACGCGTCTGGTTTTCAAAACGAGTCTCCCTCCTAAATTCTAATTTCAAAACATCCGTCGAAAATGACCTTATCACCAATCTGTCGAAGCATTTCTAATACTTAGAAAAAGTCTCCAAATATGCTCCTCTAATTAACATTGGTCTTCGACTAACCTTCTTCAAAACACACTCCTGTCGAAATATCCTGGCAGATCTTTAAACTTATTTTCTGAACAAAATCCAGGCGTCGAAATTAGCAGCCTACAATTATATAATATTTAAATAATTAAACAATTAAAAAATAATTAAAAACATTTTAAATCTTTTCAGAAAATAAAAACGAAAAAAAAGGAGGTCGCCATCCTAGATGGCGGACCCAAGCATGGGGTTCTGACACGTCGCCATCTGGGATGGCGGTGTCTGAATATTAATTAAATAGTGGCAGAAAAAGACAAAAAAAAAGTGGCAGTTTGGGTATTATTTTTGAGGGTGTGGCATTTTGGGAAAATGTTTTCAGATTTGTGGCAGGCATGGAAAAAACTCCTAACATACATGATATGAGAGGGAACAAAGTTATTCTTGGAAGCCTTGAAAGATTAAAACAACCATCTTTCACAGCTTTACAAATTAATCTACTCAAGACTTCTTCTGCTAAACAGAAAAGGAGGGGAGACAAAAAATCCGTTTGTCTGTCCCCTCTAGTGTAATTGAAATGTCCATATTGTTCTCCATTAAAATTAGGTATGTTCATGGTTCAACAAATATATTAAACCGAACCACATTTATGGTTTGGTTCAGTTTGGAATAACCATTTCAATAAAAATCCAGTTAACTGCTAAAATGGTTACAATTCAATTAAAAGCTAGTTTACAAATAGTTTATATTTATAAACTAGTTTATAATCAGTTTACAATTTTAAACCAATTATATATTTTGAACTCTTTTAAAACCAAAATTTTTAACTTCATAAAAATTTAATTTTTTTATATATTAAAAACATATTTTTCAAAATATTTATTTTCAATTTTTTTTTATTTTCATATTTTATATTTTTGAAAAAAAAATGCTTTCTCGTTTTTTCGAAAAAAAACTTAATTTTTCATATTTTTGAAAAAAAACCTCGTATTTCACATTTTCAAAAAAAAATCAATTTTTTGTATTTTTTGAAAAAATATTGAATTTTCATGTTTCTAAAAAACCCGATTTTTCATATTTTTGAAAAAACTCGACTTTTTTATATTTCAGAAAAAATTCGACTTTTTTATATTTTTGAAAAAGCTTGACTTTTTCAGATTTCCGAAAAAATTCGACCTTTTCATTTTTTCGAAAAAAATTCTACTTTTTCATATTTCTGAAAATCTCGACTTTCTTCGTACTTCCGAAAAAAACTCTACTTTTCATATTTACGAAAAAACTCGACTTTTTCATATTTTTGAAAAAACTCGACATTTTCATATTTCTGAAAAATCTCGACTTTTTCGTATTTATGAAAAAACCCGATTTTTTCATATTTACGAAAAAACTCTAATTTTTTATGTTTTTAAAAAAACTCGACTTTTTCATATTTGTGAAATAACTCGACCTTTTCATATTTTCGAAAAAACTCGACATTTTCATATTTTCGAAAAAACTCTACCTTTTCATATTTCTGAAAAAACTCAACTTTTTTCATATTTCTGAAAAAACTCGACTTTTTCATGTTTCCGAAAAAACTCGACTTTTTCATGTTTTCGAAAAAACTCTACTTTTTCATATTTCCGAAAAAACTCCACTTTTTCATTTTTCTGAAAAAACTCGACTTTTTCATATTTAGGAAAAACTCTACTTTTTCATATTTCCGAAAAACTCGACTTTTTCATATTTCCGAAAAAACTTGACTTTTTCATATTTACCAAAAAACTCGACTTTTTCATATTTTTGAAAAAACTCGACTTTTTTATATTTCCGAAAAAACTCGACTTTTTCATATTTTCGAAAAATCTCGACTTTTTCATATTTTCGAAAAAACTCGACTTTTTCATATTTCTGGAAAAAACTCGACTTTTTCATATTTACGTAAAAACTCGACTTTTTCATATTTTTGAAAAAACTCGACTTTTTCATATTTCCAAAAAATCTCGACTTTTTCATATTTCTGAAAAAACTCGTCTTTTTCATATTTCCGAAAAAAACTCGACTTTTTCATATTTCTGAAAAAACTCGACTTTTTCATATTTCAGTAAAAACTCGACTTTTTCATATTTTCGATTAAGGCTAACAAGCTAACATCACTTAGGGATAACTTGACAAAGTTAAAGTAAGCACGAGCAATATGAGTGAATATGGATGAGATGAACAAAAATAATATTCAAACATGATATCAATTATAAGTGACAAAGGTAACATTCAAACATGATGTTAATCAAGGGATCATATAAGATATGACAAAGTTAAAATGAACATGGTAACAACCAAATACATGAAAGTAGATGTGACAATATCTAAGACTTAACAAAGTCATAAGCAAATCATGGTAACAACCAAAGTAAAGATAGATGTTACAACATCTAAGACATAACAAAGTCATAAACAAAACATGGTAACAACCAAGGTAAACACATACAAACAAGGATGTTACATACATGAGACATAGTTCTAACAAGACTAAAGCAACATGGATATAAACAAGGATTCAAATCAATCATGGATATAACAATATCAACATGGATTCAAGTTAACATGGATATAACAATATCAACATGGTATCATGGATGACAAGTTCAAGTACACAACTAGGGTAAGCATGGATTAGGGTTTACTAACACCACTTAATCAAGAATACAAGACAAACATGGACAAGTTGTAACAACACTTAATTATGAATACAATTTTAACATTCAAACATGGATAAGTCATAACAACACTTAAACATGGATACAATTCAAAACTTTAAACAAGCATGGATAAGTCATAACAATAATTAAACATGGATATAATTCAAAAGTTCAAACAAGCATGGATAAGTCATAACAATACTTAAACATGGATATAATTCAAAAGTTCAAACAAGCATGGATAAGTCATAACAATACTTAAACATGGATACAACTATAAAGTTCAAACAAGCATGGATAACTCATAACAATACTTAAACATGGATATAATTCAAAAGTTCAAACAAGAATGGATAAGTCATAACAATACTTAAACATGGATGCAATTCAAAAGTTCAAACAAGCATGAATAAGTCATAACAATACTTAAACATGGATACAATTTACAAGTCATGGTTCAAGGTATCAAGATAACAATCATGGTACATGTTAAGGTTCATGGTGATCACATTCAAAGGTTAAAACATCACAAAGATTTGAACATGGTAAGCATGCAAGTTAGGAACAATGTAAAAACATATTATCAAAGTTTATGGCATTTATGAGCACATAGTCAAAGGTAGACAAGCACAAGGATTTACATGCACACACGTGTTCAATGAGGTATGACAACAAGTATCATGGAAAGGGTCGAAAGACAAGTTTCACAACCATACATGGGAAAACAAGTCATTTAACATAGAAAAAGAATACATTAAAGTACCTTCAAATTAAGCAAAACTCAAAACAACATGTTATTAACATTGCACAAGGTTCACACATGGTGTATGATATTCACAAGAGTCACTACTCACAATTAAAATCAAGGAACAAGTCAAAAACAACATTTAAGGACATAATAAAACCCTAAAAATATGCCTACTTTAACTATACAAAAGTGTGTGAAAAATAAATATTTTTGTGAAATTTAAAATGTGATCATAAAATATGCAAGATCATGAGTACATGAGAAAAAGAATGGCCCAAAAAGACCAAGGGAGCATAAGTTATGAGCATTCAAAGTTGTGAAGAAAATTAAAAAAACAAGTGATAAAAATAATAGGAATGTGGCTGCCAAGGCTTGAACCCAGGTCATGAGGGTAACAGGTCCAAAATAAACCCATTAGGCCAACGCGCGTAGGTGAACATGTAGGGTATTCATCAATATATATTTTAAATATGCTTCAGAAACCATGAAAAAAATAAAACAAAAGGAACTGGGGCGAGGGGGATTCGAACCTCGGTTCCTATGGTCACAAATACACAAACGCGCATGCACTAGCCACTGGGGTGGCGATACTTCCATTAGTTAATATGGAAACACTAAAATAAATATGAAACACACATGAAAATACACTCTGCCACGTCATCATCTTCTTCAACACTCACGCTCTCTCTTTCTCTCTCCCTCTCTCTCTCGTGCCCTAACTCTTTCTTCATGTTTTTCAGATTTTCCTCCATTAATATCTCTCTCAATTCTCAACCATTTTTAAAAGTGTAAAAACCAAAACTAATATATTTTCCACAAGGATTCTAATGGTGTGATTATTATGACCTAGAACTCTTTGTATAATGTACACGAAGGGTGTAAATAGAAGCAAAACTTTAGGTTTCAAACATTGAAAACTTTTCATATGACCAAGATATAATGCAACCAAACATAGGAACACACTAAGCACAACAGAGACTACATTTTTGCTTCAAAAATTATTCAAAGATGATGCATGAAACAAGTGCTTCAAGGTGTAAAAATAATACCTACTGGAGCAAGGTCCAATGCCCCTTCTTAGTAGCTACAGAAACAAGATAAACATTCTAATAACCTCCTTGATCCTTGGAGAGAATGTTTGAATGGAAAACTTGGTCAGAAACTTCTTGTATCCTTCCACACGAATCCTTTTGCAAATGTGATGGTGAAGATGGTGTATGATGACGCGGATGATTAAGAAGTGGTTTGTGTGTTTAGATGAGTTAAATGTGATGTATATGAGAGGTTTGGATGGTTAGTTGAGGAAGAATTCAACAGAATTGCAAGTTGTGGCTTTTAGGTTCTTGAACTTGCAAAAATGGTGTTTTTTGCAAATTCTGGTAGGGAGAGGAATTACTGAGGTTGTGGGAGTGATTTCTTGTGTGTTTTGAGGCTTAGAGGATGCCTCTATTTATAGGAGAATTGGGGGGAAAGAAGGCTGGTCAGAATGCAAGGTTATTGTGTTTTGGCTTGGTTGAAAATGAATGGTATGGTTTCATGAAAATGTGGAGTTCCAAGGCCAAGTACAACCTTGTAGGGTGGTTGAGAGGTTGCCTCTGATCCTTGAGGAAAGGTTTGTGCAGAAGAAACAATCACAAAGCTCAAGGAGAGTGGAATTTGTGATTAAAGCTTCTGTATGCAAATGAAAGTATGGTCTTTTTGGCAAAAACTTCCATAAATGGCATGATCACTTGGATAATGGCTCAATACTTTGTGTAATGACTCAAAAATTTGTGTAATCTTATGATTAAAGATAGATTTGCAAGTTGTAACACCCCGATTTATTTTATTATTTTTCGTAATTGGAATTATATGTTGTGGTGCATTTGTGTGTGTATTGTGTTTGGGATTGTTCTTAGTATGGGGTAGTGACCTTAGAATTAAAGGGAATAAAATGTCGGGAGTGTATGACCAAATAGGTAGAACTTGGTGGTGTGGTGAGATAGTTATTTGATTAATATTATTATTTTAAATTATTAAAGAATATTGTTATTATTATTTAATTTGTAAAATAATAATAATAATAATATTGAAATAATAATAATATTAATAATAAAAGGATATTAGAAAAGAAAATAAAAAAGAGGGAATTAGAGGAGAGAAGTCATTCAGTACGTGTTGGAAAAAGGAGAAAGAGGAGAGCTAGGGTAGAAGGGAAGAGAAAAGCCATCGTTGAGGCCGAGGTTTTTGTCCAAGAACTCTAAGGTAAGGGTGGGGTTCTTTAATCTCTTAAGGGTGGTATAATGTTTATATGAGGGTAGATAAACCTTTACGATCATCCCTACGTGTTGTTTGTATTGATTTGGGATTGGGGATTTTGTATGTCGGAGGTTTTGATAAGAGGAAAAATGCATAAATTGACCGGTTAAATTGTGGCCTATGCATTTCTAATTGTATGTATGATAATCTGTGATTATATAGGCATTTTGGGGCTGTTTGGGAGTAAAATCGAAGAAGGGTTAGGGTGGAATGGTGCTGAAATCGCAACTGTAGAACTTGCAGAATCGCGTAGTTCGCAATGCGAACAAAAGTTCGCTGGGTGAATGTTCGCCCCAGATTCACTAAGCGAATAAGGCAGCAAACAAAGGTAAGGAAGATGAATTCTAGAATGTGTGGTGGGGAAGTTCGCCCCAGGTTCACTAGGCGAATTCCTGGCGAACTCCAGTTCGCTGGGCGAATGTGTAGTGAACGGAGACGAGAAAGAGTGAGTCTCTGGTTTTTGTATGGGAGTAGCTATTCGCTGGCAAGTTTGCTAGGCGAACGAGAGTTTGCTGAGCAAACTCGCAGCGAGCATGACAGTGCTGGTTGCTGCTGTTACGGACAAAATTTTATCAAACTTCAAAAATTCATAACTTTTAATCTGTATGTCCGTTTTAGCCGCCGTTTGAATTGTTGAGAAGCTGGTTTCACATACTTTTTGTTAAAATTAATTTCCGTACCTGAATTCCAACCATTTGACACGTTAATTAGGTTTTCATGTATGTGTTAGGTGTTGTGCGTTAGAATGATGAATTTGGTTGTGTGCATGCGTGTTGTGGTTGTGGATTGCTGTTGTTGTATGTGTTGGCAGGTATATACTGCATGTTGGATAATTGTAATATGACGTATTGATGCATTGATAGTCATATGCATTTATTTGTCATTGTATGTTGATATTGTATGCATGCCGTGTTGCATAAGTTGTACGATAAGTCGTGTGCCCATGTGTGGTATGAACGTCTTTTCGGGATTCTTTGAAATAGAATCGTGTTGTTGTTGTTGAGGTGATCATGTGCCCATGTGGGGTGTGAGCGATCATGGATGTCGTGTGCCCATGTGGGGTGTGAGCGACTGATATAGAAATTCCGACGGGAATTATGATCATGAAGAAAGGATCGAATTGGTACCACATGCATTGAGTCGAGTCGTGGGTCTCACTGCATTGCATTATGTTGTGTTGTATGGTGAATTGTACGGTTGTCTGCTTATGTGGAAGAGTGTGATGTCGTTGATGTGGTAATGATAGGATGAATAGTGTAATTGTTTAAATGCTTTTATATTTATATTATGCATTTCTTTTGTTGATTTGAGGATCTCACCGCTTCTGTTTGAATGTTACCTCTATGTGGGTAACGTGCAGATAAGCAGGATTAGTGCGGAGTTGAAGTTAGTGAAGATTGGGTCTTCTCTTTTATTTCGTTGTGTCGACGTCCGCTCTGATGTGTAACACTGGGGTTTCCGAACGCTTGTCGTTATTTGTTTTATTATTTGTTACCACGTTATTTGCTTGATGATGATTATGTGGTACTACACATGTTATGTTTTAGTTGAATTCCACTGCTATATGAAGAGATTAATTAAGTATGGTTGAAATATGCAGTATCTATGTGTTACATATCGTATGCATGAGCAACTGTTTGTTGAATGTAGCATCCTATACGTTGTATGTTCTATTTTACTCTGATTTTCTATTATTAATTTTATCGGGGGTTTAAGGTGTTATATAGTGGTATCAGAGTAGGTCGGTCCGTCCGACCAAGTTGTCGAGTCATTGTCGTGTGACAGTTAATTACTGTCGACGCCATTTCCTTAACTATTGTGTCTGTTGTTGATGTGTAATAAATTTAGAATGACTGGAAGGAACGATGCTGTTATTGTTGCTGCTTTGTAGGCTGTTGCTCAGGAGGTACATAACCCACCTTATGATAGTGAGAATGACGAGTTTTTGAAGAATAGACTGCCTACCTTCAAAGGAAGATATGATCCGGATGGAGTGCAGACTTGGCTCAAGGAGATCGAGAGAATCTTCCGGGTTATGGAATGTCTTGAAGCACAGAAGGTTCGGTTAGGTACTCACATGCTGGCTAAGGAAGTTGATGATTGGTGGGTTAGCACTCGTCAAATTTTGGGAGCAACAGGAGATGTAATCACTTGGGCTGTGTTCAGTAGGGAGTTCTTGAGGAAATATTTTCCTGAAGATGTCAGAGGAAAGAAAGAGATCGAGTTTCTGGAACTGAAACAGGGTAACATGACGGTTACAGAGTATGCTGCCAAATTCTCATATTTGGCTAAGTTTTACCCTCACTACAGTGCGGCAACTGCTGAGTTCTCAAAGTGTGTCAAGTTTGAGAATGGATTGAGGCCTGATATCAAACAAGAAATTGGTTATCAGCGGATCAGAAGATTTCTAGATTTGGTGGATTATTGTAGGATCTTTGAAGAAGATAGCAAGGCTCGATCGACTCACTATAAAGGGTTGGCCGAGAGGAGGGGAAAACAACCAATGAACCGTGGGAAGCCTTATACAGCTCCAGCTGAGAAAGGTAAATAGAAACATGCTGATGGTAAAAAGCCGAGTGGGGGAGGTGCCCCTGCTCCTCTTAAGTGTTACAGGTGTGGTGAGCTAAGTCATCGTGTCAGTGAGTGCACGAGTGATGTGAAGAAATTCTTCAAGTGTGGATAGACAGGACATTTGATTACTGACTGCAAAGTTAATGTGGTAACTTGTTACAACTATGGAGAACAGGGCCATATTAGTACTCTTCGCCAGAAACCAAAGCAAGCTTCGACTAGAGGGAAGGTGTTCGCTTTGACGGGGATTCAGACTTCCAGTGATGACAGACTAATCAGAGGTACATGTTATATTAATAATACGCCTTTGATTGCTATTATTGATACTGGTGCTACTCATTCTTTTATTGCTACTGATTGTTGAGAAGGCTAGGCCCTGTCGCTTCTCCTATGAAGGGAGAAATGGTTGTCAAAACTCCTACAAAGGGATTGGTGACCACTTCCTTAGTCTGTTTGAATTTTCCACTATCAATCATTGATAAGGACTTTGGTGTGGATCTCATTTGCTTACCGTTGGGGGGTCTCGATGTGATCTTGGGTATGAACTGGTTGGAGCTCAATCATGTTCATATTAACTGTTTTAGTCAGTGCAATTCCTTGCTCCTGAAGAGAGGGAAGAAGATGGTTTTCTATCTGCTAGAGAGTTGAGAAATCTCTTAGAAGAAGAAGCTCAGGTGCTTGCATTGTTTGCATCCTTGTCTGTGGAGACTGAGTCGGCGATTAATGAATTGTAGGTGGTGCGTGAATTTCCAGAGGTGTTTCCGGATGATATTGCTGATGTACCGCCAGAGAGAGAAGTGGAGTTTGCTATTGATCTTGTCCCTGGTACCAGACCTATTTCTATGGCACCATACAGGATGTCGGCATCAGAATTAACAGAGCTGAAGAAGCAACTTGAAGAGTTGTTAGAAAAGAAATTTGTGAGACCAAGTGTATCACCTTGGGGAGCTCCAGTGTTGTTGGTAAAGAAAAAGGATGGTAGTATGAGGTTATGTATCGATTACAGACAACTGAATAAAGTGACGATTAAGAATAAGTATCCGCTTCCAAGAATAGATGACTTGATGGATCAATTAGTGGGTGCCTGTGTATTTAGAAAGATTGACTTGAGGTCGGGCTATCATCAAATACGGGTAAAGGATGAAGATATTTAGAAAACGAATTTCAGGACTCGATATGGACACTATGAGTATGTAGTGATGTCGTTCGGAGTTACTAATGCACCTGGTGTATTCATAGAGTATATGAATCGAATTTTTCATGCTTACTTGGATCAATTTGTGGTTGTCTTTATTGACGACATTCTAATATATTCTAAGTCAGAAGAGGAACATGCTGAGCATTTGCGGATTGTGCTGCAAGTGTTAAAAGAAAAGAAGCTCTATGCTAAGTTGTCAAAGTGCGAATTCTGGTTGAGAGAGGTGAGTTTTCTTGGTCATGTTATTCCAGGTGATGGTATCGCTGTGGATCCATCCAAGGTAGATGCAGTTCTACAGTAGGAGGCTCCGAAGTCAGTAACTGAGATCAGAAGCTTTTTGGGCTTGACTGGTTATTACCGAAGGTTTATTGAAGGCTTTTCGAAGTTGGCACTTCCCTTGACTCAGTTAACTTGCAAAGGTAAAGCATTTGTGTGGGATGTTCACTGTGAGAAGAGTTTCATCGAGCTGAAGAAGAGATTGACTATGGCTCCAGTTTTAATTCTACCCGAACCAAGTGAACCGTTTATGGTGTATTGCGACACTTCTTTGATGGGTTTAGGAGGTGTGTTAATGCAGGATGGAAAGGTTGTGGCTTATGCTTCACGACAGTTAAGGGTCTATGAGAGGAATTATCCAACTCATGATTTGGAATTGGCTGCAGTGGTATTCGTATTAAAAATTTGGAGGCACTATCTTTATGGCTCCAGATTTGAGGTGTATAGTGATCATAAAAGCTTAAGGTATCTGTTTGATCAGAATGAATTAAATATGAGACAAAGAAGGTGGTTAGAATTCTTAAAGGATTATGATTTCGGCTTGAACTATCACCCCGGTAAAGCTAATGTAGTGGCTGATGCTCTGAGTCGAAAGTCCTTGCATATGTTGGCTATGATGGTTAAAGAGTTGGAATTGATTGAACAGTTCAGAGATATGAGCTTGGTTTGTGAACAGACACCACATAGTGTGATGTTGGGTATTATGAAGATCAACAATGAATTTCTTATTAGTATCAGAGAGGGTCAGAAATTGGATGTGAAATTGGTGGATTTGATGATCGGAAATGAGCAGACAGAAAGTAACGAATTCAAAGTGGATGAATAAGGTGTGTTAAGGTTCCGTGATAGAATTTGTATTCCTGATGATCCTGAGTTGAAAAGAATGATCCTAGAAGAAATTCATAGGAGTAGCTTGAGTATCCATCCAGGAGCTACAAAGATGTATCAAGACTTGAAGGAGATATTTTGGTGGCTTGGATTGAAATGTGACGTAGCTAAGTTTGTGTATGCTTGTTTGACTTGTCAGAAGTCGAAGGTGGAACATCAGAAACCTGCTGGGTTGATGCGACCGTTAGATATTCCAGAGTGGAAGTAGGACAACATTTCTATGGATTTTGTGACCGAGTTGCGTAATACGCCAAGAGAACATGATTCCATTTGGGTAGTGGTGGATAAACTGACGAAATCGGCACATTTCATTCTGATCAATATCAGTTTTCCTTTCCAGAGGCTGGCAGAGATTTATATTTAGGTGGTTGTGAAGTTGCATGGAGTTCCGTTGAGTATTGTGTCGGATAGAGATCCAAGATTCACTTCAATATTTTGGGAGAACTTACAAGAAGCTTTAGGATCAAAACTGAGATTGAGCTCAGCTTATCACCTGCAGACGGATGGACAGACGGAGAGAACTATACAATCTTTGGAGGATTTGTTGAGGACTTGTGTGCTTGAACAAAGAGGTGCTTGGGATAGCCATTTACCGCTGATTGAGTTCACTTATAATAACAATTATCATTCCAGTATTGGGATGGCACCTTTTGAGGCTTTGTATGGTCGAAGGTGTCGGACGCCTTTGTGTTGGCATGAATCTGGTGAGAGTGTAGTAGTTGGACCTGAGATCGTTCAGCAGACTACCGAAAAGGTGAAGCTGATTTGGGAGAAGATGAAAGCTTCGCAGAGTAGGCAGAAGAGCTACCATGATAAAAGGAGGAAAGATCTTGAGTTTCAAGAAGGAGACCATGTATTTTTGAGAGTCACTCCGGTGACCGATGTTGGACGTGCGTTGAAGTCGAGGAAGCTTACTCCTCGATTTATTGGTCCGTATCAGATTTCTGCAAGAGTTGGACATGTTGCCTACAGAGTGGCATTGCTGCCCAATTTGTCGAATCACAACTTCGGAAGTATGTTCCGGATCCGTCGCATGTGATTCCGATGGACAATGTGGAAGTAAGGGATAACCTTACGGTTGAGGCCTTACCAATACGGATTGAAGACTGCGAGGTAAAGCAATTGAGGGGTAAAGAGATCACCCTTGTGAAGGTAGTGCGGGGAGGCACTGCCGGTGGAAATATGACTTGGGAGTTAGAGGGCAGGATGCGAGAGTCGTATCCGGAGTTGTTCGCATGAGGTAAATTTCCGAGGACGAAAATATTCTAAGTGGGGGAGAGTTGTAACACCCCGATTTATTTTATTATTTTTCGTAATTGGAATTATATGTTGTGGTGCATTTGTGTGTATAGTTGTGTTTGGGGTTGTCCTTAGTATGGGGTAGTGGCCTTAGAATTAAAGGGAATAAAATGTCGGGAGTGTGTGACCAAATAGGTAGAACTTGGTGGTGTGGTGAGAATAGTTATTTCATTAATATTATTATTTTAAATTATTAAAGGATATTGTTATTATTATTTAATTAGTAAAATAATAATAATAATAATATTGAAATAATAATAATAATAATAATAATAATAATATTAATAATAAAAGGATATTAGAAAAGAAAATAGAAAAGAGGGAATTAGAGGAGAGAAGCCATTTAGTACATGTTTTTGGAAAAACGAGAAAGAGGAGAGCTAGGGCAGAAGGGAAGAGAAAAGGCATCGTTGAGGCCGAGGTTTTTGTCCAAGAACTCTAAGGTAAGGGTGAGGTTCTTTAATCTCTTAAGGGTTGTATAATGTTTGTATGAGGGTAGATAAACCTTTAGGATCATCCCTACGTGTTGTTTGTATTGATTTGGGATTGGGGATTTTGCATGTCAGAGGTTTTGATAAGAGGAAAATTGCATAAATTGATCAGTTAAATTGTGGCCTATGCATTCCTAATTGTATGTATGATAATCTGTGATTATATGTGCGTTTTGGGGCTGATTGAGAGTAAAATTGGAGAAGGGTTGGGGTGGAATGATGCTGAAATTGCAACTGCAGAACTTGCAGAATCGCGTAGTTCGCAATGCGAACAAAAGTTCGCTGGGCGAATGTTCGCCCCAGATTCGCTAAGAGAATAAGGCAGCAAACGAAGGGAAGGAAGAGGAATTCTGGAATGTGTGGTGGGGAAGTTCGCCCCAGGTTCGCTAGGTGAACTCCTGGCGAACTCCAGTTCGCTGGGCGAATGTGTAGCGAACGGAGAGGAGAAAGAGTGAGTCTCTGGTTTTTGTATGGGAGTAGCTGTTCGCTGGCAAGTTTTCTAGGCGAACTTCTAGCGAACGAGAGTTCGCTGAGCAAACTCGCAGCGAGCATGACAGTGCTGTTTGCTGCTGTTACGGACAGAATTTTGTCAAACTTCAAAAATTCATAACTTTTAATTCGTATGTCCGTTTTAGCCGCCGTTCGAATCATTGAGAAGCTGGTTTCACATACTTTTTGTTAAAATTAATTTCCATACCAGCATTCCAATCATATGACATGTTAATTGGGTTTTTGTGTATGTGTTAGGTGTTGTGCGTTAAAATGATGAATTTGGTTGTGTGCATGCATGTTGTGGTTGTGGATTGTGTTGTTGTATTTATTGGCAGGTATATGTTGCATGTTGGATAATTGTAGTATGACATATTAACGCATTGATATTCATATGCATTTATTTGTCTTTGTATGTTGTCGTTGTATGCATGCCATGTTGCATAAGTTGTGCGATAAGTCGTGTGCCCATGTGGGGGTGTGAGCGTCTTATCAGGAATCTTTAAAATAGAATCGTGTTGTTGTTGTTGTTGTTGTTGAGCTGATCGTGTGACCATGTGGGGTGTGAGCGAGTGATATATAAATTCTGACGGGAATTATGATCATGAAAAAGGGATCGAATTGGTACCACATGCATTGAGTCGAGTCGTGGGTCTCATTGCATTGCATTATGTTGTGTTGTATGGTGAATTGTACGGTTGTCTGCTTATGTGAAAGAGTGGGATGTCGTTGATGTGGTAATGATAAGTTGAATCATGTAATTGTTTAAATGCTTTTATATTTATATTATGCATTTCTTTTGTTGATTTAAGGATCTCACCCATTCTGTTTGAATGTTACCTCTATGTGGGTAACATGCAGATAAGCAGGATTAGTACGGAGTTGAAGTTAGTGAATATGAAGTATTCTCTTTTATTTCATTGTGTCGGCGTCTGCTCTGATGTGTAACACCGGGGATTCGAAACGCTTGTCGTTATTTGTTTTATTATTTGTTACCACATTATTTGCTTGATGATTATTATGTGGTACTACACATGTTATGTTTTAGTTGAATTCCGCTGCTATTATTAATTATCTCGGGGCTTTAGGGTGTTATATAAGTTACAAGACCTGTAATTAAGGGATTTTCACCATAGAATTGGTTTTGCTTCAAGTTCATAACATGAGAATGACCTAAAGTTCATGTTTGGAAGGTCAACTTTGCCTCTTCGAATCTCCTAGCTCATGCATGGGAAAAATGAGTTCTTGGACTCTTTGGAAAGCATGGAACATGCTCTACAACTGTAATGTTTTGAGTTTTCCTTGAATCATAATGGATCATAGTGAAAAATGGCTTAAAGTTGGTTACTTTTACAAGGCAGATTTGCATCAAAGTTTTTCGAAGTGTTGAACTTCACATTTGAATGAAACATCAACTTCATGGCTTCATAACTTGAAATCTATGCACTTTTTGGGAATTCATCCTCAAGGACAAAGTTGTAGTATGGAATGAGCTCTTCAAATTGGTCTTTGGAGCAAAGAAAATGGATGCTTGGATTGGAAGTTATGGCTTTGGCAAGTTGGACAAAAATCATTGTGCTTCCATAACTTGGAAAAAAATTCAATTTCTCTTTTGTTGCCCTTTTTGCAAGTAACCTCAATTCTCTTGATTTTTCTTGATCAATCTTAATCATAAAACATGTTTCCAATGGAAATTGACTTGAGAAACTCAGATTTGATTAAAAAACCCTAAAGTCAAAGGTTTGACTTTGGAATGAATGTCTTGTGTATCAGATAAGTTTTCACTTCTTGATCTTCAATGACTTCCATATCTTGATCTATTTGGACACCAAGGATGGACCCCAAGGGTGTATTTGAATGTCTTGAATCATGTCTCAAGTCTTGAAATCATGTCTTGATCAAAGGTCAAAGGGGCAGTTGACTTTGGTTGAAAAACCCTAATTTGTGACCAGATGAATTTGAATCTTGAAGAACTTGTAATGAAGCCATATTGCACTTGATATTTGATGAAGGGAGATATATTGAGTGTGTGGTAACTTGATTAATTGATGATCAATCCAAAAATTTGACTAATCAATCCCTTGAGCATTTTAAGGCAAATCCTAATTCACAAATGAACAAAACAAAGCCATATCTTGATAACTAGTTAGCTATGCATGAATGATTGACCTAGAATGCAAATGATGATTGAACCTAGGGGTAAAATTTAGGGTATGACATGTTCGTCTTCTTTGGGGGTTTATTTGGAGCTGGTGCAGAGGTCGAAGCATACTTTCGGCCCTAGAGGAGGAATATAAAAAACGCCCAACTTGTTTGGTTTTCAAACAAAAGAAATTCTAAGAACAGAGTTTACCTTCTTCTGTAGAGTCCCGCCGATGTCAAAAATTTGGATTGTTTCAACGGAAGCATCCTTTACTGGCTTTGCAGCTAGGAATTTGCCTTCCAAAACGGCGAAGGCATCAATCAAATTTTGGAGAAAAATGGAGCTGGGGAAGTACTGGAGCTGGTAATGAGACCACCATGTGTCGAACTCTTTGGTGGCGAAGAAGGAATTATGAAACTTGAACACAAGATGTTCAAGGTGTTGGGTCGTCTTGTGAAATTTGAGATAGGCTATGTGGCCATCTGCGTTTAGTTGTCGACCAACCCACACGATGTCCGTTGAGTGGGACACTAAAGACTCTGGCAGCATTTGGCTTAAGCCAAATTGGATTGGTAGTTCATAAAACCATACCCCTTTGACCCAACCTAAATCCCGAAAGACAGCATTGTGGGAGTCAGAAATGCCCTCCACATAGCGGTCGACTGCGCCGCAGCCTTTGGGGAAACACCAGGAAAAGGATCTCGAAACCAAGTCGGACCAAAGCATCGATCCACGAAGGGAGCCATATCTGAAAAAAAAAAGTAGTAGTGTTAATGAACATGTTAATATATTTCATAAAGATGAATTTATTGGGAGTTTCTTGATGAGTGGTTAAGGCAAGCCTCATGCATTCGATAGGTCGATCCTAGGTCAAATACATGATGCGCTTTGTCACAGGAGCACCCAGTCGATGTTCAAAAGTGGCATTAAGCCAATGCTGCAGCAGCCAAATGGGGCCAGACAAATTCAACGCCCTAGGGGTGGCATGAAGGAGCTTTATCTTCAGAGAAGCAATACCCAAAGAATGGTAAAGTGATGCCAACAGAAGTTTCCCTAGGGAAACCTGTTGACCCTCGTGTATTTAGATCGCCAAACTGATATAACTCTTAGCTATTTGCAAAGAGTCGGGGCAGAACACGTAGTAGGAAAGCCAAAGGGTTAAGAAGGCAATGTGTTCCTAGTCGGAAGCCTCCCCTGAATCCTTGACTTGGTGGTCTTCGATGTAGTACTTGAGGCCTGCACGGATGAAAGATAACGTACTCTCAGTGGAAAGAGTGGGGTCGAAAGTTTTGCCCATAGGAGAAAGGCCAGTAATGGCCGACACATCGAAAAGAGTGGGCATCATCATGCATCATGGGAGGTGAAAGGTGTTAGTTGAACCTTCCCAGAAGTAAATCGAAGCAATGAGCATGCAGGGATTAATTTTGTGGGTTTGTCTCCATATCTGAATGGTGTCGAAAATGCCAGTTGTTCTCCATTGCTCTTGTCGTTTGTTTTGGACCCTGTCGAGCCAAGCCAAATACTCTTTGTTGCTTGGAGTAGGCATCGACCGGAAAACTCTAGCATTTGGATCCATAACTTCAAGTCGATGGAACCATCCTTCTCAAAGGAAGGTGGAAAAGCGAGAGTAAAACAAGGAAAATATTATGTACCTTTTTGGGATGTGTTTTTGCATCTGGATATGGCCCATGGAAGGCCAATAGTTTGTCAGCCACCACGAAGGGAATCAATATCTGTTGCTGCCAGCTCTCCACCACAGACTTATCAGTTGACGGTGGTTGAGGGACAGTTGGTAAACCCTTCTCATCAGCAAGGGTAAAAGCTAGAGGGTTGTTACCAGTAGTTTGAGCAACGGAGGCCTTAGCAACGCGAAGAAGTGAGAAAGGAAGCAAAGGAGATGAAGAGTCTCTGAGGGTACAGTAAAGTGAGAGCAAAAGAAATAGTGAAGTTGCGGAAAAACGCGAAGAAGAAGAAGAGAGCTGAAGATGGTGGAAGACGTATTTATAGGCACTGGAGATCAAACACTCATGATGGATAAGTGGAATTCGATGGCAGCTTCGTGACTGTTCCATTCCACTGTAGTGGGGAATTTAGTGGGAGTAGCTGAAAACCCACGACCTAGAGAGTAGCCAGAATCATGACAAATGATGGAGTGTCTCTTGGAAATCGCTGCGCAGAAAGTTGTCATCATTACGCGTGACATCAACAAAAGTGAACATAAAGTCAAAATTTGGCAAGAGTTAAAACGTCAGCTCTAAGTCGAAGAAAATCTCAGTCGAAGCTGGCCTTTTAGGGGGGAAATTTGTTAGCTGGAAAATTTTGACCAAGGAAAGAGAAACAAGTTCGACGGGACATCCTGCAAACCAAGGTCGAAGAAGTCTCGACGGACCACCCATCAAAAGAACATTGAAGCAGGCTCGACAGATGACCATCCCAGTCGAAGTCGAAGGCAAGCCAGAGCTTCTAGGTATGAAGCAAGTTTGCAACTGACGAGAACGTGGAGAGTTACACAGGTAGTGGGCATGCATGGGTGGACACGTGGCAGGCCGGGGATGAGTCACAACAAAGTAACCATTATGTTTTAGGCCTATTTAAGTAGATTTCAATTTCAGTTTTAGCAGTCAAATTTTGTAATATTGAGAAGAATACACTCAAAGTATCAGCGTTTGAGAGAAATTAGTCAATTCCGCGCAAATGTATGCATGCATCCAATTTATACTTTAAGCAATTTATTTCACAAGTCTCGTTATCCGTTCATTTCCCTTTACAATTTTGTCTTATTTTTCTATTGAATTATCTCAGAAATTTCTTTGTCTACCATTCCAAACCAAAACACTCAAACACTCGTTGTATAACTAACACATAGTCTAGGATTCTTGTAGCCGATCTTGGACGTAAACTTTAATAAGAGGCTAGAGGTTGTTCGCCAAAGATCCAGGCGAACACTACCTTACCACTTACCTCTTCTTTCTTCAGAATGCATGCAAGATGCATTAGAGTCTTTGCTAACTTACATTCTGACAAGTTAAACTTCTTCAGAAGTTCTCTTGTATACTTTCTTTCGTGAATGTACGTTCCTTCTGATTTTTGATCAATTTGAATCCCCTAGAAAGAACTTAAGTTCTCCCATCAGACTCGATTCAAATTCTGCCTGCATTAACTTAACAAAATCCTTGCACAACAAAGCATTAGCAGAACCAAATATAATATCATCAACATAAATTTGCACAACCAAAATATCATTCTTACATCTCTGGGAGCTTGTTTCAGACCATATAATGAATTTTTAAGTTTGAAAACAAAAATATGGGTTTTCAGAACTCTCAAAGTCAGGGGGTTGGTGCATATACACTTCTTCAGAAATGTACCCCCTTCAAGAATACACTCTTAACATCCATCTGATACAATATGATGTTATGATTGACTGCAAATGAAACTAAAAGATGAATAGATTCTAACTTGGAAACTGGTGCAAAGGTTTCTGTATAGTCTATCCCCTTTTGCTGACTATAACCTTATACTACCAGTCAAGCCTTGTTTTTGACGACTTCACCTTTCTCATTGATCTTATTTCTGAACACCCGTCTGGTTCCAATGACATGGACACTTTTGGTTTCTGAACAAGATCCCAAATGCCGTTTCTGGTAAATTGTTTCAGTTCCTCTTGCATATCCAGAATCCATTAATTATCTAGAAGAGATTCATCAATAGATGTTGGCTCTATCAAAGATACCAAACCCAGAAGAGTTTCTTCAAAAGGTTTGAATGAAGATCGAGTTCTATCTGGTGCGTCTTTATCTACCAGAACCAATTCATCAAAATGATAAGCTCTTGGTCTGCTCTTCTTCTGATAAGATGGACCAACAACAACTTCTAGTTGAGTCGTTTCTAACTCTTTTGCTTCAGCATCCTTATCTTTGCCTTCTGAGTCTCTGTTTTCAGAATCTTTGTCCTTGGATTCTGAGAAGGTGATCTTCAAATTTGCAAGTTTCTCAACTAGTTTTGACTTTTCAGGGTCAAGCTTATCATTGAATCTAACATGAATTTATTCCTCAACAATTCGTGTTTCAGTGTTATAGATTCTGTAGCCTTTTGAGCGTTCAGAATGTCCTAACAATAAAAAATTTTGTGCCTTAGAATCAAACTTGCCAAGATTCTCTTTAGTTTTCAACATAAAATAAACACAGCCAAATGGATGGAAATAAGAAATGTTGGGCTTTCTGTTCTTCCACATATCATAGGGAGTCTTACCCAGAATAGGTCTAATAGAAATCCTATTCTGAATATAACAAACTGTGTTAATTGCCTCTGCACAGAAATGCTTAGCCATGTCAGTTTCTTGGATCATGGTACGAGTCATCTCTTGGAAAGTCATATTCTTCCTTTCTACAACCCCATTCTGCTGTGGATTTCTAGGACAAGAGAAATCATGGGAAATTCCATAAGAATAAAAAAGGTTCTCAAAGTGCTTATTCTCAAATTCGCCACCATGATCACTTCTAACTTTGACTATTTTGCAATCCTTCTCTGTTTGCACTTGTGAGCAGAAGGTAGAGAACATAAAATGTGACTCATTATTGTGTTTCAATAACTTTACCCATGTCCAATGACTATAGTCATCAACAATGATCAATCCATACTTCTTACCACTGATAGAGGCAATTTTCATCGGCCCAAACAAATCAATGTGCAGAAGCTCTAACAGTTTGGAGGTGGAAATAACATTTTTGCATAGGATAATCAAGTAGAACTTGTGCATGATACTTGGGTTTTAGAACAGAGTCCTCTATTTGTGAAGGTTTCTGTGTAAACTCAAAACAGTCAAGCTCAGTGCCAGCAGGCACGAAATGCTCATAGAGAGGTTTTGGTTTTACATTCTGACTTTTGTCAGGTTTTGAAGTTTCTGTACAACCTAAACCTTTCTTGCCAATTCTGCTAACTCCATAGATCATAGAAGCCATTTTGCTTCTATCTATGCTTTTAGCCAAAAAAATACTGGATAATCTGTCATATCTGACGATGCAATTAGTACCAGAAGCTTTTGAGATTGTTTCTTCCTCTAGTTTTTAAATTTTTTCTCTTTAAAGAAGAGTTGTTACTTTCTAAAGAAAAAGTCTTTTCATTTAGACAAGAAATATCCTTTTCAAGCTCACTAGGAGTTTCAGAAGCAACTACTTGGACTCGTTTAAGGTCCTCGTATTTTCTCTGAAGACTTTGGTACTTTTCCAGCATTTCAGAGAGACACGACTCTAAATCAGAACTAGATAGTTTAGAAAATATATCTTTAGAATCGGAGTCTGATTCTGATTTTGATTCTGACAACACCTTGTCTTCTGGTTCTTCAGAACCTTCAGGATCAGACGTAGTTTCCATCAATGCAACGTTGGCCTGTTCCACTTCAGAATCTTCTTCTTTTGAATTTGAGTCATACCATGTAACCATGAGCCCCTTCTTGCCTTTAGAAACATCTTCTTAGGCCTCTTATCCTTCTTGAGCTTAGGACACTCGTTCTTATAGTGACCTGGCTCCTTGCACTAATAATATATAACCTCTTTTCCATAACCTTGCTTCTTCTGTCCAAATGAAGAATCAGAATGACCAACACTCTTCCTAGCTCCTTTGAAATTCCCTTGACCATTCTGCCTATGCCTCCAGAGTCTATTGAACCTCTTGGAAATCAACGATAACTCATCATCTTCTTCTGAGTCTTCATCAGAATCTTCTGATTCTTCCTCAACTTAATAAGCCATTGCCTTCTCAGGCTTGGACTTCAAGGCAACAAAATTACCTCGCTTATGAGGTTCATCTTCCTCAAGCTCTATCTCATGACTTATTAAAGAACTAACAAGTTCTTCAAGACTAATACTGTTCAAATCCTTAGATAGCTTCAAGGCAGTTACCATAGGTCTCCATTTCTTGGGGAGACTTCTGATGATTTACTTGACATGGTCAATGGTAGAATAACCTTTGTACAGAACCTTGAGTCCAGCGACAAGCACTTGAAATCTTGAGAACATAGTCTCAAAGGTTTCATGTCTTCCATTCTGAATGCCTTATATTTCTGGATTAAGGCTAAAGTCATTGTCTCTTTTACTTGAGCATTCCCTTCACAAGTCATCCTCAAAGAATAAAAAATGGACTTAGCAGTATCTTTGTTTAGTATCTTCTCATACTCAATATAAGAGATAACATTAAGCAATATCGTTCTAGCCTTATGGTGATTCTTATAGTCCTTCTTTTGTTGATTTGTCATAACACTTCTTGCTACTTGGTTACCTGCAACATCAACTCGGTGAGTGTAGTCATCAACTACAAGATCCCAAAGATTTACCTCATAACCAAGAAAGAAACTTTCGATTATGTCTTTCCAATAATCAAACTTTTCACCATCAAAGACTGGTGGTTTAGCGTTGTAGTGATCTTTCTCATTGTTAGTAGCAACATTGTTTCTCACACAATCAGAGTCGGAGCTCTGATGCCAATTGAAGGTGTGAAAAACACAAGAAAGGGGGGGGGGGGGTTGAATTGGGTTTTAAAAATAAAAGCTTTTTACCAACTCAAAAATTCAACAAACAAAAGATTGAATAATGAGAAATGCATAAGGATTTTTATCCTGGTTCTCTTAAAACTCAAATCTATTCCAGTCCACCTGGTAGGTGATTTCGCCTTATACAAAAGGACTTAACCCACTATAATCAACTGATTACAAATTCACTAGCAACAACTGGTGACTAACAAACCACAATGACAAATTGTCAAAGTCTTCTCAAGGATTCTTACCTAACTGGTTCCTTAAGGAAATAAAAACAACAAGTTTAAATAAATATTGTGTGTTACAAGTTGCTTATACAGAAGCATATTTTACACAAATGAAATATAAACACTTAAAAAAATATGCACAAAGTTGTAAGCTTTTAACGTAGAAACAGTCTTGTAACAATTGATTTTTTCTTCAAGTCTCTGAGTCCTCTTTATATAGCATGAAAAAGGAACCATTGGAGGGCAAATCAGGAATACAAGAAATGCAGTTGTCCACTAACGGATTAGTGATAGGTGTGAATAATAGTACAGTCCTTCGCCCATAAAATCAGGTAGTGGAAGGAATATTTTTGTTTTGTACCATGTACTATTTGATCACGTATCCTTTAATCTTATCTTCAAATTCATTGGCTTCTGATGAAAATATGATGAAGCATGAAAAGAAGAAATACAAAGCTAAAATCACAATCTTCAGAATCATCAATCAGAACCTTGACAGCATCAACGTCTGACTTGAGATCTTTAGAAACTTCAGAATCTTCAGCTAAGAACAGAAACTTCAGAAGATTTCCATTCTTTAGAAGCTTGATAGTCAGAGTCACATCCAAAAGCAGAAACAGAGAGAACATTGCAGCAACAACATAGTGTCTCTCTAGAAGCTTCTTAGAAGTGAATCAGCACAGAAGCGAATTTTGAAACACAAAGTTCTGAAACTGATGACGTTGCACATCATGTTTTCAGAATTAGAATTAGTTGTTAAAGCTACACAATAACAAACTGTTAGGGTAACAAAATTGTTCTCACACAAATACTACACTGTTATCTGATGCGTCCGCAAGTGCACTGAAATATCGAAGTAATATAAAAGATTGTCGAACCCACAGAGACCAATGTCAACCTACCGTTCTCTATTGCTGCGATGTAAAGCTAAGGCTAATGATATTAGATAAAAGGGAAACTAAGACTAAAACTAAAAATGAACTTAGAAAATATGATAAAGAGAGGCCGAAATATGGATTCCGCGTTCCTAAAGGACTTTGTAGAATTCGGGTACTAATTACAACTATAACTTAGTTCCGTAGAATATACCAACTTAAAGACTTCGCCTCACGCTCTCGCGGTATTAACTAAAGTCATGTTCCCTAATCCTAAGATTTTGCTCTCGCTCGCCCGGTAACTAGGAAATATATTTTGAAAGCTAATAATATCCTAAACGTATCTAAAGCGCTCTCGCTGTATTTAGATATGTTGCCTAATTTCCACTATCCGGTTCGACCCCCACGCTCTCGCAGTGCCGGCTCTAACCTTAATTAATTTCTCACTCTCGTGACAAAATCGTGTTAAATACCCTCTCACTCTCGTGACAAAGTTATTTAAATTAGACTTGGAAATTAAAACCAAAACAAGATTTTAATCATAAGTTCGCACCTATTATTTTCTACCGAGTCCCGTCGGTAACGACGGTCCTTATACGCCGGACTCTAAACTATTTAGCCAAACATGGAATTAAATGAAAACAACATAAACATGGTAAATATAATCAATGACAGCATGCTTAAACAATTATGAAATGCAATAACAATAATAATAATAATAATAAAGTGATAAAATAAAGAACATGTAAATACGATAAAATAAATGGAGACTTGAATTAAACGAAACTGGAAATAACTTCAATAAAATGATGGCAAGATTGTTGATCTAAACAGTTACACAGATTACAGGCCTAAAAACTAATGAGGGAGTAATTCCTCGATGTGAGAAAAATACTCCTTTTACAATTGTAATTTTCTGCCTAAAACTACGAACAACGCTTTCGCGCCCAAAACTTGGATGCCCTAAAACTAAGAAAACAAGGTCTATTTATAGGAGGAAATTCGTTCACCAACTTCCATGGGACATGTGTGAGTAGTGGAGAAAGTGGGAGAAAACTTCCAAGTAGTGTCGTAGTGGGTGGTTACAAGACCATGCGTGGAGAGAAATAAGGAACGTCATTGGAATATTCTGAGAAAACCAAGCCATGCCGGTCGCCATAGCCATGTGACGGGGGTCACAACTTGAAGTACCATGACGGTCACCATGGAGATGTGACGAGGGTCACAAATTGAAGTACCATGACGGTCGCCATGGTGATGTGACGGTCGCCACGCGCCCAAAATGCAGAATTTGGTTTTTGTTGTCAAATGCCTTATTTCCTTCTCTTTTCTTTTCTTTTCTCTTATTTTGTGAATTAATCTGATTAAATCCAAGGTACCTGAAAACATAATAAATGAGACATAAATCAAAGCAATAGTCAAATAAAATAAAGGAAATCATAACTAAAATTCATGTAAGTCATGCCAAATAAACGATATAATTTCGCGTTATCATTATCATCAAAACTCAAAGGTATAGATGCAAACAGGGACGGATCCACGTGAAGAGGAATGGGGTCACTTGCCCCCACTTAAATATTAGTAAGCGTAGTATATTGCTTTATAGATTTAAAAAGTATAGGAATTTAAAGTAAGTTAATAGCATTTCCTTTAATGCAATGTCAGCTAAAAATAATTGTGATATGTAAATTCAAGAAGCAAATAATATCATCTTAATTATGGTGAAAACTATTTTATTAGTTTTAGGTCTCTAGATCAAAGTAAATTATTGAACCTATCAACCAATATGACTTTAAAATAAAAAATATTGGATATGTTATTTCTTAAAATATTTTTCAAAAACATGGATGTAAAAGTTATAAATAACAGTTGCAATTATGTTGCGGTCACGTAAAAAATTTTGCGATTTTGGTTGGTACAGTTATTACGATATTGATTGTAGTTGTCGCAGTGTGAAATAGCCACAATTTATTTTTTATCATAAAATGTTGAATAGCAACATCAATATCAGTTGTTTTATCGTAGTCGTTTTCGCGGTAACTAACCGTTTATGAAACCTTATACAAAAGATAATCTTATATATAAACAGTTCTCTTAGAAATTGAAAATTTTATAAGAATATTTTCTATGTGTAATGCCCCCAGTCCTAAAAATTTCTGGATCCGTCCCTGGATGCAAAACCAAATCTTGTTCTAACATAATCAAGGCAATGTGAATAATAAAAAATTGGAAAAGTGTTTTTACATTAGTATTATGATGTCATATGTTTCATTCTACAAGCAGATAGGTATTACTATATTAACATAGGTAGGATAGTAAGACTAGGGTAATAAATAATTTTCTCTATAGAAGGTAGGAGTAAAAAATGCTTTAATAAAGTTTTTGACATGTGCCTAGCGTGATGTTTGTGTGTCTGTAACAACAATTGAATTTTAGTTGCTAAAGTGATGAATTTGGAGATAACATTGGCATAATGATTGCAAGAAACTTTCAAGATGTATGAGGTAAAAACCATTGTAGAAATTAAACTTAAAGATATGTATCTCATATTGGTTTTATGTCCAAAGATTTATTTAAAATGGAATTAATACAAAATGTTATGTTATATTAGATATTTACAACATATAATTTTTTCTTATATATGGAGGTTAATATTGAGTTTTGTACTGTAGTAATATAATGGTCATGTATATAGTTGTTGTAAGAAGATGTAAAATGTTGTTGATTAAAATAAAGATATTGCATATGTTTGATGTAAACATACAGTCTTTTGGAGCAATGTTGTGAGTTAGTACCCTCGTAAATTGTCCAAGAGAAATGCTAAAGTTATAGCATTAAAAAAATAGAAAAAAGGAAAAACATTGAAGATTAACAACCAAAAGAATATGTTGCAGCTTGGTAAGAAACGTTCACATGATATAAGTCTCCAATGGCAACATGTATAACTGTGTGGTGAATGTGGAATCTGTAAGAAGGAAAAATTTGCAAACAATAATCAGTTCAAAATGCCTATTTGAATAACGATGAAGAAAATTGATTAAAATAATAGGATAGAACTTGATTGCTAATGTAGTAATGAATTAAATTATGAAAATTATATTATAACTTATCACAGTAAATGAAAATTACTATTGTGATGTACCTGTTAAAGATTGTGGAAGACTTATTTATAAACAACATTTGTTGATGCATCTTTTACTTGATTGTGTTCGTCATGTATCAAAATCTTGATCCCTATCTTTGAAGTCACTCTTGAAATTGCAACTTATATTTGATCGTAACTAAAAACATCTTGTGGAAAATATAAACCAACCCAATCAAGAGATTGACATTGAGATTTGTTGATGGTCATTGCATATGACACAATAATTGGGATTTGTCTTTGATTTAATTTAAAGGGCCATGGATATTGTGAAGGAGACATATCCATATGTGGTATGTAAATGATGTTTCCATAACCTTTACCACCCATTATCCTTGCTTCAAGTACATGGCTCACCATATTAGTCACAATTAAACGTGTTCCGTTACACAAACCCTCTGATTAATCAAGGTTCCTCATTAGCATTATAGGTGTACCAATATTCAATTTAATGTGATGTCATGGTAATCCTAAAGTTCTTAGAGAGCTGAGAAGTTGTGTACTTAGTAGTTCTATAACGTCCATGTCATGTATTTCGGATCTATCGATTGAGTTGGAGCTGTAGTAGTCTCTTGACTCACCTTAAAGAAAAAAATTGCCAATGCATTATGAAATGAGATAAGTGACATGAACTCATAAGAGTAATGTGATACATATGAATAAATTACCAGGAATTCTTGCAAGAACACGTTCATTGATCTTATCAACTATATCAATGGTTGCATCCATAATAGCTTGACTTTTGAGGTAGTCATTTGAATGGTAATTATCCAAAAAAAACTCATATACTATCAACAATAGCCTCTATTGGGTCATCAAAGCTTGATATTAAAATATCAGAAGGAATATCAATCTCTGTATATCCATCATTCGGTTTAAATAATTTTCCTTCCCCAATATTGAGTAACCATTTTGAAAATTGTTATATTTCAAGACATTCATTTGGGTCCGAACCACTTCATAGCTGCATGTTTTTTTAAGTGTAAGTACTTCAAAATAATTCCAAATGTAAAAAGCATTTAATGAACTGCGTACAATATTTGAATGTGTTCCTCTAGGTACAACATGAAGAATTTTCTTAAAATCACCACCAAATACAATAACTTTACCACCGAAAATGGAATCAGAATTTGGATGGTTACTCATAATGTCTCTTAGTGATCTATCAAGATCCTCAAAACAATGTCTGTGAGCCATGGGTGTTTCATCCCAAATTATCAATTGTGTCTGTCTTAGCATTTCTGGAAGGTCATCCTTAGGTTCAATGTTGCAAAAAGAGTTGTCTAAAGTAGGAACATGTATTTTGAATTTTGAATGAGCAGTTTTCCCATCAGGGAGAAATAGTGAAGCAATCCCGCTTGATGCAACAACACCACAATTTATGCTTTGATCTCAAATAACTTACAAGAGTTCGCCACATAAAAGTTTTTTTGGTTCCTCCATGGCCATGCAAAATAAATATGCCACCCTTTAAGTTGGTAACAACCTTGATGATTTTACCAAATATGATGTTTTTTTATCTACAGTAAAATCATTACGATTTGTTAGCCACATGTCAAGAATATGTTTAATTAAATTAGCGTACACTGTTGTAAGAGTAATAGCAAAAAATAATTATTTATAAATTCCAACAACATGTCCAGTTAAAAAAAGTAAGTCAAAAGCATTGAAACAGTTACGTACAATAAGTTTAATGTTACGTAGTAGTGCAAATAAAGCAATACCAGTGTCAAACTATTCAGATATTGTAGTTATTAATATATAAAGTAACAATCCGCGAGTGATGCAAACAAAGTTGCGAATTCTGATTTAAATGCAGTAACATCATAATTCCGTTCGTCGTAAATCAAACGATTACAAAGTTGTTCCAAAACATAACCATTTGGATATGGAATAGGACGAAAATCCTTCAAAGTACACCGATTAGCTTGCAAAATATTTTTCAATATCAACTAATGTCAAGTTTTGTAGTTCTTCATCATTCAAACTATTTCCTACAGTATGAAATTCAACCATCAATTCAACAAATTTTATTTTGAAGACTCTTGAGATAATATCTGGACGATCATGAGGTTTTAAATTGTCCTTTCCTAACTCTCTTGTGATTTTAGGCTAATTAGGATTACATGTGAAAGTAAAAAAAATCAGGGAACCGAACTAAACTTGAAATAGCCATACCATCAAAATAGAGTTGATCCATATATCTTTTGCTCCCAACAAATGTTGAAGGCAAAACAACTCTTTTTCATTCTTTGCATTTATATTTTGACTTGAGTTTCTTTCATTTTCTTTAAGTTTCTGGTATTTACCAACTCTCAACTTGGATTGATTTTTTTGAGCCAGTTTAGCCGCTCTGCTTCCATCATAGTGTAGCCATCAACCAAAAATTGATGAAACTGTCTCTGTGAAGTGAATTTTTTTTTGCTTCACACTTTCTTTTTTGTAATCGAAATGATAGCCACTCCAAGATTGTTTGACAGTTTCTTTTAGTGACAACAACTTCACCTTGGTAAGCATGTAGAATATTAGCTTTGTAGCCATCCTCCTCTAATGGGAATAACAATGGATATTGAAAATCAAGGTAGCTTGGATGAAACTCATTAATTATTTGCAAATCACCACCACGCTCTTGAATGATGATATCTGGCATGGTACCAGAGTCAATATCACCAACAATATGGGTAGCAACTTCTGAAATTATTGACTTGTTATAAACTCTACCGTCCGTTTGACGGTCACACATGAGTCTCAATTTTAAATTTTTGACGTTTTGATGTTTTAGCATATCTCGTGCCATCCTAAAAGCTTTAGCATGAACATTATTTAGATGCAACATTAACCTTAGATTTTTTACAGTTGTCTTGTCAATATGTTTGTTATCCTTGTAAAATAAACAACAATAAGAAGTATTCAACTAAATATGCAATAATATAGTTCATGTTGGATAATGGTTGTAGTTATAGTAACAACCTGAAACATTCCATCCAGTTATCAATTTCATTTTTTGTGTCGAATATATACAACTGTGCATATTTTGGTAGTTGTCCTATCTCTGATAACATCGTCCATATTCTATGGGAGGCTTGTCCATGAAGTCTTAGGGTTAGGGGACTACCTCCATTGGTAAACTTGGTATCAAATTTTATACCAGGTGAAGTGAAAAAGAAAATTGCATTATAAGTCCTTGTGTTTGCTTGATGATTCTTTCCATTAATTGTTGCACGACCAAATAAGAGCTTTTGAAGTATGAGTGAGGGGTCATCAATCATTGGTAGTTTAACCTTTCCTCCATGACAACAATGTTGAAATTTTGGGCACGTTTTATTCCTTGATTTACTCATTCGTTCACCATACCACATGCAAGAAAAACAATATTGACACTCCCAAACCGGATCACCAATATCAAAGAATTTTGTTGCAACATTACATGTTAAAGATATCAAGGAAACGCATAATAGTGCAATGTTAAAAAAGTATTGACTTTAATATATTGATGACACAAATGGAAATATTTAGTTTTTATATATGAATAACCTTGGAGGTGGTCTTCTACGATATAATAATCAATAATATCTACGTCAGTGTCATAGTAACCACTTGATATATCATCTGAACTAGAATCTAAGTCATGGTCTTGCATTGTGAAATCTGTGGAATGGTTAGTAGTTTGTTGTGGAATGGTATTATTGAGTAAGGAGTTGGTAGTATCAACTTGTTCATCCGAAGTTGTCAAAGGAGGTGTATTATGGTATATAGGTAAATCAGAAGTTGTTACTTGAAACTGCATAAATAGGTTTGTTGTGAATTTGGATACCTTTAAACAAAGTATTAACGGTTTCTTTATAGGCAAGAAACACGCAAGGGTTAGGGTTAACAAGGAAAAAACAAAGGAAAAACAACAAGGATTGGTTATAACTGATATTCTTTACTTTCTCTATAAAACAAATTACAAGTACTCAAGAATAACAAATAACCCTCTCACCCTAATTAGGTTTTATCACACCACACCTAAGATGAGAGACTAGTATGCTATTTATAATGAAACCTAACATACTAAACTAATGGGCTTTTTAACAATTACCCATTACAAGCTAACTTAGGGTACAAGCTAACTTAAACAATTAGATCCTTAACACAAGGCCCAATCCGACAACTACACACTATAACACACTTCGACTACAGCATGTGCGTCTTCAACAATAACATGTGAGCAGACTTCGACGACATGCTAACTAGAGTTCGATCCAATATCTCACAAATCTCCACATTGGATCTAACTCTAACAACAAGAAACATACTAGTTTTCTTCATGCAGCTTTATCAACTGCATACAGTGGAAAAACTTGCAACTGGGAAAAGTCTTGGTGATCATATCACCAACATTATGATCTGTCAAAACCTTCAGCACTTGGACTTCTCCATACTCGATTACCCCTCTGACGAAATTCAGCCTCACATCAATGTGCTTGGTTCGCTCATGATAGGCCGAATTCTTCGACAGGTGTATTGTACTTTGACTATCACATTTAACAGTGATACTTCGACCTTTAAGTTTTATCTCTTTTGCAAAACCTTCAAGATACAATGCTTCCTTCACAGCTTCAGTTAGGGTAATATATTCTGCTTCAGTGGTTGATAAGGTAACAACCTTCTGAAGTGTTGCTTTCCAACTGATTATCGTCCCAAACATAGTAAACACATATCCAGAAATAGATTTTCTAGAATCCATACAACCTTAATAATCAGAGTCGACATATCCTTCAATTGCTGCTTTACTATATTCACTCAAGGCTCCATCATAAATTAGGACTCTATTCAGAGACCCATTTATGTACCTTTGAATCCACTTCAATGCTTACCAGTGAGCCTTTCTAGGATTCGCCATGTACCTGCTTACAAGACTTACTGCATATGCTATGTGAGTTCTAGTACAAACCATAACATACATGGAAGAACCCACTATATTAGCATATGGAATGCTATTCATATAAGCTCTTTCGACATCAGTATTGGGACACTGATCTATACTCATCTTGAATTGATGGTTTGTCGGGGTCACAACAGGCTTTGAATTCGACATACCATACTTTTTGAGAATCTTCCGTAGGTATGTGTGAGATTTGGGTCGAACTCATCTGTGTCGAAGGAGAGCTTTCATGTATTTCGACAGGAGGCAAGCATGCAGTCGAAGCTTGTTCACATGCTGATGCATGTTAGTTACATATAGTCACTACAACAGATAAGACCTTAGACAGCGCTTTTTTTGCCCTTAGACAGCGCTTTTAAGCGCTGTCTAAACCTGCGCTGCTATAGGTTTAGACAGCGCTTTGGGTAATACCAAAAGTGCTGTCTAAAGGGGGGTATATTTAATGGAAAGCGCTGTCTATGGTACCTTTAGACAGCGCTTTTTGACATTATAAGGTATACCTTAGACAGCGCTTTTGGGAAAAGCGCTTTCTAAGCCTTACCTTTTTTGACATTTTTTTGGTATACCTTAGACAGCGCTTTCAGCAAAAGCGCTGTCTAAGCCCTACCTTTTTTGACATTTTTTTGGTATACCTTAGACAGCGCTTTCTCCAAAAGCGCTGTCTAAGGTCAACCTTTTTGAACTTTTTTAGGTATACCTTAGACAGCGCTTTTGGTAAAAGCGCTTTCTAAGGTCCACCTTAGACAGCGCTTTTGTCAAAAGCGCTTTCTAATCCCCACCTTAGACAACGCTTTCACCAAAAGCGCTGTCTAAGGTATACGAAAAATTTTATATAAATTTTTTTAAACCACAATTTTTACCAGGTTTTTTCAACCAGAATTTGACCTGTTTTTCAACCAGCAATTTTTTTCAGAAAAATACCACAATTTGGAGATTCAAATCAATCCAATTTATCCTATTTAAATGTACCAATTTACACCAAAATTATATATCCA
Source organism: Lathyrus tuberosus (assembly GCA_022829125.1). NCBI lineage: Eukaryota > Viridiplantae > Streptophyta > Magnoliopsida > Fabales > Fabaceae > Lathyrus > Lathyrus tuberosus. The sequence goes on from JALAZF010000592.1 coordinate 1,103,263, forward strand.
AAACAATTGGCAATTCAAACCAATATATATATTTAAAATTACAAACCAAAATTATATATACACCTATTTATAATTACAAATCATTACATTTTTTCTACAAATGCACATATTACTTATACTAGTACTTTTGCATCCAACCAAAGCATTGCTTTAAATCTACATTATAGGTCCTGAAAACACAAAGATTGTAATTCAATTAAAAGAATACATAAATAAAGTTACACATATTTAAATTCTCATCAATTAAAGTAAGAGTACAATATTATACCTTGTAAAATTCCGAGCTCCATAATGTATTGACACCAATCCTCTTTAATTTCATCCAATTGAGAAATTGAGTAATGAGCACACTTGCATTCTTCAAAGTACTACATAATAATATAACATAGTTTGATTTAGTTTTAACTATTTCATTAGACATGAGATATATGTGTTAATATTAAAATAACTCATAAGTTAGAAATACATACATCGGATGGAATCTCTATTCGATCCAACAAAAGAGTGTCTCTCATAAACCTCAACAATAACTTCATTAACAAAACTCATCAAACATACTCATCAAACATACACATTCACTACAAAACTTCATTAACAAAACTTCATTAACAAAACTCATTAACAAACTCATCAAACATACTCATCAAACATACACATTCACTACAAAACTTCATTAACAAAACTTCATTAACAAAACTCATTAACAAACTCATCAAACATACTCATTCACTACAAAACTTCATTAACAAAACTTCAAACATACTCATTCACTACAAAACTTCATTAATAAAACAGTCCAACATAACTTCATTAACAAAACTCATCAAACATACTCATTCACTACAACATTGTAAAGCAACAAAACCCTACAACAACAATGTAAAGCAACAAAACCCTATTCTTCACAACAACGACGTACCTTTAACGACGGTAACAACAACAATGCAAGAACGAAATGTATCAGTTACAAAGAGCAGAAACGAACGACGGCAATACAACGACGGCAACGGACGGACGGCAATGCAACGACGGCAACAATGAACGACGGCACGGTGGAGGACGGTTGACGGTGAAGGTTTGAGTTCGCAAGGGTTTTGAGCTCAGTTCGCATGCAGGGGAGAAGAAAGAGCGGAAATATGAAAATGAATACTGACTATTCATATATTTTAATTTAATTAGACCTTAGACAGCGCTTTTCATAAAAGCGCTTTCTAAGGTGGACCTTAGACAGCGCTTTTAAAAGCGCTTTCTAAGGTTGGTCTTAGACAGCGCTTTTGATTTTATTTTTTTTAAATTTTTAAGACCTTAGAAAGCGCTTTTAAGGAAAGCGCTGTCTAATATTTTCCTTTAATTTTTTTTTTAAATTAATAAAACTTTAGAAAGCGCTTTTGACCGAAGCGCTGTCTAAGGTCTTATATTTTTTTTAAATTTATAAGACCTTAGAAAGCGCTTTTAACTAAAGCGCTGTCTAATATTTTCCATTAAATTTTTTTTTTTAATTTATAAGACCTTATAAAGCGCTTTTGACCAAAGCGCTGTCTAAGGTCTTATATTTTTTTGCGCTTTTATTTTTTTAAATGAATAGTTTCCTTGTTTTTAACTTATAGCAGCGCTTTTGTATTAAAGCGATGTCTAAGGTGCGATGTTATAACTTACTTTTGTCGTAGTGAGTAGTCGAAGTCTGTTCTTATATGTATTCTGTCGAAATGTTTATATTCTGCCGAATTGGGCCTTGTGTTAAGGATCCAATTGTTTAGGTTTCTTGGGCTGCAAATTACCTAGTTAGTCTATAAATAGACTAGCACACTCAGTTTGTTGAGTGTGGCAAATTGTGATATTCACTTGTAATCATTTGTAAACTTTAATGAGAAAGTGAATAGTGAACAGAATTATATTTGCCCAATCTTTGTTGTTCTATTTCTTCTTCTTCTTGTTTTCTTTTTCCGTTAAACCCTTGTTTTGGTTCTTGATCATCAAGAAACCGTTTTATACTTTGCATAAAGACATCATTTTTCACAACAAATTGGTGCGGTGAGCGTGGATAGCATAGATGGCTTCAACAAAGTATGAGATTGAAAAGTTCACCAGAGTGAACGATTTCGGCCTGTGGCGCTTGAAGATGAAAGCCCTACTGGTTCAGCAGGGATGTTTGGAAGCGTTGAAGGGAATGGCAGCCATGGATGCTGCGTTGATGGAAAGAGAAAAGACAGCAATGATCGAGAAAGCACACAGCACAATATTGTTGAGCCTTGGTGATAAGGTTCTCCGGCAGGTGTCAAAGGAGACGACGGCGTCGGGATTATGTGTGAAGCTTGAAAGCTTGTACATGACCAAGTCGTTGGTGAATAGTCTTTCCCTGAAGCAAGCCTTGTATTCGTTCAAGATGAATGAAGACAAAGCTTTGGCTGAGCATTTGGATTCTTTCAACAAGCTGATTCTTGATCTTGAAAACATTGATGTGAAGATTGATGATGAAGATCAAGCATTGTTGTTGTTGTGTGCTTTGCCCATATCGCATGCTCACTTCAAAGAAACTTTCTTGTATGGAAGAGAGTCCCTGAACTTTGAAGAAGTTCAAGCAGCCTTATTTTCAAAGGACTTGAATGAAAGAAAGGAGCAAAAACCTTCATCAGTTGGCGAAGGGTTGTCCGTAAAAGGAAGATCGTCGAAGAAAGATGGTAGGTTTGACAAGAAGAAAGGAAAGGTTCAGCAGAAGTCTTATGGTGGTGATATGTCTGGTATCAAGTGTTATCACTGTAAGAAGGAGGGTCATACAAGAAAGGTGTGCCCTGAGCGCCTGAATAATCATGGAGGTAAGGACAATGGGAATGCAGCTATTGTGCAAGATGGTTATGAATCATCTGATGTCCTTGTGGTGTCGAGCAGCAACTCTTGCGAAGAGTGGATTATGGATTCTGGATGTACTTGGCATATGACTCCAAACAAGAATGTGTTTGAAGAATTATGTGATCAAGATGGAGGATCAGTGCTGCTGGGGAACAATAAAGCTTGCAAGATTGCAGGTATTGGATCTGTTAGATTCAAGCTCCATGATGAGTCAATAAAGCTATTGACTGGGGTTAGGTACGTACCTGATCTTAAGAGGAATTTAATTTCTCTTGGTGAATTCGACAGAAAGGGATATATTTTCAAAGGAGAGCAAGGTATCCTGAAAGTCATGAAAGGGTCGAAGGAAGTCTTGAGAGGCGTGAAAAACCAAGGCTTGTATACCCTTGAGGTTGAGGTTGTAAGTGGTTCGACAAATGTTGTATCCACGAAACCTATGTCGAAGACAGAGTTATGGCACATGAGATTGGGCCATGTCAGCGAAAGAGGTCTGGTCGAATTGGGGAAGCAGAACCTGCTAGGAGGTGACAAAGTCGAAAAGCTGGAGTTTTGTGAATCTTGTGTATTTGGTAAATCCTGTAGGGCGAAGTTTAACAAAGGAAAGCAAAGAACACATGGATCCCTTGATTACATTCATGCTGATCTGTGGGGGCCTGCAAGGAATCCTTCACACTCAGGTGCAAGGTATTTTCTATCCATCATTGATGACTATTCCAGGAAGCTATGGGTATTCATTCAGAAGACAAAGGATGAAACTTTTGAGAATTTTAAATTTTGGAAGGTTCTGGTCGAAACTCAAACTGGCAGAAAGGTGAAGAGGTTGAGAACCGACAATGGCCTTGAATTCTGCAACGAAGCGTTCGACAGTTACTGTGTTGTGTCTGGGATTGCAAGGCATAAGACTGTAGCAGGTACTCCTCAACAAAATGGCTTAGCTGAGAGATTCAATCGAACAATCCTTGAAAGGGTTAGATGCATATTGGTTAGTGCTGGATTGAAGAAGGTGTTTTGGGCGGAGGCTGTTTCGACAATAGCTTATCTGATAAATAGATGTCCCTCGACTGCGCTGGGAATGAAGAGACCTGAAGAAGTTTGGTCGGGTCATCCACCAGATCTCGACAAACTGAGAGTATTTGGTTGTTTAGCCTATGCTCACATTAGGCAAGACAAGGTCGAACCTAGAGCTCTGAGATGCATGTTCCTTGGATATCCTGAGGGAGTCAAGGGTTATAGACTGTGGTGCCTAGAACCAGGTCACATAAGATGTATCACAAGTCGTGATGTAGTTTTCAATGAGATCGAAATGGCTTTCAAGAAAACTGGTGATGTTGGTCGAAGTGCAGAAATCTCTGAAGAGGAGCTGGAACAGGTAGAGATGCCTGTTGAGGTGGAGCATAGTGATGCTGAAGTGCATAACCCTGATGAAGTCGAAGAGCAAGATGCTTATGAGATTGAAGAAACTATCGATGACTACCTACTGGCAAGAGATAGGTCGAGAAGAGTCATCAAGCCACCTCAGAGACTTGGTTATGCAGATCTTATAGCTTTTGCCTTAATCTCTGCAAGTGAGGTACTTGACGAAGAACCTAGAGATTACAATGAAGCTATAAGGAGTCGAGACAAGACTGAATGGCGAAAAGCCATGGATGACGAGATGAAATCTCTTCGTGATAATAACACTTGGGAGCTGATTGAGAAACCTGCAGGAGCAAGGTTAGTCAGTTGTAAGTGGATTTTCAAGGTCAAGGAAGGAATCGAAGAAGTGATGTCGAAGCGCTTTAAGGCGAGGCTGGTTGCTAGGGGGTTCACTCAGAAAGAAGGAGTCGACTTTAATGATGTGTTATTACCTGTTGTAAAGCATAGATCCATTCGAATGTTGTTGGCCATGATGGCAAAGTTCGATTTGGAACTTGAGCAAATGGATGTGAAAACAGCATTTCTATATGGTGATCTAGATGAAACGATCCTGATTCGTCAACCTGAAGGGTATGCAGAAAAGGGTAAAGAAGATTATGTGTGCAAGCTGAATAGGTCTTTGTATGGCCTGAAACAATCTCCTCGACAGTGGAACAGGAGATTCGACAAGTTCATGGCACACATTGGTTTCACTAGAAGTCAGTTCGATCACTGTGTTTACTTCAAATTTCGACCTGGAAACTCACTTGTTATGTTGCTGCTGTATGTGGATGATATCCTCATAGCTAGCAACAGTGTTGAGGATGTAACGAAGGTGAAGGATGAACTCAGTAAGGAGTTCGAAATGAAGGATCTAGGAGCTGCAGCCAGGATTCTTGGGATTGACATCCGGAGAGATAGAAAGCAGTCGAAGTTGTGCTTATCTCAGGAGAAATACCTACGGAAGCTTCTCGACAAGTTTGGTATGTCGAATTCAAAGCCTGTTGTGACACCTACAAATCCTCAATTTAACCTTAGTACTACTCAAAGTCCGAGTACTGAAGTTGAAAGAATCTATATGAATAACATTCCATATGCTAGTGTAGTGGGTTCTTTGATGTATGCTATGGTTTGTACGAGGCCAGACATAACATATGGAGTGAGCCTTGTGAGCAGGTATATGGCCAATCCTGGAAAGGCGTACTGGCAAGTTGTAAAGTGGATTCTCAGGTACATAAATGGGTCTCTGAAAAGAATCTTGATTTATGGTGGAGCCTGTGATGGTGATAGCATAGTCGAAATCGAAGGATTTGTTGACTCTGATTATGCAGGTTGTATGGATTCCATAAAGTCTATTTCTGGATATGTTTTCACAATGTTTGGCACAACAATCAGTTGGAAAGCGACGCTTCAGAAGGTTGTTGCCTTATCAACCACTGAAGTTGAATATATTGCCCTCACTGAAGCTGTGCAGGAAGCATTGTGGCTTGAAGGTTTTGCAAAGGAGCTGAAACTTCAAGGTCGAAGTATCACTGTTAAATGTGATAGTCAAAGTGCTATACACCTGTCGAAGAATTCAGCCTATCATGAGCGAACTAAGCACATTGATGTGAGGCTACATTTCGTCAGAGAGATAATCGAGCATGGTGAAGTCCAGGTGCTGAAGGTTTCGACTGAAGACAATGCTGCTGATATGATCACCAAGACGTTGCCAAGTTGCAAGTTCTTCCACTGTATGCAGTTGATAAAGTTGCATGATGAAAGCTAGTTGTTTCCCTTTGTTGCTGAGTTAGATCCAAGGTGGAGATTTGTGAGATTTGGGTCGAACTCATCTGTGTCGAAGGAGAGCTTTCATGTATTTCGACAGGAGGCAAGCATGCAGTCGAAGCTTGTTCACATGCTGATGCCTGTTAGTTACATATAGTAGTCGAAGTCTGTTCTTATATGTATTTTGTCGAAATGTTTATATTCTGTCGAATTGGGCCTTGTGTTAAGGATCCAATTGTTTAGGTTTCTTGGGCTGTAAGTTACCTAGTTAGTCTATAAATAGACTAGCACACTCAGTTTGTTGAGTGTGGCAAATTGTGATTTTCACTTATAATCATTTGTAAACTTTAATGAGAAAGTGAATAGTGAACAAAATTATATTTGCCCAATCCTTGTTGTTCTATTTCTTCTTCTTGTTGTTTTCTTTTTCTGTTAAACCCTTGTTTTGGTTCTTGATCATCAAGAAACCGTTTTATACTTTTCATAAAGACATCGTTTTTCACAACAGTATGCCTCTTGAGATAAGCATAATTTCAACTGCTTTCTATCTCTTCGGATGTCAATCCCAAGAATCCTTGACGCAGCTCCCAGATCATTCATGTCGAACTCCTTATTGAGTTCATCCTTCACCCTCATTACATCTTCGACATTGTTGCTTGCTATTAAAATATCACCCACATAAAGCAACAAAATAACAAATGAATTACCAGGTCGAAATCTGAAGTAAAAACAGTGGTCGAACTGACTTCTAATGAAACTTATGCATGCCATGAACTTATCAAATCTCATATTCCATTCTCTAGGAGATTGTTTCAGTCCATATAAAGATCTCTTCAGCTTGCACACATAATCTTCCTTCCCCTTTTTGACATACCCTTCAGGTTGCCTCATCAATATTGTTTCATCTAGATAACCATACAAGAACGTAGTCTTTACATCCATCTGTTCCAGTTCAAGGTCGAACTGTGCCACCGTGGCAAGCAACATTTGAATGGACCTGTGCTTCATAACAGGAGATAACACATCATTGAAGTCGACACCTTCTTTCTGGGTGAACCCCCTAGCGACCAATCTTGCCTTGTATCTCTTCGACGCCACTCTTTCGATTCCTTCCTTAACTTTGAAAATCCATTTACAGCTGACTAACCTGGCTCCAACAGGTTTCTTGATCAGTTCCCATGTGTTGTTATCATGAAGAGATTTCATCTCATTATCCATGGCCTTCAGCCATTCAGTCTTCTTTCGAATCCTCATAACTTCCTTATAGTCTCTAGGTTCTTCGTCGAGAACCTCACTTGCAGATATTAAGGCATAAGCTATACGATCTGTATACCCAAGTCTCTGAGGTGGCTTGATGACTCTCCTCGACTTATCTCTTACTAGCAGGTAGTCATTATCAGTCTCCTCATCTTCGACGACAGCTTCTGCTTCTTCTTTGACTTTATCTGGGATACCCAATTCAGCATCAACATGCTCCACCTCAACAGGAATCTCTCCTTGTTCCAACTCTTCGTCAGCATCATCAGTTTTCTTGAAAGCCATCTCAACTTTATTGAAAACTACATCTCGACTGGTGATAGACCTCCTGTGACCTGGCTCTAGGCACCATAGGCTATAAGCTTTGACTCTTTCAGGGTATCCCATGAACATGCATTTCAGAGCTCTAGGTTCGACCTTGTCTTGCCTAATATGAGCTTAGGCTACGCATCCAAATACTCTCAGTCTGTCGAGACTAGGTGGATGTCCCGACCAAACATCTTCAAGTGTCTTCATATCTAATGCAGTCGAAGGACACCTGTTTATCAGATATGTTATTGTCAAAACAACCTCAGTCCAAAACACCTTCTTTAATCCAGCACTAGTCAACATGCATCTAACTCTTTCCAAACCATTTTGTTGTGGAGTACCTGCAGTAGTTTTGTGCCTTGCAATACGTGAGGCAACAGAAAATTTGTCGAACGCTTCATTGCAAAATTCAAGGCCATTGTCAGTTCTCAACCGCTTGACCTTTCTGCCAGTCTGATTTTCGACCAGAGTCTTCCAACCTTTGAAATTCTGAAAAGTTTCATCCTTAGTCTTCTGGATGAATACCCATAACTTTCTGGAATAATCATCGACTATGGATAGAAAATATCTTGCTCCTGAATGTGATGGACACCTTACAGACCCCCAAAGATCAGCATGGATGTAATCAAGGGATCCATGAGTTCTTTGTTTGCCTTTGTTGAACTTCATTCTGCAAGATTTTCCAAATACACAGGGTTCATAAAATTTTACCTTTTCGACTTTGTCTCCTCAAAGCAGATTTTGTTTCCCCAATTCGACCGGACCCCTTTCACTGACATGGCCTAATCTCATGTGCCAAATTTCTGTCTTCGACAAAGATTTCATGGATGCAACATTTGTCGAACCACTTACAACTTCAGCCTCAAGGGTATACAAGCCATGTTTCTTCACGCCTCTCAAGACTACCTTTGACCCGTTCATGACTCTTAGGATACTTTTCTCTCCCTGGAAAACATATCCCTTCTTGTTGAATTCACCAAGAGAAATCAAATTTCTCTTCAAATCAGGTACATACCTGACTTCAATCAATAACCTTATTGACTCATCATGGAGCTTAAATCTCACAGATCTAATTCCTGCAATTTTGCAAGCTTTGTTGTTTTCCAGCATCACTGATCCACCATCTTGATCACATAGCTCCTCGAACAAGTCTTTGTTTGGAGTCATGTGCCAAGTTCAACTTGAATCCATAATCCACTCCTTTCTTGAGTCACTGCTTGAAACCACAAGGACATCAGACGAGTCGAAGTCATCTTGAACAATGACTGCGTTGCCATTATCCTTACCTCCACGATCTTTCAGGTGTTCAGGGCACACCTTTCTTGTGTGACCCTCATTCTTACAATGATAGCATCAAATACCAGATGTTTCGCCACTATAAGACTTCTTCTGACTTTTACCTTTCTTCTTGTTGAACTTACCATCCTTTCGCAAGAATTTTCCCTTAACGGCCAAACCTTCACCAACAGTTGAAGGTTTATGCTTCTTTCGTTCATTCAAGTCCTTAGAGTACAAGGCTGATTGAACTTCTTCAAAGCTCAGGGACTCCCTTCCATACAAGAGAGTTTCTTTGAAGTGGGCATGTGTTTTGGGCAAAGCGCACAACAACAATAATGCTTGATCTTCATCATCGATCTTCACATCAATATTTTCAAGATCAAGAATCAGCTTGTTGAACATATCCAACTGCTCAGCAACACTTTGTCTTCGCTCATCTTGAATGAATACAAAGCTTGCTTCAGGTAGAGTCGATTCCCTAGAGATTTGGTCATGTACAAGCTTTCAAGTTTCAACCATAACCCCGATCCCGTAGTCTCCTTTGATACATGTCGAAGAACCTTATCACCAAGGCTCAACAATATTACGCTGCGGGATTTATCTATCATAGCCCTCTTTTCTTTTTCCGTTAACGCAACGTCCATGGCTGCCTCTCCCTTCAACACTTTCAAACAACCCTGTTGAACCAATAGGGCTTTCATCTTCAAGCTCCACAGACCAAAATCGTTCACTCCGGTGAATTTTTTAATCTCATACTTTGTGAAGGCATCTTCTCCACACTCACCGCACCAATTTGTTGTGAATTAGGATTCCTTTGAACAAAATATAATCGGGTCCTTTATAGGCAAGAGGTTAGGGTTAACAAGGAAAACAAAGGAAAAACAACAAGAATTAGTTATAACTGTTATTCTTTACTTTCTCTATAAAACAGATTACAAGTACTCAAGAATAACAAATAACCCTCTCACCCTAATTAAGTTTTATCACACCACACCTAAGATGAGAGACTAGTATGCTATTTATAATAAAACCTAACATACTAAACTAATGGGCTTTTTAACAATTACCCATTACAAGCTAACTTAGGGTACAAGCTAACTTAAACAATTGGATCCTTAACACAAGGCCAAATCCGACAACTACACACTAGAACACACTTCGACTACAACATGTAGGTCTTCGACAACAGCATGTGAGCAGACTTCGACGACATGCTAACTAGAGTTTGATCCTATATCTCACAAGGTTAACTCCAACATGTCTAACAAATGAGTTGGTTTTAGACCTATAATGACATTTTGAATGTTGAGTATTAATAAAATGAGAAGTTGAATCATAAAATGGGGTTTGATCTGATATGCTTTAGTTTAAGTTATATGTAAGTTTGAGTGTTCAGTGAGTAGGATATTTTCTTTAACATTTGAATTTGATTAAAGTTTCCTATTCAGTATTGTTAATTTTCTTTTTTTTTCCTAGAAGTAGCAGCAGGAGTGTTGTTCCTATCATTTGATGCTTAGTGAACATATAACTATGGGCCAGTTTGTTTCAACTTTAAAAAAATGGATTTTTTCTTTATATTTTTGAAAATGGATTCTACAAAAACGTTTTTTAAAATAATACAAGTTTTTTTAAATTTGTTTTTTATAAATTAAAAGACTAATTTTGACATTCTATAACATTAATATACATTATTGAAGATCAAAACATAGTCAAAATCACAATTTTTTCAAAAAGTTGTATTTCAAAAATGATTTTCATGAAAAGCTATTTGAAATAGCTTCAAAATTAAGTGATTTTTTGAAATTTTGATATCCAAAAAAAGTTTCGATAAAATGATGAAATACCTAAAATAACATTTTAAGAATAACTATTCAAACCAAATTTTCATTTGAAGCTTTTATGAAAAGTTTCTTTGTAAAATTTTTTTCTACAAAATTATGTTACACTATAAAAATCATTTTTAAAGAAAGCCAAAACAAACGGGCCCTATATCAACATTACATAGAATCCATAAAGAAAAAGTTGAATCCCAAAAGTGGTACCTGCATAAGTATTGTAGCAGAAATACAAAATACAAAAATGGTAAGAGGATGCTTAGAATAAGTGGTGCAAATTTTTCCCTCTCAAAGTCAAAATGAAAATGAGCTAGAAATTTTTTTGGTAAAGAAGATGTGTACCTTTATTCATTTAATTTTTTTTTACCATTGATCTCATCGTTGATTTACAAATATTGTAACTTACAATGACAAACATATGATGACTAACTAAATGTATATGTGTTATTTTTTTTATATATTTTAAATAGCCAAAACATGTAGAAGTACGAGGTATCAATGTGTGATTATGACATGTCGTGTTAATAGGAACTCTTATACACGTTTCATAATTTTAGGGGGCATCTCAAAAATATTTGTTTTTAATGAAACCACACCTTGGAATATATGTATGTAAAATGGTCTTCTTGAGGCAATATATGTATAACAATTCTGATGGAATGTGTTTTACTTTAATGAGTTGTTGAATATTTATGACAATATATGTATAAAATAATAAGGTTGGAAAGTGTTTTGGACAAATGGCATATGTGCAGTGAATTACAAAGAAGCTACAACAGTCATATTGAGTTATAGTATGGAGTATAAAAGGCACATCATGGGAGTATAAGACATATGCAGTGCATTAGAAGTGAACAAGTGGTGTCAAAGAAATATGTGGTTGTCTTGAGATCCAGGTATTTATTGTTATCATATATTGATTCTAATTTCTTAATAATAGAATTGTAACACAAATCATTTGTTGCAGTTCTTATGATAATCGTGATACTCATATTGAGGACATAAAGTTGATGATGGCAGTAATGAAGTGTGAAATTGAATATGAAAACATGCAGAACGATAGTCCAGACACAGAGGACCATGTAGGTAACATATAAGAAGATCAACATGATGAAGTGGATGATGAGGTTGACATTGCCAATGAAAAAGTAGAGTTCTATTGGCAAAGAGAAATAAGATCAGGACTAAAGGTCAGACGAAATGTCCTGGTAATTGGATTCTCAAACATTGTTGTGTTGTTATTGTTTTAAAATTTATGTTTATACCTTCTCAATTTATATTTTTACATGCAATTTTTTTCCAGAATATCCCCAGGAAGGCATCACAACTCTGTGTCCCTTTTATGGAAAGTGGAATCGATATAGTAGATGTTGGGAATGAAAATTGTTATGGTAGTTAATTACACTATGCTAAACGAAATAAAGATAAAAAGTTTGTAGGGAAAGGGTGGCATGAATATGCCACAGACTAACAACTCAAGAAAGGGGATGTGTTGGGTTTTACATTTGAACCATCAGAAAGTAAGGTGTATGTGGAGAAGAAAAATGATTGAAGTATTAACCAAAAGTGGAGGGTGGTAGTTGTTTTAATGAATATTGTCATGTTCATTGTTGTAATGTTTTATTGTATTTTTGTACTCTTGTTATAATGTGATGAATGAAATATTGTTTCCAACTAATAAAAAATGTATGATGTTCATTCAAAATTTGACTTTAGTTACGAATGGTTGTTAATAAAAAATATAAGAACAATACATAAAAAGTAATTAGAAATGGAGACTTTACCAAAATATTAGATAGGCGACGTAACTAATGAAGTGCGAAGTAGAAACAATAACTTTGGGAAAAGAATTCACATGACAATATAGTGCAGTCAATAAATCATGTTGATGTATCTGAAAATACGTTGTACTCCTTGAAAAAAAAAAGCTTTTTGAGGGACTAATTTTTATACTATTTAAACGGGATAAACAAATAAATGGCAACTATAGTAGGCCAGTATACCCCATACATAAGCATTGTAAAAACTTCTCGAACAGTACACTACGTCCAAAATTGATAAAAAGTAATGTTCTGCAACAACTATGTCAGATATAGAAAAAAGTAATGTTCATTTGGTACCTTTGAAACATTGGTTTTGTGATATTTGAAATGGCTAACCTATGTTGTAGGCTTTATGCATTAGTAAAATACATTTTTCATTAACCTACTTGCATGTGGAAGGACACATTTGACAGAGTATCATTACAAAGGAGTAGAGTAGTAAAGTCTTGAAAAGACAACTAAAAAGGTAGGAGTTGACATCTTTGGAACTCTATGTTGCTTTTGCACGCATGATATGGCACAATCATTGAGAAAAAAAACTTCACATGTTAAGCAAACACAAATATTTTATGATTAAAATAGTTGGTTAACGTGTTGTAGGTTGTAGTGTTCAAAATGTAGTGAAATTTTTTATGGTAATACATTTTCAAATATCTTTCCATTTTTAGTAAGTTTTTAAGCATTCAAAGATATAAATACTTCTGATATATTTATGTTCACATATTTGGTAGGTCATGTTCATAGATAAGAAGTAATACATTGGTTGTATGTTTGAAATTTGAAACTAACTACATAATCAAGCTTTTAAACAAAGAAGTGCAACATTGGTTGAATGTAAAATACGTGAAACTATCAAGAAAATAAAATTTTTAAGCAGTGTGTCATAAAAGAATACAAAATACAGATTACCACACAATAGATTATAATATTCATGATGATTATGCTAATAGAACCACAATGGATTTGTCTGAATGTATTGACTATAGTACAACCATGAGACATTTTACAAAACACATACTTATCTAAAAATTGAAAATAATAAACATAGTCATTGGGAAGACAGAAACATAATAACATTACTTATTTCTTTTCCATCTTCACTTGCTTGTGACGTAGCCTCGTTGAATATTGTTCTCCTTCAGCAAGTTCTTTCAATGTCGCTAAGTCGCTTGAACCATGAACTACACCCCTTTTCCCAAAAATGATAGGAGTTAAAGTGTGTGCTGTTGTTGGCTTAAGTTTTTCAGGAGTCTTAAAGGTTTTGGATGGAACAGTAAGTAAAGGTTGTGATATCAATTTAGACATAATTTCCAATTACTGCACCATTACGCATAAACTTAATACAACTTTCAGTCTATAAATAGAAACATACACTAGTGCAGAATAACATTATTATGATGTGCTTACATTTATGATATTCCATTCTTCATCTAATGTAGCCTCATCAACATTTTCCTTAATCTAAAAACATAGAAATGTTGTGAAATGATGAGTAGAACATAATAGGGGATGGAAAAACATAAAGCTATAAAAACAATGGAATTATGTTTATAAAATACCTGGATAACTTGTTCATCATTAACTTCAGTAGAAGTTGTGTGATGTAAATAAAATGATATGCTTTATATTTGTTCTACTAAAGATGTATACAATATAAACAACATAAGCATGTGTTTGTGGCATACCTTAGAAACATCCCATTGTTGTTATAATTTATCAATTGTTTCTTCATCCCGTTTAACCGACATGAGACTTTCATTTTTCCACCTTGGTTTCCATTTAACTTTGAATGCAGATTTATGACCAAGTAATTTATCAAGGACCAACGAAAATTCAAGTGGATCGTCAACACTAGCCTATAAGAAATAAAAAAACAGTGAAAGAAAGATATAATATGTAAGGAAATGGTATTTGAAATAATAAAAGTGCTATTTAAAAAAATCAGCACACATCAACCATTGTTTGACAGAGTTGTGCAATATAGATTTCTAATAACTCGGAACATTCACGGTACCAAAACACATAAATGGCAGTACTTCTATTATCAACAACCCCAATCTCGATTTTGTACCTTAAAAGTTCCAATATGTCATTTTAGACTTCCATTACATGAGGTATGATATTGAGTTAGTTATTACGTAATACCTATAAATTTCGGTCTCGGTTGAATGACCATCAGAACATATATATGATGGAGAATTTCCTTTAGTTACTTTTGGACAATTGTGAATTTTTTACCCATATAACCATGTTTCACAAGAATACTAATATACCCATGGTTCCAACAAATATCCCAAAATACCCAACTTTTAAAAAAAAAGTATTCGTGAAGGGAGGCGCCTATAGGCCTGGAGTCCCCTTTAAAACCTAATGAGGGGGCGCAAATAGGGATAAAGTCACATTTAAAGGTTAAAGTGGGGGTGCCAATAGCTTTGGAGTCACCTTTAAAATTTAAGAGAGGGCACGAATAGCTCTGGAGTCACCTCTTAAATTTTAAAGGGGGAGCCAATAGCAATATAATCCCCTTATAACATGATAATATATTTAATTTTAAATATTTAATATATTATATAATATTATACTATTTATTACTATTTTATTTGAAATTGTTCTTGTATAAATAGATATCATAACTTGCAAATTCTTTCACACTTAAATTGTTATTTGTTTCTTACAATATTCTCAATATCTTCATATTCAATCATGTATCTTAGAAGATATGGGCATGTTATTTTTTCACAAACCAACTCTCCAATAAGGATGTTATTTTGGAACATCCAAAGTTTAGAGCAACTACAAAGGAATTTGAATCGTTGGTTAGAATAAGACATTCCAGATGGTGAAAGAATTAGAAGTATTTAAAGACTTGTTTCGTACTTCTCGATTGCAGATGACAATATACATCGTGAGTGTGTGCAAATTAAAGATGACAACGACGTTAGGGCTATGATGTTTGGAACTAATGATATTGTTTTGATTATTGTTATATCTTAGTTTTTTTGTAGTATTAATCTCTATATTTTTAATGGTTTGTGTTGTTGTTTTAGAAGTATTTTAGTTTGTTTTCTTGTAACCAGAAGTTGTTATAAATATTAAATTCGAAGGTTACAAATTTTTTAATAACATAAGTAAATCTATCTAGAAATTGTTCCAACATTGGGAAAACATTTCCTTGTATGCCCGGGAAGATGACATATTCCACACAATCTTTCCATTTTCTCATTTGTATCCATTTCGCTTCTAATTCACATGCTTTTGGGCGGCCTTTTTTGTTTCTTCTCATGTTTTCATTGTGGTAAACTGTGTCCCTATGATAGGTTGACCAATAGTCCTCTCTAGCTACCACTAGAAAGCTATTATTGTAGATACCGAATAAGTTCATGACCTTGTAAACTTCTGATAGTTGCAAGAATGGATCCTGACGAACACTAGAACATGCCACAATGATATGTGAACAAGGAATACAGAAGGTTTGAAACTTTTCGCAGTCACACCAATTTTTATGAATTTCCACCCTGTACGATCCCGTTGACCGACCCTCGTTGTGATCCTTTGTCTCATCAACAATGAAGTTGTAATCGTGACAGTCAAATGCTCTAACTCGATGTGAGGTCGCTTTAACAGTTTTCTCCTTCATATATTACATGCAAGTTTTGCTGAATAATTGCCCTGATTCCAAAAAAGCGCTCCATTTTTCCCTCTTGTCGCAAATAGTGATCCCAACCTATAATAGGTTGCTCTCACCAACGCATTGATGGGTAAGTTTCTAGTTTCCTTAAATACGCCGTTTAGGGATTCCACAAGGTTTGTTGTCATGTGACCCCATCGGTATCCTCCATCAAATTCCCTTGTCCACTTCTCTACTGGAATGTTATCCACCCAACTTAGTGCTTTCGCATTTGACAATCTTATTTCTTCACGGTAGTATATGAATGATGGTTGGTTTAAGGCATACCCCGCGTTCACAACTTTTTTACGGAGGTTACTGTCTTTGATTTCCCGCATAAAATTTTGAGCAATGTGTCTTATGCAGTAGACATGGACAGAAGGAGGATTGTGCCAACCATTAGCAGGATTATTGTAAGCGCTCATAATAGAGGCATGTCTATCGAAAATCAAACATAAGTTGGCTTGCGAAGCAATACGTGTTCTGAGATTCCTGAGGAAGAAGAGCAAGAGTTGTCTCTGCAAGTCATCTCTATGTTTTGATGATAACAATGAGTATTTGTGAAAGAACTATTTTATGTTCTAATGTGTGTTGTGTGCAGATCATAATCATAGAAGATATTAGATCCAACAAACACCAGAAAGATGTGCGTAAATAATCACATGCGAGTTACTATGTGTATCATAAGTCGCAAGAAGCAAGTATGCTTCTGTATTTGATCATAATTAGATATATCCAAGGATGCCGATATTGCTGTTGCAATGCTCTTGTGGATGCTACTCTGAAAGTGGTTGTGATTCTGAAGATAGCGAAGCTTCTAAAGAGATAATCTTGTAGAGAACCGAAGTGCTGAAGATTCTCATGACTTGAAGTTCTGAAGGTTGAAGGCTCTGAAGACCAAGTGCAGAAAGATTCTGAAGACTGAAGTGTTCTGAAGATTAAGATTCAAATGATCAAGTGCTGAAGACTCTGAAGACAGCGTTCTGAGTGAACAAGGTTCTGAAGATTCTGAAGACTTGAAGCAGTGAAGATAACGGGTTTCAAGACAAGTGCTGAAGCTCTGAAGACAGATTCCTAATGGACAAGTTCTGAAGACTGGAGACTTGAAGTTTCTGAAGACCCAGTTATAAAGTCTCTACTCATGCTTCAATAAATTACCATCAGAAGCCTCTGAAGATTTGAAGACAAATGTTACCGTTAGCAATGAGTGTACACCGTGCTAAAAAGATATATCCCATCACTTCTTCTACAGTAAAAAGAAGATATGGCAGTACAACTTTCATCATTGCATAACGACTCTTTTCAAACAGCCAACAACTCTTCAACGGCTATAATTTACTTGGCTATTTAAAGGAAAGGAGTATGCGCTTCTGAAGGTGTTGATGTGATGATAGTCGCAATGATCAGTTATCGTTGTTACACTAAACAATTAAAGCTATCACCATTAACACACGACCATTGTTGTTGAAGCTCAAAGATCATCATTCAACACAACAACAATCAATTGGAACAGAAGCTGTTGATGAACAAGACAACATTGTAAATCAGTCAAGTCATCAACTAACTTCATCATCTGGGCTATATTGAAGATTTGAAGCAAGGAGTTGTTGCTCAAAGCTTGATCAATAAAGAAGATGAAGAAGATCTACAAGATGTCATCAAACTGTCAAATCAATATACATCTTAGTAGAATATAAAGATAGCAAGGAGTTGTTGCTCATATCTTGCTAGAACACTGAGTGTTCATTTGTACTTAAAATTAGGAGTTATCTGCTTGTTAAGAAGCATCAATGTAATCTCCAGAACAACTAATTCTATGTGAATTAGGATTCCTCAAGTGATCAGTGTGATCGGAGACTTGAGAAGACAATGGCTGGGTGTCATTGTGGAAATCCTGAAATATGGTCAATGATAGTCATATCTCAAAGAGGACCAATTGTGGGTCAGACTCTTGTGAGATCACTGATGGAATTCATTGAAAATCCTGGAAGAATGGTTAGTAAACGTTATATCCATTGAATCGGATCCCTGAATGTTTAGCTGTGAAATCCTGATAGTAGATCTTGCAAGATTGGAACCTATTGGGTCAATGGTCGTTATATCCATTAACTTGGATCCCTGAATGGTTCATTGTGTGTTAGTCACAACTGCGGTTGTGAAGGATGTTAGTCACCGGCTATTGCCCGTGCATATGTAATCGGTTTTGATTATAGTGTATTAAGTCCTTGTGTTCAAGGCGAAATCACCTTGGAAGGGTGGACTGGATTAGCTTGAGAATGGCTCAAGTGAACCAGGATATATCGTGTGTTCTTTACTCTTGTTTATGCTTGTTTTATTTTTTATGTTTCAGTATCAATTATCAGAACCTTGCATAGCAAGTCAGAACCTTGCAACCCAACTCTGATAAGCTTCCGCACTGCAAGTCAGATTCAACCATCGCTAATTCAGATTCTCCCTGTCGCTTATGCTTCATGCATAACACAATCTGAATGACGCTTAGCAAGTCAGAGTCTCTCAACGTAACTCTGATATTCTCTTAGCATGTTAATGATAAGAGGCGAAAAGTTATTAAGAGTTAAAACACAATTCAACCCCCCTCCCCCCCTTTCTTGTGTCTTTCTCACACCTTCAGAAACTCCAAGCTTCACCAGTCTCACCTTTGACTAGAGCAAAGGAAATTGGAAATATATTATTGTTTCCGTCTTGTGCAACCGCCATCAGCAATGTTCGTTTGTATTTTCCATACAACCATGTTCCATCAACTTGAATAACAGGTTTGCAGAATGCAAAACCTTTGATACACGGTTCAAATTCTCATAAGAGACGAGAGAATATCCTGCTTCCATTAACACACGTTCCATCAGGAGTGTATGTTGGCAGCGACTCTAATATTACAACCGTTCCAGGAACATATTTTTGAAGTGCTAGCAAATACTGTGGAAGTTGATTGTAAGATTTTTCCCAATTACCATATACATGTTCAACTGCTTTAATTCTTGCAATCCAAGCTTTCATGTATGATGAAGTATAGTTGAACCATGTAACGACATGAGAGATAATCGTGCTCACCTTCACAGATGGATCTACAGCCACAAGATGCAAAATCTCTTGGCATATTAATTTAGAGTTTATTTTACCATGATCTTGCCGAAGAATGGTGGTTGTGCAACTATGAGGTGGATTAATTGAACCTATCTCCCAACAATCACTTTTCTTCTGATAGGACGCTGCTAACCAAAACTTGCAAAGTTTGTTACGACCGACTATGACATAGCATTTTGCATCATTGTAGTCCACTTCAAAATCAACAAAAGTATCCATGTGAAACCTTATTATAGCTTTCATGCATTCTGCTTTTGTGCGGTACTGGTTCCCCACTTTTAAGACACCTTCGATTTGTTAAGAAGGATTGTAGAACAGATCCAAGGATGACTTGTCTCCATTCAAATGCAAGTTAGTCATATGCTAGGGAGTAAAATAGACATGACTTAATGGTAATTCTTCTTGATCTACATCTTCAAGTGGAGTGATTGCGGTGTAGTCCCCAGTCCCAAACAGATTCACCATTTGATCAACCATGGCCTCTATTTCTTCTTCCTCTTCGTTGACTGCATCAACTTCATTTTGTTCCAATGATTGTGATTGATCAACTACTTTTGATTGATCTATTACTTGAGATTCACCAAAAGTTTGGGATTGTTGAGGCTGACTGAGTAATAGATATAGCTCGATATAGTCGAACCCAGAGTGTTCGTGGCTTTCCAACATGCATTGAACATCATCATTGTCTCGTACATTCTGCTGAAAATACTTGACCTGCCTATTTAAAAAAAGGGATTTTTATATATAATTTGAGAGATTAGACCGGACAACATCTTTGACTCTATTCACTCTTTGAAATGCAAGAAATTTAACTTCCTACTTATTGTAAATCAGGTAACATTAGTATTTTGAAACCCGAATCCGGAAATATCAAAGACGTATGTCTCTCCATTAATATAAGCATGAACAATATAATTTGTTGTTCTAGACATTTTTAGTGTAATGAAATGTAGTTTAGATGATGCTTACCCTCTCCAATATGTACTGATACATATGATGCAGTATAAAATATTAATTTTACTCTTAAAGGGGGCGCCAATGTGAGGGAAGCCTCCTCATTAAATATGCACTAGGGCGCCAATGGAAGGCCAACCCCTTCATTAAAAATTAGACTAGGGCAACAATATAAGGGCTGCCCCTATCTAAAAGGTAATTGTGGCGCCAATGGAAGGCAAGTCTGCCTTTAATGCGTCAGATTTTGCATGCATGCATGCAGTTTGCCAAATGTTACTCTTCTTCTTCAATATCATGTACCTCAACTAAACTTCTTCATGGCAATCAATATAAAATTTATTTTTTTCATCTACCTCATTCCATAATTTTACTATAAATACATGTTACCTTCAATGTAACATTCATATACTCATCAACAAATACATTACCCTCTCCAACTTAATATAATCACATTCATATTTTGTGCAGAAAAATGCCTCTTTTAACAATGAGAGAAGAACATAGAGGAACACCGAACAACATTGCGTCTTATGTAAGTATAACGTTCCATTATGTTGTATCTAACGATTGTTTTTAAGATGTTATATATTACTATTTTCGAACACTCACGATATTCCATTATGTGGTATCTAACTATTTCTTTTTTTCTTAGAACCCTCATGACTTTTAAACTCGTGTGCATAATTATTTCGCACATGACGAGTTAATTGAACCTTATTTGGAGCGCGCCGGATTTGGAGACCTCATAAAAATAAAAAATTATTCAGTTGATACAAAGTTTATTCTAGCTCTTCAAGAAAGGTGGCGACCCGAGACGCATACATTCCATCTTCCAACAGGTGAATGTAATGTTACCCTCGAAGACACTTACATGTTGTTGGGTTTACCAATTAATGGTAAGGTGATAAACGGTCTCACCAATATTAACGCTAATGTGTCAGAACAACTTTTAGGGGTCGCCTTGATTCCTAGAGATGTGAGGGGTCAAAAACTATTAGTATCATGGCTCAAAAGAAATTATAGAGCAATAACATTAACCGAAGACTCTCCTGAAAATGATAAAATAATAAAAACTAGATTTTATATCATGCTACTAATAGGTTTATTTTTATGTCCGGATGCAAGTGGCAACGTTGTTCATATTATGTATTTACCTTTATTAGAGGATATAGATAAAACAAAAACATATAGTTGGGGGTCTGCCATGTTATCGTACCTCTATAGATCTTTGTGTAACAATGCAACAATAAATTGTTCTACTTTTACTGGATGTGTTGTTCTTCTTCAAGCTTGGGGTTGGTCGAGAATGACCAATCTAGCGTCTATCAACCACAATAATTACGGATTTCCATACGCAACAAGGTAATTTCTACACCAATTCTTTGATAACAAAATATTCTCTTATTTAATTTATACTATTAACAACAAATATTTCCTTTTCATTTTGTAGGTGGTCTGCACTTGGGATGAATTATGATAACTGTCCCCATTACAACATCACCAAATACCGAAATCTTTTGGATCATTTGGGTCTAGATGATGTACCGTCACTAACCTACCTATTTAAAATAGAGTCATCTTTAATATTAACATATACTAAATATAATTTTTTCTACTATAGTTTATTTGGAGACCATATCTTGAGTTAGAAGGCATGCATGAAGTTTACCAACAACACTATACGGTGTGGAGTGCAAAGGTACCGATTATTGCATTCACCGTAGTGGAAATGCACAACAATGATCGTGTGAAGCTTCAATTTGGAATGCTACAGGATATTCCAATTCCACCAAGATGCATCGCCGAAAAAGTAAAGTCTCTGACCAATGGGTCTACCCCGAATGGCTGCACTATGCTAGAGCTGAGTGTCGTGAATGGAAGCATCGCCATCATTTTGTCCTGACCGACAGTGTGCTGCCATTCGAGTCTAAACCATCTATCCAATACATGAATTGGTATAGATTGGTTACCATTGGTTTCATTTCTCATCCAAGATATTTGGTTGACCTACGCCAACAAGCCTCATCTTCACGTACCCAACCGCCAACCCAGCCCCCAACCTAACAACCAACCCAACCCACACTCACACAACCACACCTCCATGAACATACCCCTTACCAATCCCCCTATTCCAACAGAGTTTTTTCCAGTCTCAATACCAACAAACCCAACCACTGTGCCAATCATACTCCTATGATACTACAGACCAATTTAACATGGAGTATCAAACACCACATCAAACCTTACCCACCCAAACATTTACACCAATGTCACCTTTCAACCAAGTCGGTTATCGTCCTAACATAGCCTCATCAAGCCAACCACCCCAATAAAGTTATGAAGGCATGGGCAACCCCTTCAATCTGGATGACTTTACTGAGTTAACCTTATCTTCATGGGCCTAAATACGCGAGTTTCTTGAATCCGAGCCAACACAAACATCAGCGACAGTTTCCTATGAAACACCTCCTGTGGACCCAACCCCACCACAAAGAGCACTGATAAACATACGGCCTCGAGGATGCGGTACCGGCAGACATTTATTTTGACCCAGTCGTAGAAATTAATGTATGATGTTTCGCCAATGTAATGAGTTTATTGTGAAATGATATTATTTATTATTTATACATTATTATATAATATATTATTTATTAAATATTTAAAAAAATCGTTTAAGAGGAGACTCCAGGGCTATTGGTGCCCCCTCCTAAATTATATTTGTTAGTTCAGTTATTGGCAACAATTTTGGTAAAACAATGTGGTTGTTCAAGATGTCATGTCTGATGTCTTAACATGTGCTTCTAACATTCTGCATGTGGTGTGTTGTTTGGTATTGCAGTTTTTGTGCATGATGTCAAGACTGATGTCTTAACATCTGTTGACAGAACATCATGTTCAGTCTGTTATTTTTTTTAGGGCTGCGTGTTAATTGTTATGTTTTGAGAGATTCTGTTTGAGAGATTGCAAGCGAAATTCTTGGAGAAGATTTATTCAGATGCAATCGTTTGTTTCTATATTTAGGGCGAAAAGATTTGAAGAT
This sequence comes from Lathyrus tuberosus, assembly GCA_022829125.1. Classification (NCBI taxonomy): domain Eukaryota; kingdom Viridiplantae; phylum Streptophyta; class Magnoliopsida; order Fabales; family Fabaceae; genus Lathyrus; species Lathyrus tuberosus. Next base: position 1,126,537 of record JALAZF010000592.1, read on the forward strand.
AAAATCTGTTTTTATTGTGCATCAAATCTGAGTTTTTCACAGAGCCCAAGCCCAAGAATCTGTTTCTAGTTAAAGAAGGCTCAACCCTACTTGGAAGTCACGAAGACTAGAGATTAAAGATGGAGAATAAGGATTGTGTGAGCTGTGTTCAAGTTTTAGGGTTTGTGTTTTGGGTTTGTTTTTGTGAGCCATTCATTCATCTGTTTTGATGTTTGAATTAGACTGATTTAGTTGAGTTGTAATTTGTCCACTCAAAGCTTTTAAGCACGAGTGTATTGTTCTTGGTTGAAGCTTTTAAGCAAGATCAAGGTATTGTCGTTGAAGTGTGTCTTCTACTTTCTTTATTGTAAGTTGTTATCACGGCTGTGATTGAGGGGGAGTGAGAGGTGTCTCATATCTAAGAGTGTCTTAGGTAGAAGTGTCATTGGGTAGTGATTAAGTGAATAGATTGTCAACTTGTGTGTTGATTGTAGAGTCTATGAATTAATACTACTGATAGTGAATTTCCTCCCTGGCTTGGTAGCCCCCAGACGTAGGTTGTTAAACCGAACTGGGTGAACAATTCTCTATGTTCCTTTTTGGTTTTAAGTGTTGTTATCTCTATTGTCTTGTTCATATAGCAGATATTGATGTTGTGACATCTCACTCGACATCACATATTTGATACCAGAATTTCAATTGGTATCAAAGCAAGCATCCTGCTCTGTATCTGGGTGAGATCTAGGGCTGTTACTTTCTAGTGCAATGGACAAGGAGAGTGGTGGATTTGTGAATAGACCCCCTGATCGGAGATGACCAGAAGGAGATCGTCACGGCCTTCGTGTATGACAAGAGTTGATGCTCGTAGGAGAGGAAAAAGGGTTGGAGGTACCTGCAAGGTACTCCGATGCCAAAGTAAGTATTTGGTCAAAAAAGGGGAAAGGCAAGTAAAAGAAGTCAAGTATACGATTTGTGATACCTGCCCCTCTCAAGCGAGGGGGTTTTTATAGGGAGATTATTGGCGAGCAAAGCGCCTGATCGACCAATGAGGTATTGCTAGATGGAGGGCAAAGCGCGTGGTCTTTCTAACTGTTTCCGTGATATCCGAGGAGGCAGTTGGTCGCGTGAACTACTCTGCGCGTGAAGGGGACACGACCAACGGCTATATCGTGCACAACAGCTATATTGTGCCCAACGGCTATATCATGCCTATTGGGCCTGTTCGCCAATTATGATGGATTGGGCCTGGCCCTTAAGGGCAGGAAGCCCTGCCCGGTCCAGAACAGGAGTCCCCCCAAGTCGTTGCTCTGTTGGAGAGTAATGACTTTAGATAGCTGTGACTTCGACCGTACTGTCGGGCAAGTAGTTGCTCGCGTGGAGTGTTTCATTCGTGCCCCGACCAGGTGTGGTCGTTAGACAATTATGCAGAACGTCGACCAAGGGTAGCAGCGTGCTCGCAGAAATTGGTGTTTTTGCCGAGCATCCCTGCACGGATATTTTCACTTTGACGAGGAGACCTGCTCGTTGGGGCCAGGGATTAGTGTATTTTCTGCAATAAGCCAAGCGAAGAGTTTGTGACACGTGGTGAGCATTTATGGCCTTTGTCAGTCCTAGGGGCGCATAGGTTATGATGACCTTCGCGATTCCCCACGATCAAATGGTTATAAAAAGGTGGGGGAAGGTTTCACTTTCATAATTTTCACAAGTTTGTACTCCTTGCTCTTATTTGCTCTGCAATCAGTCTTTCGCCGGAGCTTCTCTTCGTCACCATCAACCTCCTCTTTTTCTTGTAAGTTCGTTCTTTCCTTTCTGTATATTTTTATGGATTTCTAGTTCTCTGGGTGTTTGTTCATGGATTTTCCGGTAGAATTTCATGTTTTTCGGTTGAACTTCATGTTTTCCGGTTGAACTTCATGTATTCTTCGATGAACACATGAATTTTCAGAAAATTCATAAGAACATGAAGATTATGATGGATTTCATGTTTGTCTAGGATTTTGAAGAAATTGTTAGCGTAGATCCTTGTAGACTCTGGTTAGGTGTAGAATTCCGTTTGTAGTCGGGCATTAGGCCTGTTCGGAGCTTTAACGTGATTTTTAGACGAACATGCGTTCTCGTATGGATATCTGCGAGTTCTGGTCGCGGAGACCTCTCCTAGCGATTGGTAGGTAATTTATACGGGCACGCGGTTGTCCTCAGATTCATCAACGCCCTTTCACTTGATTAGTGGTGGAAGGGTGGATTTGATCTCGGATGTCGAATTCACTTATCTTCCTCTGCTTTTCAGGTGAAATGGCTGAACCCCATGATGAAGTTGTGCCCAAAACGCAGGAAACACCAGAGGGGCCCAGTGTGTCCGCCGATTACACAAATATCAAGGTCGCAGAAGGGGACCTTGACTGGCTCGCACATGAGCCTCTATCGCTCCGATCAACTTTCTCTGCGGAGGAGATACAAGATTTTGATTTGTTGGAAAGGCGTGAAGAAGACGCTCCTCGGGCATGGAAAGCATTTCGCCCCAGGGAGTATGATAGAATCTGCTTGTCGTACCCAGTATTGCGTTTTCCTATGTACGAGTTCGCCTTTACGGAGGCCAAGATGCGCCTTCCCTTTACCGACTTTCAAGCTTCCCTATTCACCCATCTGGCCTTGTGCCCGTCGTAGCTTCACCCCAATGCCTTGGCTTTCATCCGGGAATTTGAGCTGGTTTGTCGCTACCTTAATGTCGGCGCGACCGCGGATCTCTTCTTCTGCCTCTTCCAAATCCAACGGAGCACGGCGGGGACAAAACAGAGTTGGGTTTCGTTTAAACAACAGAGTAGGCTGTTCTGGCCGTATTCTGATTCAATACGCAATTTCAAGGATAGGTTTCTGATCGTGAAGCCTATTACCGAGGAGGCAAAGAGGACTATCTCGACCATTGAAAAGGTGGTAGTGAATGGTCGGGAGAGCGATGGTGTCGTCTCCCTATTCCCTTTGGAATGGGTCTACACCCACTTTAAGCGCCGGACCGACCAGTTTTTGGTGAAGCACGAACAACTCTGTGGGGCCGACAAGGAGTCGTATAGGATCCTTCATGCTTACGTGGAGAGTTTCTCCCCGGCCTTCGTAGTTGATCGGGATGGGAAAGAATTGATCGGGGAAGATGGGGAGCCCGTCCGAGCAGCTAGATATATCAATGTCAAAGCTCTCCTCGAGTGTGATAACGACGATGATGCAATGACCTTGCTTGGTATGCTCCACTGTTTAGTTTTATTTCTTTAAATTCTTATGGTCCTGACTTGTTATGTGTGTTCGCAGGTATGATGGCTGACATGCGAGAGCGTCTGATGAGGTCGCAGGCTGCGAAGGTTCACAAGAAAGCGACCACAAGTGCCAAGACCGGGGTGCCCAAGCAGACAGTGATAGAGAGTTTTGCTGCTGGACCTACCCCCGTCCCGGAGAGAGCTTCAACGCCGCTGGCCCCGGAGGCTTTCTACAAGAGGAAGAGAGATACCGCGGGGATTTATGTGGCCGCTGGTCCGGGGGGGTCCGGTGTCGGTCATCTTGTCCTGCCCGCCTGCTACACGTGCTGAGATTTGTTCGCTGAAGGGGACTCGATAGATGTCCATGATTCTGAAGCCGTGGCTATTCTGAACGCCAACTCTAAAGTGAGTAGAAAACAACTGTGTCAGGACGCGGCGGGCATGTTTAGGGTCCTTGAAGCTGCCCTAGTCCTTGCCGACGATGAAGTAGCTACACGGGCGAGCCTCGTGACGTCCAAGAACAAAATTGTCGAGCTGGAGGCTGAAAACAACAAGTTGTTCAACGATTTAAAACAGTTTGAAGGTCACCAAGAGGCCAAAGTGTTGCTTCAGGCGGAGGTGACCCAGCTGAAGTTAGCTGCGCTCAAAGCTGACAAGGAGAAGGCGAGTTTGCAGGCGAGGATCGCTGAATTGGAGGGCCTGACTTCTGCTGTCCAGGATGAAAATGACGACGAGAAGTCCCTGAAGTCGCGGGCTGACCTGATCGGGAGGATTAGGATCCTTGGCGAGGACAACCTGAAAGCAGCTGAGTTCGGCTTCAGTGCCGCGAAAGAGCAGATGGTGGCCCTCAATTCTGACGTACAGCTCATGACGGATGAGATGGGTTTATTTAGCAAAGTGGTGGACGGTCAGGTCATTCCTGCCGAGGAGGAGAGTGAAGTCGCTGCGTAGGACTTGGTCATTTTTAAAATTTTGTATAGGCCTACGTGCCCTTATCAATTTGTATGGGCGCTGCCCCTTTTTGTATTTATGACATTGCCCGGTCATGCCCGGTTATTTTAATATACTTAGATTTTGTGAATGTTTTATCGTGGACTTTTGCTCTTTTTATTTATATGTATGTGTGTGTGCTCGGCGAGGCGTGAAACCTACCGAGGAGGGCGAAGTGGTTCTGCCCATGATGAGGCTAGGACTTCATTTGAGGTACTAATCTCATAGGCTTGGACTGTTCCCATCGCGAGCTAGGTGTCCTGCCTGAATGGTGCGGCAATGGCGGAGCTCGGTTGAGGTATCCCCGTTGTGCGCAGGATCTGCTCGTACAATGAGCAGAAGCTGGTCGGCGTTGTAATACGTGTCATGCTTCACCAGGGCATGATATGATGGTCGCGCAGATCTCCCCGTTTTGGGGTGATTATGTCGACGACTTGTCTATCCTCGTGGTTAAGGACTTAGCTATAGTACTGCTTGAGTTTTTCAGCATTCCACGGTCGAGCAAGTTGTTTTTCGTCCAGTGTTTCCAAGTAGTATGCTCCCGTGCCCGTTTTGGACTTGACCCTATAAGGTCCTTCCCAGTTCGCTGCCAGTTTCCCTTCGCGAGAATCCTTCTGGTTTCTGCGCAGGACCAGACTGCCTACGGGGAAGTCGCGCTTTATGACTCTGGCGTCATGTCGCAACGTTATTTGTTGCTTTAATGTGGCCTCGCGGAGGGCAGCCCCTGATCTTATTTCTTTGACCAGATCGAGCTCCTCGCGTAGAGCCTCATCGTTCATTTCTTCGTCGAGGGGAGCTTCTGTCCTTCTGGAGGGCTCCCTTATCTCCACCGGTATTACCGCCTCTGTTCCATATGCTAGTCGGAAAGGGGTTTCCCCGGTGGTGGAGTGAGGCGTTGTCCGGTACGCCCAGAGGACGCTGTGGAGCTCCTCGACCCACCTTTTCTTGGCCTCGCCTAGCCTTCGCTTCAGTCCGCATAGGATTACTCTGTTCGCGGCCTCCGCTTGCCCGTTGGTTTAGGGATGCTCGACTGAAGTAAAGTGTTGTTTTGTTCCTAATTTGGCGACGAAGTCTTGGAATTTTCTGTCTGTGAATTGGGTTTCGTTGTCGGTCACGAGGGCCTGGGGTACCTCGAATCTGGCGAGGACATTTTTTTTGTAGAAACGCAGTATGTTAAAGGCTGTGATCTTGGCGAGCGCTTCGGCTTCAATCTATTTCGTGAAATAATCGACGGCCACGATTAGGAATTTATTTTGATAAGATCCCATTGTAAAGGGGCCAAGGATGTCCATCCCCCACCAGGCGAAGGGCCACGGCGAGGAGAGGGTCTTCAACTCGTTGGGTGGTGCCAAATGCATGTCCCCGTGGCGCTGGCATCAGTCACATTTTTGTACATGTTCTTTGGCGTCGTGCTGCATGGTTGGCCAGTAATATCCTACGCGCAAAGCTTTTCGAGCCAGGGATCTTCCCCCTAGGTGTTGTGCATTGATGCCCTCATGGATTTCTTGTAAGATTTCGGGGACCTGGGCCTCGTCGACACATTTCAACAGGGGGATGGAAAATCCTCGTCGATATAATTTGTCCTCGACTAATACGTACGAGCAGGCTCGCCGCTTAGTTATACTAGCCTCCTTACTGTCTTCGGGGAGTTCCCCCTTGGTGAGATAATTGTATACCGGGGTCATCCAACAACGGGGATCTCCGATGACATTAACATCTAGCAGGTCGGGTTTTACTATGCTTGGGCTGGCCAGCATTTCTTGTATGATGGACTTGTTCCCACCTTTTTTTCTGGTGCTGGCTAATTTAGAGAGGATGTCTGCTCGGGTGTTTTGTTCGCGCGGGACGTGCTGAACTTCCCATGCTTCGAACTCCGCCATTTTTTCTTTTACCATTGCCAAGTATTCGGCTAGTTGGTCATTTTTTGCTTGGAACTCTCCCCGTACTTGGGACGCTACGAGCTGGGAGTCAGTGTAAATTCTTATTTCCCTCGCGCCGACGTCTTTGGCCAGTCGTAAACCCGCGAGGAAGGCTTCGTACTCGGCTTGATTGTTGGATGTTTTGAAGGAGAGGACCAGGGACACTTCGATCAGGGTTCCTTCCTCGTTTTCGAGGATAATTCCTGCTCCGCTGCCTGAGGGGCCTGATGCGCCGTCCACGTAAATGATCCACTTCTGTGCTCCTCCTGGAGGGGATGGCTCCGGAGTCATCTCTGCCACGAAGTCGGCCAGGACCTGAGCCTTGAGGGCTTTCCTCCCCTCGTAGTGAATGTCGAATTCGGCCAATTTGAGGGACCATTTTAGCATCCTACCCGCCATATTTGGTCGGCTCAACAGCTGCCTAATAGGCTGATCGGTTCTGACGATGATGGTGTGCGCCAGGAAGTAATATCTGAGTCTCCTCGCGGCGACTATGAGAGCAAGGGCCACCTGTTCTATTTGCGTGTACCTGACTTCGGGTCCCTGCAGGGCTCTGCTGGTGAAATAGATGGGTTTCTGCCCGTCGTTTGTTTCTCGAATAAGTGCTGCGCTTACCGCTTCGCTGGCCACGGAGAGGTACAGGTATATGGTTTCCCCGCGGTCTGGTCGGGACAACACTGGCGGCTCCGACAGAGCTTGTTTGAAATGGGCAAGGGCCTGCTCGCACTCATCCGTCCACTCGAAATTTGCCTCCTTCCTGAGTAATTTGAAAAAGGGCAAGGCGTGCTGGGCGGACTTGCTTACGAAGCGAGCAAGGGACGCGAGCATCCCGTTGAGGGATTGTATCGCCTTCTTCGACCGCGGCGTGGGGAATTCCACGAGTGCTCGCCATTTGTCTGGGTTTGCTTCTATTCCTCTTTCGGTGAGGTAGAACCCGAGGAATTTTCCTGCCCGCACACCGAAGGTGCATTTTTCTGGATTAAAACGCATCTTACGTTTTCGAGCTTGGTCGAACACCTTGCGTAAGTGGGCGGTATGGTCGGATTCCTCTTGGTATTTTACGATCATATCATCCATATATACTTCGAGCATGTCCCCGATTTCTGATCGGAAGACTTTGTTCATCGTGCGTTGGTATGTGGCCCTGACATTCTTTAGTCCAAAGGGCATTACGTTATAGTAATAATTCCCCGAGGAGGTCATGAATGTCGTGTATCTCTTGTCCTCGTCTGCCATTGGGATTTGATTGTATCCCAAATAAGCGTCCATGAAGGACAAGAGCTTGAAACCTGCGGAATTATCTACGAGCTTATCTATGCTCGGCAGTGGATAAGCGTCTTTCGGGCAAGCCCGATTGAGATCAGTGTAGTCAATGCACATGCGCCACTTTCCATTACTTTTCTTTACAAGTACAATATTTGAGAGCCAGGTCGTATACCTGGCCTCGGAAATAAATTTTGCCTCTAAGAGGTCTTGTACAAGTTTTTCGGCAGCCTGTGCCTTCTCCTCGGATTGTTTCCTTCTTCGTTGGGCAATGGCGCGGGCAGCTGGATTGATTGTCAAGTGGTGACATGCAGTTTCTGGATCAAGGCCGGGCATATCTGCTGCACTCCATGCGAACAGGTCGGCGTTGTCATCAAGGCATTTCTTCAATTCTTCCTTTACCTCTTTGGGGAGACCATCTCCTATTTTTACTCCCCTATTGGGGTTGTGGCTGAAGGTGATGATCTCGAATTCCCCATCTGGAACTGGTCGCAGAAGTGTAGGGGACGGGGAGCTTGTTACTCCTGGCTTTTTGTCTTCGCCATGGTCCTCATCTCCGTCTTCAGGAAGTCTGCTATCGAGGTCGATGGTATGCACGGGAAGCGTGGGCTTTTTCTCTGGCTGGCCATCTTCAGCTAGAACCTCGTCTTCTCTAGTGCGCTTTGCCGACTTTGCCGTCGTCGCGATCTGACTCCGTCCTTTTGTTGCGGCCTCAAAGCATCTGCGAGCAGCCTCGATGTCGCCATGAAGAGTTGCGACGTGTCCTTTCTCGGTGTAGTATTTGAGCTTGAGGTGGACGGTAGAGGGGACAGCAACGAGTTCGACAAGAGCTGGTATGCCAAGGATGCACTGATAGAGCGACGGGCAATCAATGACCAAGAACTGCGTTTTGATTGTCCGAGATGCCTCTTCCTCGCCAAACGTGACTGGTATCTCCACGTAACCCCAAGGTCGGGTTGTTGCCCCGTTGAATCCTTGGAGATCTGATCCCACGTACGGTGAGAGGTTGGACTTATTCAGTTTCAGCGTGCAGAACAGGCTGGAAAACATGATGTCCACGGAACTGCCTTGGTCGACCAGGATTCTCTGCACATCGGTAGATGATAATTTCGCCCTGATCAGCAGAGGAATGTGGGAATTCGGCGATCCTCCGGGTAGTTCTTCTCTGTAGAACGTGATCGGCTGCGAGTGCCCTTTACCCTTGTCGATCGTGTACAACTGCTCGGGGCTGCTGTCTATCAGCTGTTCAAACTTTCGTTTGATGGATCCTATCATGAGCTCATGGTACCCCCCGCATGAGATAACCATGGTCGTAGGAAATGCTTCCCAGGTGCTGTGTACGAATGCCTGGGAAGTCGGGTCGAGGTGGTCAGGAATGACGAAGTCCTCTGGTCGGCTGATAGCCATTGCGACCTGTGGGGGAGGACTGGAGGGGGCTGATTCTGCTTCTTTCTTCGGATCAGACGCGTCTCGTCGGGAGGACTCTCCCTCCTTCACGTATTGCTTCAGGTGACCCTCTTTGATGAGGATCTCTATAGCGTCCTTAAGGTGTATGCAGTCCTCCGTTATGTGGCCGTGACTACGATGGAAACGACAGTATTTGCTTTTGTCGACGTTTCCTTTGGACGTGGTCAGTTTAGGGAACCTGACACCCCCCTGTTTGAATTCGGTGTTGATGCAGTCGGAGAGAATATGTTCCCGCGAGGTCGTGAGTACGGTGTACTCTGTAAACCGGCCAGCCGGTCCTTTGCTTTTGCCAGGACGTTCATCGCGCTTTCTCTCTTTCCCTTGCCGGGATGATTCTGCCTCGTCTTTTTTTGATGCCCGGGGTGCTTCGCGATCTCTTAAGTCCCGGGCATGGAATGCGGCTTCTTTTTCCTCGTAACGGATGTAGTCTTCAGTTTTACGAAGAAGTTCTGTCAGTGTCCGGGGAGCTTCGATCCCTACTGCCTTACGAAAATCACTTTTGGGCCGGAGTCCCTTTTCGAGGAGGTACTTCTTCATGTGATCCGTTGTTCGGACTTCCACTGCTTCCTTGTTGAATCTTTCAATGTATGCCCGCAGGGATTCATCCCTGCCTTGGATAATGGCCTCCAGTAAAGCCTCCGACTTTGGATGTCGTTGGGAGGCTGTGAAATGTCGGGCAAACTGGCTCTTTAATTCCCTCCACGAGGAGATGGATCCGCGAGGAAGTCGTTTAAACCATGTCATCGCTCCCTTTCTCAAGGTGATGGGAAACATTTTGCATCTGATAGCCCCGGAGACCCCGTGATATTGGAGCATAGCCTCTATGTTCTCGATATGCTCGCGGGGATCGGTCGTCCCATCGTAGGTTATCAACGTTGGTGGTTTCTCCAATCCGCGGGGAATTCGGGTGTCGAGGATGTCTCTTGTGGACGGACCGTGAACGTCATCGTCACTGCTGGAACTAGGAGAGTGCGACAGGGAACGGCTGTGATCGCGGCTTCCACTTCGGCAAGGAGAATGTTCGCGGGAGCGACGGTGATCGTACTTATCCGCGTGTCGAGAATTCTTGGAAACCGGGGAGTGCCTGGATCTTCGCGGGGGAGACTGATGGCGTTGTCGGGCTAGATCGGGCGTAGGATTCCTCGATCTCGAACGTTTCCTCTCTGGGGAGAGGGTGTCGCGTCTTCGATTCAAGGGAGTCCGTGGACGCGGGGAAAGACTTGCTAGTTTTTCAGAAGCGAGGCGTTCCTGAAGGATATGGTCGAGAGCATTAAGATTCTCCCCCTGCTGGAGGATCAGGAGGTTCGAGTTGTTGAGGGAAGCGATGAGCGCTGCAGTGGTCGGATCAGCATCCTGGGGAACCGAAACGGGCTCGAAGGTGAGCTCCACAGCTGGTGTTCGTGGCTTCGGTTCGTAGGGTCTCGGGGAAGCAGGTCTTCCGTCTTGTTAGTCACTTTCATGCGGGATATGCCCGACGAAAGCGTGGTCATTGTTGTTGTTGGCCGTAGGGGCCACAGAGTCTTGGTGAACATCGCTCTTGATGAAAGCCATGTCGATTTGAGATTTGAAAGGGTGAAGCTTTGGTCTTTGTTGAACAAGGGAGAATCTTGGTGAAAGACGGGGAAGCTGGTTTTCCCACAGACGGCGCCACTGATCGGAGATGACCAGAAGGAGATCGTCACGGCCTTCGTGTAGGACAAGAGTTGATGCTCGTAGGAGAGGAAAAAGGGTTGGAGGTACCTGCAAGGTACTCCGATGCCAAAGTAAGTATTTGGTCAAAAAAGGGGAAAGGCAAGTAAAAGAAGTCAAGTATACGATTTGTGATACCTGCCCCTCTCAAGCGAGGGGGTTTTTATAGGGAGATTATTGGCGAGCAAAGCGCCTGATCGACCAATGAGGTATTGCCAGATGGAGGGCAAAGCACGTGGTCTTTCTAACTGTTTCCATGATATCCGGGGAGGCAGTTGGTCGCGTGAACTACTCTGCGCGTGAAGGGGACACGCCCAACGGCTATATCGTGCCCAACGACTATATTGTGCCCAATGGCTATATCATGCCTATTGGGCCTGTTCGCCAATTATGATGGATTGGGCCTGGCCCTTAAGGGCAGGAAGCCATGTCCGGTCCAGAACACCCCCTATTCTAGATGGATCAAATTATGACTATTGGAAACCTCGCATGGTTACTTTTTTGAAGTCTTTAGACAACAGGGCTTGGAAGGCTGTTTTGAAAGAATGGAAACATCCTGTCATTGTGGGAGAAGATGGTCAGTCAAAGCTGAAACCTGAAGAAGATTGGACCAAGGAAGAAGATGAACTTGCTCTTGGAAATTCTAAGGCTTTGAATGCCTTATTTAATGGTATTGACAAGAACATTTTCAGGCTGGTCAACACATGTGAAGTGGCTAAGGAGGCTTGGGATATCCTGAAAACAACTCATGAAGGAACTTCCAAGGTCAAGATGTCAAGACTTCAGCTGCTAACAACAAAGTTTAAAAGTTTGAGGATGAAAGATGAAGAGACCATTCATGACTTTCACATGAATATACTTGAACTGTCAAATGCTTCTAGTGCCCTAGGAGAGAGGATGTCTGATGAGAAGCTGGTGAGAAAAATTCTCAGATCTCTTCCCAAGAGATTTGAAATAAAGGTGACTGCTATAGAGGAAGCTCAAGACATCAGCCAGATGAGGGTAGATGAATTGATTGGTTCCGTTCAGACATTTGAATTAGGGTTGAATGACATATCAGAAAAGAAGGCCAAAAGCATAGCATTGGTGTCTAATACCGAAGATGAAAAGAAAATGTGTGATATTGAAACCCAGGAGGAGCTATCCAATGCAATCGTGATGCTGGGAAGGCAGTTTAATAAGGTGTTGAAAAGAATGGACAGGAGCTATAAACCTTATGTCAAGAACATCACATCTGACATCAACAGGTCAGGTGATCAGATGAAGAAAACCAAAGCAGAGGAGAAGCCTAATAATGACAAAGGAATCCAATGCCATGGTTGTGAAGGTTATGGTCACATCAGAGCTTAATGTCCTACATACCTTAAACAGAAAAAGGGGTTGTCCGTCACTTGGTCTGATGAGGACACTGAAAGTGAAGATGGATCTGCCAAGCATGTCAGAGTAATGACTGGAATATGTGAGTCTGATGATGATTCAAGTGATGGAGAGATTACCTATGAGGAACTAGCTGCATCATATAGAGAGCTATGTATCAGAAGTGAAGAAGTGTGTCAAGAAGGGGAGAAGCAAAAGGAATTCATAATCCAACTAAAGGCTGACAAGGCTGAACTGGAAAATGAAGTCAGTTTGCTGAAATGCAACCTTGATCAAATGTCCAAATCTCTCAGAATGTTGAACAGTGGAACTAACACTTTGGATGAAATCCTTCAAGCTGGAAAGATGGCAGGAGATATGACAGGGTTGGGATTTGATGGCAATAAGAAGAAACCCATTTCAGATGCTAGTTCATCTGGACTTAAACATAACATGTCCCATCAGATGTCTCAACATCATGGGAAAATTCATGTTTCTGGACCTAATCATTTTGTGCCTCAACATCATGGCAGAAGACAGCCTCAACATCATGGGAGAAGACACCCTCAAGGGAGAAGACATCCCAACCATTTCAGAGGAGGATTTCAAAGATGGAGAGGTCATTACTGTGGAAGGTTTGGTCACATAAAGCCTTTTTGCTTCAGACTGCATGGATTTCCTAAGCCTGATCCTCAACCTAGAACAAATCAAAGCATTCCTACAAATGGAAAACAATGGGTTCCCAAGGTTGCTGCTAACAGCTTGATAGCTCACATGTCTCTAAGAGATTCTACCATAGGAGATTGGTATTTTGATAGTGGATGTTCTAGACATATGACAGGTGACAAGAACTGTTTGGTGGATATCAAATCTTACTTCACAAGTTATGTGACTTTTGGTGATGGAGAAAATGGAGAAATCAAAGGGATTGGAAAGTTGAACTGTTCAGGAGTTCCTAATCTTGATAATGTGCTACTAGTGAAAGGATTGACAGTCAACTTGATAAGCATCAGTCAACTGTGTGATGAAGGGTTCAAGGTCAACTTCACAAAATCTGAATGTTTGGTTACTAATGAAAAGGGTGAAGTAACCATGACGGGTGTCAGATCTCTAGACAATTGCTACTTGTGGGATAAAGGTAAACGGTGTCTTCAACAAGAAATAAATAGGATCACCTCCTTGGAAAATGTTAGAGGAGTACCTAAGCTAAAGCTGGAAGAAGGAAGAGTTTGTGGGAAGCAACCTAAGAGTAAGATGTTACACCAGAAGTTTCAACATCTCACTACTTCAAAAGGGCTGGATCCACCTCACTTGGACCTGATGGAATCCAAAAGTGTTGTTGAAATGACCAAACATTGTATTCAGCAAAAGCAGTCAGAACTTAAGATGTGCCTTGTTGATAAGATGGATGTTTATAAACTCCTATCTCAGAGTAAGCTGACTAAGTACAATGTCAAGCAAGATGTCATGACATTACACTATGACATCCTGAGCATATTGATCAGAAGTCTTATGGAAGATAATGTGATAATTTTGAAACTTGTTGCCACTGAAAGAAAATTGGCTGAGACTGTGGATGCAAGTAAGTTTGAATTCTTAAGAAGAAAATTGGGACTCCATATTTGTGAAGACTTATAGCAATTAAAGGCGTGTGGGAAAATCTTTTTGATTTTTAAAAGTCATTTACTGTTTTGTGGAAATATCATTAATTTCCTTTTATGTTTCCAAAAGCAACCCACCTATCTTAGGCAATCATTCCAACATATTGCTCCCACACGCAACATACGTCTTACACCTTATTTGCTCTGCTCGTTCATCTTCCTTCTCAGTGAAAGAAACCCTTCTGCTCCTAACCCCACCCTTTGCAAGATTTCTACAATGTCTCAACAACGCTCCTCATCTTCTTCCAAGCAAGACTCTGAACAAACTCCCACAAATCCTAGGGTTTCTTCTGATGATGTTCATACTGATGTGGTTCTTGATGTTGCACCTCTTTCTATGATTTCCCCTCCTGAAGCTAAGAAGACTAGACCCAATAAGCTGCATGCAAGAAGCTCCAAACGCACTCCTGCAGGTAACTCTTCAGATTCCTCTGAGAATAAGAAATATGATGATAGCTCTGTTCGTAGCATAGTTACTGGTCTCTTGTATGGAGACAACGGGATTCCCGGAATCACTATTCCTCTGTCCCAAGAGGATCAAGGAAAGGAAGAAGTCTTCTCTGTTGATAGAAGTGTGGATAGGATTGTCTCTAGGGTTCTGGATGAAGGGTTTGTCGTTGCTGGGATCTCTAAGCCCCTTGCTCAAATTTCTTCCTCTCATACTTCTGAGGCTAATCAAGAAGGTAGTCATCAAACTGGGTCATCTGGTAATGATAAAGATGGTTCAGAAGATAAACTTCAAAAGCTGGCTACCTCAGTTCTGGAGGATGCAGGAAATGATGTTGAACCTGATGTTGGGACATCTACTGCTGAGAGAAGTTCCCCTAACAAGTCTGATGCTTCAGGTCTTAAAGGACAGCAGACTGTTAATGAAGATATTGTGAATCTGGTTGATGTTCCATCTGATAATGATGTGTACACCCTGGCATTGCTAAAAGGTTGAAATCAAGAAAAGGGAAAGCTATAGATTCACCTTCAAAGGTGAGAACTAATATCAGTAAGAAGAAGACTCCTGTTGTAGGACCTACAAAGTCTTGGAGCAAAGTGTCTATCTCTTCCAAAAAGAGGAAGATCAGGATTGAGTCTGACTCAGACTATGATGTTGAGGATGATGTCCAGGACATCACTCATGTGAAAAAGCCTGTTGTGATTAGAACTGCTGATAAAGTTCCTGATGCTCCACTAGATAATGTTTCTTTTCATTCTGTTGTTAGTGTGCAAAAATGGAAGTATGTTTATCAAAGAAGGGTTGCCATGGAAAGAGAACTAAGTAGAGATGCTCTTGAGATGAAGGAGGTTATGGAATTGATCAATTATGCTGGGTTAATGAAGAATGTGTCTAGTTTTTCAAAATGTTATGATATGCTTGTCAAGGAGTTCATTGTGAATATCCCTAGAGATATTACTGATAGCAGAAGTGTGGATTTTAGAAAGGTTTATGTAAGGGGTAGGTGTATTGAGTTTTCTCCCACTGTTATTAACAGATACTTGGGAAGGAGTGATCAAGCTAAGAGTGAGTTGGAGGTCACTGACAATCAGATTTGCAAGGAGATTACTGCAAATCAAGTGACTGCATGGCCTTTGAAGGGAAAATTGGCTGCTGGACTTCTGAGTGTTAAGTATGCTATACTGCACAGGATTGGAGCTGCCAATTGGGTTCCTACCAACCATAAGACTACAATCTCTGTTGGGTTAGGAAAGTTCATCTTTGCAGTTGGAACCAAGAAGGATTTTGATATGGTTCTTATATTTTTTATCAAATAGTCAAACATGCTGGAATAATGGCTGTGAAATTGCCAATTTCTTTTCCATCCTTAATCTGTTGAATTATTTTAAATCAACATCCTGGGATTTTAGCTGCTGCAGATATTGCTTGCAAAAGGGAGTCTGTATTGTCTCTCCACTACAAACTCTTTGCAGGACAACATGTTCCTGATATTTTTTCAACATCTGCAACTGTTGACAACAAGAACACCACCAATGATGAGTTAATCAGTGAGTTGAAGGCGACTTGCAAGGAGCTGGAAACAGTGATCAGCATAAATACTGCTAGGAAGATGAAATTAGAGGCCTTGATCAAAAGTTTGGAACAGGTTGAAGATGATGGGGAAGAGGAAGCTGGTACCTCTAGTGAGGAGACTGATGATCTTGAATGACTTGTTTCTGGGTCTACATCTAGTTTTGAAAAGGACTCTGCTGTGGACTGTTGGTGGTGTTGCTAGTGTTCTTTGATGGTTCTTTTGTTTTTTTTCTTGGGTGTTTGTTATGTAATCTGAATACCTTGGATATTGGTTCCTATGCTCTTAGATGGTTATCTTGACTGGATGTTCCATGACATGTTTTGACATGTGTTGCATACTGTAGCTAACAAGGGAGAGCTAATTTGACTGACTGGTAGCTAGTATGACTAACTGTGAGTTGTGATGGGGAGTTCTTGATACTGACTGACTATTTTCCTATCTCTGTGTTTTTTTTGTCCAATTGTGGTAAAAAGGGGGAGAGAAGAGCCTAGTTGTTGAGAGTTATTTTTGTGGTTTCTTGGCTTGAGGGGGAGTTTGAGTTTTGATTGGTGTGCAGCTGCTGTATGTTAGTGTTATGTGTTATGGTGTGTTTCTGCTGCAGGTATCTCTGATGTGTGTTGATATTGTTTTAGCCAAAATTAGCCAAAGGGGGAGATTGTTAGTTCTGTTATTGGCAGCAATTTTGGTAAAACAGTGTGGTTGTTCAAGATGTCATGTCTGATGTCTTAACATGTGCTTCTAACATTCTGCATGTGGTGTGTTGTTTGGTATTGCAGTTTTTGTGCATGATGTCAAGACTGATGTCTTAACATCTGTTGACAGAACATCATGTTCAGTCTGTTATTTGTTTTAGGGCTGCGTGTTAATTGTTATGTTTTGAGAGATTGCATGCGAAATTCTTGGAGAAGATTTATTTAGATGCAATCATTTGTTTCTATATTTAGGGCGAAAAGATTTGAAGATAAAATCTGTTTTTATTGTGCATCAAATCTGAGTTTTTCACAGAGCCCAAGCCCAAGAATCTGTTTCTAGTTAAAGAAGGCTCAACCCTACTTGGAAGTCACGAAGACTAGAGATTAAAGACGGAGAATAAGGATTGTGTGAGCTGTGTTCAAGTTTTAGGGTTTGTGTTTTGGGTTTGTTTTTCTGAGCCATTCATTCATCTGTTTTGATGTTTGAATTGGACTGATTTAGTTGAGTTGTAATTTGTCCACTCAAAGCTTTTAAGCACGAGTGTATTGTTCTTGGTTGAAGCTTTTAAGCAAGATCAAGGTATTGTCGTTGAAGTGTGTCTTCTACTTTCTTTATTGTAAGTTGTTATCAGTGCTGTGATTAAGGGGGAGTGAGAGGTGTCTCATATCTAAGAGTGTCTTAGGTAGAAGTGTCATTGGGTAGTGATTAAGTGAATAGATTGTCAACTTGTGTGTTGATTGTAGAGTCTATGAATTAATACTACTGATAGTGAATTTCCTCCCTGGCTTGGTAGCCCCCAGACGTAGGTTGTTAGACCGAACTGGGTGAACAATTCTCTGTGTTCCTTTTTGCTTTTAAGTGTTGTTATCTCTATTGTCTTTTTCATATAGCAGATATTGATGTTGTGACATCTCACTCGACATCACATATCTGATACCAGAATTTCAATATTGATGACTTTATCCCTATTGGCGCCCCCTCATTAGGTTTTAAAGGGAACTCCAGGCTTATTAGCGCCCTCCATCACAGATACTTTTTTTTATTTTAAAGTTGGGTATTTTGGGATATTTGTTGGAAACATGGGTATATTGGATAATATTCTTGTGAAACATGGTTATATGGGTAAAAAATTTGACAATTATAGCATGCCTGGTAGTACCAACCGTTTCATGCTGCTTTCAATTTATTAGTAGTTGCTACGGTGACACACCATGTCAACTGATTAATGTGATATAAATGAATTAGTGGCATAAAAATAAATAACATGGTTGCATGTATATTGTATTTTAAAAAGAACCATAACAATACTTACACCATGAAGGTTTATAATATCTCGCAGACAAAGAGGCGTAGCATTTGACATGAACTTATCATAAGAAGTCATTTGAGATCCAGATGAGATTTTGGACCACATGTTAGATTGTGTACTCATTAATTGACTTGAACTTCCAAGTTGGGTGTCCTTTGGTAGCCTTTGAAACCAAAATTACAATGCTCATATTTGTGTCACCTTTTCAATACCATAAAATATAACATGTTCTATAGTAAGACAAAGAAAATAATACCTATTTCAAAATTCAACATAATCATGCACTTCTTCGTTAATGACCGGATTGGTGATATTATACGTATTTGAAATAGACAATGAATACTTCCCTATTATAAAACAAACAATGCTTAATAAGTACAACATCTTTATATTTGATTTAACACAATTAGTAACATCTAAAAAATGTTTATACCTTCCGCCTTCACTTTGTATACTGTAATAATATAATTGTAGGACCATCGTCTTTGTTTTTTTGCATATAGTTCATAAATTTCACAGCATAGGTCTCCCAAAGTGTACAATCTAATGTGTTATTCCTAACAATGGAAAAAGTTATATTAACAATTTATATTGTACATTCTGAATATTGCATAAAGCAGAAAAACATTAACATACAGAATAATTTAATAACAATTAAACATTTACCCAAGGTCTTTTAAAATGAGGTTGACTTGTTGCTTCTTGTTATTAGCACTCATTTGGGTATACCCAATCTCTTCAACCAGTCTAATAACATCTAACAATCATACTATTATTAGTGTTCATAATATATTTCGCAGCGATAGTGTTTACATTAATATCAACTATAATAAAAGGTCATAAAACTGTTAGTTACCACATCATATGGTGATATTAATGCAAATACATTACATATTAAGAAATCCTTATTCCATTTTCCAGAAATAATGTCAGCAAAGGGTTTGAAGTTCAACTATTTCCCAAGAATTGCATGCTTGTTTATATCAGAGACAAATGTTCCAGCTGTAAATCTTATGATGAACGGATGTTCAAAAGTTTTGAACATGAGATCATTGGTTTGAGGGAGGAAACTCGTAATAGTGTAAGTGTTGTTTATCAACAAAACTGAATCAAAGGTTGCTTTCAACGCAGTTGGTACCACTACATGAATATATGTCCCTTACAAATACATTACAAACATCACGTAACTGCAGTTTAAGCCAGAAAAAATTTGTAGTGATTTGGAAATCTAAAAATACACTTACATCAACATCAACAAATATTATCTCCAGATGCTCTTTGTTGTTAGATAGAATTGTCCATTTGTGATGTACTTTCACAACAATTTTCCACAACTCTTTCCTGTCATTTATTTCTGAAATCTTCTCAAATAGCCTTGCCATTATTTCAAGGTTGCATTTGACATATGAAAAATATATCATGTATAAAGAAACACATTTGCATAAATACAAAATAAGAAAATCATGTAAAATACAAATGTTTTTTGTCTTTTATGTTTTTCACAATAAACTACAACATAATACACCATAATAATATCATGTTTGTTTGTAGCATAACCTAAAAAAAATAATTAAATCAACTAAAAAAATATGAAGTTCTTAGCTTTCATTTCAAATATCATACAACAAACATTTCATTTGTAACCGACATGAACTTGTTGGGGGGAGTTTACTAGGGAGCATTGATACATAGTGTAGGACTAGGCACCTTTGTGAGAGACACACCACTTGTCCACCTAAAACCTTAAGGTGATAGGTGAGTGGGTTCTCCCACTTATAAATGCTCAAGTCACCACATTCTTATCCAATGTGGGACTATTTCCCCACTTATTCACACTTGCTTATATTATTCCAATACTCCCCCTCAAGTGTGAGTCCATAATGTTCCCCCTTTTTTATACTTGTACCGCTGTTGACACCTTTTTCAAGGGCCTTTCAAGGGCATTTTGATACACCTCTTCCTGGGCGTCGATTTCAATGGAACACCACTTCCTGGACATTTCGATACAAGTAAGCCGGTCCCTTTATGAACCAAAGGCTCATGATACCATTTGTTGGGGGGGGAGTTTACTAGGGAACATTGATACATAGTGTATGACTAGGCACCTTTGTGAGAGACACACCACTTGTCCACCTAAAACCTTAAGGTGATAAATGAGTGGGTTCTCCCACTTATAAATGCTCAAGTCACCACATTCCTATCCAATATGGGACTATTTCCCCACTTACTCACACTTGCTTATATTATTCCAATAGAACTAACATTTAACAGGTCACACAAAACTTGAGGATCTTAGCTTGATACTCGAAAACATTAAACATTCAGCAAAATAAAAGATGATGATGGAGATGATTCAAATCATTTAATAATCGTAATCTAAATGAAACCATGCAGAAGAATCAACCATAAATCTTGAAGTTGGTGTCAGATTGGGATTAATCACCTTCAGAGATGAGCTGATGTTGAAAACCTTGAAGAATTCGAGAGGATGGGGTTGGATAAAGAAAAGAAAGAGTTTGAGTGAGAGAGAGAGAGAGAAGAAGAAGAAAAAGTTACTATACAATCGAAAAACAAAGATTTTGGACAGATTTTCGGTGTGAGAGAGAAAACAAAGAGTAGTTAGAAATGTATAATTTATTACGTTGGAAACCATAAAAAGTTGACAAATGAATATCAGAAAGTTGGTTTGAAACTAATATTTGTACAATCCATTTAATTTATTAACAAATACAAAGTAATCGATATGAAGTGTGTGACCATATCATTAGAAATAAAATTTTGGTTGGAAAAAGCATTATTTGGACACAAAAGCTCCTATTTTGATGAAGTGGCAATTTTTAAAAGAAAGGAAAATATGATTTTTCCACAATATCAAATTTTCTTATATTATAGATAATGCTTGTATGGGGGGCTACAATCATGTGGACTTGTAGCACGTTTTATGTTTACCACAAATTCCCTCGGCTTCGACGCAAATAAAAAGTGAGTGGGAAAACTTGTATGTACCTTTGGTCACTTGTTTACGAGCATTTAACTTGTCACTCCCAAATTTGAACCTGGATAATATTCTTGTGAAACATGGTTATATGGGTAAAAAATTTGACAATTATAGCATGCCTGGTAGTACCAACCGTTTCATGTTGCTTTCAATTTATTAGTAGTTGCTACGGTGACACACCATGTCAACTGATTAATGTGATATAAATGAATTAGTGGCATAAAAATAAATAACATGGTTGCATGTATATTGTATTTTAAAAAGAACCATAACAATACTTACACCATGAAGGTTTATAATATCTCGCAGACAAAGAGGCGTAGCATTTGACATGAACTTATCATAAGAAGTCATTTGAGATCCAGATGAGATTTTGGACCACATGTTAGATTGTGTACTCATTAATTGACTTGAACTTCCAAGTTGGGTGTCCTTTGGTAGCCTTTGAAACCAAAATTACAATGCTCATATTTGTGTCACCTTTTCAATACCATAAAATATAACATGTTCTATAGTAAGACAAAGAAAATAATACCTATTTCAAAATTCAACATAATCATGCACTTCTTCGTTAATGACCGGATTGGTGATATTATACGTATTTGAAATAGACAATGAATACTTCCCTATTATAAAACAAACAATGCTTAATAAGTACAACATCTTTATATTTGATTTAACACAATTAGTAACATCTAAAAAATGTTTATACCTTCCGCCTTCACTTTGTATACTGTAATAATATAATTGTAGGACCATCGTCTTTGTTTTTTTGCATATAGTTCATAAATTTCACAGCATAGGTCTCCCAAAGTGTACAATCTAATGTGTTATTCCTAACAATGGAAAAAGTTATATTAACAATTTATATTGTACATTCTGAATATTGCATAAAGCAGAAAAACATTAACATACAGAATAATTTAATAACAATTAAACATTTACCCAAGGTCTTTTAAAATGAGGTTGACTTGTTGCTTCTTGTTATTAGCACTCATTTGGGTATACCCAATCTCTTCAACCAGTCTAATAACATCTAACAATCATACTATTATTAGTGTTCATAATATATTTCGCAGCGATAGTGTTTACATTAATATCAACTATAATAAAAGGTCATAAAACTGTTAGTTACCACATCATATGGTGATATTAATGCAAATACATTACATATTAAGAAATCCTTATTCCATTTTCCAGAAATAATGTCAGCAAAGGGTTTGAAGTTCAACTATTTCCCAAGAATTGCATGCTTGTTTATATCAGAGACAAATGTTCCAGCTGTAAATCTTATGATGAACGGATGTTCAAAAGTTTTGAACATGAGATCATTGGTTTGAGGGAGGAAACTCGTAATAGTGTAAGTGTTGTTTATCAACAAAACTGAATCAAAGGTTGCTTTCAACGCAGTTGGTACCACTACATGAATATATGTCCCTTACAAATACATTACAAACATCACGTAACTGCAGTTTAAGCCAGAAAAAATTTGTAGTGATTTGGAAATCTAAAAATACACTTACATCAACATCAACAAATATTATCTCCAGATGCTCTTTGTTGTTAGATAGAATTGTCCATTTGTGATGTACTTTCACAACAATTTTCCACAACTCTTTCCTGTCATTTATTTCTGAAATCTTCTCAAATAGCCTTGCCATTATTTCAAGGTTGCATTTGACATATGAAAAATATATCATGTATAAAGAAACACATTTGCATAAATACAAAATAAGAAAATCATGTAAAATACAAATGTTTTTTGTCTTTTATGTTTTTCACAATAAACTACAACATAATACACCATAATAATATCATGTTTGTTTGTAGCATAACCTAAAAAAAATAATTAAATCAACTAAAAAAATATGAAGTTCTTAGCTTTCATTTCAAATATCATACAACAAACATTTCATTTGTAACCGACATGAACTTGTTGGGGGGAGTTTACTAGGGAGCATTGATACATAGTGTAGGACTAGGCACCTTTGTGAGAGACACACCACTTGTCCACCTAAAACCTTAAGGTGATAGGTGAGTGGGTTCTCCCACTTATAAATGCTCAAGTCACCACATTCTTATCCAATGTGGGACTATTTCCCCACTTATTCACACTTGCTTATATTATTCCAATACTCCCCCTCAAGTGTGAGTCCATAATGTTCCCCCTTTTTTATACTTGTACCGCTGTTGACACCTTTTTCAAGGGCCTTTCAAGGGCATTTTGATACACCTCTTCCTGGGCGTCGATTTCAATGGAACACCACTTCCTGGACATTTCGATACAAGTAAGTCGGTCCCTTTATGAACCAAAGGCTCATGATACCATTTGTTGGGGGGAGTTTACTAGGGAACATTGATACATAGTGTATGACTAGGCACCTTTGTGAGAGACACACCACTTGTCCACCTAAAACCTTAAGGTGATAAATGAGTGGGTTCTCCCACTTATAAATGCTCAAGTCACCACATTCCTATCCAATATGGGACTATTTCCCCACTTACTCACACTTGCTTATATTATTCCAATAGAACTAACATTTAACAGGTCACACAAAACTTGAGGATCTTAGCTTGATACTCGAAAACATTAAACATTCAGCAAAATAAAAGATGATGATGGAGATGATTCAAATCATTTAATAATCGTAATCTAAATGAAACCATGCAGAAGAATCAACCATAAATCTTGAAGTTGGTGTCAGATTGGGATTAATCACCTTCAGAGATGAGCTGATGTTGAAAACCTTGAAGAATTCGAGAGGATGGGGTTGGATAAAGAAAAGAAAGAGTTTGAGTGAGAGAGAGAGAGAGAAGAAGAAGAAAAAGTTACTATACAATCGAAAAACAAAGATTTTGGACAGATTTTCGGTGTGAGAGAGAAAACAAAGAGTAGTTAGAAATGTATAATTTATTACGTTGGAAACCATAAAAAGTTGACAAATGAATATCAGAAAGTTGGTTTGAAACTAATATTTGTACAATCCATTTAATTTATTAACAAATACAAAGTAATCGATATGAAGTGTGTGACCATATCATTAGAAATAAAATTTTGGTTGGAAAAAGCATTATTTGGACACAAAAGCTCCTATTTTGATGAAGTGGCAATTTTTAAAAGAAAGGAAAATATGATTTTTCCACAATATCAAATTTTCTTATATTATAGATAATGCTTGTATGGGGGGCTACAATCATGTGGACTTGTAGCACGTTTTATGTTTACCACAAATTCCCTCGGCTTCGACGCAAATAAAAAGTGAGTGGGAAAACTTGTATGTACCTTTGGTCACTTGTTTACGAGCATTTAACTTGTCACTCCCAAATTTGAACCTGGATAATATTCTTGTGAAACATGGTTATATGGGTAAAAAATTTGACAATTATAGCATGCCTGGTAGTACCAACCGTTTCATGTTGCTTTCAATTTATTAGTAGTTGCTACGGTGACACACCATGTCAACTGATTAATGTGATATAAATGAATTAGTGGCATAAAAATAAATAACATGGTTGCATGTATATTGTATTTTAAAAAGAACCATAACAATACTTACACCATGAAGGTTTATAATATCTCGCAGACAAAGAGGCGTAGCATTTGACATGAACTTATCATAAGAAGTCATTTGAGATCCAGATGAGATTTTGGACCACATGTTAGATTGTGTACTCATTAATTGACTTGAACTTCCAAGTTGGGTGTCCTTTGGTAGCCTTTGAAACCAAAATTACAATGCTCATATTTGTGTCACCTTTTCAATACCATAAAATATAACATGTTCTATAGTAAGACAAAGA
The DNA here is from genome assembly GCA_022829125.1 of Lathyrus tuberosus. Taxonomy (NCBI): domain Eukaryota; kingdom Viridiplantae; phylum Streptophyta; class Magnoliopsida; order Fabales; family Fabaceae; genus Lathyrus; species Lathyrus tuberosus. Next base: position 1,150,928 of record JALAZF010000592.1, read on the forward strand.
AAATAATACCTATTTCAAAATTCAACATAATCATGCACTTCTTCGTTAATGACCGGATTGGTGATATTATACGTATTTGAAATAGACAATGAATACTTCCCTATTATAAAACAAACAATGCTTAATAAGTACAACATCTTTATATTTGATTTAACACAATTAGTAACATCTAAAAAATGTTTATACCTTCCGCCTTCACTTTGTATACTGTAATAATATAATTGTAGGACCATCGTCTTTGTTTTTTTGCATATAGTTCATAAATTTCACAGCATAGGTCTCCCAAAGTGTACAATCTAATGTGTTATTCCTAACAATGGAAAAAGTTATATTAACAATTTATATTGTACATTCTGAATATTGCATAAAGCAGAAAAACATTAACATACAGAATAATTTAATAACAATTAAACATTTACCCAAGGTCTTTTAAAATGAGGTTGACTTGTTGCTTCTTGTTATTAGCACTCATTTGGGTATACCCAATCTCTTCAACCAGTCTAATAACATCTAACAATCATACTATTATTAGTGTTCATAATATATTTCGCAGCGATAGTGTTTACATTAATATCAACTATAATAAAAGGTCATAAAACTGTTAGTTACCACATCATATGGTGATATTAATGCAAATACATTACATATTAAGAAATCCTTATTCCATTTTCCAGAAATAATGTCAGCAAAGGGTTTGAAGTTCAACTATTTCCCAAGAATTGCATGCTTGTTTATATCAGAGACAAATGTTCCAGCTGTAAATCTTATGATGAACGGATGTTCAAAAGTTTTGAACATGAGATCATTGGTTTGAGGGAGGAAACTCGTAATAGTGTAAGTGTTGTTTATCAACAAAACTGAATCAAAGGTTGCTTTCAACGCAGTTGGTACCACTACATGAATATATGTCCCTTACAAATACATTACAAACATCACGTAACTGCAGTTTAAGCCAGAAAAAATTTGTAGTGATTTGGAAATCTAAAAATACACTTACATCAACATCAACAAATATTATCTCCAGATGCTCTTTGTTGTTAGATAGAATTGTCCATTTGTGATGTACTTTCACAACAATTTTCCACAACTCTTTCCTGTCATTTATTTCTGAAATCTTCTCAAATAGCCTTGCCATTATTTCAAGGTTGCATTTGACATATGAAAAATATATCATGTATAAAGAAACACATTTGCATAAATACAAAATAAGAAAATCATGTAAAATACAAATGTTTTTTGTCTTTTATGTTTTTCACAATAAACTACAACATAATACACCATAATAATATCATGTTTGTTTGTAGCATAACCTAAAAAAAATAATTAAATCAACTAAAAAAATATGAAGTTCTTAGCTTTCATTTCAAATATCATACAACAAACATTTCATTTGTAACCGACATGAACTTGTTGGGGGGAGTTTACTAGGGAGCATTGATACATAGTGTAGGACTAGGCACCTTTGTGAGAGACACACCACTTGTCCACCTAAAACCTTAAGGTGATAGGTGAGTGGGTTCTCCCACTTATAAATGCTCAAGTCACCACATTCTTATCCAATGTGGGACTATTTCCCCACTTATTCACACTTGCTTATATTATTCCAATACTCCCCCTCAAGTGTGAGTCCATAATGTTCCCCCTTTTTTATACTTGTACCGCTGTTGACACCTTTTTCAAGGGCCTTTCAAGGGCATTTTGATACACCTCTTCCTGGGCGTCGATTTCAATGGAACACCACTTCCTGGACATTTCGATACAAGTAAGCCGGTCCCTTTATGAACCAAAGGCTCATGATACCATTTGTTGGGGGGGAGTTTACTAGGGAACATTGATACATAGTGTATGACTAGGCACCTTTGTGAGAGACACACCACTTGTCCACCTAAAACCTTAAGGTGATAAATGAGTGGGTTCTCCCACTTATAAATGCTCAAGTCACCACATTCCTATCCAATATGGGACTATTTCCCCACTTACTCACACTTGCTTATATTATTCCAATAGAACTAACATTTAACAGGTCACACAAAACTTGAGGATCTTAGCTTGATACTCGAAAACATTAAACATTCAGCAAAATAAAAGATGATGATGGAGATGATTCAAATCATTTAATAATCGTAATCTAAATGAAACCATGCAGAAGAATCAACCATAAATCTTGAAGTTGGTGTCAGATTGGGATTAATCACCTTCAGAGATGAGCTGATGTTGAAAACCTTGAAGAATTCGAGAGGATGGGGTTGGATAAAGAAAAGAAAGAGTTTGAGTGAGAGAGAGAGAGAGAAGAAGAAGAAAAAGTTACTATACAATCGAAAAACAAAGATTTTGGACAGATTTTCGGTGTGAGAGAGAAAACAAAGAGTAGTTAGAAATGTATAATTTATTACGTTGGAAACCATAAAAAGTTGACAAATGAATATCAGAAAGTTGGTTTGAAACTAATATTTGTACAATCCATTTAATTTATTAACAAATACAAAGTAATCGATATGAAGTGTGTGACCATATCATTAGAAATAAAATTTTGGTTGGAAAAAGCATTATTTGGACACAAAAGCTCCTATTTTGATGAAGTGGCAATTTTTAAAAGAAAGGAAAATATGATTTTTCCACAATATCAAATTTTCTTATATTATAGATAATGCTTGTATGGGGGGCTACAATCATGTGGACTTGTAGCACGTTTTATGTTTACCACAAATTCCCTCGGCTTCGACGCAAATAAAAAGTGAGTGGGAAAACTTGTATGTACCTTTGGTCACTTGTTTACGAGCATTTAACTTGTCACTCCCAAATTTGAACCTGGATAATATTCTTGTGAAACATGGTTATATGGGTAAAAAATTTGACAATTATAGCATGCCTGGTAGTACCAACCGTTTCATGTTGCTTTCAATTTATTAGTAGTTGCTACGGTGACACACCATGTCAACTGATTAATGTGATATAAATGAATTAGTGGCATAAAAATAAATAACATGGTTGCATGTATATTGTATTTTAAAAAGAACCATAACAATACTTACACCATGAAGGTTTATAATATCTCGCAGACAAAGAGGCGTAGCATTTGACATGAACTTATCATAAGAAGTCATTTGAGATCCAGATGAGATTTTGGACCACATGTTAGATTGTGTACTCATTAATTGACTTGAACTTCCAAGTTGGGTGTCCTTTGGTAGCCTTTGAAACCAAAATTACAATGCTCATATTTGTGTCACCTTTTCAATACCATAAAATATAACATGTTCTATAGTAAGACAAAGAAAATAATACCTATTTCAAAATTCAACATAATCATGCACTTCTTCGTTAATGACCGGATTGGTGATATTATACGTATTTGAAATAGACAATGAATACTTCCCTATTATAAAACAAACAATGCTTAATAAGTACAACATCTTTATATTTGATTTAACACAATTAGTAACATCTAAAAAATGTTTATACCTTCCGCCTTCACTTTGTATACTGTAATAATATAATTGTAGGACCATCGTCTTTGTTTTTTTGCATATAGTTCATAAATTTCACAGCATAGGTCTCCCAAAGTGTACAATCTAATGTGTTATTCCTAACAATGGAAAAAGTTATATTAACAATTTATATTGTACATTCTGAATATTGCATAAAGCAGAAAAACATTAACATACAGAATAATTTAATAACAATTAAACATTTACCCAAGGTCTTTTAAAATGAGGTTGACTTGTTGCTTCTTGTTATTAGCACTCATTTGGGTATACCCAATCTCTTCAACCAGTCTAATAACATCTAACAATCATACTATTATTAGTGTTCATAATATATTTCGCAGCGATAGCGTTTACATTAATATCAACTATAATAAAAGGTCATAAAACTGTTAGTTACCACATCATATGGTGATATTAATGCAAATACATTACATATTAAGAAATCCTTATTCCATTTTCCAGAAATAATGTCAGCAAAGGGTTTGAAGTTCAACTATTTCCCAAGAATTGCATGCTTGTTTATATCAGAGACAAATGTTCCAGCTGTAAATCTTATGATGAACGGATGTTCAAAAGTTTTGAACATGAGATCATTGGTTTGAGGGAGGAAACTCGTAATAGTGTAAGTGTTGTTTATCAACAAAACTGAATCAAAGGTTGCTTTCAACGCAGTTGGTACCACTACATGAATATATGTCCCTTACAAATACATTACAAACATCACGTAACTGCAGTTTAAGCCAGAAAAAATTTGTAGTGATTTGGAAATCTAAAAATACACTTACATCAACATCAACAAATATTATCTCCAGATGCTCTTTGTTGTTAGATAGAATTGTCCATTTGTGATGTACTTTCACAACAATTTTCCACAACTCTTTCCTGTCATTTATTTCTGAAATCTTCTCAAATAGCCTTGCCATTATTTCAAGGTTGCATTTGACATATGAAAAATATATCATGTATAAAGAAACACATTTGCATAAATACAAAATAAGAAAATCATGTAAAATACAAATGTTTTTTGTCTTTTATGTTTTTCACAATAAACTACAACATAATACACCATAATAATATCATGTTTGTTTGTAGCATAACCTAAAAAAAATAATTAAATCAACTAAAAAAATATGAAGTTCTTAGCTTTCATTTCAAATATCATACAACAAACATTTCATTTGTAACCGACATGAACTTGTTGGGGGGAGTTTACTAGGGAGCATTGATACATAGTGTAGGACTAGGCACCTTTGTGAGAGACACACCACTTGTCCACCTAAAACCTTAAGGTGATAGGTGAGTGGGTTCTCCCACTTATAAATGCTCAAGTCACCACATTCTTATCCAATGTGGGACTATTTCCCCACTTAGTCACACTTGCTTATATTATTCCAATACTCCCCCTCAAGTGTGAGTCCATAATGTTCCCCCTTTTTTATACTTGTACCGCTGTTGACACCTTTTTCAAGGGCCTTTCAAGGGCATTTTGATACACCTCTTCCTGGGCGTCGATTTCAATGGAACACCACTTCCTGGACATTTCGATACAAGTAAGCCGGTCCCTTTATGAACCAAAGGCTCATGATACCATTTGTTGGGGGGGAGTTTACTAGGGAACATTGATACATAGTGTATGACTAGGCACCTTTGTGAGAGACACACCACTTGTCCACCTAAAACCTTAAGGTGATAAATGAGTGGGTTCTCCCACTTATAAATGCTCAAGTCACCACATTCCTATCCAATATGGGACTATTTCCCCACTTACTCACACTTGCTTATATTATTCCAATAGAACTAACATTTAACAGGTCACACAAAACTTGAGGATCTTAGCTTGATACTCGAAAACATTAAACATTCAGCAAAATAAAAGATGATGATGGAGATGATTCAAATCATTTAATAATCGTAATCTAAATGAAACCATGCAGAAGAATCAACCATAAATCTTGAAGTTGGTGTCAGATTGGGATTAATCACCTTCAGAGATGAGCTGATGTTGAAAACCTTGAAGAATTCGAGAGGATGGGGTTGGATAAAGAAAAGAAAGAGTTTGAGTGAGAGAGAGAGAGAGAAGAAGAAGAAAAAGTTACTATACAATCGAAAAACAAAGATTTTGGACAGATTTTCGGTGTGAGAGAGAAAACAAAGAGTAGTTAGAAATGTATAATTTATTACGTTGGAAACCATAAAAAGTTGACAAATGAATATCAGAAAGTTGGTTTGAAACTAATATTTGTACAATCCATTTAATTTATTAACAAATACAAAGTAATCGATATGAAGTGTGTGACCATATCATTAGAAATAAAATTTTGGTTGGAAAAAGCATTATTTGGACACAAAAGCTCCTATTTTGATGAAGTGGCAATTTTTAAAAGAAAGGAAAATATGATTTTTCCACAATATCAAATTTTCTTATATTATAGATAATGCTTGTATGGGGGGCTACAATCATGTGGACTTGTAGCACGTTTTATGTTTACCACAAATTCCCTCGGCTTCGACGCAAATAAAAAGTGAGTGGGAAAACTTGTATGTACCTTTGGTCACTTGTTTACGAGCATTTAACTTGTCACTCCCAAATTTGAACCTGGATAATATTCTTGTGAAACATGGTTATATGGGTAAAAAATTTGACAATTATAGCATGCCTGGTAGTACCAACCGTTTCATGTTGCTTTCAATTTATTAGTAGTTGCTACGGTGACACACCATGTCAACTGATTAATGTGATATAAATGAATTAGTGGCATAAAAATAAATAACATGGTTGCATGTATATTGTATTTTAAAAAGAACCATAACAATACTTACACCATGAAGGTTTATAATATCTCGCAGACAAAGAGGCGTAGCATTTGACATGAACTTATCATAAGAAGTCATTTGAGATCCAGATGAGATTTTGGACCACATGTTAGATTGTGTACTCATTAATTGACTTGAACTTCCAAGTTGGGTGTCCTTTGGTAGCCTTTGAAACCAAAATTACAATGCTCATATTTGTGTCACCTTTTCAATACCATAAAATATAACATGTTCTATAGTAAGACAAAGAAAATAATACCTATTTCAAAATTCAACATAATCATGCACTTCTTCGTTAATGACCGGATTGGTGATATTATACGTATTTGAAATAGACAATGAATACTTCCCTATTATAAAACAAACAATGCTTAATAAGTACAACATCTTTATATTTGATTTAACACAATTAGTAACATCTAAAAAATGTTTATACCTTCCGCCTTCACTTTGTATACTGTAATAATATAATTGTAGGACCATCGTCTTTGTTTTTTTGCATATAGTTCATAAATTTCACAGCATAGGTCTCCCAAAGTGTACAATCTAATGTGTTATTCCTAACAATGGAAAAAGTTATATTAACAATTTATATTGTACATTCTGAATATTGCATAAAGCAGAAAAACATTAACATACAGAATAATTTAATAACAATTAAACATTTACCCAAGGTCTTTTAAAATGAGGTTGACTTGTTGCTTCTTGTTATTAGCACTCATTTGGGTATACCCAATCTCTTCAACCAGTCTAATAACATCTAACAATCATACTATTATTAGTGTTCATAATATATTTCGCAGCGATAGTGTTTACATTAATATCAACTATAATAAAAGGTCATAAAACTGTTAGTTACCACATCATATGGTGATATTAATGCAAATACATTACATATTAAGAAATCCTTATTCCATTTTCCAGAAATAATGTCAGCAAAGGGTTTGAAGTTCAACTATTTCCCAAGAATTGCATGCTTGTTTATATCAGAGACAAATGTTCCAGCTGTAAATCTTATGATGAACGGATGTTCAAAAGTTTTGAACATGAGATCATTGGTTTGAGGGAGGAAACTCGTAATAGTGTAAGTGTTGTTTATCAACAAAACTGAATCAAAGGTTGCTTTCAACGCAGTTGGTACCACTACATGAATATATGTCCCTTACAAATACATTACAAACATCACGTAACTGCAGTTTAAGCCAGAAAAAATTTGTAGTGATTTGGAAATCTAAAAATACACTTACATCAACATCAACAAATATTATCTCCAGATGCTCTTTGTTGTTAGATAGAATTGTCCATTTGTGATGTACTTTCACAACAATTTTCCACAACTCTTTCCTGTCATTTATTTCTGAAATCTTCTCAAATAGCCTTGCCATTATTTCAAGGTTGCATTTGACATATGAAAAATATATCATGTATAAAGAAACACATTTGCATAAATACAAAATAAGAAAATCATGTAAAATACAAATGTTTTTTGTCTTTTATGTTTTTCACAATAAACTACAACATAATACACCATAATAATATCATGTTTGTTTGTAGCATAACCTAAAAAAAATAATTAAATCAACTAAAAAAATATGAAGTTCTTAGCTTTCATTTCAAATATCATACAACAAACATTTCATTTGTAACCGACATGAACTTGTTGGGGGGAGTTTACTAGGGAGCATTGATACATAGTGTAGGACTAGGCACCTTTGTGAGAGACACACCACTTGTCCACCTAAAACCTTAAGGTGATAGGTGAGTGGGTTCTCCCACTTATAAATGCTCAAGTCACCACATTCTTATCCAATGTGGGACTATTTCCCCACTTATTCACACTTGCTTATATTATTCCAATACTCCCCCTCAAGTGTGAGTCCATAATGTTCCCCCTTTTTTATACTTGTACCGCTGTTGACACCTTTTTCAAGGGCCTTTCAAGGGCATTTTGATACACCTCTTCCTGGGCGTCGATTTCAATGGAACACCACTTCCTGGACATTTCGATACAAGTAAGTCGGTCCCTTTATGAACCAAAGGCTCATGATACCATTTGTTGGGGGGAGTTTACTAGGGAACATTGATACATAGTGTATGACTAGGCACCTTTGTGAGAGACACACCACTTGTCCACCTAAAACCTTAAGGTGATAAATGAGTGGGTTCTCCCACTTATAAATGCTCAAGTCACCACATTCCTATCCAATATGGGACTATTTCCCCACTTACTCACACTTGCTTATATTATTCCAATAGAACTAACATTTAACAGGTCACACAAAACTTGAGGATCTTAGCTTGATACTCGAAAACATTAAACATTCAGCAAAATAAAAGATGATGATGGAGATGATTCAAATCATTTAATAATCGTAATCTAAATGAAACCATGCAGAAGAATCAACCATAAATCTTGAAGTTGGTGTCAGATTGGGATTAATCACCTTCAGAGATGAGCTGATGTTAAAAACCTTGAAGAATTCGAGAGGATGGGGTTGGATAAAGAAAAGAAAGAGTTTGAGTGAGAGAGAGAGAGAGAGAGAGAGAAGAAGAAGAAAAAGTTACTATACAATTGAAAAACAAAGATTTTGGACAGATTTTCGGTGTGAGAGAGAAAACAAAGAGTAGTTAGAAATGTATAATTTATTACGTTGGAAACCATAAAAAGTTGACAAATGAATATCAGAAAGTTGGTTTGAAACTAATATTTGTACAATCCATTTAATTTATTAACAAATACAAAGTAATCGATATGAAGTGTGTGACCATATCATTAGAAATAAAATTTTGGTTGGAAAAAGCATTATTTGGACACAAAAGCTCCTATTTTGATGAAGTGGCAATTTTTAAAAGAAAGGAAAATATGATTTTTCCACAATATCAAATTTTCTTATATTATAGATAATGCTTGTATGGGGGGATACAATCATGTGGACTTGTAGCACGTTTTATGTTTACCACAAATTCCCTCGGCTTCGACGCAAATAAAAAGTGAGTGGGAAAACTTGTATGTACCTTTGGTCACTTGTTTACGAGCATTTAACTTGTCACTCCCAAATTTGAACCTGGAACACCCCCCCCATAGTTTAATGATTCCAAAACTGCTTCTAAAATAATTTCAAATAAATTTTCGTACGAAATTTCCGACAGGCATATCAGAATTTTCGCTACACACTAAATTTTCGGTAGTATATTTAAAATTTCTAGTATACTGGAATTTTAAATTTACGTGAACTTAAAAATATTACAGGAAATTCTAAATATTTCATTTTATACCGTAAATTTCAACTAAAATGAAATTTTGGGTAGTTCATATTCAATAAAAAATGTAACCCTATCGGAAATTTCGAAATATCCACTGTACCTGAAATTTTGAAATATCAAGTAGCGTAAATTGTTTTTAAAAAAATTATGGTATTCTACATATTTTTTATCAAAAATTTCAAAATTTCCGATAAAAAATAGAAAAATAAAAAAATTTCGATAAATATTGCAAATTTCCAATAAAAGCAGGTAAATTTAAAAAAAAAAACGGTTTTTAGAAAATGGTATAATGGTAAAAGTGCTTAAAATAAAGGGGTGCCAGAGGTGGGAATAGGCTGAGCCGAGCTAGGCTTTGCAAAGCCTAAACCCGACTTGCTAAAAAATTCAAAGCCTAAGCCTGGCCCGTAGCCTATCAAAGGCTTATTTTTAGGCCTGAGCCTGACCTTTTCGAATGTCTGATTGACCTACTAGCCTATTTAAAAGCCTACTTCATTTGTACATTTGTAAATAAGAAACTCAACTAATGATAAATAGACTAACAAATTATAAGACCAATGAGATTAAATGTTTGTTTTCATTGTCTCATTCAAGTTTACCTATTAGCATAAGTTTAGTAATACTATTTATTGGAGAGAACTTATGAAAAAGCTTATGACAACAACTTATGAAATTGTTTATAATGTTTTTCAACTTATTTTGATAAGTTCTTCAAGATAACTAAGTTTTATTTTCGTATTTTAATTCAAAGTACAAAATAAAATATAATAATAATAATAAATTTATTGAGTTTTTCTTAAATAGGCCAACTTAATAGGCTTAAAAGGTCTTTCTTACGGCCTGTGGCCTAGCCTATTTAGCTACATAGGCTTACAAAAAAGCCTATGCCTTTTCTATTTAAGAAAAAGCCTGGTCTGGGCCTGGGCCTATGTAGGCTAGGCCGTAGGCCCCTGTTAGTTGGCCTGGCATATTCCCACCCCTAGGTGCCAGGTACAAGTGATGGGGTGGCAAGTTAAATGTTCCTTGTTTACTTACGTCAATAAAATTTTGCAGAACAATTAATCTTATAATATGCGTTAGATTCTGATACTACTTGTTAACCAAGTGACTCTAAACACAAGAGGTACGAATTGTGATATTCAAAATTCAAAATTTTGATTTTTGAAGAAATTACATTAAATTTGACAAATAAACAAAAATAAGACAACGGAAAGATAGAAAGATGGAGAAGAAGAGATATATACAACAGAAAAAAGAGAGAAGAGATGAAGAGATTGCACTAGAGATTTATACATGTTCACGTTAATTATTTGACCTAATCATATCCAATAGTTTTCTTTTGAGAGTTACACTAATAATCACACTTGAACTTTTACAAGATTAACCCACAAACCTTCAACAAAAATTAAAGTTTTTATGCCGTCTTAACTCAGAAACCAACAAACATACCTTTTATACGGACTTAGCTCAAGAACCTTCATACAATTTTTTTACACTTCTTAATCAATTCCATACATTCTAGATAGATTTTTAAAAGTTTTATTGTGCACCGTGTGATATTCCAAATATGCCCCATGTTTCCAGAGATATATCTCCGGGCGCACCAAAACTTTTTTAAACGTTGAATTATTCCGGAGATATATCTCCAGAACATTTTAGAGGTTAATAACGCGCTCGTTGATCTAGTGCCACCTCCTGCTGATCTAGTTCCACCTCCTGCTGATCCAGTGCCACCTCCGGAGGGTGAGGTTGCTGAGGATGCTGAGCCAGAGGGATTCAGAGGAGGTCCATCTGATATGTCCATACTTCCTCTGTATCCAGACCACACTGCCAGACATATCTGGGATGGAGAGGTAGCATTAGTCTGATTTTTTATTTATTTTTTACGTTGTTAATTTAAATTGCTGGCATTGATTATTTCTAACATTGATTATTACTGACATTAATTATTTCGGTAAAATCGCAGGTGTGTGATCCCAGAAGTTTTTGAACCATGGGAGGAAGATTGTTGGCTTGCCTCAGCCACATGAGAAGTGCTTTTAGTCGGTTACGACCTTATCTAGGTTGAGTGACCTATGCATGACCGGTTACACTCTGGTCAACCATGAGATTCTTAATGCATTCGTGGAGAGATGACATTCTCATACATCTTTTTTTCATCTCTCGCATGGTGAGACGACTTCTTTTCATTCTGATTTGTCATTTTCATTTCATATTTGTAAAACCACTGCCAATAATTCTTGATCCCTGAATGCTTTTTATTTCCATTTCAGGCTTGGATCCTTCAACACTTCCCGCACATCTCTGGCTGGGCAAGTGTGGATGAGTACACTGAGGACTTGCCCTGTGCCTGTGCTTTTATCCCGCTTATAGGGAACCAGAAAATTGAGCCTTTTAGAGTCTACCTTGATCGTTTGATTGTTGAGGTAATCCATTTCAACTGCTACGTGGATCACCATCAAAAGCGGCCATTTGACGACATATCTCTATACTCCAGATGGTTGGCCTACGGATCACGTATCATTGCACCTCATCTGCCTGATCGCGTCATGCGACAGTTCTGGTACACCTAAACCATCCTCAGACACCCTGTTATCTCTACTCCATTTGCCTTGACTCGTATACAGATAGAGGAGATGTTTACTGATTATGAGAGTCACCTGGTACCGAACGAGGCTCGGGCTACCATAGCGCCGAATGACCAGAGCTACGTCGACGAATACATCAGGTGGTTCTTACGGTTCTCACATCCGTACATGGTGTCGATTGCTCCAGGAGATACGTTGAGACCAGCTCATCAGGAGATTCTAGAGGAGCAGCAGACTCAGCTAGATCATATTGAGGATGTCTTGCCTCAGTGTCGTCGCATAGTGCAGATGGCGCGAGCAGGCATTGACGAGGGTATCTTCCTTGAGGGATATGCTGTCAGGCGAGTACTGGATGAAATTGTTGCAGAGGCACAAATGGCACTTTTTACAGTAGACATCGCGCAAGGACGGGGGGATCGATGAGCGAGGAGGCAGACCAAGCAAAGGAGGTAGATGAGAGGTTATCAGGCACACCCAGGAGGAGCCTATTATTATTTTGATGTAGTACTATAGTTTGTACGTTTTTTTTATATTGTTACTACATTTTGAATTTCGTGTTGTACGACATTTTACTATTATATTGCTATATTATTTTGTATGTCTATTATTTTATTCAAGATCGTGCTTCATAATTCATCTGAAAACAACTACACAGCGCGTTGTAAAAAAACATGTTCTGATACACTTTGGAGATGTATCTCCGACAAATCCCCGTAGATGCATCTATAGAAACATCCAAATGCAAATGGGTTATGGGAGATATGTTCTGAGTGTTTAAAGTTCAAAATAGTTTCGAAGATATATCTCCAGAATATGTTAACGTTTACTCAAGGGTGGGGTGCGTCTGAAGATGTATCTCCGAAATCTAGAGGCATAAATGAAATCCACACAGTGTACTAGAAACATATAGGGTGAAAAAAGAAATTCTCTTTTTTTGAGTTTTTAATTTTTAGTGAGACCTTTATTTATTATTCTTGTGAGTAATTTCCATTTTCAATGGACTTATCTTTCCTAGTTATTATAATTGCGAGAATATTGTTTATCGGTGTCTCGCTTATTTCATTTTTCTATTAATTCTCTTCCTGGTTAATGGTGAATGTATCAGGAATTTTGGTTTTGTTAACTTTCATATTGACGAGTTGATTGATTATGTTGGAATGTTAAGTTTTTTTTTGCTTGTAGGTGGACTTTTGTGGGGAAATTTCTTATTCCAACCTAAGTTTTCTTGCCTTTCTTTGGATTTTTTTGGGAGTTTAGGGTATTTTTTTAGTACAACAAGAGGGCTAAAAGCCCAAAAGCAAGAGAAACAAGCAACAAGCCTAGACAACAGAACCGACACTAACCTGAAAAAGGAACCTCGCGAGTTTAGGGTAGTCTTAGTGTTGGTAGAAAATTTTCCTTGTTTTCTTTTGTTGGTGTATTTTGTTTGTCTGCTTTATTTGTTTGAGAATACTCGTGGTATTATTTATTCAATGAATTACTTTAAGAAGAAAAAAAACTTAAAGAAAGCCCAATGAACTATAAAAAATAATATCCTAAATTTAAGAGTATATTTATTAGTATTTATTTTGCAAGAGTATATTTAGAGGGGTCAAAAAAGCTATGTATAACAAAACCTTAATTTTTAGGTCCCTTACTTGACCCTCTTTTTTTATACCGCCTACTACAAAAATATTATATTGGCCTCTTATTTTTAAGTCTCTCATATTTTTATTTTTTATAGGGCCTAACCTAAGTAAGAAGGTCAAAATCTAATTAGTTTGAAATAAAATATTTTTCATTTTTTAATTATTCTTAAAAAAAAAATTGAAAATTAGTTTTAAAAATAATTTTTTCTTAAAAATAAATATATAATATTTAAATTCTAATAAATATAAAGTTTTTTTTCTAAAAATAAAAAATAGATTTTTTTCAAAAATAAAAACAAATGTCGAGTGTTTTTTGAAAATAAAAAAGTTGATCATTTTTAAATTAAAAAATTGATTTTTTCTAACATAAAAAAATCAATTATTTGAAATAAAAATATTAAAATAAAAAAAAAACCAATTTTTTTAAAAATAAAAGAAAATTTGTTTTTTTTTAAAATAAAAAAAATGACTTTTTTGAAATAAAAAAAGTTTGTTTATTTTTTGGGAAAAACTAAATTTTTTCCGAAATAAAAAGTCAGTTTTTTCGAAAAATAAAAATTTTGATTTTTTCATAAAATAAAAAAGTTGATTTTTTTCGAAAGTTAAAAATAGTCAACTTTTATCAAAAATGTAAAAAAAAGGCGATTTTTTTTCAAAAAAGAAGTTGGTTTTTTCGAAAATAAATAAAAAACTGTATTTTCTGTAAATAAAAAATTCAATTTTTTTCCGAAAATAAAGTCGATTTTTTTCAAAAAAATTGAATTTTAGACAAATAAAAGAATTGATTTTTTTCTAAAAATAAAAAAGGCGATTGTTTTTAAAGATCAAAATAGTCGATTTTGTTCTAGCGTTTTTTACTATTGTGCCACACTTTTGAAAATTAAATACCAAAGTGTCCTAGTTTGAAAAAAAAATTCAAGATGTCATATTTTTAGTGTGTGTTCGGCCATTCAAATGGCGATCATGTGAAGAAAAAATATGTATGTAGGTGATTGTCCATTGAAGTGGAGAACACCCAATGAAAAAATAATATAAAATATTAGGGTGTTCTCCACTTCAATGAACGAGCACCTACATATACATTTTTCCTTCACATGCTCGCCATTTGAATGACCGAGCATATACTAAAAATAGCGCATCTTGAATTTTTTTTTAAACTAGAACACTTTAGTATTTAATTTTCAAAAGTGTGGCAGAACAGTAAAAAAAACTTTTTTTTTAAAGTTAAAAATAGTCGATTTTTTTTTTAAAATAAAAAAGTCGATTTATATCAAAAATAAAAGTAGTTGATTTTTTTTTCGAAAAATGTCGTTTTTTTTTTTAAATAAAATAAATTCTGAAATAAAAAAGTTGATTTTTTTTGAAAGTTAAAAATAGTCGAATTTTTTTTAAAATGATTTTTTTTTTATTTCATTTTTTTTCAAAAAATAAAAAATTTCATTTTTTCTAAAAAAAATATATTTTTTCAAAAATTAAAAAAATTGTTTTTTTTTTAAAAGTCAACTTTTTAAAAATATTGGATCCTTGAGATCCTTCTTAAGTTTTAGAAATCTTTAGTTTTGAGGGTCTACTTAATTTCATTTTTTATTTATTTTGAGCCCTATATTTTTAAGACGTTAAAAATAAGATCCGAACCCCTAATTTGACTGTTCTAAAGCATATCTCTTTCGTGAAATCATGCACTTAAATTCAGGATTTGATTTTTTTTTTCATCATTCAGTTTCTACATTAATTAAAAAATTAGTAAGTATAATAATAAGAAACAACTAAAAATTAATAAATAAGAATTAAAATAACTAAGATGCTTTGTTTACAATCTTTATCTAAATTTGCCAAGACTATTAATAATTCTTGTTATATAAAAATAATTTTATTTCAGAGAAATATAAATATGAAATTCGATACAAATAGATTAATATAAATATCAAAATTTAAAATAAAGATCAGCGTGATGATGTGCAGAAATGAGACGAATTTTTAAATAGTATTATAAGTTAGAAATATATTTGAATTATATAAATGTTAATAAGATGTCACAATATAATTTTAAAATATGAAATATATATAAAAATTTTCAATTATTTTTTTATTTTTTTTCAACATCTTTAAAAATATTTGTTCTTTATTATTTTGTGGAGAAAAGAGGTTCCACAATCAAATGACTTATACTTTATATAAGTGTAACACCCATATATAATATAATACATCAAAGCATCCATATCATACATGAATTCACGTTTTGGTACTGAAATACCATAAGTCTCTAGTTAACACATTATACATATACATGCCCAAAACGCTAAGATCAAAAAACTATGGCATTATATATACAAGATGTTCCAATACACTAAGAACTAGATAAATATCATGATCTCAAAATCTCCACAACGGAAGTCTTGCCATCCCAAAAAGCCAAGATAGTAAGGAAAGGAAAACAACTTTATCCTTACCCTTCGCGGAACCTGTGGTACCTGTAATATAATCAACAACATGGGATGAGATATTAAATCTCAGTGAGTTTCCTATCTTAAAGGTCCTCTCGGCTTTACAAGATTCTATCACACCTAACTCAAGTCAAAAGGGAAGGGACGTGATCTTGAGTACTCACACACACTATATGGATCCATGTTCATGAGTCTTGTTAACTCACATTATCACTAATCGATAACCTTACCAAGGCATCCCCTTTTCCCGTCCGCTTCTACGTCTAGATGTCGACCCGAGTCATGGATCCTTGCAGTTACTTGGCATACGAAATGGATTCGGAATTAAGGGACATATTATCTCCTTAATTCGTCACTTCACACGGCCCGTACACCGTCACAAGTCTCTTTACCCGTAGACTCCATTCGTACTACATACAGGAATCAAACCTGCCAAGTAATTGTGCACATGTTTCAGAGGAGCTCAAGACCCATGAAATGCACTCACATGAAACGGCTACGGTTATGTGATCATACACACTAATGTGATTGTATTCGACAATCACAAGGCCACATTCGCCTTAAGACCTGTTTTGTCTTTTCTCAATTTAAACACAATTAACATGATCCATACTAGTGTAATTCTTTCCATACCATTCGGTAATAGACGCACGCCTCAGCCTCTCATGCACGAGCGTCGTCGTAATGTTATTCATCATTTTCCTAGCCGTTACTAGGTTCCAATATAGTTTATGGTAATATTCCTCACTCTACCTATTTCGTATTTCAACATGCATGCACTCTCATACATGCTTAACAACAATAGAATAGGTAAACAAAATGTAAACACATAATGGGATCACACAAATCAACATATCACAAGTTACACCAATTCCGGTTCCCTCCGATTTATTTAATCGGGAAACAAAACTAGTATTTTTCACTTCCATTAGATAGAGTATTTTCATAGCTCTCTATCGGTACCAAGAACAATTCAATCGGATATACTAAACAAAAATTATGGATTTTTGAAGAAAAGAAAATTATTGGAAAACTGCCAGATTCGCCTGGCGGTTAAGGATTTCGCCCGGCGAATCCCTCTTCGCTAGCACTTCGCCCGGCGAACTAGTGCCGAGACCTGATTCTTGAAAACCCAAAAGTTCCAGTAGCCAAAACATGTTCTGTCTCTCAATTTTTGCCTGGCGATTAAGGATTTCGCCTGGCGAATTCCCCTTCGCCAGCACTTCGCCCGGCGAACTAGTGGCGAGACCTGATTCGCCTGGCGAATCGCATCAGAACCAGAATTCCTCCGCTGCGTTTTACATGATTCCCAACCTCAAAATCCACTTTTCCCAAACCAAAATATCTTCAAACAATCAAAACAAGTATCAACAATGTTCATACATATATTACGATCATACTACGCAATTGATGTCGATTTTCAACCGTTAGATTCATGATTTTAGCATGATAATTCATTTTCTCACAAAATCAAACCTAACTCTAAAACTCAAGAATTTCTACCACTAATGTCTCTATCTAGAACCCACCTTAGAATTGGATGATGATGAAGAAGATGAGATGATTTGATGAGGAGTAGATGATGATTCCAAGCTTCTTCTTCTTTTTTTCTTTCTTTTCCACTTCCTTCTCCTTTTACTTCTATTCTTTTTGCATCAAAATGAAAAGGAAATGAAAAGAAATGATACATAGAGAAATCATTTAGTTAGTAAAACTAACTTAAATGTCCAATGAGTCTCTACAACACCAAAAGTTAAAACCTCAGAGTCAGAAAATATTAATTTGATCTGCTCTGAGCTCATCAGTTTACTCTAATGATTTTATCTAATAAATTCTCAGAGTAAACCGGAACCCAGTTGATCATACTAATATTATCCAGAGTAAAATAATTTACGGGGTATTACATCCTCCCCCCCTTAAATAGAAGTTCGCCCACAAATTTAAAACAATTACCTGAAAAGATGAGGATAACCTTCTCGCATCTCGGATTCTAGTTCCCAAGTTGCATCACCCGAATGCGTCTCATCTCACTGAACCTTAACAAGAGGAATCTCTTTATTCCTCAACACCTTAGTTTCTCTTCCTGTGATACGACTCGGTTGAGGCTCAAACGTTAAATCTGCTTCTATCTCAATAGTATATGGTAGAATTGGCTGAAGAGGATCTGGAACAAACTTTCGAAGCTGAGACACATGAAAAACATCGTGCATCTCTGACACAGAAGGCGATAAGGCTAATCTGTAAGCTACTTCACCAATTCTTCCTAAAATTTGATACGGTCCCACGTATCTCTGACTTAACTTCCGTGACTTAAACGGTCCTTTCAACCTCAACCTCGGAGTAACTTTCAAAAATACGTGATCACCTTCATCAAACTCTAAAGGTCTCCTACGGTTATCCGCATAACTTTTCTGACGATCTTGTGCTTGTTTAACTTTATCACGGATCCTCCTAATATTTTCCTTAGTATCCCGGATAATCTCGGGTCCCAGAATTCTATCTTCGCCAACTTCCACCCAACACAATGGCGTCCTACACTTCCTTCCCTACAATGCCTCATAAGGAGCCATACCAATACTTGCATGATAACTGTTGTTATAAGAGAACTAAATCAACGGTAAAAGTTCTATCCAATTTCCTCCACTTTCAAGTACACAAGCCCTTAACATATCTTCCATTATTTGTATTGTCCGCTCTGTTTGACCATCCGTTTGCGGATGATTCGACGTGCTCAAACACAACTTCGTTCCCATAGCTTGTTGAAAAGCTCTCCAAAATCTTGAAGTAAACTTTGGATCTCTATCCGAAACAATACTAGAAGGGATACCATGCAACCTCACAATTTATGAAATGAATAACTTTACGAGATGACTCGCCTTGTAGGTAGTCTTTACGGCTAAGAAATGCGCAGATTTCGTTAACCGATCCACAATTACCCAAATCGAATCATAACCACCTTGTGCACGGGGTAATCTAACTGCAAAGCCCATAGAAATACTATCCCACTTCCATACCGGAATTTCTAACGGTTGCAATAATCCACCCGATCTTTGGTGTTCAATCTTCACTTGTTGGCACACCGCACATTTCGATACGTACACCGCAATATCCTTTTTCATACCGGACCACCAATAGTCCCTTTTTAAATCTTGATACATCTTCGAAGAACCCGGATGTATAGTGAAAGCACCCTTATGCGCATCTTCCAAAATCCTTCTTTTCAACACCACATCATCCGGAACACAAATCCTTTAGTTAAACAAAATGATTCCGTCGGTAACCCGCACGAAACCCGGTTGAACCAACACTTCTTGTAACTTTTCATCCAACCCTTGTCCTTGTTGAATTTCCTCTCTAAGAGTAGAATTTATAGTCAAATTCCCCATAATTACACAATTAGAAGTCCAAACAAATTGGAGATTGAGATCTCGAAACTTTTCCAATAAAGTATACTCTAACATCATCAACTCGGCATTATGTAACACTTTCCTGCTTAATGCATCCGCCACTCTATTCGCTTTACCCGGATGGTACTTTAGTTCCAAATCATAATCTTTCAAATACTCCATCCATCTTCTTTGACGCATGTTCAACTCTTTCTGGTCAAAAAGATACTTTAAGCTCCTGTGATTGCTAAACATCTCAAAATGTACCCCATACAAATAATGACGCCACACTTTCAGTGTAAACACAACTGCCGCCAATTCCAAATCATGTGTTGGATAATTCTCTTCATGAACTTTTAACTGTCGAGAAGCATAAGCCACCACATGACCATCTTGCATTAACACACCTCCTAATCCCATCTTTGATGCGTCACAAAATACCTCATACGACTGGATAGGATCCGGAATAATCAAGACAGGAGCGGTCGTCAATCTTTCCTTCAAACTCATAAATCTTCTTTCACAAGCCGAATCCCACTTATACGGACAATCCTTTCGAGTAAGTTTCGTCATTGGTAAAGCCAATTGAGAAAAGCCTTTGATAAACCTTCTGTAATAACCTGCCAATCCCAAGAAACTTCTAACTTCGGAAACATTCTTCGATCTCTCCCAATTAATCACTGCTTCAACTTTTGATGGATCTACCGCCACACCTCCCTGAGATATGACATGGCCAAGAAAATTAACCTCCGGCATCCAAAACTCACACTTGCTTAGCTTGGCAAAAAGTTGCCTCTCTTGTAAGACCGATAAAATGATTCATAGGTGTTCTCCGTGCTCTTGAGAATCACGAGAATAAATAAGAATGTCATCAATAAAGATCACCACAAATTAGTCCAAGTAAGGTTGAAATATCCCATTCATATAATCCATAAAAACTGCAGGAGCATTCGTCACGCCGAAATGCATTACTAAGAATTCATAATGACCATAACAGGTTCTAAATGCGGTCTTTGGTATATCTGAACTCTTCACGTGAATTTGATGATAACCCGACTGTAAATCAATCTTCGAGAACACACATGCTCCTTTCAATTGATCTAGCATATTGTCTATCCTTGGTAATGGGTATTTATTCTTGATGGTGACCTTATTCAACTGACGGTAATCAATACACAACCGCATTCCACCATCCTTCTTCTTTACCAACAACACTGGAGCTCCCCAGGGAGAAACACTTGGTCGACCAAAATGCTTAGCCATCAACTCTTCCAATTGATCCTTTAATTCTCTTAACTCAAGTGGTGCCATCCGATACGGAGAAACAGATACTGAAGCCTTTCCCGGTATCAGGTCAATAGAGAATTCCACTTCCCTCTTTGGAGAAAGAGAAGTGATATCCTCGGGGAAAACTTCAGGAAACTCACAGACTACCAGAATACTCAAAACCTAATGGTTGTTACTCTCCTCCTTAGTGAGAACCAAAAGATCATATTTTTCCTTCTCAAACAAGAAATTTATCATTCCCTTCCAAAATGGTAGTCAACATATCCTTCGGAGTAGCCTCTACGGATGGAATAATAATTAGCTTTTCCTCACAACCGATAAATACCGAATTAGCAGAAATCCAATCCATTCCCAAAACAAAATCTACTTTCTTAAGCGGCAAACAAATAAGATCAATCTGAAAAACTCTTCCATCCACAGACAAAACACAATTTTCACACATTAAAGGTGTTTCAACTATCTCATCCATGGCAGTAGTAACCACCATGGGTGGAGACAACATAATAACTTGCAACCCAAGTCGCTTCACACATTACATCGATACAAAAAAGTGTGTGGCTCCACAATCAAATAATACAAAGCAAGGATTCCCATTAACGAAACACGCACCAGCAACCAAAGAGTTGTCACCCTTTGCTTTCTTCGCATCCAAAGTATATACTCGGCCAGTACTCTGTTCTTACGCTTGACTCTTATTCTGAGGATAATCTCTCACCAAATGGACCACTTTCTGACACTGATAACACCTCATTCCTCCGAAATTGCATCTACCAAAATGCATCTTACCACAAGAATGGCACACAGGAGGTGCACTATTCCTAGAACTTTGAACTTGCTTCCCTTTGAAAGCTTGTTGTCTCGGTCTAAATTGTTGATTCAGTCTTCCACGATCACCTTGATTCAACCTACTCAATTCTCCTACTGCTTGTACCTTCTTCAAGCTGTGTTCTGCCACATAACACTGCCTTAGCAATCTGGCATAACTAGTGAACTCCCTCTGAGACACACTATGCGAAATTTAAGCCCTCAAACCAAAAAGAAACTGATCGGTCTTCCTTCTCTCGTACGGAGCATACATGGCTTGTCTAGAATAAGCAGCATTACCTCAAACTTCTTAGCATATGTGGCTACAGTCAAAGTACTCTGTCTCAACTGTTGAAATTCAAATTCCTTCCGGGTCCTTAAGGAACTTGGGAAATACTTCTCCATAAAATTAATCTTGAACTGTTCCCATACCTTAGGTACTTCTTGAATAGTCCTCAAGGCTGAGGCGCTCTCCCACCACCTCATGGCAGGACCCTTCAACAAATGAGAAGCAAAAATCACCTTGTTTTCCTCACTACACTGGACTATTAAGAAAATTCTCTCCATGCCGGCTATCCACTCGTGAGCCTTTATAGGATCTAATCCTCCCTGAAATTATGGAGGATTCATATGGATGAAATGTCTAAAGCTCCCCCCTGCAGCTTTTGGAACAACCACTGGAGGATGCAGACCCCCAGTCATTTATTGTACCATTTGTTGCATAAACTGATTCTGTTGTTGTTGCATCTGCTGTAGAAACTGAGGCCATGGAACATTTTCCTCGTCGCCTGGCGAATTCGTCCCTGCCGGGGTGGTTCTAGGTCTACCACGATTGTTTCTGCGCCCGTCAGCCATATTCCTAAATGTCATATAGATAGGATTAAGTTGATCAGACACAATACTATAAATATAATACGTAAGACCAATGGCGACACAACACATATGAAACGGAAAGAAATACTTATACTATTTCATGGCTTGGTCTAGGATACGACCAAGCTCTGATACCAACTGTAACACCCATATACAATATAATACATCAAAGCATCCATATCATACATGAATTCACATTTTGGTACTAAAATACCATAAGTCCATAGTTAACACATTATACATATACATGCCCAAAACGCTAAGATAAAAAAACTATGACATTATATATACAAGATGTTCTAATACACTAAGAACTAGATCAATATCATGATCTCAAAATCTCCACAACGGAAGTCTTGCCATCCCAAAAAGCCAAGATAGTAAGGAAAGTCAAACAACTTTATCCTTACCCTTCGCAGAACATGTGGTACCTGTAATATAATCAACAACATGGGGTGAGATATTAAATCTCAGTGAGTTCCCTATCTTAAAGGTCCTCTCAGCTTTACAAGGTTCTATCACACCTAACTCAAGTCAAAAGGAAAGGGACATGACCTTGAGTACTCACACACACTATATGGATCCATGTTCATGAGTCTTGTTAACACACATTATCACTAATCGATAACCATACCAAGGCATCCCCTTTTCCCGTCCGCTTCTACGTGTAGAAGTCGACCCGAGTCATGGATCTTTTCAGTTACTTGGCATACGAAATGGATTCAGAATTAAGGGACATATTATCTCCTTAATTCGTCACTTCACATGGCCTGTACACCGTCACAAGTCTCTTTACCCATAGGCTCCATTCGTACTACACACGGGAATCAAACCTGCCAAGTAATTGTGCACATGTTTCAGAGGAGCTCGAGACCCATGAAACGCACTCACATGAAACGGTTATGATTACGTGATCATACACACAAATGTTATTGTATTCGACAATCACAAGGCCACATTCGCCTTAAGACCTCTTTTGTCTTTTCTTAATTTAAACACAATTAACATGATCCATACTAGTGTAATTCTTTCCATACCATTCGGTAATAGACGCACGCCTCGGCCTCTCATGCACGAGCATCGTCGTAATGTTATTCATCATTTTCCTAGCCGTTACTAGGTTCCAATATAGTTTATGGTAATATTCCTCACTCTACCTATTTCATATTTTAACATGCATACACTCTCATACATGCTTAACAATAATAGAATAGGTAAACAAAATGTAAACACATAATGGAATCACACAAATCAACATATCACAAGTTACACCAATTCTGGTTCCCTCCGATTTATTTAATCGGGCAACAAAACTAGTATTTTTCACTTCCATTAGATAGAGTATTTTCATAGCTCTCTATCGGTACTAAGAACACTTCAATCGGATATACTAAACAAAAGTTATGGTTTTTTGAAGATAAGAAAATTATTGGAAAACTGCCAGATTCACCTGGTGGTTAAGGATTTCGCATGGCGAATCCCTCTTCGCCAGCACTTCGCCCGACGAACTAGTGGCGAGACCTGATTCTTGAAAACCCAAAAGTTCCAGTAGCCAAAACATGTTCTGTCTCTCAATTTTCTCCTGGCGATTAAGGATTTCGCCTGGCGAATTCCCCTTCGCCAGTACTTCGCCCGGCGAACTAGTGGCGAGACCTGATTCGCCTGGCGAGTCGCATCAGAACCAGAATTCCTCAGTTGCGTTTTACATGATTCCCAACCTCAAAATCCACTTTTCCCAAACCAAAATATCTTCAAACAATCAAAACAAGTATCAAGAATGTTCATACATATATTACGATCATACTACGCAATTTATGTAGATTTTCAACCGTTAGATTCATGATTTTAGCATGATTATTCATTTTCTCACAAAATCAAACCTAACTCTAAAACTCAAGAATTTCTACCACTAATGTCTCTATCTAGAACCCACCTTAGAATTGGATTATGATGAAGAAGATGAGATGAATTGATGAGGAGTAGATGATGATTCCAAGCTTCTTCTTCTTCTTTTCTTTCTTTTCCTCTTCCTTCTCCTTTTCCTTCTATCTTTTGTCACAAAATGAAAAGGAAATGAAAAGAAATGATACATAGAGAAATCATTTAGTTAGTAAAACTAACTTAAATGTACAATAAGTCTCTACAACACCAAAAGTTAAAACCTCAGAGTCATAAAATGTTAATTTGATATGTTCTGAGCTCATCAGTTTACTCTAATTATTTTATCCAATAAATTCTCAGAGTAAACCGGAACCCAGTTGATCATACTAATATTATCCAGAGTAAAATAATTTACGGGGTATTACATCCTCCCCCCTTAAATAGAAGTTCACCCACGAATTTAAAACAATTACCTGAAAAGATGAGGATAAACTTCTCGCATCTCGGATTCTAGTTCCCAAGTTGCATCACCCGGATGCGTCTCATCCCACTGAACCTTAACAAGAGGAATCTCTTTATTCCTCAACACCTTAGTTTCTCTTCCTGTGATACGACTCGGTCGAGGTTCAAATGTTAAATCTGCTTCTATCTCAATCGTATCTCGTAGAAGTGGCTGAAGAGGATCTGGAACTAACTTCCAAAGCTGAGACACATGAAAAACATCGTGCATCTCTCACAGAGAAGGCGGTAAGGCTAATATGTAAGCTACGTCAGCAATTCTTCCTAAAATTTGATACGGTCCCACTTATCTCGGACTTAACTTCCGTGACTTAAACGGTCCTTTCAACCTCAACCTCGGAGTAACTTTTAAAAATACGTGATCACCTTCATCAAACTCTAAAGGTCTCCTACGGTTATCCGCATAACTTTTCTGACGATCTAGTGCTTGTTTAACTTTATCACAGATCCTTCTAATCTTTTCTGTAGTATCCTGGATAATCTCGGGTCCCAAAATTATATCTTCGCCAACTTCCGCCCAACACAAGGGCGTCCTACACTTCCTTCCGTACAATGCATCATAAGGAGCCATACCAATACTTGCATGATAACTGTTGTTATAAGAGAACCCATTCAACGTAAAAGTTCTATCCAATTTCCTCCACTTTCAAGTACACAAGCCCTTAACATATCTTCCATTGTTTGTATTGTCTGCTCTGTCTGACCATTCGTTTGCGGATGATTCGACGTGCTTAAACACAACTTCGTTCCCATAGCTTGTTGAAAAGCTCTCCAAAATCTCGAAGTAAACTTTAGATCTCTATTCGAAACAATACTAGAGGGGATACCATGAAACCTCACAATTTCCGAAAATCCTTCTTTTCAACACCACATCATCCGGAACACAAATCCTTTGGTTAAACAAAATGATTCCGTCGGTAGCCCGCACGAAACCCGGTTGAACCAACACTTCTTGTAACTTTTCATCTAACCCTTGCCCTTGTTGAATTTCCTCTCGAAGAGTAGAATTTATAGTCAAATTCCATATAACTACACAATTAGAAGTCCAAACAAATTGGAGATTGAGATCTCAAAACTTTTCCAATAAAGTATACTCTAACATCATCAACTCGGCATTATGTAACACTTTCCTACTTAATGCATTCGCCACTCTATTCGCTTTACTCTGATGGTACTTTAGTTCCAAATCATAATCTTTCAAATACTCCATCCATCTTCTTTGACGCATGTTCAACTCTTTCTGGTCAAAAAGATGCTTTAAGCTCTTGTGGTCGCTGAACATCTCAAAATGTACCCCATACAAATAATGACGCCACACTTTCAGTGTAAACACAACTGCCGCCAATTCCAAATCATGTGTTGGATAATTCTCTTCATGAACTTTTAACTGTCGAGAAGCATAAGCCACCACATGATCATCTTGCATTAACATACCTCCTAATCCCATCTTTGATGCGTCACAAAATACCTCGTACGAGTGGCTAGGATCCGGAATAATCAAGACAGGAGCGGTCGTCAATCTTTCCTTCAAACTCATAAAGCTTCTTTCACAAGCCGAATCCTACTCATACGGATAATCCTTTCGAGTAAGTTTCGTCATTGGTAAAGCTAATTGAGAAAAGCCTTTGATAAACCTTCTATAATAACCTGCCAATCCCAAGAAGCTTCTAACTTCGGAAACATTCTTCGGTCTCTCCCAATTAATCACTGCTTTAACTTTTGATGGATTTACCGCCACACCTCCCTGAGATATGACATGGCCAAGAAAATTAACCTCCGGCATCCAAAACTCACACTTGCTTAGCTTGGCAAAAAGTTGCCTCTCTTGTAAGACCGATAAAATGATTCTTAGGTGTTCTCCGTGCTCTTGAGAATCACGAGAATAAATAAGAATGTCATCAATAAATATCACCATAAATTGGTCCAAGTAAAGTTGAAATATCCCATTCATATAATCCATAAAAACTGCAGGAGCATTCGTCACACCGAAAGGCATTACTAAGAATTCATAATGACCATAACGGGTTCTAAATGCGATCTTTGGTATATCTGAACTCTTCACACGAATCTGATGATAACCCGACCGTAAATCAATCTTCGAGAACACACAGGCTCCTTTCAATTGATCTAGCATATCGTCTATCCTTGGTAATGGGTATTTATTCTTGATGGTGACCTTATTCAACTGACGGTAATCAATACACAACTGCATTCCACCATCCTTCTTCTTTACCAATAACACTGGAGCTCCCCAGGGCAAAACACTTGGTCGAACAAAATGCTTAGCCATCAACTCTTCCAATTGATCCTTTAATTCTCTTAACTCAAGTGGTGTCATCCGATGCGGAGAAACAGATACTGAAGTCGTTCCCAATATCAGGTCAATAGAGAAATCCACTTCCCTCTCCGGAGAAAGAGAAGTGATATCCTCGGGGAAAACTTCAGGAAACTCACAGACTACCAGAATACTCAAAACCTGAAGGTTGTTACTCTCCTCCTTAGTGAGAACCAAAAGAACATATTTTTCCTTCTCAAACAAGAAATTTATCATTCCAATCGTACCTTCCAAAATGGTAGTCAACACATCCTTCGGAGTAGCCTCTACGGATGGAATAATAATTAGCTTTTCCTCACAACCGATAAATACCGAATTAGCAGAAAGCCAATCCATTCCCAAAACAACATCCACTTTCTTAAGCGACAAACAAATAAGATCAATCTGAAAAACTCTTCCATCCAAAGACAAAACACAATTTTCACACATTAAAGGTGTTTCAACTATCTCATCCATGGCAGTAGTAACCACCATGGGTGGAGACAACGAAACAGCTTGCAACCCAAGTCGCTTCACACATTGCATCGATACAAAAGAGTGTGTGGCTCCATAGTCAAATAATACAAAGCAAGGATTCCCATTAGCGAAACACGTACCAGCAATCAAAGAGTTGTCACCATTTGCTTTCTTCGCATCCAAAGTCTATACTCGGCCAGTACTCTTTTCTTGCGCTTGATTCCTATTCTGAGGACAATCTCTCACCAAATGTCCCACTTTCTGACACTGATAACACCTCATTCCTCCGAAATGGCATCTACCAAAATGCATCTTACCACAAGAACGACACACAGGAGGTGCACTATTCCTAGAACTTTGAACTTGCTTCCCTTTGAAAGCTTGTTGTCTCGGTCTAAATTGTTGATTCGATCTTCCACGATCACCTTGATTCAACCTACTCAATTCTCCTTCCGCTTGCACCTTCTTCAAGATGTGTTCTGCCACATAACACTGCCTTAGAAATTCGACATAACTAGTGAACTCCCTTTGAGACACACTATGCGAAATTTCATCCCTTAAACCAAAAAGAAACTGATCGATCTTCCACCTCTCGTCCGGAGCATACATGGCTTGTCTAGAATAAGCAGCCATTACCTGAAACCTCTCAGTATATGCGGCTACAGTCAAAGTACCCTGTCTCAACTGTTGAAATTCAAATTCTTTATGGGTCCTTAAGGAACTTGGGAAATACTTCTCTATAAAATTAATCTTGAACCGTTCCCATACCTTAGGTACCTCTTGAATAGTCATCAAGGCTGAGGCGCTCTCCCACCACTTCATGGCAGGACCCTTCAAAAAATGAGAAACAAAAATCACCTTATTTTCCTCACTACACTGGACTATTATGAAAATTCTCTCCATGTCGGGTATCCACTCGTGAGCCTTTATAGAATCTAACTCTCCCTGAAATTCCGGAGGATTCATACGGATGAAATCCCTAAAGCTTCCCCCTGTAGCTTCTGGAACAACCACTGGAGGATGCAGACCCCCAGTCATTTGTTGTACCATTTGTTGCATAAACTGATTCTGTTGTTGTTGCATCTGCTGTAGAAACTGAGGCCATGGGACATTTTCCTCGCCGCCTGGCGGATTCGTCCTTGCCGGGGTGGTTCTAGGTCTACCATGATTGTTTCTGCGCTCGTCGGTCATGTTCCTAAATGTCATACAAATAGGATTAAGTTGATCAGGCTCAATACCATAAATATAACACGTAAGACCAATGGCGACACAGCGCATATGAAGCGGAAAGAAATACTTATACTATTTCATGGCTAGGTCGAGGATACGACCAGGCTCTGATACCAACTGTAACACCCATATATAATATAATACATCAAAGCATCCATATCATACACGAATTCACGTTTTGGTACTGAAATACCATAAGTCCCTAGATAACACATTATACATATACATGCCTAAAACGCTAAGATCAAAAAACTATGGCATTATATATACAAGATGTTCCAATACACTAAGAACTACATCAATATCATGATCTCAAAATCTCCACAACGGAAGTCTTGCCATCCCAAAAAGCCAAGATAGTAAGGAAAGTCAAACAACTTTATCCTTACCCTTCGCGGAACCTGTGGTACCTGTAATATAATCAACAACATGGGGTGAGATATTAAATCTCAGTGAGTTCCCTATCTTAAAGGTCCTCTCGGCTTTACAAGGTTCTATCACACCTAACTTAAGTCAAAAGGGAAGGGACGCGACCTTGAGTACTCACACACACTATATGGATCCATGTTCATGAGTCTTGTTAACTCACATTATCACTAATCGATAACCTTACCAAGGCATCCCCTTTTCCCGTCCGCTTCTACGTCTAGAAGTCGACCCAAGTCATGGATCTTTGCAGTTACTTGGCATACGAAATGGATTCGGAATTAAGGGACATATTATCTCCTTAATTCGTCACTTCACATAGCCCGTACACCGTCACAAGTCTCTTTACCCGTAGGCTCCGTTCGTACTACACACGTGAATCAAACCTGCCAAGTAATTGTGCACATGTTTCAGAGGAGCTCGAGACCCATGAAACGCACTCACATGAAACAGTTACGATTACGTGATCATACACAGAGATGTGATTGTATTCGACAATCATAAGACCACACTCGCCTTAAGACCTTTTTTGTCTTTTCTCAATTTAAACACAATTAACATGATCCATACTAGTGCAATTTTTCCATACCATTCGGTAATAGACGTACGCCTCAGCCTCTCATGCACGAGCGTCGTCGTAATGTTATTCATCATTTTTCTAGCCGTTACTAGGTTCCAATATAGTTTATGGTAATATTCCTCACTCTACCTATTTCGTATTTTAACATGCATACACTCTCATACATGCTTAACAACAATAGAATAGGTAAACAAAATGTAAACACATAATGGAATCACACAAATCAACATATAACAAGTTACACCAATTCCGGTTCCCTCAGATTTATTTAATCGGGCAACAAAACTAGTATTTTTCACTTCCATTAGATAAAGTATTTTCATAGCTCTCTATCGGTACCAAGAACACTTCAATCAGATATACTAAACAAAAGTTATGGATTTTTGAAGAAAAGAAAATTATTGGAAAACTGCCAGATTCGCCTGGCGGTTAAGGATTTCGCCTGGCAAATCCCTCTTCCCCAGTACTTCGCCCGACGAACTAGTGGCGAGACCTGTTTCTTGAAAACCCAAAAGTTCCAGTAGCCAAAACATGTTCTGTCTCTCAATTTTCGCCTGGCGATTAAGGATTTCGCCTGGCGAATTCCCCTTCGCCAGCACTTCGCCCGGCGAACTAGTGGCGAATCCTGTTTCTCCTGACGAATCCTGTTTCGCCTGGCGAATCGCATCAGAACCAGAATTCCTCCGCTGCGTTTTACACGATTCCCAACCTCAAAATCCACTTTTCCCAAACCAAAATATCTTCAAACAATCAAAGCAAGTATCAACAATGTTCATACATATATTATGATCATACTACGCAATTTATGTCGATTTTCAACCGTTAGATTCATGATTTTAGCATGATTATTCATTTTCTCACAAAATCAAACCTAACTCTAAAACTCAAAAATTTCTACCACTAATGTCTCTATCTAGAACCCACCTTAGAATTGGATGATGATGAAGAAGATGAGATGAATTGATGAGGAGTAGATGATGATTCCAAGCTTCTTCTTCTTCTTTTCTTTCTTTTCCTCTTCCTTTTACTTTTCCTTCTATCCTTTGCCACAAAATGAAAAGGAAATGAAAAGAAATGATACATAGAGAAATCTTTTAGTTTGTAAAACTAACTTAAATGTCCAATAAGTCTCTACAACACCAAAAGTTAAAACCTCAGAGTCAGAAAATATTAATTTGATCTGCTCTGAGCTCATCAGTTTACTCTAATTATTTTATCCAATAAATTCTCAGAGTAAACCGGAACCCAGTTGATCATACTAATATTATCCAGAGTAAAATAATTTACGGGGTATTACACTAAGTGTTCATGACTAGGGTTGTTTTCGGTCCGGTCCGGTCCGGATATTTGCTATCTCGATAACCGGACCGAAATAGTAATCGGGTAATTCAGGACCGGACCGAAACAGTAAGGGATAATTTTTATGGACCAAAACTGGACCGTTACTTCGGGTATCCGACAAAAGTATCCAATATAGTATCCATTTTCGGTATCGGATAAACAAAATTATCCATTCCCGGACCGAGTAGATTTCGGTCGGTCCATTGGTCTGGTTCTCTCGGACCAGTTCTCGGGTCAGTTCCCAATTTTTAAGACCCAATAACAGTCCTATTCATGACGGTCAACATAAAAATCTAAAATGAACCTCTTTATTTTATGATGATGGATATACATTTTATTCAACTTATTATAATAATATGTGTTTTGATACATTTTAAATGTATATTTTGTACAAATATATTTATATATGAAATGGAAAAACAAAGAAATTAATCAATCAGTATACATGACTTTTAATTAGAGAAAAAGAAGGAGATAACTCAAGGAAAATTAAAATAAAAATGTTTTAATTAAAATAGTTTATAAATTAAATTTACACAATTTCCACAAATGAATATTAAAGTTTTTGGAATGTTAATGTTATGTTAGATTTTTAATAATTCGGCAAATAAAAAAATGAATTCTCAACCAAATACTGAGTCGTAATTTTAATATATTATAATAGATAATTGATTTGATTAAATTTAATTTGAGCTAGTTTTGACTCTGATTATAGTCTTATTGATTATTATAATGATTTTATTTTTGTATAAATCACAATAATTTGGACTCTTATAACCCTCACATGACACCAATTCTAACACTTAACCTCGTTACCTCATCCAGAGTGTATTTTATGAAGATCAAATTGCCCAAAAAGAATTAAATGTCCATATAAATTGTATTTTCACCAACAAAATAAGAAAAACTAACCCATCAATTTTATATTTTTAATCCTTGTAAAGCGAGCTCAAATAATTTATTGGATTGGAATTTCAGTATAAAAAGATACACACAGGGAGCAGCTTGTGATTAGACATATAAGCATGCATCTAGTTAACATAACTTCATGCTTTGGAGTTGGATCATGCATAATAGAAAGGACAAGCATGGTCATAATTAAATTGCATATCTCTTCATGTTTCAGCTTTGGTGGTTGTTTGTAGTTGCATGATATCTTGTATAAGCAAAGTAATATTAACATAAGAAGATCCACCTTTTTCAACTGCTCCCTTTGCCATTTCACAAAGTTTATTCGCCCTTTCTCTTCTCTCTTTACTCTCTTGATCTCCCTCATCCATCACCTTGCATATTGCCTCCTTAATAACTTCCTTCTTCACAACAACACCTAACTTCTCTTCCTCTCCCCACTTCATCAAAACCTCAACACCAAGACTCACTCCAATTCTCAAAACACGAGTCACAAGCTTCTCATTCAAAAACTGGTCAGCAAATAATGGCCAAGTTACCATTGGTACACCAAAACTTATCCCTTCCAGTGTTGAATTCCAACCACAATGTGTTAAGAATCCACCAATTGAAGGATGACATAATATCACCATTTGTGGGGCCCACCCTCTAATTATAAGTCCTTTCCCTTTATTCCTTTCCTCAAAATCTTCATCACTAATCCATTTTTCCAATGCTTCAGTTTTATCAACTACATTCCTAATAACCCAAATAAATGGAATTTTTGTTTCTTCTAATCCCAAAGCCAATTCAATAAGTTGTGAAGAAATTAAATTACATATACTTCCAAGACAAACATAAACAACAGATTTTTCTTTATGCAAATCTAGAAACCTTAAACAATTATGTTCACTTATTGAAGCTATGTTACCTCTTTCAGCCTTATCCAAACCATCTTTGTTACAAAGCGAAACCGGACCAACACACCAAACCTTATCATTTCTTACCTTTCTGTAATCATTAACATATTCTTTCTCTAATTCCTCAAAACTGTTTACGATTACACCATATGATTTCATTTCAGCTTCACGCATTTTCTCAACAAATTCCTTTAGATTTTCGTCCAATATTGTTCCTGGTACTTGTTCTTTGTTGACTTGAATTTTATCGGGTATGCCAGGAACAATGAAATACTCAGTATTTGAATTTACACTTTCAAGAATCTTTGAAGAATGTACCTTGAACGCCAAATGGAGGCAGAAGCAAGAGAAACCATGGAATGAAATCCTTGGAATTTGATGTTTTTCAGCTATTTGAGAAGTCCAAGGTATGCAAAAATCAGAGATAATGCAATTTGGTTTTGGTGACAATTTGTCAAACAGTTCCTGTGCTGGTATTTGGAGCAAGGAAACTGCATGAAAAAGACTATAAATGATGTCTTTTGAAATATTAACCATGTCGAAATTCTCGCAACCTTCTGGTAATCCTGCTTGTTTTGAAGGCAAATTGAGTGTTACAATATTGATTTGAAGGCCAGAGGAAACAGCACGAGTAAGAACAGAAGAAAAACGTGATGCATTTTTGGGTGTAGTGAAAATGGTAACAATGGCACCATGTTGTGCCAAGAGTTTTGCAATGTCTATCATTGGGATAATGTGGCCTTGTGCTATTAATGGAAATAATACAAAGTGTGGAACATTAATATTTGCTTGCAAAACCATGGTTTAGAAAATGAATGAGTAGTGTATGTATATTGGGTTTAGACTTGAATTGGAGTGTGTTTCAATTATATAAGGGCATTTTTTATCCCACCACCCTTGTTTCTTAGGCACCACCTGAATTTTCGTTTTTGCCCCCAATTTCTGGATGTGCACATCCGGACGCACCCTTTCTCTAAAATTTTTCAGTTTTTTCCGGATGTGCACATCCGGAAGAATTTCTGATCTGCAAATCCGGAAAAAATCAAAAGAATTCCATAAAATCATTTACTTCTAAATATAATTAAATCCAACATAATTACACTTAATATGATTTTTTCAATATAATTAAATCCAATATAATTAAAATTAATATGATTAAAATTAATATGATGTTTTCAATATAATTAAATTCAATATAATTAAATTAATTTTAGAAGTAAATACCATATAATTTTAATTATAATTTAGAAGTAAATACCATATAATTTAGAAGTAAATACCATATAATTTTAAATACCAATATAATTAAATTCAATTTTAGAAGTAAATATCATATAATTTTAAATCAAATATAATTAAATTAATTTTTTCAATATAAAAATATCATTTAAAATTAAATACCATATTAATCATATTAATTATATTGAAAAAAAATTAATCATATTAAATATCATATTAATTTTAATTAATATAGATTTTAATTATATTGAATTTAATTATATTGGATTGAATTATATTGAAAAAATAATATTAATTTTAATTATATTCGATTTTAATTATATTGGATTTAATTATATTTAGAAGTAAATGATTTTATGAAATTCTTTTGATTTTTTTCGGATTTGCAAATCAGAAATTCTTCCAGATATGCACATCCGGAACATATCAGCGTTTTTTAAAAATTTGGTGCGTCCGGATATGCAAATCCGAAATATAAAAACAAAAATAAAATTTCACATGGTGCCTAAGAAACTTAGGTGGTGTATTAAAAAATCTCCTTATATAAATATCACTTTGGTTTATAAAGATGATGGTACATGAACTAGTATTATGAACCCGTGACACATAGATGGACACGAAACAACTGTTAAGTACTTGACAGTGATATGATAGGTTGTGGAAGGTTTGTATAATTGGTGACGTAATAGCATATGCAATAAATATTGGATTATATGAGGGATAGTGCATGTATGGTGCTACAGTCACGTTTATGTTTACCACAAATTCTCTCTGTGTGGACAAATAAAATGTGAGTGGGAAAAATTGTACACCTTCCGGACACATTTATAAGTAAATTTACCTTTTTTTGGTATATTTGACTATTAGTGTATCTAGTTTATATATG
Organism: Lathyrus tuberosus; assembly: GCA_022829125.1. Classification (NCBI taxonomy): domain Eukaryota; kingdom Viridiplantae; phylum Streptophyta; class Magnoliopsida; order Fabales; family Fabaceae; genus Lathyrus; species Lathyrus tuberosus. Next base: position 1,186,202 of record JALAZF010000592.1, read on the forward strand.
AACTAGATACACTAATAGTCAAATGTATTCAAAAAAGGTAAATTTACTTATAAATGTGTCCGGAGGGTGTATGTACCTTTGCCCTCTTGTTTCCATCAATTGCCAAACTATTAGTCTTACGACTTGAGTTAGATTCTTATATTATTTGTTAAGCAAATGACTCTAAATACAAGAGGTAATAAATGGTAATATTTAAAATTCGAAAACAATTTATAAAAATTTTAATTTTTAAAACATTACATTAAATTTGATAAACAAATAAAAATAAGACAATGGAAAGATAAAAAGAATATGGAGAATAAGAAATATATGCAACATAAATAAAGAGAGAGGAAATAATGGAGTCCATCATAAATTTATACAAATTCGTCATAATCATTTGACTTATTCTTATCCAAGAGTTTTGTCTTGAAAATTACACTAATAATCACACTTGAGCTTTTACACGATTAGCCCATGAACCTTCAACGAAAAAAGAGCTTTTACATTGATGTGAAAACGATACCCAAGAAATTGAGTATGATCAGTTTCTTTATCAGCAAGAAAACCACAAAGTAAAGAAAGAAGAGAGAAAAAAAAGACAATTCAAAGTGATTTATAACTCGGGATTCTTGATTCAATTACACATTAGGAAACAATGTTTACAATTGAATCTCAACCACACCATTTTCTCCTTCTATTAGGATTATTGAGAAGTGAGGACTAGTATGTTATTTATAAGAAAACTGAAACCCTAGCTTTCAACTAACATACTAAAGAATTGGGCTAACATACTGAACTAATTCGACATCTAACAACTTATCATATTTTTGACAGTTACACTACCTATTCGACTTCGGCAGAGTTCGCTACAACACTAGCTTAAAAACTATAAGCTACAAATCTCCATCTTGGAACAAACGTTGAACCACGAAACTAACTAGCTGTCATCATGCAATCCTATTAACTGCATACATGAAAAAACTTGCAACTTGGCAATGTCTTGGTGATCATATCAGCACCATTGTCATCTGTCGAAACCTTCAACACTTGAACTTCTCCATGCTCGATTATCTCTCTGACGAAACGCAGCCTCACATCGATGTGCTTGGTTCGTTTGTGATAGGCTGAATTCTTCAACATGTGTACTAAACTTTGGTTGTCACTAGGGTTGTTCAAAAAAACCATGAACTGAACCGAACCACCAAACCGAACTAAACTGAAATTAAAATAGCCAAACCACTATGTTTGGTTAGTGAACCAAACCATATTGTACAAAACAGTTATAGAACTGAACCGAAATTGAAACTGAACTAAACTCGAACCAAACTAAAACTGAAAATGAATAATACTAAAAACAAGTTTTAAATTTTTTTTAAAAAAATTAAAAATAGATTAATGGTTCGGTTCTTTAATAAATGGTTTGGTTTGGAAAGTTTTGTCTTTTAATGGTTCGGTACGGTTCATAATTTATAAACGGTATACCAAACCAATTATTTTGGTTCGGTTCAGTTTTGAGTAAATTGAAATGCTTTGGTTCTGTTCTGGTAAACTTTTACTATGGTTCGATTTGGTTCGGTTCGGTTTTATCACTAAACTGTACCATGAACACCCCTAGCTGTCACATTTAACAGTGATTGCTTGACCTTAAAGTTTCAGCTCCTTAGTAAAACCTTCAAACCATAATGATTCTTTCACAGCTTCGGTGAGGGAAATATATTTTGCTTTAGTGGTTAATAAGGCAACAATCTTCTAAAGTATTGCTTTCCAACTGATTGTTGTGCCAAACATAGTAAACACATATCCAAAAATAGATTTTCTGGAATCCATGCAACCTGCATAATCAAAGTCCTTTGATTTTCTTGAATCCCAAGGATTCTGGAGGCATATCTCAAATCCTTCATGTCGAACTCCTTATCGAGTTCATCCTTCACCTTCACTACATCCTCGACAATATTACTTGCTATGAGAGTGTCATCCACATAAAGCAACAAAATAAAAAGTGAAATTCCAGGTCGAAATATGGAGTAAACACAATGGTCGAAATGGCTCCTAGTGAAACCTATGTGTGTCATGAACTTGTCAAATCTAGATCGAGAACAAGATCTATCTCATGAATTTGAAGAGGTAAGTGAAACCTATATGTTCTTGAAAAGCTAGCTCAAGAACAAGATATAGGTCTCTATTTCTTGGATTGGTGCCATCGAAAATAAAAAAGAGCGTAGTGACATCTACAAAGTTCTGAAGCAGGTTCACTCAGCACTGAACGGTTACATTTGCGAGAAGCTTGCTGCTGAGTATTCCATTCATCATCGCAATAAATTCAATTGGTATTGATTTCAGATTCATTGAATGTATGTTATGTTGACCAGTTGTTTTTTATTGCATATAGTTGGTTCAAATATGTTGCTCTTCTATTGAATTTGTATAAGCTCTCTGTTATGGTTTTTTATTTTTAGTTTATTTTCTCCTACCATGGGTGTACCTTCCCAGTGTATGGCGGTTGAATCTGTTGTTCCTTTAAAAATTATCATTGAACTTTGAATAACTCTAAAACTCTATGCATTAAGGATTGCATGGGATGTTTGTGTATTAAGTTTGGTCTCCCTAGGTACCCATGGGTCATTATTTTTAGAGAGACATTTGTATCCCTCAAGTGTTAGGGTGATAACTATTAGTTTGAATCTAGATTTGTGGTGTAATTTTTTGGTTATGGGGTTTTGTTGTTGAGGTTTAATATCAACTTGTTTTTTTATTGGTTTATACTTTGTTGATTATTTTGGGTTGATGTAATAATTTGCAATGGTATAATATTTGTAAACAATATTGGTTTGCTTATGTTCAAATTCATTGTGTTAAGTCAGACTTTGATCGACGGATTTAACATTTTTATGTCGTTATGTTGCTGAAATTTCAATACATTGATATGGTATTTTTGCTGCGTTATGATCTTTACGTACGAGAGTTCGATTTCGTTGTTGTTATGTACAAACCAACTTTGAGCACATTGTGGTTAACTCGTTTTGATTGTTTTGCACTCGATTTTGTTGCTCATTTCTTTTTTAATTAATTAATTAATTAATTAATTAATTAAAGTTTAGTTTAATTAGATAATTTTGTTAATCAATTTTAATTAACTTGATTATTTGATTACATTAATTTTTAATCAAACAATTTTGATAATTAATTTTGATTAGCTTAATCAAGCGATTTAATCAAATTTTAATCAATGGATTTTGTTAATTAAATATTGATCGACTTATTTCACTATCATTTCAACAATCATTTTCAAACTAAGTCTATTCAATCTCATTCGCATTCAAAACCATTTTCATAACTCAATTCACTCCGCAAACACAAATCAAACGTTGGACCCAACATAGGGGTTTTTTGCATAATCAAATTCAAACGACTAATGCATACTTTGACCATTTCATAATAATGAAATAAAAAGGCTACCTGGGTGAAAGGTCCAGTTATAGCCCCGATGTATTAGGTCCAAGTAGTAATTGCTTGCAAGCCATAAATACTTCGTCTTTTACTAAAATACAAACACGTCATAATTTCATGATAAAATTGAAAGAAAAAGACTACCTGGATGAAAGGTTCAGAAATAGTCCGGAACACTAAGCCTAAGTAGTAATTACTTGTAAGCTCAAGTGTTTGTCTTTCATTCAAAACCCTTGTAAATACCCAAACAATTTCGCAACAAACTGGAAATAAAAAGACTACCTGAGTGAAGGTCTAGTTATAGTCCTGAATATTAGACCCAAGTAGTAATAGCTTGGCAGTCATGAATATTTGTCTTCGAAACTCTAAAACAAACTTCAACCAATCAAACAAATATTTTCTCGCCCCCGTGCGATCGAAACATTTTCACAAATGGACAGTGTTTAGTCCTTTCTAATGCGTACACAAACAAGCGTTTAAGCCTCCCATGCGTGAGCATACAGTTAAACATTTAAACTGCTAGAACGTGATCAAACATGATCCTTTCTACCGCAAAAAAAAACAAGCTCTAAATCTCTCATCCGCAAGCAAACAAGCCAATGTTTAACTGTTAGAATGCAAACTAAACATTCGTTCATTAAAATCAATCAACCAACACTCATTTTCTACCAAGAACTACGTAGCTTTTAATTCCCCATCGCACCTAGGGATACATAGAAGCGAGATTCATGTCTCGTCAAGCACTATAACAAAAAGACACCAAAAATATCTTATATCTTGTCCAGAACTACGTAGCCTTGAGTTCTCAATCACATCTGGAGATACGTAGGAGCGAGAACCACAATCTCGTCAGGCACCCTAATAAAAACCTTTTTGCGACCCTTTTCTTTTTCCTTGTACACTCTTTATCGTTTAAAGAAAACAAATAATGATAGCTAACATTCAATCGCAAATCTTACTAAAAGGTTCTCGTTGAGTACAACGGAAGTGAGGAGTGTTAATACATTCCCCTTGCGTAATTGACTCCCGAACTCGAATTCGGTTACGACAACCATTTTCCTTTCTTTTTAGGGGTTTTATAAATATTTTCCCCTACCTTCATTGGAATAAATAAAGTTCGGTGGCGACTCTGTTCGAACTATTTTCCGTGAGTGTGCGATACGCTTCGCGGAGGATCGTATTTTTCAAGGTACGTCAATTATCTACCAAAACGGTCGAAGTTTTATGAACAAATAAAGAAAAACAAGAGTAGCTAGAGATTATTGAAAAAGAGCAATTTTTATTGAGAATTTTTTTGACCCGTAAGTGGGTAGTAGTATATGAAAATGTAACTCCTATAAGAGGAAGTTACTGAAAAGCATAAGATAAATGGCAATGGGAATCTGTCCCCACTGAGTTACACCACATGCTACCCTCCCTATGACTTCAAAGTCGCAATACTTTGCTTCTAGAGATAATGATTAGACTGATTCTTTCCATCTGAGTTCCTGTCGTAGTATAGGCTCAAGAGTTGCAGTCATATGCCTTTTGGATATCTGTGAATTTTGCCTAGACCTCTTTTTCCGAGTATTAGTCCACCGGGATGATATATCCTTTTTTTACCTAAGTCGCCCCTTTGGGTTTTCGAGTTATCGGGTTTTATTTTTTGTAAGTCCCTAATTTTTGTCTGGATTGCTCTCTCTCGAGTTTTTTTGGAATAAAGAATAATTTCATAACCAAAAATAGTCATTACAAAGTACAGCCGATCTAAAATGATCCAGGTTCCAATTGACAGAAAAACAGACTAGTTAACTTAAGTGGCTACAATACATTTTCATCTTATGATTAGTTTCAGCTCTCCTCATGATAATGTGCTTGATCTCTTTTGAATCTTAAAATTTTCCTTCTTGGCTTCTTGGAAAATGATTGGATTTCTCAGGGTCCAAATGGTGTAAATTATTTCCGTGAGAGCAAGTTTAAGTAATTTACTTTTACTCCCCTTCCCCTTTTCAACTTGTAAGATCCATTGTAATTCAACTTCCCATCCATGTGGGGTCCAGATGTAACCAATCCAATTCATGAGGGTATTCCAGATGCTATTGGTAAAGTTGCAATCAAAGAATAAATGACAACATGATTCTACCTGGTCCCAAAACACACAATTTCCATCAGTAGGTATACCGAATTTGAGCAGTATGTCCTTTGTGAGAAGTCTTTGATTGCAGAGTAGCCAAAGGGTGAACATTGCACGCGGCCTGGCATAGTTATTCCACATAAGATTTTTCCAATGTACTTTAGGTTTGGGGCCTCTAAACATGTAGTACATTTTCCTTGTGTTGTATTTCCTATTTGCTTGTAGTTCCTACCAACAAGTAGATTGTGTCATTGAGTCTCTACTTTTGAAGATTGCTTTGATGAACTATGATGTGTTGACATTTGGTTGGTATAGGTTTGCATCCACTGACTTCAGGTAGTATATTTGCACCCATTGGATCCATAACTTGTCCTTCTTTTGCCAAATATCCCACAATAATTTTCCAATTGTGGCCTTGTTCCATTCCACCAATGAGAACATGTTCATGCCTCCAGCATTTTTTGGATCACATAGGTGGTCCCACGAAACAGGGGCCTTTCTACTTGGTTCGTTATTTCCAGTCCAGAAAAACCTCCTACAAATGCTTTCTATGTGTTTCAAAATAATTTTAGGCAGTGGAAAGGTTTGCAGCCAGTAATTCAAAATAGAAAAGAGTACACTTCTTACTAGTTACATTCGACCTGCATATGAGAGTAATCGTGTAGTCCAGTGGTGGAGCTTCTGCATCATCTTGTCTATGAGTGGCTGGCAATGGGTGATTGTAAGTTTCCTGCTGTTGAGAGGGACCTCCAGGTATTTGACAGGTAGTGTACCTACATCAAATCCTGTGAACTGTTGTATCATCTTTTGATTATCTGGTGCCACCCCACCAAAGAACATCTTGCTCTTGAGGTTACTAATCTTCAATCCTGTAGATTCTAAAAATATGGACATTTTATTCATCAGTAGTTGTAGAGACCTTACACCACCTCTTAGGAAAACCAGAATATCATCTGCAAAACATAAATCAACAATTTTCAGTTTGTCACATTTGGGATGGTAATTGAAATTAGGGTCATCTTCTAGGCTCTTGAGGGTCCTATGGAGGTATTCCATAATGAGAACAAATAGGAGGGGTGAGATGGGGTCTCCTTGTCTCAAGCCCCTCTTTGCTCTAAGAATACCAGTAGGGGTGCCATTCAAAGAAAATCTATAGGAAACAGTAGTGACACATGCTATGATCCAATTTATGAAAATGTGTGGAAAACCAAGTTCATTCAGTATTTGGTGCAGTGCCTCCCATTCAACCGTGTCATGTGCCTTTGTGATATCCATTTGCACCATGCATCTTGGGGAGATTGTTTTCCTGTTGTACCCTCTAACTAGCTCCTGGGCTAGTATGATGTTGTCTTGAATGGCTCTACCCGGTATAAAAGCTGCTTGAGACCCATCCACCACATGATGAATAACTTTTCCCAACCTGTTTGTGAGTATCTTGGAGATGATTTTATAAACAGTGTTGCAGCAGGCTATGGGTCTCATGTCCTTGATTGTAGTAGCATTAGGATTCTTAGGAATAAGTGTGACCAGGGAGCAATTGACTGCCATAAATAATGTATCTGTGTTAAAAAATTCCATCACTGCAGCCTCTAGGTCATCTTTCACAATGCTCCAGGTTTTCTCGAAGAAGTATGCATTAAAACCATCTAGGCCTGAGGCTTTAGTGTCTCCAATGTGCTTTAATGGTTCCCAAATCTCTTTTTGTTGGATAGACTGAATTAATGTTTGTGCTTGTTCTCTATTCAAGCTCCTTCCTTTTCTCATGCAAGGTATATCAATGCCTCTCAAGTTGTTTGCCTTTGTGCCAACCAAACCAGTGTAAAAATCTATAACTTCCTTTGCAATACTGTCATGGTCAGTGAGTAGCTCTCCATTCAATGATACCAGGGTATGTGAGCCTTTAGTCCTATTTTTCTTTTTTATTGTAGTATGAAAGAATGCATTATTGTGGTCTCCCAATTGAATCCAGTTCACTTTTGCCTTTTGCATAAGTATGGCCTCCTCCATTTGGTTTAGGTGTATCAGATTATTAGTGTGATGCTTCACTTGATGTATTGCCTCTTGATCAAAAGGATTATGTTGCAAGGTATCCTGAGCCTGGAACAGGTCCTGTCTGGCCTGCTGAATTTGCAGTTGGATGGTAGTCATCTTTCTAGTCAATGGCTTCAAGACAGTTAGTAATTTCTTGAGATTATACCAGAGTCTAATCATGGGTGGACCTTGTATTTCCTGCTGCCAGTAATTAGATACTAACATCATGAAATCAGGTTCAAGAGTGAGACAACTAATGAATCTGAACATATGTCTTCTACTGGGTTGATGTTGTATCATGGTGTTGATCCTGATGGGGGAGTGATCAGAAATGCTATGAGCCATTACCTCGACAGTTGAGTCAGAAAATTTCTGGAACCATGATGCATTTCCAATAACTCTATCAATCCTTGAATAAATCAATCCTGAAGTATGTTTGTTAGACCAAGTATAGTGATTACCTGTAGTCTTAGCCTCAAACAGTCCAAGTGTAACCATCATGTCCCTCAAGTCTTTGTACTCATCCTCTTGAATCTCATTACCACCAATTCTATCTTGGAAGGTCAAAACATTATTGAAATCCCCTAGTACTACCCAAGGATTTTAAATATGCTTCCCTATATCCTCAATCTGTTTCCATAATAGTTTCCTCTTGTCCAGCTGGTTGAAGGCATAAATAATAGTTGCCTCATGATATAAAGTGTGATCCAAGTTATAGACTTTAGTGTGCATATATTGATTTGTGATATGGGTGACCGTTGTTGTAGTATACCTTGGATTCCATAGTAGCCATATGCGCCCATTGACATGTTTTTCATAGTTGTCAGCATATTCCCATTTGTTCCCTAATTTCATCCTAACCTTGGCAGCATTATTCTTCTTGACTCGTGTTTCAAGCAAGGCCATAATAGGGACATTGAAATTTTGGAGGCAGGAGCTAACCTCCTTATGCCTTGCTTGATTGTTGATGCCCCTTACATTCCAGGATACTATTATTTGTCAATGTTTATTCCCCCCTAAGGACATTCTCTATTCCTCAGGGGAGTGAAAACATTGTGATAGGCAACAAATTCATATTTAGTCTTTTGACTAGGAGAGATGGGAGTGACAATGCGTTTACCTCTATCTGTCGTGGCAGATGACACCACAGTCCAAGGTGGATCTTCTATTGACTGGATCTCCTCATTTTCTGGTTCTTTTCTAGCAGTTTAAAGTTGTGCTTGGTTCTGTTTTGTATGTCCTTGATCATCTTCCACATTTACCTTATTTCCTGTTGGTCTCCAGATTTTGTGTTGAGGTTGTTTCTTCGTTTGTTGTTGTTTTGATGCACAATCATGCCCAATTTTAAGGCATGTGTGACAGTATATTGGGCGTCATTCATATTCAATAGGCTGATCCAACACTTTCCCCTTGTGATCCTTAATGTGTACCATCTCTTTAGGCTTTTGTGTGATATCAATCTCCACTAACACCCTTGCATATGAGATACAGAGTTTTTTTCGCCGTGCATTCATCCGTGGTGATTGGTTTGCCAATAGCACTAGCAATCTTGGAGATACTTTTTCCCCCCAAAGATGTAGTGGTAGATTTGGCAATGTGATCCAAATTGGCAGAACCCGTAGAAGATCTTCACGCATTTCAAATTCTGCTGACCATTGTCGTAAGAATAAGGGTTTACCATAAATGAAATAAGGACCTTGTGCCATAATGTGCTCCCTGTCTTCTTTGCTCCTGAATCTTACAATAAAGTAATCTTCGTCATTGTAGTAGAGTTTAGGCAACGCCACTGAATTCCAGTTTTTCTCCATAAACTTCTTGATTGCATTCATTGATGGTGTATCCCCTAAAGCGAAAAGGATCATTGCATTCTCCTAGAATATCAATTCATCTACCATATCCTCTTCTTCAATGGATACTTCAATCTCTCTATTAACAATTGATGGTGTCATATATTCGACTACCATGCCTCTGTTGAACATGCGGTTGTTGTGGATAATATCCACCCATGGTTTCGTGGTAACTTCAGGTTCCTTGGCATTAGGTGATTCAGTCGCTGTTGATACTATTGTCTCAGAATTATTAGTATCCAATATCAACTATAATCTCTCGAGTTTTCAATCTATTGGGATGCCTTGACTTTATCCTAAGTTTCCCTTTTAGGTTTTCGACTTAATGGGCTTTTTATCCTTTTTTTCTAGGCATAGTATTTTTTAGGTTGTCCCATCCGTACTAGTTATCACAATAAAGCTGACAATTGCATTTAGACTCATCCTTGTTGGAGGCATAATAGCATTTGTTAAAATAACATATGTAATGAAGGTTGCAAGTGGTCTAATCATTCTGTGATAGGAATTTATTCAATTTCTTGTAGTTTTTAGTGTACTATTTTATTAAATTTGTAAGGTTCCTAAACATTTAGATGAAGTTGTGGATTTTTAGATAAATGTAAACTTCAATTGAGTAGTTTTTGAATTAGACATTCAAATGTTTCTCTTGAAAGTTGTTTTGTTTTTGAATTAGTAGATTTTTTAGATAAAGTTAAATTCCAATCAGATAACTTTTATTTTATTTCAATATTTTTTTAAAGAAAATATTAATTTAAAATGACAAATATATAAAAAAATATATACTTAAAAAATGGATTTTAAGTCCATAAAGCAAGTAAGTTGAACCTGACGAGATGAAACTAACGAGTTAAACTGAGTTGTTCGTGAATTTATAACGAGTCGAGTTTGAGCTTTAAAAAAAGTTTGTGTTCAACTCGAACCGAGATTTGATCTGAACTAATTTTTAATAAGTTGATATGAGCTAAGACGAATTTGACTCGACTCGACTCATTTCCAGCCCTATCGATTGCTATAAATGTTTAATGCATTAAATATATTTCATATATATTTAAGTAGAAGTAAAACTTTAAATTAAAAAGGTTAGAAAATGAAGAATGACATAAAATTTGTGTATATGACAAAATGAATGACAAAAGTGTCATGATGATAGTTTGTCGAAACTATCAAGAATATATATTATATGTTATATATGATAATTGTACTAAAATGACAAAAGTGTCATGGTTTTATGATAGATGGTAAATACTATCAAGAGTACATAAAGTAATCATATGCATAATTAGTTGAAAATTTGAATATTCAAAATTTATTAAAATTTCAAAAAATCTTACAATTCTTTGATGAAATGGTTGACAAAGATATGATATCTTTGTATATAATTGAATATAATGAAGACATTATTAGGGATGTGGAACAAGCCCATATCTAATTAATTATCAATGGTTGAAACTCAAATCATACTTGATTAACATTAAGTCTCGAGTTTAATTATGAAAGTATACTATTAGAGTGATTGAAGTACATGACGACAAATACATCCCAAGGGGTAAAAGCACTTGGGCCATAAGAAAAAATGTGGTAGGATGAAGTTTTCCTCTTAATAGACATATAACATGTGTTTGCAGGAATGCGTAATTATGAATGCATTTCAGATATATTCTACCTATATGAGAATGAAGTGGTGCCGCTTCATAGAGTTCAAGGGCTTAACTCTTAAATTCTCATGAAAAGGATATGAGACACGATGTCTTATTAAATGTGATATATTAATAATTCGATCAATGGTACCGACATTTCATGTGTGAGTTATGCACGCTTATTCTAATGAATAATTGGTTCAAAGTTTATCTACCAAATTATTCGGGGATGAGTAAAAACTCAACTTACTAAGTATTTGTTCAAATCGTAAGATACCTTTATCTAAAACCATGAAATTTACTGAATAATAGATTTAGATATATTTTGAAAATGGTGGGGGATTGTTGGAGAATTTCCAAAATGTATGTTTGAAAAAGTTATATTTTATTCATGGTTAAAATATAGTCAATGTAAAAATGCATATTGAGAAGTAAATGACCTAGTAGTTGAAGTAGTTATTGTCATTGTGATGTCTTTGGTTCAAATCCATGTGGGAGATTTTTTCATTTTTTAACTATTTATTTTCAAATATCAAAATTAATGAGGTCAGTTATTAATATATAGCTGTTCGAAAATGACAGAAATTGAAACCATTGAAAAGTTGTCTCTCCCCATCAATTGGTACAAATTTTTCCTATTAATAGGAATATTGTGCAAACTTTATTCTGTAACATATTTTAGAGCCAAATTTTATATTTAACTCATTCTTTTATTTTTTTTAAAGCACGAGAATAAGTGAAGAAAATTTATTTTGTAAAATATCGTTGATCCATATACTTAATGTAAATGTGCAATTCATGTTAAGATTTCCAAAATATTCTTAAGGGGATTTGTCAGATACCCATTTGCATCCAATTTGTCTAAATTGGTGGGGCCGAATCGAACCTAAACCTTAGTGCAAACACACTCTTTAAAATTTATTTTATGCAACTTTCATCATACATTTTCCATTTTCTTGTTCATATTTTGCAGCAGACCCCAACACAAGATCTAACAATGGTCTCAGTTTTGAGATTCAACTTCTATGTCGAGAGTTGCGGCTTATGATGTTGTGTTTCTGGTTTCTCAGTTTTTTTTGGCAAAGTGGATAGGATGATCTGTGGATATCTGAGTCTTGCTCGTTGGAATATGTGCATATTGTTAGAATTTGGGTCGTACATGTAATAAATTAATGTGTTAGAACCATTATTTAATTATCCAAATTAAAGTGATCTATTTAATATAAGATTTATGGCTAAGGGTATAATTTTCATGAAAAATATTGTGTAGATACCAATAGTCTTAATTCTATTTAGTGATGGATAAAATTGGAATTAAAAAACTTGAATAATCATGACCCTTCATTAAAGGGCATGCGATTCTAAACTTTAATAAACATGACTCTTCATGAAAGGGCATATGATTATTATAAATAAGGGGTTATGGTCCTCAATTGTAGACACAAGAAAATTTCATAGAATATTTATTCTCTTTATTCCATTGGAAGAGGGACTAAGGAATTAAGGAATCTACAATTGGAAGGTCATTGCTTTATCAAAATCATCATCTTCTCATTGAAATTATATGGATCCTTTCCACTTTCTATTTCATCTTGAATTGAGTATGGATTTATAAAGTCTTGATTATTAGAAAACCAACAATTGGTATCAGAGCAACCCATGTTCAATTATTGCACTACAACAAAAGTAAGTTATAACATCGCACCTTAGACAACGCTTTAATACAAAAGCGTTGCTATAAGTTAAAAACAAGGAAACTAGCCATTTAAAAAAGTAAAAGCGCAAAAAAATATAAGACCTTAGACAGCGCTTTGGTCAAAAGCGCTTTATAAGGTCTTATAAATTTTAAAAAAAAAATTAATGGAAAATATTAGACAGCGCTTTAGTTAAAAGCGCTTTCTAAGGTCTTAAAAATTAAAAAAAATAAAATCAAAAGCGCTGTCTAAGGCCAACCTTTGAAAGCGTTTTTAAAAGCGCTGTCTAAGGTCCAGCTTAGAAAGCGCTTTTATTAAAAGCGCTGTCTAAGGTCTAATAAAATTAAAATATATGAATAGTCAGTATTCATTTTCATATTTCCGCTCTTTCTTCTCCCCTGCATGCGAACAGAGCTCAAAACCCTTCACCGAAAAACCTTCACCGTCAACCGTCCTTAACCGTCCGTCAACCGTAAACCTTCACCGAAAAACCTTGCCGTCCGTCCGTTTCTGCTCATTTCCGTCGTCGTTCGTTTCTGCTCATTGTCGTCGTCCGTCCGTTTCTGCTCTTTGATACATTTCGTTCTTGCATTGCCGTTGTTACCGTTGTTAAAGGTACGTCGTTGTTGTGTTTTGTTAAGTTTTGTTAATGAAGTTAATGAAAATGAGTTTTGTTAATGAAGTTCGTTCATTTCGTTCTTTCTGCTCTTTGATGAGTTTTGTTAATGAAGTTATGTTGGACTGTTTTATTAATGAAGTTTTGTAGTGAATGAGTATGTTTGAAGTTTTGTTAATGAAGTTTTGTAGTGAATGAGTATATTTGATGAGTTTGTTAATGAGTTTTGTTAATGAAGATTTGTTAATGAAGTTTTGTAGTGAATGTGTATGTTTGATGAGTATGTTTGATGAGTTTTGTTAATGAAGTTATTGTTTAGGTCGAAATTAGTTGGACTGTTGTTGGAATTTGAATTGTTAACATGCTAGTTTAGGTTAGTTTTAGTGAGCTAACTCCAAGTATTTTTGTTTAAAACATATTTTATTATATTTGTTAAATCGTTTAGTTTAGTTTAGTTTAGTTTAGTTTAATGAAGTTTTGTTTAAAACATCTTCTAAATAGTTTAGTTTAATGAAGTTTAGTTTAATGAAGTTTTGTTTAATGAAGTTTTGTTTAAAACATCTTCTAAATAGTTTAGTTTAGTTTTATTAAATCTTCTAAAAAACTTTTATTTTAAAACATATCCAACTCTTTAGCCATTATAGATAAAGAGGTAAAATTTGTTATATACTTGATTTCTTTCTTATATTTGTTATATATTATGTCATATTTGTTATATTTGATATCCTTGATTTCTTTATTATATTTGTTATATATTATATTTGATATCCTTGATTTATTTATTACAGGTTAGATGGCTACTAACAATGATCACCCACATGATGATGATCACCCACATGATGATGATCACGATATTCAGGTTGGAAGTAACAGATTAGAAGAGGAATAACCATTATGAAGAGAGTGATCCGTGCTAGAGATCAAGGCATCACTTATAATGTGCATTGGAGCGCCCAGAATACACTTATTGAGCCTAACGGTCATACTTTGACAAGTTTCATTGGTGCACTTGTAAGGAATGCGGTTCCTATTACTTGTGATGATTGGAGATCCAAACAGTTGAAGGAAACCAAAGAAAAAATTTGGAATGAGATAAAGGTACCATAATTATGTCTTTAATTATGCCAACTAATTATGTCCTTCAAATTATTTGTACTAACCAATGTGTATGGTTTTTTTAGAGGTGCTTCAACGTCGAGGAAGAAAGAAAAGCTTTTTTGATGAGATTGGCAGGGAAGCTCCTAAGAGGGTTTATGACATATTTAAACCGCACCTATCTTAGGGATGCTGACGATAACTTTGTTGATGGAGAGTATCCATCTAAATATGCAAGTTTGATTTCACCACAAGAATGGGTAACGTTTAAATCCAAACGACAAACCCCAGAATTTACGCGATTAAGTGCAATTAATCGGGAAAGAGCATCAGCTCCCAAGTATAAATACAGGAAATGACGTGTTGGATATGGACGTTTGGAGCAATCTTTGGTAAGTATCAATATATTGCAATGCTATAATAATTGTTCATCATGAGTTATAGTTGATCATATTATTTGGCTTTATATGTAGTTACAACAGGCGAATAGCTCTGAAACATCTCTTCCTGCACATGTCTTGTGGAAGGAAGCCCGTGTGGGCAAGTCTGGAGTTGTTGCAGTAGAGGTTCTACAAGTATTTGAGAAATGTGTAAGTATAACAATATTTCTTTAATTAAATCAAAACTTTATTAACAAATATTTGACAAATATTCTATATTCATCTGATTTTCAGGAGGCGTTATCTCAGTCTGTATCTCCAGACAATACCAGGAGCATACTTAGTCGGGCATTAGATGTCCCTGAGTATTCTGGTCGGGTGAGGGGTAAGGCATTTGGGATCACCCCGACCTCCATGAATATTAAAAAGGGAAAGGTTGCTAGTAATGCAGAACTTCAAGCTAAATTGGAAGCACTAGAAGTTGAGGTTCGGGAATTACGAAAGGAAAAAGAAAGGGATAACGCTTCATGTGTTAGAGATGGATCGGAGAAAGATAGTATCAACTGCAGCTTTCATCCGATTATTCCAGAGGTAATTATATATATATTTATGAAATTAAATTAGTAGCTTAAATTATTTAAATGACATATATACACATTAACAATGGCATATTTATTTTTGGTTTTAGGGCGTTTCCCAATGTCAGCTCTTCTTATCTTCATCAACTTATCGGAATGTTGCAAAGGGAAAAGTGTATAACAATGGGGTACAATTACTTCACAATAAATCCCTCCCTACTGGAAGTTTGAAAGTATCAGTTGATATTGCTATAGAGGAGGAAGCACCATTACCCTATCCTGATGATGATTCGGATGTAACATTGGTGCGAGATGCTATAGGGTCGTATGTTGCATGGCCGTCAAACCTCATACTCGTAGGATATGAGGTATGCTTAAAACCGTTATAAACCTTTGTTAACCTTAATGTGTAGATTCAAAGATTTTACGAGCATTTTATTTTCATTTTTTACATGGTAATGTTATTTAGACTCCAACAAAATCCAAAACAAAGGATAAGCGGATTCCGGAGCATACCGAGTCCGTTGTTTCAAAAAAACAGGTACATCACAATTATATGATATTTATGCATAGAAAATGTTAAATTGGATATCTTATACTTCATCTAACAAATTATATGATATATAGCTGCCTGGTAAACAGATTAGCAACATTTCAATGCAAAAAAATGTTGGTGCTAAGAAGAGCAGGGGTAGAAAACAACCTATCTCCAAGTTTAGGTCGTGCCTCCAGACGTATCTACAAGTGACAGATATTATCACCGGAGGTGTTCGTCTTATACATATGGAGAAAGGTATCTATGGCTTTGAACATGACCAAATTATTAGTAATGAAGACTTCGAGCAAGTTTTCAATCATGAAGAATTGGGCGGCACTGTTGTCAATACATACGTGAGGTATATATCCGATCTACTTTGGTATATTAATTGAACAACTTATTTACTTTATGTTTCAAATGAATAGTCTAATGTTAATGATGTTTTTATTTAAGGTTTCTGTATGGCAGAGTTATGCGCCCACACGGATTGCAGCAAAGATTTGCATTCCTATGCCCGACGTCTATCAACTTAACCTTAATAATCAATAAACCAGATGAGGTCCTGGCGTATATATGCGACGTCTTTATGGACAACCAAGAAATGGAAAAGTTGTTCTTTTTACCGTTTAATACTGGGTTAGATTTTCATTCTAAATTCATCTATTATAGTTTTTTTGTATTTTGACGTCGTGTAGAAAGTTTCCATCTAACACTTGTTTAATCTTACAGTGGACATTGGTTGTTGGTCGCAATTAATACTAGCAGAGCAATGGTGTATTATCTGGATTCGTTAGGAAATGATTGGACAACATACCCGGATTTGAAGAAGTGTATTGACACGTAAGTGAGATTGTTCTAAATATGAATGTGTATATTTATTTGTTTGTTTATTTATTTATGTGAATTTTTCTAAATATTCACTTATATTTTATTAGCGCTATACAAGCTTTCCTAGCACTACGAGATAGCCATCTACCACAGCGCAGAGTCAACCCCATTATTACATGGAATACAGTGAAGGTATATTAATTATCACATGTGTTATTATATTAGTGATGCTACTTGATAAAACTTAGGATTTATCCATATTTTCTTTTCATTTGTAGTGTCCTCGGCAACGCAATCAAATAGATTGCGGCTATTTCATGTTGAGGTTTATGAGAGACACTCTTTTGTTGGATCGAATAGAGATTCCATCCGATGTATGTATTTCTAACTTATGAGTTATTTTAATATTAACACATATCTCTCATGTCTAATGAAATAGTTAAAACTAAATCAAACTATGTTATATTATTATGTAGTACTTTGAAGAATGCAAGTGTGCTCATTACTCAATTTCTCAATTGGATGAAATTAAAGAGGATTGGTGTCAATTCATTATGGAGCTCGGAATTTTACAAGGTATAATATTGTACTCTTACTTTAATTGATGAGAATTTAAATATGTGTAACTTTGTTTATGTATTCTTTTAATTGAATTACAATCTTTGTGTTTTCAGGACCTATAATGTAGATTTGAAGCATACCTTTGGTTGGATGCAAAAGTACTAGTATAAGTGATATGTGCATTTGTAGAAAAAATGTAATGATTTGTAATTATAAATAGGTGTATATATAATTTTGGTTTGTAATTTTAAATATATATATTGGTTTGAATTGCCAATTGTTTTGGATATATAATTTTGGTGTAAATTGGTACATTTAAATAGGATAAATTGGATTGATTTGAATCTCCAAATTGTGGTATTTTTCTGAACAGGTCAAAAACAGGTTGAAAAAACAGGTCAAATTCTGGTTGAAAAAACCTGGTAAAAATTGAGGTTTTAAAAAATTTATATAAAATTTTTCGTATACCTTAGACAGCGCTTTTACCAAAAGCGCTGTCTAAGGTATACCTTAGACAGCGCTTTGGGTGAAAGCGCTGTCTAAGGTATACCAAAAAAAGTCAAACAAGGTAGGGCTTAGACAGCGCTTTCACCAAAAGCGCTGTCTAAGGTATACGAAAAATTTTATATAAAGGTACCATAGACAGCGCTTTTCATTAAATATACCCACCTTTAGACAGCGCTTTTGGTATTAACCAAAGTGCTGTCTAAACCTATAGCAGCGCAGGTTTATACAGCGCTTAAAAGCGCTGTCTAAGGGCAAAAAAAGCGTTGTCTAAGGTCTTATCTGTTGTAGTGTTGTTTGATTCATGTATAATTTCATTTTTTTAAAGTACATTTTTTAAGATTTAATATTTTTTTTTAAAAAGTCTTAGAATTTTATTCATGATCTTTCATGAATTGCTCTTTGGAGTCTCAGTCATGAATTTTTTTTAAAGTCAATATGGATATAATTTTGAAACTTAACATTTATGATCAATTAATTACTAAAGAATATCAATAATGATGTTCAATTGTTGTTGCATAAAAGGATTATATTTTATATTGCATATATACACTCTCACGGTTAAAATGATATATAACATTTTGGTGTATATAAGTAACTCGACAATTTTTGCAAGTGCTAATTCTTTAATTATTTTTTGGTTGATGTAACAAATTCATCTCATTCGATGTTTCATATATGAACGTGGATTATAACCTTATGTTCTATTTTATTAAAGAAAAAAAAGTCCTGGAACTTGAACTTATTAGGTAAGGATGAGAACTTGAAATAGATATGTAAGCAACACAAATCTACCTATATTATTAATGAAAATTAATATGGGGTATAAATATATCTCGGTTTCATAAATTATTTTATTCAATTTGTCATAATTTTAAATTAAAGTTATTTGACATTTTAAATTAAAGTCTATTGACACAAGAAATCACCAAAGTGACCCTTCTTTTATGGATTTGATCATGCAAAATATTGAATGTTAGTGTGTATGTTTGTACATGTGAGTATTAATTTTTCCAAAGAAAATTTTGATATTTGACAAATTTTATATATACACATGTGATGATAAATATGTGATGATTATAAAGTTTTAGATGTGAATAATAAATCAATCCAAAAATAGTTTTATTATTTTACATACATTATTGTCAGTATTTGATCATTACAACAAGAGTATCATTAGTAATTAATACTATTGTCCAAAGACATTTATATTAATGTTACATTAGATATCTTGAAATTAATTATGACTTTATTTGAACATGTATTATTTGATTTTATTTATGATTGATTATGTGAGCATATTTATATTATTTTATTTTGTTTTCTTTACATTTAATTTTACTACTATATCTGCTAACATGAATTCAGTCCCGGTTCTTAATAGTGCAAACTTTAAGGACTGGAAGGAGAACATTTTAATTGTTCTTGGCTGCATGGATCTTGACCTTGCATTAAGGATGGAGCAACCTCCTTCTCCTACACAATCCACTACCCCTAAGGAAAGGAAAAATCATGAGAAGTGGGATCGCTCCAATCGCACGAGTCTTATGATTATATAGCGCGACATTCCAGAGGCATTTAGGGGTACTATAAAATATAAAGGAAAATGAAACATTAGAGTATATTATGGAAATGTCTAACATTGCTTCCAAACATAAGGCACTAAAACTTGAGTTGTCAGATGACTTACTCGTGCATTTGGTGTTAATATCTCTTCCTGCACAATTTGGTCAATTTAAGATATGCTATAATTGGAAAAAGGAGAAGTGGTCTCTTAACGAGCTCATTTCATATTGTGTGCAAGAAGAGAGAATGAAGGAAGATAGGAAAGAGAGTGATCACTTGGCTAGTACCTCTAAAAGCAAGTGAAAAAAATATATATATAAGGATGTAAAGAATGAAGCTGTTGAGGTTCCGATACAAAAGAAGCAAAATAAGGGTGATGGTTGTTTCTTTTGTAAAATGACTAGACATGCAAAGAAGGAACGTGCCAAGTATCATGCATGGTGTAACGCCCTGTTTTTATTTAATTATTATTTGTGAATATAATAGTGAGTTGTTGTAGTTGATTGTATGTTTGTTGTGTATTTGTTATGTTATATGTACCCGTAGTGAAGGGTAGTGGCCTTAAGATTGAGTCTTGAGGGTCATAGGGGTGTATGACCGAAAATGTAGAAGTTGGTAGTGTGGAGACTAAAATTAGTTAGACTTATTTAATTAATAATTGCTTAACCATAGTGTAAAATGGACGTTAGTAGAATGATATAATTGACGAGAATTATTATTATTAGTATTTAGTTGGATCCAAAAATATTAATAATAATATAAGGGAATAAGTTGGAAAATTAGAGGTGTAGTGTGTAACACCCCCTTTCTATACCCCCAAATAATCAAATAAATCATTTAGGCACGTATTGGAAATTTCATCAGAGTATAATTGTAAACACGGCATAAAAAGGTATGTCACATTATGCTTGAAATTAAACACGTACAACACCTGCTCACAAAGATATGCAACAGTGGGGTAACTTTCAACATAGGAACTCAGTCCTTACACCCACATCTCAATATTTAGAATAAAAGCGGAAACATCTAAAATATTGAATAACAACCACATATATACATCAACATATATATATATATACATCATGTTTATATACACAAATTCATCAGCAAGATACATATGCAAATGTATCACAATAAGATCAAAACGTCCTAGCTACCCGGTGCTACATATCAGAGCCAACCGACCAAAAAGGTATAAAGACACACTTCACAAAAGACCACCAGATACCTAATCTGCAATGCCTCGTAGAGCATCATAAAACAGCAGAAGGGTGAGAAATATTATCATAATAACAATGCATATAATCATATATCTCAACACAAAAGTATACATATAACATATTCTCACCATTCTACCATTCCACATAAACATACATATTATATTCATTCTTCAATGCATCATTACAATGATACAATTCTTATCACAATTCATCACATCTCATTCAATATACATCGCAAGGCATATATATATATATATATTATATACAAAACCAAGCATATTCATCACAATGCTCATCATTCAACATAAACACATATATTCATGTTCATTCACCCATGCACAAATACAAGGATGACCAATGCAAATCATAGAGACCGACTCACGACTCTATGCAAATGCAATGCGGTACCGACTCATTTCATCTCAAGTTCATTTGAAGAACTTATTGGAACCATCGCTCGTTACTTAGTGTAACTCCCCGTCGGGCATACGATGTTCACCCATTGCTACCACCTCTCAAAAGGCTTACAATGTTTATGGATTGCCCCCACCTCTCAAAAGGCTTACAATCCGATTGCTCCCACCTCTCAAAAGGCTTACAATCATTTGTAATCATCGCCCCCACCTCTCAAAAGGCTTACGACGTTACAACGGATTCATCTTAGAACCCCACAATGCAAGAATGCAATCATGATGCTTCACATACAACATGACTCATGACACTCTTGACATGCATAAATATTCACAATATAGTCATGCATTCATCACACACAACCCACATACATTCACATCAATTGTGCCAAACGGCAACCGAACGTTCTCACAAATAACCAAACAATTCGATTTACGGTTTACCGGAAAAAGTCGGTTAAAAGTCGGCTAAAAATAATATTTTCCATCATCATAAAAAAGTACTCATCCACAGCTTCGATTCGATATAAAGAACACTTAAATCCGATAAACAACGAAGAAGATATGTATATTTCAAAATAACGCAAAAACATAAACCGGAGGCCCGATACTACGAAACGGTTCGAAAATACTGTTCCAATTGGACCAGGTTTAGACCTCAAAACTATTTTTCCTAGAAAGAACATCTCGTTAGCTTCCCAACGCTTCAAACGGGGGTCAAAACCGACTTACGGTTCAAGAGATATGAATTTCCGAAGTTTCCCGACAAACCAGAATTTTATGGTTCAGCACAGTATGTATCGATACATAGGCTTTATGTATCGATACAAAAAGACCTCATGTATCGATACATAGCACGCATGTGTCGACACATGCTGTAGTGAAAATGCTGTTTTTCCCAATTTTCACAGTATGTATCGATGCATAAGGGTTATGTATCGATACATAAATTATTTCGTATCGATACATAGCTGTTATGTATCGATTCATAGCCCTGTTTTTCTCAAAAATCAGATTTCTCAATTTACACACTTGCTGTAACTTTTCCGGAATGCCCGAAACTCGACTAAATCGAACATTTTCACCGAAACAAACATATACGCGCAACCACCAAATACATAAGAACAATTTAGAACACATAAACGAAATTTCTACGACGTTCGATCTTTCGATTAAATTTCAACCTTTCAAAAACCAGAATTTTCAAACATCACCAAATCGAATAAAAAGCACGCTATACGACGACCTAACCTTACTCGATACAACTACGTAATTTATTTCAAAATTCATCCGTGAAAACATCGGTTTCTATCGATTTCCTACAATTCGACCTAAACGGAAACAACAACGGAAACATACCGAAAACTAACCAAAACATAACCAAACTTCATGAAACTTTAAACAACAGCTCACATACATATATCTAACCAACACATGGATTTATACGACTTTTCGACCGTAAAAACATCGGTTTCTATCGATTTCGTCAAATACGGCATAAACGGAAACATATGGAAAACCAACCCAAACATCAACACAAAACACATACATAATCATACACATAGTTAGGATAACAATATTTCACACCCTTACCCGATTAAATTGACTCCGAAAGACTGATCTTTGTGATTTTCCACACTTTTCTCTTTGCTCTTCTCTTTTCTCCTTTTTCTCTCAAAATTCTGTTTTTCTCTCTTTCTCACCTCTAACTTTCTATTTCTATTCTTTTTCTTTCTTATACTTTTCTTTCTTTCTATTTCTTTATATTTTCTCAAAATATCTACTAACTAACTAACTATCATTAAATGTGAAATATCTAAAATACCCTCCAATCTAATATTCCCCGCAAACTCTCAAAAACGGTAAAATCACATAATATGCAAACATAACATATTCACACACCAATATCACAAATAACATAATTATTGCCCAATTAAATAAAAGACTCCACCAAATAGAATCAATCAACACAAAAATGGAAATATCTAAATCCGGCTGTTACAACTCTCCCCCACTTTGAAATTTTCGTCCTCGAAAATATTACCTGATTCAAACAACTCCGGATACGACTCGCGCATCCCACTTTCCAATTCCCAAGTCATATTGCCCTCTGAAGCGCCTCCCCATGCTACTTTCACAAGCGCAATATCCTTGCCTCTTAGCTTCTTAACTTCACGATCCAAAATCTTAATCGGTAAAACTTCAACCGTAAGATTATCTCTCACTTCTACCTCGTCCATAGGAATAATATGTGACGGATCCAGAACATACTTCCGAAGTTGCGAAACATGGAAAATGTCATGCAAATTCGAAAGATTCGGAGGCAACGCCACGCGATAAGCCACAGCGCCAACACGTGTAGTAATCTGATACGGACCAATAAAACGAGAAGTCAACTTCTTCGACTTCAAAGCACGACCCACACCCGTAACCGGTGTAACTCTCAAAAACACATGGTCGCCTTCTTGAAACTCAAGATCTTTCCTTCTCTTATCATGATAGCTCCTTTGTCTACTTTGAGAAGCTTTCATCTTCTCCCGAATAAACTTCACTTTCTCCGTCGTTTCTTGTACCAATTCCGGTCCAACAATCGCCCTCTCACCAGTTTCATGCCAACACAAAGGTGTTCGACATCTCCGACCATACAAAGCCTCAAATGGTGCCATACCAATACTCGAATGAAAACTGTTATTATAGGTGAACTCAATCAACGCTAAATAACTATCCCAAGCACCACCTTGCTCTAGCACACAAGCACGCAACAAATCCTCCAACGATTGAATCGTCCTCTCGGTTTGACCATCTGTTTGCGGATGGTAAGCCGAACTCAATCTTAGCTTAGAACCCAAAGCCTCTTGTAAACTCTCCCAAAATCTCGATGTAAATCTCGGATCTCGATCCGATACAATACTCTTAGGAACTCCATGTAACTTCACAATCACACGAACATAAATCTCGGCTAACTTCTCCAAAGGATAACTAATGTCAATTGGAATAAAGTGAGCAGATTTAGTAAGCCTATCAACAATCACCCAAATAGCATTATGACCTCTTTGCATATTCGGCAATCCCGTAACAAAATCCATCGATATACTATCCCATTTCCATTCCGGAATATCCAACGGTTGCAACAAACCACTAGGCTTCTGATGTTCCACCTTCGACTTTTGACAAGTCAAACACGCATACACAAATCGAGCCACATCCCTCTTTAAACCGGACCACCAAAAGATCTTCTTCAAATCTTGATACATCTTATTCGCACCCGGATGAATACTTAAATTACTTCGGTGTCCTTCCTCTAAAATCATCTTTTTCAACTCCGCGTCGTCGGGTATACAAATACGACCACGGAATCTCAAAACTCCAAAGTTATCAACCTTGAAATCCTCATCCTCATTTATCATTAAATCAACGAACTTCAAATCCAACTTTTGCTTTTCACTAACCGTTGCAAGAAAATCATTCGTAACATGTAACATACCAAGTCTCACACTTCGCGGCGTCATTTCACAAACCAAACTCAAATCTCTGAAATCCTCCAAAAGTTCCCATTCTGTCATCATTAATGCGGACATATGTAACAACTTTCGACTTAAGGCATCGGCTACCACATTCGCCTTACCCGGATGGTAATTCAAACTAAAATCAAAATCCTTCAAAAGCTCTAACCATCTTCGTTGTCTCATGTTCAATTCTTTCTGATCAAATAAATATCTTAAGCTTTTGTGATCACTAAAAACTTCAAATCTTGCACCATAAAGGTAATGCCTCCAAATTTTCAAAACAAACACCACCGCCGCTAACTCCAAGTCATGCGTAGGATAATTCTTTTCATGCACTCTCAATTGTCTTGAAGCATATGCCACAACTTTTCCATCTTGCATCAAAACACCACCTAAACCAATCAATGAAGCATCACAATATACAACAAATGGTTCTGTAGGATTCGGTAAAATCAAGATCGGAGCCGTTGTCAACCTTCTTTTTAGCTCAATGAAACTCTTTTCACAATCTATATCCCAAATGAAAGTCTTTCCTTTACAAGTCAATTGCGTTAACGGAAGTGCCAACTTCGAAAATCCCTCTATAAACCTCCGATAATAACCCGCCAAGCCTAAAAAGCTTCGAATCTCCGTAACAGATCTAGGAGTCTCCCACTGCATCACCGCATCAATCTTAGATGGATCAACACTAATACCACTCCCGGAGATAACATGTCCAAGAAAACTTACTTCCGATAGCCAAAAGTCACATTTTGACAACTTAGCATATAATTGTTTCTCTCTCAAAATTTGCAACACAATTCTCAAATGCTCTTCATGCTCTTCTTGAGACTTAGAATAAATCAAAATATCATCGATGAACACAACCACAAAACGATCCAACTGTTCATGAAAAATACGATTCATGTATTCCATAAACACCCCCGGCGCATTAGAAACCCCGAATGGCATCACGGAATATTCGTAATGACCATACCGTGTCCTAAATGCCGTCTTCTGAATATCCTCGCTTTTCACACGAATTTGGTGATATCCCGATCTCAAATCAATCTTGGTAAAGACACGCGCACCAACCAATTGGTCCATCAAATCATCAATCCTTGGAAGCGGATACTTGTTCTTAATTGTCACCTTGTTCAACTGTCGATAATCAATACATAACCGCATACTTCCATCCTTTTTCTTTACCAACAATACCGGAGCACCCCAAGGAGAAACACTTGGCCTTATAAATCTTTTGTCCAACAAGTCATTCAACTGCTTCTTCAATTCTATCAACTCCGATGCCGACATACGATACGGTGCCATCGAAATCGGTCTAGTGCCAGGAACTAGATCAATAGAGAACTCCACTTCTCTTTCCGGCGGTACATCCGTAATATCCTCCGGAAACACTTCTGGAAAATCACACACCACTGGAAACACATCAATACCAATCTTACTCTCCACTGACCATGATGCAAACAAACCAAACAATTGAGCTTCATCCTCTAAAAGTTTCTTCAACTCTTTAGTAGATAGAAAACTCTCATCTTCATTATCTTCCAAAGAAGGAAACCTTGCCAACTTATGATAGAAATCTATATGAACTCGATTAAATTGCAACCAGTTCATACCCAAGATTACATCCAATCCCTCCAACGGCAAACACACTAAATCCATCTCAAAGTCTTTACCATAAATGGTTAAAGGACAACTTAGACAAACCAAAGAAGTAGTTACTGACCCCATTGCTGGAGTATCAATAACCATTTTACCATCCATCAGAGACAACACAAGATTCAAACGCTTCGCGCACTCGGACGAAATAATCGAATGAGTCGCTCCCGTATCAATAACAGAAACTAAAGGTGTACTATTAATAAAGCATGTACCTTTAATCAAACGGTCTGCACTAGTGGTCTGAGTCCCCGCCAATGCAAACACCTTTCTGCCCTCTTGAGCTTGTTTCGGCTTAGTACACTTAGTACTAATGTGACCCACTTCTCCACAGTTAAAACACTTCACCATATTCCTCCTACACTCAGCAGTAGAATGCCCAATACCTCCACAGTTAGAACATCTCCCAACGGCCTTCCTACACTCAGTTGCTTTATGACCCATTCCACCACAATTGAAACACTTAATGAACCCAGAACTTCTTCCTCCAGATCTCTTATCAAAGTTTCCCTTATATTTACCCTTATCAGCGGGGGTCACATAAGGTCCACTTCTAGCTTGCTGTTTCCCTCTCCTCTCATTCACACTCTTGTAATGTGTAGAACGAGCTTTGCTATCTTCCTCGAAGATTCTACAACATTCAGTCAAATCCGAAAACCTCCTAATCCTTTGATATCCCACAGCTTGCTTAATCTCAGGACGCAAACCATTCTCATATTTAATACACTTTGAGAACTCAGCAGTAATCGCAGCATAATGAGAATGAAAATGAACCAATTCCACAAACTTAGCAGTATAGTCCACCACTGACATACCACCTTGTTTCAATTCCAGGAATTCCATCTCTTTCTTCCCTTTCACACTTTCAGGGTAATACTTCAGCAAAAACTCGGTACGAAACAATTCCCAAGTTACCTCTTCATTATCCACCTCAAGAATTTCACGCATACCGACCCACCAATCCTCGTCTTCTTCCCTCAGCATGTGAGATCCAAGCCTCACTTTATTCACTTCCGCACAGTCCATGACTCTGAAGATTCTTTCAATCTCTTTCAGCCAAAGTTGAGCACCATCGGGATCAAATCTTCCTTTGAAGACCGGTGGTTGATTCTTCCTGAACTCTTCATTAGCACTTACATTAGGCGCACCCTGCACCGCCCTAGCCAATGCTTCCATAGCAGCAGCCATCGCATTATCGTTTCTACCAGCCATATTCTGATCACTCCCAAAAATAACAACAAAGGTTAAACAACAGTTCAACCAACACAACAACGAGACAGACACGACTGACTCAACCTTGGCTCTGATACCACTTAATGTAACACCCCCTTTCTATACCCCCAAATAATCAAATAAATCATTTAGGCACGTATTGGAAATTTCATCAGAGTATAATTATAAACACGGCATAAAAATGTATGTCACATTATGCTTGAAATTAAACACGTACAACACCTGCTCACAAAGATATGCAACAGTGGGGTAACTTTCAACATAGGAACTCAGTCCTTACACCCACATCTCAATATTTAGAATAAAAGCGGAAACATCTAAAATATTGAATAACAACCACATATATACATCAACATATATATATATATATACATCATGTTTATATACACAAATTCATCAGCAAGATACATATGCAAATGTATCACAATAAGATCAAAACGTCCTAGCTACCCGGTGCTACATATCAGAGCCAACCGACAAAAAAGGTATGAAGACACACTTCACAAAAGACCACCAGATACCTAATCTGCAATGCCTCGTAGAGCATCATAAAACAGCAGAAGAGTGAGAAATATTATCATAATAACAATGCATATAATCATATATCTCAACACAAAAGTATACACATAACACATTCTCACCATTCTACCATTCCACATAAACATACATATTATATTCATTCTTCAATGCATCATTACAATGATACAATTCTTATCACAATTCATCATATCTCATTCAATATACATCGCAAGGCATATATATATATATATATATATATATATATATATATATATATATTATATACAAAACCAAGCATATTCATCACAATGCTCATCATTCAACATAAACACATATATTCATGTTCATTCACCCATGCACAAATACAAGGATGACCAATGCAAATCATAGAGACCGACTCACGACTCTATGCAAATGCAATGCGGTACCGACTCATTTCATCTCAAGTTCATTTGAAGAACTTATTGGAACCATCGCTCGTTACTTAGTGTAACTCCCCGTCGGGCATACGATGTTCACCCATTGCTACCACCTCTCAAAAGGCTTACAATGTTTATGGATTGCCCCCACCTCTCAAAAGGCTTACAATCCGATTGCTCCCACCTCTCAAAAGGCTTACAATCATTTGTAATCATCGCCCCCACCTCTCAAAAGGCTTACGACGTTACAACGGATTCATCTTAGAACCCCACAATGCAAGAATGCAATCATGATGCTTCACATACAACATGACTCATGACACTCTTTACATGCATAAATATTCACAATATAGTCATGCATTCATCACACACAACCCACATACATTCACATCAATTGTGCCAAACGGCAACCGAACGTTCTCACAAATAACCAAACAATTCGATTTACGGTTTACCGGAAAAAGTCGGTTAAAAGTCGGCTAAAAATAATATTTTCCATCATCATCAAAAAGTACTCATCCACAGCTTCGATTCGATATAAAGAACACTTAAATCCGATAAACAACGAAGAAGATATGTATATTTCAAAATAACGCAAAAACATAAACCGGAGGTCCGACACTACGAAACGGTTCGAAAATACTGTTCCAATTGGACCAGGTTTAGACCTCAAAACTATTTTTCCTAGAAAGAACATCTCGTTAGCTTCCCAACGCTTCAAACGGGGGTCAAAACCGACTTACGGTTCAAGAGATATGAATTTCCGAAGTTTCCCGACAAACCAGAATTTTATGGTTCAGCACAGTATGTATCGATACATAGGCTTTATGTATCGATACAAAAAGACCTCATGTATCGATACATAGCACGCATGTGTCGACACATGTTGTAGTGAAAATGCTGTTTTTCCCAATTTTCACAGTATGTATCGATGCATAAGGGTTATGTATCGATACATAAATCATTTCGTATCGATACATAGCTGTTATGTATCGATTCATAGCCCTGTTTTTCTCAAAAATCAGATTTCTCAATTTACACACTTGCTGTAACTTTTCCGGAATGCCCGAAACTCGACTAAATCGAACATTTTCACCGAAACAAACATATACGCGCAACCACCAAATACATAAGAACAATTTAGAACACATAAACGAAATTTCTACGACGTTCGATCTTTCGATTAAATTTCAACCTTTCAAAAACCAGAATTTTCAAACATCACCAAATCGAATAAAAAGCACGCTATACGACGACCTAACCTTACTCGATACAACTACGTAATTTATTTCAAAATTCATCCGTGAAAACATCGGTTTCTATCGATTTCCTACAATTCGACCTAAACGGAAACAACAACGGAAACATACCGAAAACTAACCAAAACATAACCAAACTTCATGAAACTTTAAACAGCAGCTCACATACATATATCTAACCAACACATGGATTTATACGACTTTTCGACCGTAAAAACATCGGTTTCTATCGATTTCGTCAAATACGGCATAAACGGAAACATATGGAAAACCAACCCAAACATCAACACAAAACACATACATAATCATACACATAGTTAGGATAACAATATTTCACACCCTTACCCGATTAAATTGACTCCGAAAGACTGATCTTTGTGATTTTCCACACTTTTCTCTTTGCTCTTCTCTTTTCTCCTTTTTCTCTCAAAATTCTGTTTTTCTCTCTTTCTCACCTCTAACTTTCTATTTCTATTCTTTTTCTTTCTTATACTTTTCTTTCTTTCTATTTATTTATATTTTCTCAAAATATCTACTAACTAACTAACTATCATTAAATGTGAAATATCTAAAATACCCTCCAATCTAATATTCCCCGCAAACTCTCAAAAACGGTAAAATCACATAATATGCAAACATAACATATTCACACACCAATATCACAAATAACATAATTATTGCCAAATTAAATAAAAGACTCCACCAAATAGAATCAATCAACACAAAAATGGAAATATCTAAATCGGGCTGTTACATAGTGAGTGGAAGGGCGTAGTGGTAATTGTATAAAGATTAAGTGATGGCAAATGAGGGCGTAGTGGTAATTGTATAAAGATTAAGTGATGGAATTGTTGTTGTTGGTGTGATTGTGTGCCCAGATGAGGTGTAAGCAATCATAGTTGTTGGTGCGATCATGAAATAGGGGTCGTACGTGACCATGAAACAGGGGTCGTTGGTGTGATCATGAGATAGGGATCATACTTGGCCATGAAACAGGGGTCGAGAGTTTCGACGGGAACTGTGATCATGAAACAGGGATCGATATTGGTACCACATGCATTGAGTCTAGTTGGTGTCTCATTGCATTCGTTGATAATTGTGTTGCATTATGCTTTGTGTGATTATTTGTGTTTGTGTTGAAGTGTGTGATTCTCGTTGGAAGTTGTGATTTGGTGAACTACTTGATGATTTATACTCTTATATTTATATCATCTTTCTCTTTTGTTTGATTTGAGAATCTCACCCCTTCTGTTTGAATGTTGCCTCCACGTGGGTAACGTGCAAATAATCAGCAGTAGTGTGGAAGTCGTGGTCGGTGAAGACGAGGTGCTTCACTTTAGTTTGGAGTCTGCTCTGATATGTAACATTGGGAGTCGGGAACGCTCCATGCATGATTTTACTTTGTTAAAGAATTACAGTTGCCTTTACATTTTTAAAAACTAATATTTTGATTAATTGAAACCGTTATATTAGGTTGATCACAATGAAGAATTTCCGCTGTGTAATAAAGTTGATTTTTGGATTAAAGTTGCATTAATATTTATTATATGTTACATGTCTTATTGTGAGCAAGTTCTTGTTGAAAGTAATACCCTTTTTATTCCGAGTTGTTT
This sequence comes from Lathyrus tuberosus, assembly GCA_022829125.1. Lineage (NCBI taxonomy): Eukaryota > Viridiplantae > Streptophyta > Magnoliopsida > Fabales > Fabaceae > Lathyrus > Lathyrus tuberosus. The sequence goes on from JALAZF010000592.1 coordinate 1,217,457, forward strand.
CATTTTACTCTGATTTTTCGATTAAATTATTCGGGGGAATTTAGGGTGTTACACAGTGGTATCAGAGCAGGTCGGTCCGTCCGGTCAGGTTGTCTAATTATGTTGTTCCCTAGTATGCGACATGTGTGTGAAAACACTGTCGGTGCTTGTTTTGTTTTTCCATTTGCAGGTTGGGAATGAAACAAGTGGGGGAGAAGTATCTGCTTCTCTTGGATATTCCAGTGGTTGAGGGATTGGATATCATGTTGTCGCATGAGGGAGTGCAGTGTTGGATTGTCCAACTGTTTGAGAATGGTGTGATCCTTGAGGGAAGACGGTCAGGTGTTTTCATTGTTCGCTTCCTTGTGAGGGGGAAGGCGATGTTGTGGCTAGAGATAGGCCGGTGATGTGTGGAGTATCCTGACGTGTTTCCTTAGGAGGTGCACAGTTATCTTTAGTTGGAACAAGATAATGTCTTTTTTTTGGGACGAGTTGGTGGAGATAAACCATGTGTTTACCAATTATTTAAATGAGTGGTGTAGTGTGTTGTTGAGACAAGTGTAGCTCCGGTGTTATTAGTTAAGAAGGAAGAAGGTAGTAGGAGATGGTGTGTGGATTACCGACGGTTGAGAATAAATATCCATTTCAACGGGATTGATGATTTGATGGACCAACTGGCGGGCTAGTGTGTTTTCGGTATAATGGAATTGAAGTCAGATTACCTTCAGATTTGGGTGAAAAGTGAGGATAGTTGGAGGATCTTGGAAGTAAGAGAAAAATGTGGGACTCATGTTCGTTATTTCCAATTTTCATTTTCGCACTTATGGAACAGTCTTCACTAAACAGGTGATAACTTTTCGCTGGTAACTCCGATGGGAGAAATTCTGGACTTTTTGGAAAGCTTGCGAAATTCCCTACAGTTTGCATATAAACTTTGTCTTCTACATGTTTTTAACGAGAGAGAAAAACGCATTTGAAGATCTGGGCCTGATTCTGATTTTTGAGAAGGAAGGTATACGGGATTTCTTGATCAGCCTCCATTGCGCAGGTGATAACTTTTTAATCGAAACTCGGATTAAAGCGATTCTTGAATTTCTGGAACCTACAGGAAATTCCCTTCATTTTGGCATATAATTTTGTATCAAAAAGGTCCATATTGAAGGAGATAAATGCGTTTGAAGTTGAGTGAGTCTTGCTGAAAGTGGGTAAGATGAGGTAAGGTATAAGATGTTTAGTAACAGGACGGAGGTGAGGACCTCAGAGAAACACATGGAGATGCGGCGTATGCCAGTTTAGAGTGATTAGAGTGGAGAGATTTTTGAGGAATGGAGAAGGTTAAATAGTAACGTGGATTGTGTGTCATTGATGACGTGGTGTCAACATGTGTTAGGAAGATTTTGGAAAGTTTCTATCACCAACCCGATGATGAGATGGTACTGTTAAGATTGTGATTAGGATGAGACCAAATGTGAAACTATACGGATCATCGAGATTGTGAAATTAAAGAAAGGACGAAGGATTTATTAGTATTATTAAAGTCCTCTATTTGGATAAATGTTTCATTTAGAGCGGTCCGATTTGGATTGTATTAGAAGTAGTAGCATTTCTGGTTTTGGGAGAATAGTTAACAATTGTGTTGTCTTACAAGCGTGTATAGGAGAATATATAATGGATTCTGGGCGTTTATATATCATTGACGAGGTTGAAAAGAAGGAAATTAAGAAAACGGTTGTAAGCCTTAGAGAGATGGTGGAGCATTATGCTTAAGTAACTTTGGGCACGAAGTAAAGGACGATATTGTAGTTGGGTAATGATGATTTATGCCACCGTTATGGTTGCCGGCTATCTATTGACAAATTAAGGAACTGATCACCCTTAATCTCTTGTTGATAGTAGATGGAATCATGTTGGATGGGATAGACGTGTCTTGCCAGCTGGGATGGTATGTACAGTGAATTGTTTAGAGTTAAGGCAAGTGCTTACAGATTGTTTTGATTAGTCGATGTAGATTCCTACATCTGAGGATGAGGCGGACTTGAGGATGATAGCATGAGGTTGCGAGTTGATCGGTGAGTAGTATGGAAACTCACAGTTGTGTTCTGAATAGCTTGAGTTTTGATGTGTGATGAATCAAGAATCCGATTGACATGAAACTTGAAGCATTGGAAAGATGATCCAATGAGGAAGTAAATGGAAATGTAAGACCATGATTTGACCAAGGATGTCGGGTAGAGGATGGTAGTGGCTAGTATGCCTTGAAGTGTATGTAGAGAGTATGAATTGTATCTCCCATACTTATTTGGATAAGTTAGAACTGGTGTTCGTTGTGGATGTTCTGATCTATTATAAAATCGGAAGAAAAATGTGTAGAGTATTTGAGAATTGAGTTACAAGTATTGAAAGAAGTGCAGTTATATGTTAAGTTATCAAAGTGTGATTTTTGGTTAGTAGAGATGAGTTTACTTAGTTGTGTTAATTTCGATGAGGGTATTGTTGTGGACCTATCCAAAGTAGATGTAGTTCTACAATGAGGAGGCTCTGAAGTGGGTTAAGGGGAGTATAATATTCTTGGACTTAGTTGGTTATTATCACGAAGTTTTGTAGCAGGAATCGTGAAGGGCGCTTAGCGCTGTTGAGCGCGCCCAACGCGGTCTGGAAGACTCTCGCCCTCTCGAGGCAGAAGCGAGCGTGCTTAGCACAAGTCAAATCCCGCTTAGCGCGGTCTGGGATCGGAAAAAAGTGACTTTTTCTTGTCGAAATTAATTGGAAATATGTATCCTTATGTGGTTATGGTATTGGGATGCTGTTATGTGTTTAAGATGAGTTTAGACAGTGTGATAATATAAGATGGTAAAGTTGTAGCTGATGTTTTACGATAGTTGGAGATTCATGAAAGTATCTATCCTATTCAAGATTTGGAATTGGCTGAGGTTGTAATTGTGTTGGGTATCCGGAGGTATTATTTTTATGAATCTAGGTCCGAAGTGTTTAGTAATCACAAGAGTGTAGAATACTTGTTTGGTCGGAATTCTCGACGAGTTAAGACGAAAGTCGTTTCTTATGTCCGCTTTGATGGTCGGAAGTTGGATGTGAACTTGGTAGATTTGATAGTTGCGAGTAATTCAAGTGCGCAGCGAAAGCGTGGTGTAGTGTAGTTTGTTCGTACGTGTGTAACAACGATGTTGGTAGTTTGGTTACATTGAGGTTGTGTTATGGACTTTTGTGTTTTTATCTTTGTTGTTGTCTCGTTGCCTATGGTGATGGTTCGAGTGCGAGTAACTAATTCCTATGATGGGGAATTAGGGGAGTGTTGCCTATGGTGATGGTAACGATCGTGTTGTGTTCTGGTTCATAGTGAACTTGTGTGTTCTTAACTTGGGTATTCTTTGTGTCTTGAGTTGGTCGTCGAGTACATTGCGTGAGCATTGCATCTTGTTGTTGTTGTCGTTAATAAGGTAGTTTGTTGTTTTGTGTTAACCGCGGTGTTGCCTTTCATGGCATGGGGATTGATTAGTCGGATATGAGGACGTACCCGGGGTAGTTCCCATCAGGTGAATTTTCGAGGACGGAAATATTTTTAAGTGGGGGAGAGTTGTAACGCCCCGTTTTTATTTAATTATTATTTGTGAATATAATAGTGAGTTGTTGTAGTTGATTGTATGTTTGTTGTGTATTTGTTATGTTATATGTACCCGTAGTGAAGGGTAGTGGCCTTAAGATTGAGTCTTGAGGGTCGTAGGGGTGTATGGCCGAAAACGTAGAAGTTGGTAGTGTGGAGACTAAAATTAGTTAGACTTATTTAATTAATAATTACTTAACCATAGTGTAAAATGGACGTTAGTAGAATGATATAATTGACAAGAATTATTATTATTAGTATTTAGTTGGATCCAAAAATATTAATAATAATATAAGGGAATAAGTTGGAAAATTAGAGGTGTAGTGAGTGGAAGGGCGTAGTGGTAATTGTATAAAGATTAAGTGATGGCAAATGAGGCAATTCATTATTTGGAGTATATGTGAGAATGATAGAGTGGGAAGTCATTATTCATTCTATGTAAAAGTGAAAGAAAGTTGGAGAGCAAAAGGGAGAAGAGGCTAGGGCAAGAAGGAGAGGAACCCATTGAGGAAGAGGGAAGCTCATCAATACAAGGTAAGGGTGGGATTTCTTTAATCACTCAAGGGTTAGATGATGTAGGTATGTGGATAAGAATCATTAGGTTGATGCCATGGATTGTTGTTTGTGGATTAATTGGGGTTTTTGGGAAGAATCTATAACTAAAATGTTTGGGATTGATGAAATTGTTGTATTCGAATTGTTGTGATTATTGTGAATAATGTATATGTGGTGTAAATGAGTTTTAATGACTTAAACTGGGGTTATTGGGGGTGAAAAATGCAATTTAAAGGTGTGAAATCACAGTGGGAAAAGTGCTGTCATCGCAGGCACTTTTGGCTGAATCGCAGAGCCCGCTCTATCCCGCTCAGCGCGGTCCCCTCGGGCAGCTCATTTTAAAAACTTCAAAAATTCATAACTTTTGACTCGTAAATCCGTTTGGGTCGCCGTTCGAATCGTTGGAAAGCTGACTTTATGTACTTTATGTTAAAATTATTTTCAATGATAGATTTCCAACTATTTGATGCGCCATATGTGTTTCCGTGTGGGTTCCGATGTGTTGAAATATGAAATGTGGGAGTTAGTCGTAGGAATGTGTCTTGTGATTGTTGCTTATGATGTTACGTGATGTTGTTGATAAGTTGTTGTAGCATACCATGTGATTGTAATCGTTGTTGCTTATAATATTGTGTGATGATATTGTTGACTAGTTATGATATGAGGTGTTGTGACTTAACGGATAAATGCAATAGTTGTTGTTTATGAAGTTGCATGATGTTGTTGTTGAGTTGTTGTGGTGTAACTTGTAAATGCACTAGCTGTTACTTATGCGGTAATATGATGATGACGTTGAGTTGTTACGGCAAGTTATGTGGTAGGCATGTTTTGATGAGCTATATGCATGTTTCGATAAATGCGTGTGGATTGTCGGGTGGTATTGGCATGATGATGAATATGTTATGTGCGTGCATGAGTCGTTGTTGCATGTTGTCATTGATGGTGCATGGCATGTGCATAGTTGTGGGATGGCATGCCCAGGTGGGGTGTTATCGTCTATCCGAATTCCTTGATGGAATTGTTGTTGTTGGTGTGATTGTGTGCCCAGATGAGGTGTAAGCAATCATAGTTGTTGGTGCGATCATGAAATAGGGGTCGTACGTGACCATGAAACAGGGGTCGTTGGTGTGATCATGAGATAGGGATCATACTTGGCCATGAAACAGGGGTCGAGAGTTCCGACGGGAACTGTGATCATGAAACAGGGATCGATATTGGTACCACATGCATTGAGTCTAGTTGGTGTCTCATTGCATTCGTTGATAATTGTGTTGCATTATGCTTTGTGTGATTATTTGTGTTTGTGTTGAAGTGTGTGATTCTCGTTGGAAGTTGTGATTTGGTGAACTACTTGATGATTTATACTCTTATATTTATATCATCTTTCTCTTTTGTTTGATTTGAGAATCTCACCCCTTCTGTTTGAATGTTGCCTCCACGTGGGTAATGTGCAGATAATCAGCAGTAGTGTGGAAGTCGTGGTCGGTGAAGACGAGGTGCTTCACTTTAGTTTGGAGTCTGCTCTGATATGTAACATTGGGAGTCGGGAACGCTCTATGCATGATTTTATTTTGTTAAAGAATTACAGTTTCCTTTACATTTTTGAAAACTAATATTTTGATTAATTGAAACCGTTATATTAGGTTGATCACAATGAAGAATTTCCGCTGTGTAATAAAGATGATTTTTGGATTAAAGTTGCATTAATATTTATTATATGTTACATGTCTTATTGTGAGCAAGTTCTTGTTGAAAGTAATACCCTTTTTATTCCGAGTTGTTTCATTTTACTCTGATTTTTCGATTAAATTATTCGGGGGAATTTAGGGTGTTACACATGGCGTGAAAAAAGGCTTGTTTCTTACTTTGGTATGTTCTGAGGTAAATTTAGCTTCAGTATCAAGAAATACATGGTGATTAGACTCCGGTGCTACTACTAACATTAGTGTTTCAATGTAGGATTACCTGAGTTATCGAAAGCCAAATGATGCTGAAAGATGCATTTATGTGGGAGATGAAAAGTCGGTAGAAGTAGAGGCAATATGGAATTTTAGGTTGTTATTAAGTACTGGTTATTAGTTGAATTTAATTTCTGTTTCTTCATTAGACAAATTTGGTTATCATTGTTCAATTGGAAAAGATAAATTTAGTTTATCTATTAACTCAAATTTTGTTGGATATGGTACTCTTATGGCATATGATAATCTATATTTACTTGATACTTATGTTTCTTATAATGAAACCTTTAATGTAGATTCACGTGGTACTTTGTGTAAAATCAAAAATAAAAATTCAAGAGCACTGTGGCACAAGCGTCTAGGTCACATATCTAAAAATAGAGTTGAGCGACTTGTGTCTAATGGGATCCTAGATTCCATTGACTTCACAGACTTTAATGTTAGTGTTGACTGCATTAAAGGAAAACAGACCAAAATAAAAAAAATTAGGTGCATATAGAGCTACAGATGTCTTAGAATTGATACATACAGACATTTGTGGGCCATTTCCAACACCGTCATGGAATGGACAACGATATTTTATATCATTCATAGACGATTACTCAAGATATGCATACCTATTTCTTATACAGGAAAAGTTTCAATCATTGGACATTTTTAAATCATTAAAGGCCGAAGTTGAGAATCAACTCAACAAAAGAATCAAGTGTGTCTGATCTGACCGTGGTGGTGAATACTATGGTAAATATGACGGTTCAGGTGAACAACGTCCTGGTCTATTTACCAAGTACCTAGAGGAGTGTAGGATTGTTCCATAGTACACCATGCCAGGTTCACCTAGCATGAATAATGTATCTAAAAGACGAAACCAGACTCTTAAGGATATGGTAAGAAGCATGATATGTCATTCTACTTTACCATAGTCACTTTGGGGAGAGGCACTAAAGACTGCAACTTACCTTCTGAACAAAGTACCAATTAAAGCAGCTGCTAAAACACCTTATGAGCTTTGGACAGAAAAAAGGCCTAGTCTAAATCACTTTCATATATGGCGATGTCCGGCTGAGACCCTCATAGGCCGAATAAAAAGGAATTAGATCCTCGAACAGTGAGTAATTACTTCATTGGTTATTCTGAACGATCCATGGGCTATAAGTTTTATCATCCCAAATTAAAGACAATTTTTGAGACGGGAACTGCCACATTTTTTTAGGATGTTGATTTTGGGGGGAGAAATAAGGTTAGAGACTTTGATTTTGAGGAAGAATCCATTTCAATTCCAAGACAGATTGATTCAATTGTCTCTGACGAAGAAAATTTAGAACATTTTCAAGACATTGTCATTCAAATTCTCATTCAAGATGTATCAACTGATACTGAAGAACAAACTCAAGATCCTCAAGAACCAGCACCTCAAGAACTAATGCTTCAGGAACCAATGCCATTGCGACGATCCAGAAGAGAAAGAAAAAATGCTATAGCGAATGACTACGTTGTATTTCTGCAAGAGCATAAGGAAAATGTTGGCATGATGGAAAATGATCCAATCAATTTTTGTCAAGCCCTAGGAGATCCTAATTCAAAAAAGTGTATTGAAGCAATGAATGAAGAGTATAAGTCTATGCAAGATAATAAAGTTTGGGAACTTGTCCCATTACCTAAAGGTGTGAAACCTATTAGTTGCAAATGGATTTTTAAGACCAAAATGGATTCCAAAGGTAACATGGAAAGGTATAAGGCTCGTCTTTGATCAGTAAAATAGAAAGTGTACTATTCTTCCAATGTAGTAATAAAAGGGAATTTCCTTGAATGTCGATCTCAAGTACTGCTTGAGGATATAGAGTTCTCATTTTATTTTAGTTAAACAAAAGCTTTGGGGTTTTGAAATTGTTTGGTTTAAATATAAAATTAATTGCGAATACAAGAAAGAAATTGACTAAGTGGTTTCAACAAATATGAGTAAACTATGCTAGAGATGGTTTATGATCCGACTCAGTAACAACTCTGAATTCACACTGTAACAACTTATTTTAAATAATTAATTACCGGTTCTTTAGAATGTTTACCCCTAAGTCCTTAGTGAGAAAACCTTTGATTTCATAACCTAATTACTATGTCCATAGATAATCAAGTTTGAAATCAAGCAGTCAATTATCAAGAATATTCCGGTTTCTATAGGGTATCCCTAGTCCTAAGTGATATCTACTATTGAATAATCTAAAGCAAAGCATTAACAACGGTGGTCCAGCCTAATCGTTATTCAAAAATTAAACCTTGTTTGTCCGACAGGGCAATCATTAAGAATAGCTAGAGATCAAATCAATTATGAAAAAGAAAGATTGTTATTGCAATACTAATATCAAAATCATTACAAATCCAGATCATTACAAATCCAGATCATTACAAATCCAGATCATTACAAATCCCTAGCATTAAGGTTTAGCTATTCATATTATTCAAAAGAAAAACAAAACAAAGATTATACATTACAAGATAATAGGATTGCTTTGATCTTCAATTGCTTCCACTCATGAAAACCTTCAGTTCTCCGATTGTCTTGATCTCTCCAATCTTTGATCGTCGAATTCTTTTGCAGCCAAAAAGTCATTTTTTTCTTCACCAAACGCGTCTTAAATACTCCCAAGTCTATTACAGCAGTTAGAAAATACCCAAAATACCCCTAAGGATCCTAAAAGTCAAACAATCAAGAAAATCAGCATATGACATGTCACAGCCAACACGGGTCGTGTCAGCTGACACGGGAGGCCGTGTTGGCCCCCTGGCTCTCTAATAACAAAGCTTCATACTCCATACTTGCTGACACAGGCCGTGTCAGGTGACATGGGCACCCGTGTTAGCCCACTGTCTCTTCTCCAATTCTCATTCTTCAGGTGCCTTCCTGACATGGCCCGTGTCAGGTGACACGGGTGGCCGTGTCAGGCCACTGCATCTCTTCCAAAAACTCTTCAGAATTCCCAGAAATCTCGTTTTCGTCGCACGAGTCCTTTGGGCTTTTCCATATAGACCTGACATCATCAAAACTACCAACAAACGCGTAAAATGCAACAAAATTGCCATAAAACTAAAAATGCGAGACTTAAATAATAAACATAAAATTAACTTGAAAAACAACGAAAAGACTAAACAAAAGATTACCGATTCATGGATAAAATGTCGAATAAGTGAAGGAAACATGGTAGAAATAGTGACCGATCACAACCCCAAGCTTATCTCATTGCTTGTCCTCAAGCAATGCTCGAGACAACAGAATGGTCACCCCCAAATTACCAACCATCGACTTACCACAATACCGCCGATATCTTTCGCACTCTCTGTTCACTTTACCAACAAAGTTTCATGCTTCCCCGATCCGAACAGTCTGCTACATTTCCACCTCACAACACCTTCTTTACCTGTCAGCTTTGAAATTCTGGTATCAGACGTGTGATGTTAAGGTGTGATGTCACAATAACACACTCTGCACAATGGACAGCAATAACAGTAAAATAACACCAAGAATTGTTGACCCAGTTCGGTTACAACCAACCTACTCTGGGGGCTACCAAGCCAGGGATGGAATTCACTACTTGTAGATATAATTTACAGACTCAACAACCCGTTGACAATCTCCTAAACTTATACTCTACTAATGACTTCCTACCTAAGAAACCACTTAGGTATGAGAACACCACTCAATCCCTTACAAACACTCAAAGAACCCACTTTGAGTACCCTTGATCTTACTTCACAGCTTCGATCAAATCACACAACTCTCTATTGCTTCACAGCTTCTAGAGAGGACAGAAACTCAACACCTATTCAAACCCTATAATAGTGTAAATACAAGCACTTTATACAAACTCTAGACACTAAGCCTTCTGCTCTTGATCTTCTGAATGTTTTCTGTCGCTTTTCCCTTGGTCTTGTGCGCTTTATATAGTTTCTGAATTGGGCTTTGACTTGTCACAATATTTGATCAAATTTGTTAATTAAAACTGAATCTTCAAAACAGATTTTATCCCCAAAATATTTTTAAATCTTCAACCTTTTAATTCTCCAACAGATCTGCAATCAAATCTCCCATGTAACAGAAAATATCTATCCCAAGATATTCTCATCTAATGAGTCAACCACTCTCCACAATTCCAGCTAACACGCGTGCCCTAACAACATATGCACCTGCTGTTGTTAATTCTGCAGATCTGATGTTACAACATCACCTGTGTGACATCAGACATCCAACTTCAGCACTTAACTACTTAACACAGCCCAGTGTTAAGACTTCAATGTTACAACATCAGCACCTTGACATCAACATTGAATATACTTTGTTTTACCAAAATTCCAGCCAATCCAGGAACTAACAATCTCCCCCTTTGGCTAATTTTGGCTAAAACAACCTCTGCACTCTGCAATCAACTTCTGCACTATGCACCTTCAGTGATTTCAGCAGCAGAATAATCTTCAGAAATTTGAAACTCATTAGCAGCAGTTTGATAGTCTTTAAAAGTCTTCATCACTTGATCTGCTGCAGCACCATCTTCATTATTGACAACAGCCAATTGGTGCTCCCCCTCTAAAACATGAACCAGCATCACAGCTGTTCAGTAGCTCAAAATGTGCAGCACATTACTCCCCCTAGATGTCTGCTTGGCTGCACTCTTCAAATGTCATGATATCTTCAAGTTCAGTCAAAACTCCCCCTTAATGCAGCAACAATCTTTTCAACTGAACACCTTTTAGCAGCATCAATCTATCTCCCCCTTTATATCTGCATCACATTAGCAGCATATGGCAATAATACTCTTGACTATCTTGGCTAATTTCTCCCCCTTTTTAGCCACAATTAGGCAAACTTCACCTGGCAGTTGACTACACATTTTCAGAACCACCCCAACTGCCCACAACCCCTTTAGCAGATTCAGTCTTCATAAATGCAGATTCCCAATTTGCTTCTTAACCTTTCAAATTGGTTTGCATCCAAGGCTTTAGTGAATATGTCAGCCAGCTGGTTCTCTGTGGCTACATGTTCCAAGGTAACAACTTCTTCTTCTACCAGATCCCTTATGTAATGATGCCTTATGTCTATGTGCTTTGTCCTACTGTGCTGTATAGGATTTTTAGATATATTAATTGCACTCAGATTATCGCAGTACAAAGTCATAACATCTTGTTTAACATTGTATTCACTCAACATCTACTTCATCCAGACCAGCCGAGAGCAACTACTTTCTGCTGCTATATACTCCGCTTCAGCAGTTGAGAGAGATACACAATTCTGCTTCTTACTGAACCAGGAAATCAGATTGTTTCCTAGAAAGAAACACCCTCCAGAAGTGCTTTTTCTATCATCTGCACTTCCAGCCCAATCAGCGTCACAGTATCCTTTTAAAACAGTTCCAGAATCACGGCTATACAACATTCCATAGTCACTTGTGCCATTTACATATTTCAGAATCCTCTTTACTTGATTCAAGTGACTTACCTTTGGATCAGACTGATATCTAGCACATACTCCAACAGCAAAGGAAATATCAGGTCTGCTTGCTGTGAGATATAGTAAACTCCCAATCATACTTCTGTACAAGCTGTGATCCACACTCACTCCATTCTCATCCTTGGATAGCTTCAAGTGGGTGGGAGCAGGTGTCCTTTTGTGATTGGCTTTATCTAGGCCAAACTTCTTTACTATGCTCTTAGCATATTTGCTTTGAGAAATAAAGATAGAATCCTCCATTTGTCTGACTTGCAATCCAAGGAAGTAGCTAAGTTCTCCAACCAAACTCATTTCAAATTTTGATTGCATTTGTTGGACAAACTGTTTTACCATAGCATCTGACATCCCCCCAAATACAATGTCATCCACATAAATTTGGGCTACCATTAATTTTCCTCCTTCTTCCTTGACAAACAAGGTTTTGTCAATGCCTCCTTTTCTATACCCATTTGCTACTAAGAATTCTGTCAACCGCTCATACCAGGCCCTTGGAGCTTGTTTTAAGCCATACAGTGCCTTCCTCAGTTTGAACACATGATTGGGGAAGTTTGGATCAGTGAATCCTTTAGGTTGATCTACATAGACTTCTTCATTCAGATAGCCATTTAGAAAGGCATTCTTCACATCCATTTGGAACATCTTGAATCTTAGGTTACAAGCCATACCCAAAAGTAGTCTGATGGATTCTAGTCTCGCCACTGGAGCAAACGTCTCATCAAAGTCGATTCCCTCCACTTGAGTATAACCTTGTGCAACAAGTCTCGCTTTGTTTCTTGTAACCACTCCAAGCTCGTCTGACTTGTTTTTGTAGATCCACTTTGTTCCAATAACATTCACCCCTTCTGGTCTTGGCACAAGATCCCGGACTTCATTTCTCTTGAACATTTCTTCTTGCATATCATTTATCCAAAATTCATCTGTCAGAGCTTCCTTGACATTTTTTGGCTCAATTTTGGATACAAAGCACGAGCTAGCTATGATTTCTCTTGACCTAGTTCTTACTCCAGAATTTGGATCACCTATGACCAGCTCCTTAGGATGATCCTTCTGAATTCTGATAGAAGGATCCTTCTGAGGTTGCTCAGGCTCAGTGTCAGCAGCACTTGGGGATGGATTTCTTTCTTCAACTTCAACAGCTACCTCATCAGCTGATGTTCTAACATCTTCTATGACATCCTCAACTTCATGCTTTTCTTCATCATCAATCACAACATTGATTGACTCCATCATCACGTTGGTCCTGGAGTTGAAGACCCGATAAGCTCTGCTGTTGATAGAGTACCCCAAAAATATCCCTTCATCGCTTTTGGAATCTAATTTCCTTCTCTGCTCTCTATCTGCCAGGATGTAACATCTACTACCAAACACATGGAAGTACTTAACATTAGGTTTTCTTCCCTTCCATAGTTCATATAGAGTGGATGAAGTGCCTCTTCTTAGGGTAACTCTGTTGTGAATGTAGCAGGCAGTGTTCATGGCTTCAGCCCAGAAGTGATAAGATAGTTTCTTGGCATGAATCATTGCTCTAGCCGACTCTTGTATAGTTCTGTTCTTCCTCTCAACAACTCCATTTTGCTGAGGGGTGATAGGAGTTGAAAATTCATGACTTATACCTTCAGACGAGCAAAATTCTTCAAACTTGCTATTTTCAAACTCTCTTCCGTGATCACTTCTAATTCTGATGACCTTACTCTCCTTTTCTCTTTGGAGTTTTTGACAGAGCTCTTTAAAGACATCAAACACCTCAGATTTGTCTTTGATGAAATTCACCCAGGTGTATCTTGAGTAGTCATCCACAACTACATAAGCATATTTCTTTCCACCCAGACTTTCAACCTGCATAGGTCCCATCAAATCCATATGAAGAAGTTCCAATACCTTGGAGGTGGTGTCATGTTGAAGCTTCGGATGAGACATCTTTGTCTGCTTTCCTTTTTGACAGTCTCCACACACCTTTCATTCCTCAATACTAAGTTTGGGAATCCCTCTGACTGCTTCTGAGGAGATAATTCTCTTCATTCCCTTTAGGTGAAGATGTCTCAGCTTCTGATGCCAGATTTTGACATCATCTTCTTTAGCAAGCACACACGTGGAGGAATTTGAATTTTGCGGCACCCAAAGATAACAATTGTCCTTAGATCTGGCTCCCTTCATAATGACTTCTCCTTTGTCATCTTTCACATTACATTCAGACTTGGTGAAGTCTACTTTGAATCCTTGATCACAAAGTTGACTAATACTAATCAAATTAGTTGTTAGTCCTTTAACAAGAAGAACATTCTCCAGCTTGGGAGTACTGTCACAGTTCAGTCTTCCAATCCCCTTTATCTCTCCTTTGATCCCATCACCAAATGTAACATAGCCAGAAGACTGAGGTTTCACATCAATAAGAAGATTCTTTACTCCAGTCATGTGTCTTGAACACCCACTGTCAAAATACCAGTCATCTTTGGTAGAAACCCTCAAGGAAGTGTGAGCTATCAAGCAGGTAACTTTAGGTATCCATTTCTTCATCACCTTAGGCCTAACCTCTTGCTGTTTTGTTTGAGGAGCAGAATTAGGATATCCGTGAAGCTTGAAGCACGAGGACTGCATATGACCAATCCTGCCACAATAGAAGCATCTGACTCTGCCATTTCTGAAGTGGTTAAATCTTCTCCCACTTTGATAATTCTGTGACTGCCACCTATACTGTTGTCTCCTTATTCCATAGTTGAGTTGTCTTTTCCTGTATTGATGATGATATCTCTTAGGCTGTCTTCTATGGTGATGAGGTTTCCTTCTTCCATAAGTCACAGCATTGTTGTATGCATAACCATACCATTTTTCCTGATGTTGAAACCTCTGCTTCGACATGTTCTGCTTGAACTTGACAGCTTGCATATTCTGGTGATATTGGGGAGGCATATACTGACTAGCTCCTTGGGGTTGTATCTTCCTCTGATGAGTACCATTCTTCTTCTCAGCATTCTGGGGCTGAACAACCTTCTTTGGGGAAGGGCCCTGTTTCGTAGGTTGATGTTGAGACAACGGTTGAGACATCTCCCTTTTTGTTCCTGAAGTGCTAGCCACATATCCTATGCCTGATTTATCTCCAGCAGATTTCTCTAACTGAAGAATCTTATCAAGATCAGCAGTACCACTGTTCATCATCCTAATGAATTTAGTCATCTGATCCAGTTGGGACTTAACTAGCACAACTTCGTTTTCCCGATCAGCTTTTTCATTTTCAAGCTGAGCAATCTGTTGCTTATGATACTTATTTTCTTGACAAATCTCAGCACTTTTCAAACATAGCTCCCGATAAGTAGAAGCTAGCTCCTCATAAGTTATTTCTTCATCACTATCATCATCAGACACAACAGTTCTTGTTAAGGCTCTAGCATGCTTTGCAGACTCACCATCACTTTCACTATCAGATTCAGACCAGGAAACTGACATGCCCTTCTTCTGCTTCTTCAAGAATGTGGGACATTCTTTCTTGACATGTCCATACCCTTCACATTCAAAGCACTGAACACCTCTATCCTGAGCAGTTTTCTCTTCATCTTTCTCTTTTGAATTGGTGATGTCAGAGGAACTGTTCTTGACACTAGGCTTGTAGTTATTGTTCCATCTTTTTAACACTTTGTTGAACTGCCTTCCCAACATTGCAATGTCTTGTGACAAATCTCCCTGAGAATTTTTGACTACCTTATCTTCTGCAGGAGTGGAGACCAAAGCAATACCTTTGGGCTTCTTTTCTGGTTCTTCTTCATTTAAACCAAGTTCAAAAGTCTGAAGAGATCCAATGAGCTCATCTACTCTCATCTTGCTGATGTCTTGAGCTTCTTCAATAGCAGTCACTTTCATCTTGTACCTCTTAGGTAGGGACCTAAGGATCTTCCTCACGAGCTTTTCCTCTGACATTTTCTCACCAAGAGCACTGGATGCATTGGCCAGCTCAAGAACACTCATGTGGAAATCATGAATGGTCTCATCATCCTTCATCTTCAGGCTTTCAAATTTTGATGTCAAAATCTGAAGTCGTGACATCTTGACTCTGGATGTTCCTTCATGAGTAGCATGCAAGATATCCCACGCTTCTTTAGCAACTTCACATGTATTGATTAACCTGAAGATATTCTTATCCACTCCATTGAAGATGGCATTTAGAGCTTTGGAATTTCCAAGGGCGAGCTCATCTTTCTCCTTGGTCCATTCTTCTTCAGGCTTTAGCTTAGAGGTGCCTTCTTTATCTTTACCAGCATCATCCTTCTCACATACAACAAGTTCTTTCCACTCTTTAATAACAGCCTTCCAAGCCCTACTGTCCAAGGATTTTAAGAAGGTGGTCATCCTTGGCTTCCAATAGTCATAATTGGATCCATCCAAAATAGGAGGTCTGTTGACGAATCCTCCAACTTCTTTGTCCATCTTTACACCAGAAAGTAACTTCCCTAGATCTCACCCAGAGACAGACAGGATGCCTGCTCTGATACCAATTGAAATTCTGGTATCAGACGTGTGATGTTAAGGTGTGATGTCACAACAACACACTCTGCACAATGGACATCAATAACACTAAAATAACACCAAGAATTGTTGACCCAGTTCGGTACAACCAACCTACTCTGGGGGCTACCAAGCCAGGGATGGAATTCACTACTTGTAGATATAATTTACAGACTCAACAACCAGTTGACAATCTCCTAAACTTATACTCTACTAATGACTTCCTACCTAAGAAACCACTTAGGTATGAGAACACCACTCAATCCCTTACAAACACTCAAAGAACCCACTTTGAGTACCCTTGATCTTACTTCACAGCTTCGATCAAATCACACAACTCTCTATTGCTTCACAGCTTCTAGAGAGGACAAAAACTCAACACCTATTCAAACCCTAGAATAGTGTAAATACAAGCACTTTAAACAGACTCTAGACACTAAGCCTTCTGCTCTTGATCTTCTGAATGTTTTCTGTCGCTTTTTCCCTTGGTCTTGTGCGCTTTATATAGCTCCTGAATTGGGCTTGGACTTGTCACAATATTTGATCAGATTTGTTAATTAAAACTGAATCTTCAAAACAGATTTTATCCCCAAAATCTTTTTAAATCTTCAACCTTTTAATTCTCCTACAGATCTGCAATCAAATCTCCCATGTAACAGAAAATATCTATCCCAAGATATTCTCATCCAATGAGTCAACCACTCTCCACAATTCCAGCTAACACGCGTGCCCTAACAACATCTGCACCTGATGTTGTTAATTCTGCATATCTGATGTTACAACATCACCTGTGTGACATCAGACATCCAACTTCAGCAGTTAACTACTTAACACAGCCCAGTGTTAAGACTTCAATGTTACAACATCAGCACCTTGACATCAACATTGAATATACTTTGTTTTACCAAAATTCCAGCCAATCCAGGAACTAACAAGCTTATTCTCACTCTCACCAAAATCTCTCCAGGTTAAAGTGTTTACGCTCAACAATCAGAGTATGCAAAATCAACTCTTAAACTTGAATACCATCTATTTTCATTTCACACACACGCCACACACACTTTTTGAGGACTTTACAAGTTGTAACAGGGCTTAGGGTTAAAGGTGGGATAAACAAGAAAATGGGAAAACAAGTGGTTTTGGGCTCAAAATCAGTGTCGTTATTCTTTTCACTGTGTTATTTGCACTACTCAACATCGGGGTATCAAACACTTTTTTCATCAGGATTCTCTAGCTTTTACTCAATTATTTCTCTTGAGCATGATTTCTTACTTTTCAAGCTAAATTTCTCCTCTAGGTAAGTGCATTATTCTTTTCTCATATAAATTTTCTTTTTTTTTCTATCACATTATTTTTCTTTTTCTCTTTTTCCTCTTTTTTTTTTCTTGCACTTACCTAATTGGTATTGATGTCTCAACCCCAAACTTAGAATTTTTTACACATAAAAAACTAACAACACCTATCTGAGCGGGTAGGGAAGTGCTTAGGCTTATGGTTTACAAATAAACAAACAAAGGAAAAATGGCTCAAATTGGGTTAACAACGGATAACTTACAAAGGGTGGCTAGAAAGGCTCGGGATTAAACAGAAACAAGTGCCTCAGTGTGTATAAGTGTGCAGTCAAATTCCAACAGACAATACGCAAGCTCGGAGTGATAGAGACATACCTGAACAACTCTCATGATGACTAATTATTTGGCTTTTATCACTCACCATGGTTGGTCTAGCTTGACAGGTTTCGAAGTTCTCCTAGTGTGGTGCAGCTTCCTATCCGGCTCGGGTGCACAGTACTCCAATATCAGTCCTGTGTCAGAAAGTTGCGTCCAATCATCATCTTCAGCGGTATCACTTTTGGGGGCTTCCAGAAGAGAAAGTAAGGGTTGAATCTTTCATCCACTGGTACAAGTCTCGTCACTCATAAAACACAAAACTCCACAAATATATAATACAAGGAAACAAAACACCAAAACAACAACGAAATAAAAGTAAAACTGAAAGGAAAGGAAATAACAGAAATGATAACAAAAACAATAAAAACCCCTACACTTGAACTAAACATTAACCTCAATGTTTAAATCCAAGATAGAGAGGGGACTCACAGAACTCTTATTGACGAGGCGGAAGGTAGTGCAATGCCAACGGCTGCATCATAGCTTGCACCGGTAAGGTCTTGTTTATTACCTGCAGACAAAACAAAACAAACAAAAAAAATGAAAATTCTCAATTGTTAAAAGCGTGGGTTGCCTCCCACGTAGCGCTTCGTTTAACGTCGCATGGCTCGACGGTTCATTCTATGTTAAGGTGGTATATATGAGACAAAGAACACATCATCTTTTTTTCTTTCTTTTGTTTGGTAGCAATCCCATGAGCTTAAGGTATTGATGATGTTGCTTCCAAATCATTTTCAGTCAGATTTTTGTGAACAAGGCATAAATGAAATCCAATACTCTGTCAATTTCTTGTCTTTCATCTGCCTTGTTAAAATAGTTTTTAGGGATACTCTTTTCTTGAATATTTTCTTGTTGGATGTCTACATCTACACCAATTTTTACATCTGTATTTTCATCAAGCACTAGATCATCTTCAAGTTGCCTTCTTTCTTCGTCCCCGTATTTCTTGTTTACCTCAAATTCTTCTATTTCTAATGCATCTTATTCGTCAGACGTCATGCCTTGTTCTTCTTCTTTCACACATTCTTCTTCCACCCTGAACTCTCGGCAAATAAAATTATCTAGATAAAAGTTAGCTTCCTCGCATTCATTCATAAGGATTCTTACCTCCCTCCTATATGCTTTAAAAATTCTAGTCGCCTCTTCCAAGATGATTCCCAAATCAGGCGACCAACATGCAGGAGATACAAGTGGCAATGTATAAAAAATATCCATAACTACACAACTTAGACACTTTATTAGTCGCACAATATAGAAGAATTCATGAAGCAACAATAATCTGATTTTTTTAAATAATTAAATAAAAATAAAAATAAAATTAAAACTAAATTTTAATTGCGGAGCAACAAAATTTTAACTAAAATAAAACTCTAAAATCTATGATCTTTGGCAGTTCCCGGCAACAACGCCAAAAACTTTATCGGTAAAATAGCAAGTGTACTATTCTGCCAATGTAGTAATAAAAGGGAATTTCCCCGAATGTCGATCTCAAGGAGTGGTTTAGGATATAAAGTTATGGTTTTATTTTAGTTAAACAAAAACTTTGGGGTTTTGAAATTGTTTGGTTTAAATATAAAAATAATTGCGAATACAAGAAGGAAATTGACTAAGTGGTTTCAACAAATATGAGTAAACTATGCTAGAGATGGTGTATGATCCGACTCAGTAACAACTCTGAATTAACACTGCAACAACTTATTTTAAATAATTAATTACTGATTCTTTAGAATGTTTACCCCTAAGTGCTTAGTGAGAAAACCTTTGATTTCATAACCTAATTACTATGTCCATAGATAATCATGTTTGAAATCAAGCAGTCAATTATCAAGAATATTTCGGTTTCTATAGGGTATCCCTAGTCCTAGGTGATATCTACTATAGAATAATCTAAAGCAAAGCATTAACAACGACGGTCCAACCTAATCGTTAATCGAAAATCAAACCCTGTTTGTCCGACAGGGCAAGCATTAAGAATAGCTAGAGATCAAATCAATTGTGAAAAAGAAAGATTGTTATTGCAATACTAATATCAAAATCATTACAGATCCAGATCAGGAACACCTCCCTAGCATTAGGGTTTAGCTACTCATATTATTTAAAAGAAAAACAAAACAAATATTATACATTACCAGATAATAGGATTGCTTTGATCTTCAATTGCTTCCGCTCATGAAAACCTTCAGTTCTCCGATTGCCTTGATCTCTCCAATATTTGATCGTCGAGTTCTTTTGCAGCCAAAAAGTCCTTTTTTTTCTTCACCAAACGCGTCTTAAATACTCCCAAGTCTATTACAACAGTTATAAAATATCCAAAATACCCCTAAGGATCCCAAAGGTCAAACAATCAAGAAAATCAGCATATGACACGTCACAGCCAACACGGGTCGTGTCAGCTGACACGGGCGGCCGTGTTGGCCCCTTAGCTCTTTGATAACAAAGCTTCATGCTCCAGACTTGTTGACACGGGCCGTGTCAGGTGACACGGGCACCCGTGTCAGCCCACTGCCTCTTCTCCAATTCTCATTCTTCAAGTGCCTTCCTGACACGGCCCGTGTCAGAGCACTGTATCTCTTCCAAAAACTCTTATGAATTCCCAGAAATCTCGTTTTCTTCGCACGAGTCCTTTGGGCTTTTCCACATAGACCTGAAATCATCAAAACTACCAACAAACGCGTAAAATGCAACAAAATTGTCATGAAACTAAATATGCGAGACTTAAATAAGAAACTTAATATTAACTTGAAAAACAACGAAAAGACTAAACAAAAGATTACCGATTCGTGGATAAAATGTCGAATAAGTGACGGAAAAATGGTAGAAATGGTGACCGATCAGTCTTGTAGCCAAGGGTTATACTCAAAAGGAAGGGATTGACGTTAAAGAGACTTTCTCTCCGGTTTCATCGAAAGACTCTTTTAAGACAATCATGGCTCTTGTTGCACATTATGACTTGGGGCTTCATCAAATGGATGTCAAAACAACATTTTTTTAATGGAAACATTGATGAAACATTTTATATGGTGCAACCAGAAAACTTTGTGTCAGGAGATCCAAAGAAAATAGTTTGCAAATTAACCAAATTCATTTATGGGTTAAAGCAGACATTTCGTCAGTGGTATCACAAATTTCATCATGTAATTCTCTCATTTGGTTTTGAGATGAATATAATTGATGAATGTGTGTATCATAAATTCATTGGGAGCAAATATATTTTTTTGGTATTGTATATTGATGACTTACTACTTGCCACCAATGATATAGGTATGTTGCAGGAAACTAAGAGATTTCTATCAAGAAATTTTGAGATGAAAGAACTTGGTGATGCCTCTTTTGTGTTAGAGTTCCAGATCATCAAGATTGCTCTCGAGGTAATTTAGGATTATCACAAATGGGCTATATTGATATGGTGCTTAAAAGGTTTGGCATGTAGGATTGCAAACTAGGTGATACCCCGGTTGCTAAGGGAGACAAATTCAGTCTCAGTCAGTGCCCAAAAGGAAATTTAGAAATTCAAGAAATTCAAAAAATTCCTTATGCATCAATTGTAGGAAGTCTAATGTATGCTCAGGTTTGCACGCGTCTAGACATAGCGTAAATTGTTGGAGTGTTAGGTAGATATTTAAGTAATCTAGGAATTGATCATTGGAAAGTAGTTAAAAGAGTTATGAGGTATTTAAAGAGAACAAAAGATTATATGCTCACATACCCCGGTGGCAAGGGAGACAAATTCAGTCTTAGTCAGTGCCCAAAAGGAAATTTAGAAATTCAACAAATGCAAAAAAAATCCTTATACATCAGTTGTAGGAAGTCTAATGCATTCTCAGGTTTGTACGCGTCCAGACATAGGATAAATTGTTGGAGTGTTAGGCAGATATTTAACTGATCCAGGAATGAATCATTGGAAAGCAACTAAAATAGTAATGAGGTATTTAAAGAGAACAAAAGATTATATGCTCACATACCCCGATGGCTAAGGGAGACAAATTCAGTCTCAGTCAGTGCCCAAAAGGAAATTTAGAAATTCAAGAAATACAAAAAATTCCTTATGGATCAGTTGTAGGAAGTCTAATGTATTCTCAGGTTTGTACGCGTCCAAACATAGTGTAAATTGTTGGAGTGTTAGGCAAATATTTAAGTAATCCAGGAATGAATCATTGGAAAACAGCTAAAAGAGTTATGGGGTATTTAAAGAGAACAAATGATTATATGCTCACATATAGGAGGTCAGATTCTCTGGAGATCAATGGGTATTCTGACTCTGATTTTGCTGGATGCCAAGACAGTAGAAGATCCACTTCAGGATATATATATATATATATATATATATATATATATATATATATATATATATATATATATATATGTGTGTGTGTGTGTTGGCTGGTGGCGCGGTTTCTCTGCGTAGTGCCAAACAAACTCTTGTAGATTCATCCACCATGGCGGAAGAATTTGTAGCATGTTATGAGGCATCAAACCATGGGATTTGCTTGAAGAACTTTGTCACAGGGGTGCAAATTATAGAAGGAAAAGACCATTCAATTTATTTTGTGACAACAAATCAGCCGTCTTATACTCCAATAACAATAGGAGCTCGACAAATTCGAAACATATTGACATCAAGTTCTTGGTTGTGAAGGAGAGAGTACAAAGTAGACAAATTTCCATAGAATATTTAGGGACAAACTCCATGATAGCGGACCCTATGACAAAAGGGCTTCCACCCAAGGTCTTTCATGAGCACACTACTCACATGAGTGTTATACAATTAGAGAATTGTTTGGTTTATTGGGAGTTAGTCATTGTTGTTAGTTATGTTCTACGTTTGATAATATACTCTTATATTTGTATTACATTCTGATCAGAAATAAAGTTTGGTTATTCTGTTTATTTCACTTTGTATGATAATATTGATCTCATTAAAGTAAGGAGGACTAGTTGAAAATTGACATGTATTGATCACCTTCATGTGATTTTCATGCTACGCATATCATGAATAATCTATGTCAATTAGTTGTGTTTATATTTGTGACCATTGATGGGTTTAATTATGATTGATATAATGAAAACCGTTTTGGTCCTATATATTGATGTAACCAATGGACGAGATGAGGATATGTCGGATGTTTATAATGAAATTTTTTTTGAAGTCATAAAGTCTAACACATTTATAAGGATACATATATGACTAGTGGGAAATTGTTAGAATTTTTTGGGTCATACATGTAATAAATTAATGTGTTATGCCCATATTATTTAATTAGCTAAATCAAAGTGATCCATTTAATATATAATTTATGGCTAAGGGTTTAATTTTCATGAAAAACATTGTGTAGATAGCAATAGTTTTATTTCTATTTAATGATGGGTAAAATTGAAATAAGAAAAGTGGAATAATCATGACCCTTAATTAAAAGGTATGAGATTCTAAACTTTAATAAACATGATTCTTAATGATAGAGTATGTGATTATTATAAATAAGGGGTTATGTTCCCCAATTGCAGACACAAGAAAATATAACAGAATATTTATTCTTTTTATTCCATTGAAAAAATGAACTAAGGAATTAAGGAATCTACAATTAAAAGGTTATTGCTCTATCAAAATCATGATCTTCTTATTAAAATTATATGGATCTTAAAGTTTCGTTTTTGCTTTCTATTTCATTTTGAATTGTGTATGACTTTATAAAGTGACTTTTTTACTGTACTGCCCCATTTTCAAATGTTATATACCATAATACCCTACTCTGAAAAAAAAATTCCAACATACCCCATAATCTGAGGGTGCTCGCCATTTGAAAGTAAGAGCAGATGAAGGAAAAAAAGTCAGTAGGTGCTCGCCATCTCAAGTGGCGAGCATGTGAAGGAGATTTTTTTTTCGTTTTTTAATTATTTAATAGTTTATATGTTTTAATAAAATTTATTTAATTAGTTTTAATAATATAAATTAATTAAATATGAATATAATAATTAAAAAAAATATTATTTTTTTCAGAAAATTAATATTTTTAAAAAATGTTTTAAAAATGAGTAATGTGAAGGCAATTATTAATTTTGCAATAGTTTATATGTATTAAAAAAATTAATTAATTAATTAATTATATAAATTAATTAAATAATAATATAATAATTAAAAAAATATTATTTAAAAATGAGTGATACTCGTCGAATGAGTTGGCGAGCAGAAATGTAAAATTTTTCTATAAATAAACGTCGTTGTGTATCAACATTAATCATTCCAGGGAGGTATTTGCGTATTAAAAAATGTCGGTCAAAGCTCTTGTGTTTTATGGGCAAGAAAAAAAAAAGAGTGTTTACCTAGATCCATTGTGGAACTTCAGAACCGTGGTTGCAGCAATTAACACAGGATTTCGCCAGTTGGGTGGCCATCGCCTGAAGGTGAGAAAAATGGAGTATCGTTGTCCGTATATAACGCTGACTGATGCAAGCCCGGAGGGTACGTACATGTATTACATGGATCGTATAGAAAATGATGAAGATGTACAATGTATGTTTTCAACACATAGTGGAGAAGTTAATAGAGGAGTCGAAGATCTACTTGTGTTGATTGTTGTTGTGGATTAGCTTGTATGTTTGGTTGTTGAGTTCGTAATCTTCTAATGTTGTTGTTGATTAGTTGAATTATTTAAATCAAGCATTGTGTTGTTGTTTTATGAACAAGTCCTAATGTGTAATTGTTTGAAAACGTTGTCTTGAAATATAAATTTGTGTTGGATTACGGAGAAAGCAAGTTCAAGCTATATATATACTTTACTAATTTAGAAACTTGGATAACAAATAATATTATCTAGTCGGTCGGTTTGACGGGCCGGCAACATTAGGACATTTTCGACGCATATGTCCTATTTCTCTGCAAATCCCACACCTTCTCTTTTCCTTTTCAACGTCGTCCATTTTGGTTCTAATCCTACTACTGGTTTGACGTCCCTTCTTATTTCTTCTCATGGAATCGTCGTGGCAAAGTGTAAATCCTTCATATTTTGGCCAGTTGTCTTCGTGGGGTAGTCCCAAGAAGCTCTCCTGGTAGACTTTGAATACGTTGAGAACTGTGAAAACTTTTGGGATGTAAATGGAGTAGTCTTGACGTATACTAGAACATGCTGCGATAACGTGGGAGCAAGGTAAGTGAAACACCTGAAATTTCCCACAGTCACACCACCGATTCTTTAGGTCAACGCCGAAAGTACCTGTGGGACGACCATCGTTATGATTTATTTTTTCCTGCACCATGAAACAAAATCTTTCACGATCAAATTGAATGACATTATGTGTGTTAGCCTTGGCTACCTCATCAACCATTCCCTTGTTGCAACCATCTGTGAAAACTTTTCCAGTAGCCAGCATTTTGGTCCACTTGTGGCCTCTTTTACCAAAGAGGGAACCCATGCGATAGTAAGTAGATTGGACCAGTGCAGTGATTGGAAGGTTCAAGTTGCCTTTAGGACAGAGTTCATAGCTTCTGCCAAGTTAGATGTCATATGCCCCCAATGACGCCCTCCGTCATATGCTCTTGCCCACTTCTCCCTAGGTATGTTGTCTATCCAACGCGAGGCCTCAATGTTTGTTGCCCGGATTTCCCCGCGATAGTAGTTAAATGTAGCCTCCGTCAATGCATAACCTGTAATAGAAATGTTATGAAGAAAATAGTAAAAGAACGAAAACATAGTAAAGCTAACTGAAATGTAATTTGTTACCCATATTAACAAATTGTTTCCGCAATGCTTTATCCTTAATCTCACGCATGAAGTTTTGAGCAACGTGTCTAATACAGTAGACATGTGTAGAAGGTGGATCTTGCCATCCGTTTTCGGGATTGCTATATGCACTCTTTATTGATTCATGTCTATCTGAGATTAGACACAAATTAGGCTGTGGTGTCACGTGTAACCTCAGGTTCTTTAGAAAAAAGCTCCAGGCTTCCTTTGTTTCACCTTCCACCAAAGCGAAAGCTACTGGGAAAACGTTTGCATTCCCATCCTGTGCCACTGCCATCAAAAGAGTTCCTTTATACTTGCCATATAGCCATGTTCCGTCAATTTGCAAAATGGGCTTACAGTAGGGGAAGCCTCGTATACACGGTCGAAATGCCCAAAACAGACGATGGAAGATTCGTTTGCCAGATATTTGTGTACCATCATTAGAAATTGCAGGTAGGGTTTGCAACTCGATAATGGTTCCAGGAAGATAGGTTTTCATTACCAGTATCCACTGTGGCAGGTCGTTGTAAGATGTTTCCCAACTACCGTACAGTGACTCTATGGCCTTACACTTTGCGATCCATGCTTTCCTGTAAGATATTATATACCTGTATTTTTCAAGGATATGGGCAATGATCACATTCACCTTAAGTGAAGCGTCACGGTTGACAAGCTCTCTAATGTTGTGGCTGATCATTTGTGAGCTGAGCTTCCTATGGTCTTGAGCCATAGACGTGGTAGTGCATGTGTGAGGCCCAGACAACTTACCAATCGTCCATTTGGAGTTCCTTTTTCGTATGGAAGCTCTGCATTTGAAATTGCAGTCTTGTTTTTTGCATTTAATGACATATCGTGTGTTGTCAGATTGGTAAACCCAATAGTCAACATTGTGTCTAATATGCCAGTATTGCAGTGCGAGAATGCAAGCTTCCTTGTTTTCAAAATCCATACCAATCTCTATTTCGTCTGCTATATGGTTTGGTATGACACATCTAAACACAGAGATTGGTTCAGCATCTTCCATACAGATATTCTGCATATGTGCTGGTGGATTGTACAAGCTTATAGGTCCGGCGTAAATTGCCTGGGTAGGATCGACAATCATATCCTCACCCTCCTCGTCGTCGCTATTACCAAAAAGATCTTGCATCCTTACCTCCTGAAGATCATCGTCACTTGGTTCCCCAACCTCTTCATTTGGTATGAAAGGTTCGTTGTTTTGTGTTGGTTCATCGTCAGATGTTTGGCTCATGCCATATTGGTGCGTGTGCGTCTCTTGAGTCGGAAATGTTTCGGAATTGTCAAGCAGACGAACGTATAGCTCAATTGTGGGTAATTGACCGATCATCATGTGGCACTTGAACATTGATTTCACGTCTTCGTCGTTCTTGATCGTCTCCATTACGTAGAAAATTGTACCATCCTCTCCATTAATTAATGGATGGCGATAAATAATCTCCGCAACGAATCGTGCTAGTTTTTTTTCCATCCTATCTTTGAAATGGAAAAAATCAGAGTTGACATGAATTTTGAAAGCGTAAGTATCTGTGTTTGTAAATGAGAATCCAGCATTACTATCTGTCAAAATAGTACCATTATAGTGACAGGTAACTATTATATTTCTCTGAGCCATTTTAGATGAGAGAATGCTATGAAATTGGTACTGGGTAGATGAGAGAAACCAGTATTATATAAAAGAAGTATATTATTTAAAAAATGACCATGCATGTGTTCTCACTTTCAAATGGCGAGCACACACATGAAAGGAAAGTGTTCTTGGAATGAAATGGCGAGCACACACATGTGTCGCATGTGCTCTTAGTTTCAAATGGCGAGCACGTGAAGCATGTTCAGCATGCAACGAACAAGGGTGCAGGCTATGGAGTAGGCTTGCATGCATGCAGTGTAATCTTCTCCCTATGCAGAGACTAGTCACTTCTACATTGTCTAATCTTTTCAAAATTATTTACCACTAATCAAATTCACATTCTATAAATACGTTTCAGTAAAAAGCTCATGACATTCAAATTCACAAATCAAATTCCACACCCACATTATCTTCATCTCCCACCAAAAAATCATCAATATCTCACAACCACACCCTCATTCAAAAATGTCTTTGTTGTGGATGGGCAACGAACACCGTGGTACTCAAGAAAATGTTCAGGCTAGTGTAAGTATTTCTAAAAAAAAATTTGTATGTTTATTTTTTTATTTATTTTGTGTTAACTATTACTCCCTCCGTCCCAAATTATAAGTCACTTTGCCAAAAAAATTTGTCCCAAATTATAAGTCACCTTACATTCCCAATGCAATATAAATGACATCTTCTCCAATATACCCTCAAATATTTATTATTATTTATTCTTTCAACTCTTTTAATTTCTCTCTCCTATATAATTATGAGGGACATTAGTATAAAGTTATACATAATTTGTCTTTCCCATAAAGTAATAATTAAGTTTCTTAATTTGTGTGAAAAGCCCAAAACGTCTTATAATTTGGGACGGAGGGAGTATTTCTTTTTTTTTTTCAGGCTAATGTAAGGTTCCGATTACATTCTTATGCACACGTTCAAACTACTGCCCGAATAATCCTGTATTTAGAAATAGCGGGTTTTGCAAATTTTGCCAAAATAAGGCATCTTCAATTTGACACTAGCCTAGTCCTTGCCCTATTAGAGAGATGGAGACCCGAAACACACACATTTCATTTACGAACCGGTGAATGTACTATCACATTAGAAGATGTTAACATGTTGCTAGGTCTTCGAGTGGATGGAAAAGCGGTTGTTGGCCCTACCGAAGTTACCAACGATGTTTATATGGAGAACCTAGGGGTAGAAACTATGGAATCCGATAAAAATAGAGGGTCCGTGAAGATTGTTTGGCTAGAGCGCTTATATCAACAGTTAAACAATAACCCTTCCCCAACCGCAGAACAAACTCTATTACAGGCTAAACTTTATATTCTACTGGTAATTGCTACCATTCTTTTTCCGGACAAGAGTCAAAATCTGTTGCATTCGTCATGGATTCCTTTCGTAGGGGATCTCGAAAAATGCAACACATTTAGTTGGGGATCTGCTTGTCTTGCAAGACTGTATAGAGAAATGTGCAAGGCTGCAGACAAGGATGTTAGGAGCATGAGTGGCTGTGTCTTACTGCTCATTAGTTGGGCATTCACGCGTATACCATTGTTTGCTCCTACTAGTACGGTGCAACCGTCATTTCCATACGCGCAAAGGTATTACAAATATTAATATGCATTTTAATTTCTTTTTAATCAGCTAAACCTAACTTGTATATTTTTTTTCATGCAAGATGGACCCAAAGAAATATGAATTACGACAACAATCCGCGTTTCTATCTGCAAGGGTATCGAAACGCACTTGATCACATGGAAGAAAGAGACGTGAGTTTGCAAGCATAGCTCTCTACATGTTGCTATATACATCTTCTTTGTATTCTAATTGTTTTATTTGTTGTAGTTTATATGGAGGCCGTACATTGAATTTCCAGTGCCCGATCAAAGAGACAGCAGAATCTGGAGTTCTACAATTTATCTTATCTGTTTCTATATTATTGAAATGCATCAAATAGATAGAGTAAAACTCCAGTTTGGTTTCGAACAAGATATCCCTCCCCTCCCAAGGTGTCTAAAGGAACACCACAAAATAACAATGAAAAAGGCCCAAAAGGTTCATTGGCGCGAATTCAACAAGGAAGAGGTTAACGAATGGAAACACAGGAGATATTTGGTTTTGCAGGGAGTTTCGGTAGTTGGTGAACCCAAGCCAAGCCTGGAGTATTTAAACTGGTTTCGTGCAATTCCTTATGTGCACATCGCACCAGACCAATTTTTGAACGACCCTCGTACGCAAGCTTCTTCTTCAACACGACCAACTGCCGCTACAATGACTCAGGATGCACCATCAGTGTACACATCCCAATTTGGGGGACATGCATCTTCCTCCGCTCAGCACACATACCAACACACACAAACCACCGAACAACACACGTTCTACTCACCCAACGACCAAACTCCCTACACTTAAATACCTCAACAAAACTACCAATACAACTACATCCAACAATATCAACACCTAACCACCCATCGACCACCCTTACAGTTCACACCGGTACCATCGCCAAATTTCGACCAATCAAACCCCCAATTTCCATAACACACATTCAACACCTCATTCTCTCAACCCACCTCCACCTTCACGCCTGACGATGTCTACATCCCAACCCTCCAAAGTACCCAACCCAGTACCTACAACCAACCACCACAACCACCACATTCATTCCAACATTTTCTGCTGACGGAGGAACAATTAATGCAAATGCCTGACTTAAACATTGACGACATTCTTGGGGAGCAAGTAACGACACAAGCGGGCCCCCCTTCATAGCGACCAGAGCCTTCAACGACAGATCACGGTGAAGACATGTCTTCCGATTCTTCTCAATCACCTCTAGAGAATGCAAATGAACTTATGGGTAGGGGACATCGACATAAACGGGGCAGACGGCCATTATTGATGTAACGTTTCTTAGTCTTGAATAGAAAATTTATTGTTTTACTGTATGTATTTTATTAATGTATTATGTTATTGCATTTTATTTTAATATTGTATAAAAAAAATTAATTAATTATTTTAATATTATTCTTTTAATATATAATATTTTAAATCATTAATTCAATAACATATAATATTTTAAAGGCTTAAATGCACTTTTGGTCCCCCTAGTTTAGATTTTTTACACTTTCGGTCTCCCTATTACAAAACCTGCGATTTTGGTCCCTACATTTTGATGGTCTTTGCAATTTTGTGGCCCCCCTCCAATCTTGATCCAAAACAGTACATGAACAGTGCATGTCCGTACATGAACAGTGCACTGTTCATGTACGGTTTTGGAGCAAAATTGGAGGGGGACCACAAAATTGCAAAGACCATCAAAATGTAGGGACCAAAATCGCAGGTTTTGTAATAGGGGAACCGAAAGTGTAAAAAATCTAAACTAGGGGGACCAAAAGTGCATTTAAGCCTATTTTAAATCATTAAAATTATAATATAAACTATTAAATAATTAAAAAAAAAAAAAAAAAAAAAAATCTCCTTCACATGCTCGCCACTTGAGATGGCGAGCACCTACTGATTTTTTTTTCTTCATCTGCTCTTACTTTCAAATGACGAGCACCCTTAGATTATGGAGTATGTTGAAATTTTTTTTTCAGAATAGGACATTATGGTATTTAACATTTGAAAAAGGGGCAGTACAGTAAAAAAAAGTCTTATAAAGTATTGATTATTAGAAAACCAACGCATATCATCTTCGGTCTTTTTTCTAAAGCCCGCACCAGGGTCGCCACTGTTATATTCTGGCACTGACTCATTAGTTAAGGGAGTACTGGGCAACGCAGTGTTGTCTGTGAAGACAAAATTTTGGCTGGATGCAACTGGATTGCTTTTTTTTTTTTGGTTGTGTGGTTGGTTTTTGCTTGGGTAGTAGTGATTACTGTACTTATCTATTTTATATTAGAGTATGTGAATCCTATAACTTAAACTCTGTATTCTGTGTTCATTAACATATCTTATGCTAGAATGAAGTTTATTAATATTGATTTTTTTAGCTTTTTCAAAAAAAAAAAACCCCCTTTTTGGACCATATTTTACTAACCTCTTTAGCAAGTTGTAGAGAGAAAGCATTAAGATAAAACCAATTACAATACTGAATAATTAGGTTATAGATTACAATTTCCAATATATTTTTAATTTGTGCAACACGCCAGCTACTACTCCCCAAAATGTGATTTCTGCAAAGATGACATATAAGAGAGTTCCAACTTTCTCTGACTTCCAAACATTTACAAACACATGCTTCTTGATCCAGTGTACCTAATTTACATTTTCATGTGCAAAATAAAAACATATTAGGAATGTATATATAATAAAAAATTATGTTAATTAAGACATATCATATACTAAAAAATATTTTAAAAAATTGTTTTGCTTCTTACTAGTGACTTGTTTGGATCTTCGTAATACCAGCCGTTAACAAATGCTGCAAAAATTCCCTGAGCTGCCATTACGAACACTAACATCGCGTTCATCCCTATCCATTCCAAGAACAAGAACGGAGTACGGATCCCACAAACATCAATCTGTTTGGTTATCACAAAGTGAAAGAAAAAGAAGAATCAATAGTTAATTGAATAAACTACAATAAGAGATATAATATATAGCTTTTTTCCTACCAATATGTAGAGGGCAGAGAAGACAATTCCAGCTGCACCGGCTGTGAAACAAACATAGCTCAAACTATAGAGTTGCTTGTTAATTGGAATAGCTGCAGGGTTCCATGAAAAATTTGTTAACATGTTATCTTGAACTCAAAAATGGTATGTTTTCTAGAATGGATTTTGACGGATTTGAGTTGTCTATGGTCACGACCTCTTATAGTCATATTAGTGGCCGTTAGAACATGATCAGCGGGTCTAGAATTCAATCTCCGTATCTTAGATTTAGAAAATAATTAAATATGTATTGAAATATGAATCGTCTGATCTTGATTAAACGACCAATGCGAGTGTGACAGCACATAATGTAAATCCGGTTTTGAAAAGGATTTGGCACACTAACTTACCATCTGTAAAATGAAGGACAATGGCTATTATGAGTAATACAAACCCCATTGAGAGCCAATGTTTGAGCCTTTCTGAATGACCCTGTCAAATTAACATTTGTTAGGCCTTTCACTAAATTGAATTATAGAATAGATATTGTGTGTATAATTAAGATATGGAAAAGATTTTGTTACCTTGAAATGAATCAAGACATGTCCATAATGGATTCCAATGGTGCCAGAGAGGATTGCTGATACAGAACTAGCAAAAACAAAATCCCTTCTTTAAGATATTTCTACTAATATTATATCATGCGCGAAGTTCTATTGCAAACTCTAGTTCATGCGAATCCTTATCTCAAGCGCGAAGTTGGTTACTATATTAAAATGCACTACAAGATTTAAAGACAGATACCTTAGTAAGCCCTCTGGTTCATATGGAGCAAGACACCAACTTGGAGCATCATCGCGAAATTGTCGTTCACCGGGAGAACTGAACGTGCATGCCTACAATAAAATCATACGAAAAATTATTAGTACAATAGCAGCGTAATTCATCAATTTATTATTCTTATACACAGACTTACCTTTAAGCGTCTCCAAACAGGTTGAGAATAAAGATGATTAACCCCCCAGACTCGTCTATCGACATATCCAACTGCGTTACATGCAGGTCCTAGGTGTCCTCTCATTCCACATAACACCTAATAAACGGAAAGAACAAAAACTTAAATAAAAACAAAAGGTGAACAGAGTACCCTAGACATGATAAAGAGAGAGAATCTACCGTGTATCTCTTTGGTACGTCGCTATTAACGTGATCTACAAAACTCCAATCAGGAACATACAATCCGAAAGTTGTGATCATGTAAATGAGAAAAGCTGCAAAGCCTCCAAACCTAAGTCACACATGTATATTTTGTACCATTAATCAAAGCAACTTCACAATTTCCATTAACCAATTTCAATTAGCATATTTCAAATTTGAAATTAAGTGTTGTGCTTGTGTTAACTCACCATTGCCATTTATAAGCAGTGAAAATGGCTACGCGTCCCGGACTTAAGGTAGTTGGTCTAAGCTTGGTTGTAAATGTTTCTATTAGAGCCACAACACAATATACAAGGGCTATTCTCTGCATACAAAATTTCATAAACTTGGTTAATGTGACTATTTTGCATTAGGCCCGGCATACTATTTCATTTCATTAATTTGATTCATACCTGGAGAATGCCACACCATCGAATAAATTTCATGTCGACTCCATACACAAGTTCATCAGGGGCATGAGAGTATCCACCTGCCATATGTTATAAACTAGATTTAGCAGTGCACAAAGATTTACTCATTTGATTATGCAACTCTGTGGATTCAATATAGTCTATATTTTTATAGTAAATTTTGAAACTTATATAATCCTTGGATGTCTAAAAATGAATATAGTGAGTTTGAAGAGTTTTGTTTTGGTTACCTTGCAAAATTATACCCCAAAAGAGAAGCTTCAATGTCCTAAGTATTATCTTCTTCACAGCATATTTTATCTTGGGAATTCTCTACATTATTATAATCAAAGTTTAGTCATATGAAACACGGGCACAAGCATGGACACCGGACATGACACCGACACACCCTTTTTTAGAGGTGTTTATAGAGGGACAAAGAATAGAGAAGGGTTGAAAAGTTACCTTGAGTGCAAGAGCAATGGCAACACCAACAATGAAAAGAAAGAAAGGCATAACAAAATCTGCCAAAGTACATCCATTCCACGGAGAGTGATCAATGCGTGGATAAGCTTCACCAGCATCATCCACTAATATCATCAACTACACAAAGATGACAAAACAGCATATTAGTATTTTAGACAATCACTTATAAATAATCCTTACTTCACAATAAATTGTCTTAACTTTCACTTTAACAAATTGATTAATCATAAGAACTTAAAATTTTAGTTTTACAGTAACTTATTACCACAATGGTGAGGCCTCTAAATGCATCAAGTGTTGCAACCCTTTTTGTCTTTTGCTTAATCATTGCAGGCTTAGCCACTGTGTCCGTGTCCTGCTGATCAATACTAGAATTTCCATTAATATTGATTGGTTCTTGCTTCTTCATGACTTCATCTTTAGCTTCATCAATATCCAATGCTACATTGATGCCTTCTTCCATTCTCTTAGCACCTTCATCCATGGCTAAGTAAGTAGTGAATGATACTTAACAAATTGTTCAAACATATATATATCTTTTTTTTTCACTAAGCTGATGTGTGTGTGTATAAGGCCGGCTTTGAAGTCAATAGGGGAGAGAAACAATATCTAATAATAGCAGCTAGATTACAAACATAAGAGACATATGCAGCATTTTGGAGAGATAGAAAAGAAAAAGATCCATATATGTATTTTTTAAATATATTTTAGTATTAGTATTGACAGACAGCCTTTGTTTCTTATTTTGTCTGTCTTTGACAAATTAAAGATTCCTCTTCTTATCTTATGCTTTGACCATATTTTCATCATGATAACTTGCCTTTAGATTCTTGTATTTGGAATCTTGTCTTTAGGGTTGCTACGGAAGAATTTCTGTATAATATGACAGAATCTTTAGGAAGAATTTTATTTTGGTATTAGGAATATGTTAAATATGACTAGACATTAGAAAAATATTTTTACTCTTATGTTTTCAGTAGTGTACACCGGAGCACCGGCACCGACATATGTAATTACGTTTAATTATTCATTTATTTAAATTATTACCGGTGTCAATGTGTTGGTATTAATGTCGTGTTTACGATGTTCATGCTTCATAGACAGAGTAGTCAATTCCAAAAAAAGACTTAAAACAAAAAACAAACCAATTGACAAATTGGCCGGTTCTGATTCATCCAGTTGAACCAGATGATTCAATCTGAATTTTCACAACATTAATAAACACTCAATGTCATATTTTAAATATTTTAATTTTATTATTGGGCCAACTTGGGCTGGTATTGAAAAAAAAAACAAATAATCAATAAGGATCCAACATAGATAAAGAATTCTAGAAAAATGAGAGACCACTTTAAAGGACTCAGTACAACAAATGATATATATATATATTTTATTTGATTACTAGTAAGATACCCATGCGCCCGCACGGGTAAAATTATTTGATACGATATAAAAAATATTATATTTAAATATATATATAAATTTGGTATGATATAAAATATATTTATATATGTATTCAAATTTGAAATTAATTATTAATTTTAAAATAAATAATGATTAAATAAATTCAATTGTATTAAAAAAAAGAAAAAAAAAGTGACTCGTAAGATAAAAAAAGAATATTTAATATTTGAAAAGTAAGAATTTTATCTTTTAAATTAAGGTAATTATTGGTTAAAATAAAATATGTATTGTACTGATAGTGACCCGTGAAATAGAAAGTTTATTTGATATAATATAAATGTATTTATATACTGGTGTAAATTTGAAATTAGTTACTTAATTGTAAAATGAAAAATAAATTATATAAACTCAATTGTATTAAATAGTTATGCAAAGAGAAAAAAAAAAGACTCGTGCCATTAAGAAAGACAAAAAATAAAATTTTAATATTTTGAAATAAAGATTTTGTCTTTCAAATCAAGACAAATTATTGATAAAAATAAAATAGACATTTTGCTAATAATAACTCGTGTATTTAATGTGATATAAAATGTATTTAGATACAAATACAAAATTTAAAATGATTTACTTAATTATAAAATGAACGATAATCATATAAATTTAATTATATTAAACAATTATATTAAAAAGGATTTTGTCTCACATATTAATATAATTGTTGGTTAAAATAAAATAGATATTGTGTTGATAGTGACCCGTGAAGATAAATAAATTTTTAATTTTATTAAAATTAAAAAATAGATTATTAGCATTTTTAGTGATAACAAATAAATAGAAAAGGAAATTAAAATGAAAGTGAGAAAGTGTGGGAAAAAGTGTGAGAGAGATTTAAATTTTAATGAAGAGAGAGAATGAGTGTCATTTGTCATATTGTAGTAGTAGATGAGAATGGAAAAAAGTAAACATTAGTTGATTACTAAAATGTCTTTTTAGTAATGTAAATAATTTTAGATACAAATGCAAAATTTAAAATGATTTACTTAATTATAAAATGAACGATAATCATATAAATTTAATTATATTAAATAATTATATTAAAAAGGATTTTGTATCATCTATTAATATAATTGTTGGTTAAAATAAAATAGATATTGTGTTGATAGTGACCCGTGAAATAAATAATTTTTTAATTTTATTAAAATTAAAAAATATATTATTAGCATTTTTAGTGATAACAAATAAATAGAAAAAGAAATTAAAATGAAAGTGAGAAAGTGTGGGAAAAA
This sequence comes from Lathyrus tuberosus, assembly GCA_022829125.1. Taxonomy (NCBI): domain Eukaryota; kingdom Viridiplantae; phylum Streptophyta; class Magnoliopsida; order Fabales; family Fabaceae; genus Lathyrus; species Lathyrus tuberosus. Next base: position 1,253,973 of record JALAZF010000592.1, read on the forward strand.
GCGTGAGAGAGATTTAAATTTTAATGAAGAGAGAGAATAAGTGTCACTTGTCATATTGTAGTAGTAGATGAGAATGGAAAAAAGTAAACATTAGTTGATTACTAAAATGTCCTTTTAGTAATATAAATAATTTTTGATAAAAGGGTAATTTAGAGAGTTGAGGCAATTGAATTTGTATATATAGATAGTAGATGATAATCTTGCCTATATCAATGACTCAATGCCAATATCTTCACTCTCATATTCTCTTACAATTTCCAGTATATTTTTAACTTGTGCAACACGCCAGCAACAACTCCCCAGAAAGTAATTTCTGCAAAGATTACATATAAGAGAGTTCCCACTCTCTCTGACTTCCAAACATTCACAAACACATGTTTCTTGATCCAATGTACCTGATGATTAATATTTTCATTTACAAAATAAAAACATATCAGAAAATCATACACTATGAAATTATGATAATTAAGACAGACTATATAAAATGGAAATAATTTTTCTTCTTCTTACTAGTGAGTTATTTGGATCTTCATAATACCATCCATTTACAAACCCTGCAAAAATGCCTTCAGCTGCCATCACAAACACTAACATAGAATTCATTCCTATCCATTCCAAGAACAAGAAGGGAGTACGAAACTTCCAAACATCTATCTGTTTGATCATCAAAATTTATTAAAGAATAACCAAAAGAAGCAATACTCGAATGAAGTTTTATACTTGAATGATGCTATAAAGTTGAGAATTCCCTACCAATATGTAGAGAGTAGAGAATACAATTCCGGCTATTCCAGCTGTGAAACAAACATAGCTGATGCTATAAAGTTGCTTGTTAATGGGGATAGCTGCAGGATATTTCAGAATTGTTTTGTTAAAGATTCACCTTGAGCGATTGATTTCGATAAGTGATTGTTACACTATCTTACCATTTGTAAAGTGAAGGATAATGGCTATTGTGAGTAACACAAACCCCATCGAGACCCAATGTTTGAGCCTCTCTGAATGACCCTGTTATAATAAGATTTAATCCGTTTTAGACATATCACGTCTTGTTGTGTGTGAAATATAATTTAGGGTGAGATTTTGTAACCTTGAAATGAATCAAGACGTGCCCGTAATGAATTCCTATGGTGCCAGAGAGGATTGCTGATATCGAACTAGTTAAAAAAAACACTTAAAATATATTTAATATATGAATAGATTATGAACTTTAAACATCTTGATACATTCTTTAGTACCAGCAGGTAGAAGGAAAAAAAATACAAAGGCAAACCTCAACAAGCCCTCGGGTTCAAAGGGAGCACGGCACCAACTTGGAGCATCTTCGCGAAGTGGACCTTCTCCTGGAGAACTAAATGTGCATTCCTTAAAAAAAAACGGAATATTATTAAAACTATCCTCAGAACTTTCTTTTTACAAGACTAGTATCTGTCTCCTCAGAACACACCTTCAAGTGTCTCCAAACAGGATGTGAATAAAAATGGTTAACCCCCCAAACTTGCCTATCCACATGTCCGACTGCGTTACATGCAGGGCCTATGTGTCCTCTCATCCCACATATGACCTAATAAAAGGCAGGAAGAACAAAATACACAAAAAATGAAATCTTTAAGTAACAATTTAGACATTGGAGAGAGATAGTGAACACACTGTGTATCGCTTTGGTTCATCACCGATAACATGATCTACGAAACTCCAATCTGGAACGTAGAGTGTGAAAGTTGTGATCATGTAAATGAGAAATGCCATAAAGCCTCCGAACCTAAGTCACACATATATAAATATATACTATTAATTAAAGCAATTTGACAATTTCCATCAACCAATTTAAGTTGAATTGCAAATTATTTCCTTCAACTTCTATCCTCTTGCAAAAAGCATATTTCAAGTTTGAAACTGAATGTATGTTGTTTCATCTCACTCAAATGGCCAGAGAATTCATTTGTGTACAGAAGAAGTAATACTTACCATTGCCATTTATAGGCTTTGAAAATGGCTATGCGTCCAGAAGAAGTCAAGGTAGTGGGTCTAAGCTTGGTGGTAAATGTCTCTATTAAAGCCACAACACAATACACAAGACCTATTCTCTGCATACACAGAGATTCAAAATTGTATTGAAATGTGATTATTTTGCATTAATCCCCGCATAATATTTAATTTAGTTATTTATACCTGAAGAATGCCACACCATCTAATGAATTTCATGTTGACTCCATATGACAGGTCATCAGGGGCATGAGAATATCCACCTATAGTCAAATTTATTATTGAAAGGTTAAATTGTCTCTTATAAAATAGTATATTTACAAATGTGTGTATAGTGAGTTTGAGGAGTTTTGTTTACCTTGCAAAAGTATACCCCAAAACAGAAGCTGCAATGTCCTAACCATTATCTTCTTCACCGCATATTTTACCTTCTCTATTCTCTTTAGTGCAAGTGCTATGGCAACACCAACGATAAAAAGAAAGAAAGGCATAACAAAATCAGCCAAAGTACATCCGTTCCACGGCGCGTGATCAATGCTTGGATAAACTCCACCAGCTTTGTCGACCAGTATCATTATCTTAACACCATACACAAATTCACTTTTACACATTCATTCAAAGAAACAAAGATTTCAGACAATGGTTACATTACACTAACTAACCACTATGGTGAGGCCTCTAAATGCATCAAGTGTTGCAATCCTTTTTGTCTTTGGCTTAACCATTGTGTCTCTCTCATGCTCATCAATATTGCTTGTTTCTTCCTTCTTCGAGACATCGTCATCTTTAGCATCAATATCCAATGCTAAGTTGAGTCCTTCTTCCATTCTCTTACCATCTTCATCCATGGCTAAAATAGATAATGATCCTTCTCTTCTTTTTCTATTGGTTGGTTGGTATATGGGAGTGAGAAAGTTGTAAATGAATTAGAGAAAAAGCCTGTTGTGAAGTCAATATCTAGCATAGCATAGCAGCTACATTACAAACATAACAGACATATTAAGGACTTTGAGTGGTGATTAGTTCCGCCTAATTAGCTGTTTCTTGTTCCTCAATATAATTTATGCTCTAAACTAAGTTGAGGATGTCAAATTGTTTTGTCTGTCTTTGACACCAACTAAACATTCTTCTTTGATTATATCTTATGCCATGATAAAATACTATACCAAAAACACACTTCTATTCTATGACAGAATCAAAATAACACTTAGTTGATATAGATGGTTTTTAGATTTTTTTTTATCATTTTTTTAAAGGTTAATAGTCATTTACCCCCTGCAATATAGACAAGTTTTGATTTACCCCCTTTAAAAAAATAATTTTGGTTTACCCTCTGAAATATTGGGATACCCCCCTAAGCGTGTAAAAACCAGGGGGTAAATAAAAAAAAATTATTTTACAGGGGATAATTTTTCTACCTGGGGGACAAAAGACTTAGAATTTTAAAATTTCAGAGGGTAATCTAAAAAACATTTTTTAAAGGGTGGTAAATCAAAACTTGCATATATTGCAAGGGATACATCACTATTAACCCTTTTTTTAATAATTAAAATGCACAGCTATCAACTGAACAAACTTTATTTTTAATCCTTTTATTTGTTACCTTTTCAATTTAAAGTTATATTTGGCCAATTATATCATTACATGTCATTAACTATCTTACAAGGTATCTATAAAATAGTTATTATAGTTCTATGTATGTATTGTGCATGTAATTTTCTTTTAAAGGTGTTAATGGTGACAATTGAACAAGCAAAGAATAAATTACGAGTATCATCAATTAAAAAGCAAGCACAAAAAAGTGTTCAAAGTTTCAATTAGAAGAATTAAACAAAGTTAAATCAAGTAATCAAAACAAACTAAAGTTGTGAAATTTCACTTGATCTCGCGCTTAGTGTTTTAACTTGTATTTTGATCGGTCGAATGTATTTTAAGTAAGATTAGGTCTTGAAGACCTAAGGTGATGCACACGCGCGTCAAAACTATTTCAAAATCTTCATCTTTTTCTTAAAACGTCTTATAACTATTTCGGGAAAGAAAAACTCATTGTCTAATCGCTTAAGGCGCGAGTAATGTCTCATGTTGCAGATTAGGGTTCCTTTTCTAGCTTAACCTAATCTATTAGATTATCAATTTAATCGATTATGAAGCGACTAGCCTTGTGGATTGTTATCATTTTTAACTAAAATTTTCCATGCTAGAACTAGAGTTGATCGAAAAGTATGAATTCAAAGTTTGTTGAGGTGGTTCAGAGATTCCAATGTGGCAGAGAGGGGGTTGACATGTAAGGTTAGCACTCTAGCATTCAAGTTAGTATGAGATTGAAAATGTGGTATTTGAATGAAAAAGGGTTTGAATCCCAATGAAGTGGCGCACTTTCCTATTTAATTAGGAGAAAAGGTTGGTAATTGTAGGTGTGTGGAATAGTATAGGATGCAATCAGGCGTTTGATTAATCTGGATGGTTAGCATGACATTCGTGTGAAGAGAAATGGTCTACTTATTCCATATTCGATATCTCGCCACTTCACCATTAAGTCTTTTTCTTCTAGGCCTTGCGGATGACCCATAATAGTTTCCCACGACGACTTGGTGGATCCAGACATATCCGGGACTTCTTTCGCTTTTGTTCGTGAAAATATTTTTTTACCAATATTTGGATGATGTGGGTCCCATAACCGACTAGGGAGTCTTTCCTCCGGGCAGAGATAAGAGGATATGCAGTTGATACAATGGGTGTGTTATCCCTTTTCATGAATGCATATTCTCTCTTATAGGCTATCACCTCCCCTTCAATGAATTTGAAGCCATCATATTGAACCATTTTCTTATTGCCCCTTCATAGTTTTGCATTTAGTGAGATGGCGGTTTGTTAAAGTTTTCCAGCACTAATGCGAGTACAAGGGGGTAAGTTGAACATTACGTTGTTCTTTCATCTTTTCAAAATTCAAAACAGCTTCGACTATGTGAACGGTTATGGTTTTCTCTCCTTGAGGTAACACATCCAGTACTTCAATACTTATTTCGATAGCATGAAGCATTTTAAGGATCGCTTCTACTTTGTTATTCTTCTCAACGAAGATGTGCATGCAAATATTTAGAACTTTGAACTCGGTATGTCCTCTGCGTGCTCGAACTTCTTTCATAAGTATTGGATCGAATTTCACTACTTGATTGGGGCGGGATTATGTGCTTAAAAGGAGGGAGATGTGTCCTTGGAGGAGTTATACGTAAAGAACTAGTTTGTGGCATTCTGTAAGGAGCTTGGTTGTAACAGCGGAGTTTTCCCATCTGATGGGGCATCGAGAAACAAATTGAAATGGTGCATTTAGACTTGTTTGCTAGTGGAAGCCAAATTAAAGGAGGAAAGGAAGATAATCTTCAAAATGTGGCACCAGAGCCTTATTTTCCTTGTTTCATTTCCTTCAATCTTCTCTGATGTCTTCTTTCTTGAATGTGTAGATGTAATAAAGAGCGAGGTTGTTATGCAAAGATTAAGGAAGGATATTCAGGTTGCTTCTGCTTTGGTCAGAATTTTGAGTACGTCTTCTGCTAGGGGAGTTTGTAACTCGGGTACACCCGTTGAGACGCCTTCTGGCTGTTGGCCGAACAAGTTGTTTGGGCTACCCCTCTCTCTAATCGAATGCAATTTTCGGTTTCCCTTGAATGTGTTGTGGTTGATGAAGCCTTACCATATCCACCTTAAGGAAACGAGGAAGGGTTGACTCCCACCCCAAAATTAAAAAAGATTCAAGTTGAGAGACCTCCCCATAAGCGTCATAAACCTAATTTTACAGGATGATAGGCTTTCTTTCAGGTGAAGTTAAATCTTGGATTGCTAGCTTGTTTTAGCCCAAGGACAAACAAGGAGTTTTGTTCTTCGATTTCTAATAAGATTATACTTACTTCTCGGGTCTCTATAAGAAAATTCAAAAAAGTGAACCAACTGAATTGGCTTACCATGCTCGCTCGACCTCGGCCATTCTGGCGTTAGGGGTTTCTGGTCGGGAAGAGGCCTTCTTGTTAGTCTGACTCTGATAAGAGAGGTAAAAGCTCAAGGAACTTGTTGATGACCTTAGAGTTGAGCAAAATTAGTACCTGGAGGAGATCCAAGGTGTTTCTCACTCATTTGTGGATATGGAGGTAGGGATGTCAATTTGCATCTGTTAACGGAGATCCCCGTAGGAATTATTTGTTTGGAGCTTCGAAGTCGGAGATTTTTTTTTTGCCGTGGAGACGGGGATGGAGGGAAAAGTTTCCTCGATTACACTTCGGGGCGGGGATCGGGAAAGTACCCTCTGCCCCGCGGATTCCCGGATTCCGACCATATTATTTAAGTTTTATATATAATATATTATATAATATATATAATTATATAATTTTGCAATGTTTTTATAAAAAGTAATTAATATATTAGAAAATAAAGAGTCATTAGTGGATGATTTTATTTTTTTAATTTCATTGTATAATGTATTCTTTCATTTCTCAAATACCCAACCCTAAAAAAGTGCACCCATTACATATTGTATCCTTTTCTTCTTTTATCAATTCTCTTTTTCTACTCAAATATTATTCATCTCCTCTAGTCTCATCATCATCACAACAACCACTTTCTTTTATTCATTGTGCTTATCGTAATTACTCTTCAACTTCGCTATACTTTAATTAGTAATTTGTTTTTTTATTCAATTAGTAAATTAGTTTTGTATTTTTTATTATTATTGATGCAAGATGTGTTTTTATTTTAAAAATAAATAAAGATGAAAAATATATGTTTTAAAATAATAATAATAATAATAATAATAATAATAATAATAATAATAATAATAATAGTAATAATATCATAGTTTTGATCGAAAAGGATAAAAAAAATTAAGATTCGATCTCCGTGGGGATCTGTGGGGATGGGGATGGAAAATAATATTCTCCCGTGGAAGGGATCGGGATGAGGAAAACATTGGGGGATGAGGCGGGGGACGGGGAAGCATCCTCCGCATATTCTCTGTCCCGTTGACATCCCTAATGGACGACGTCATGAAGTCTCTCGAGTACCCTATCACTCTGGTTGAAAAGGTGAAACTTTTGGTCCGAGAGGTAGTTGATAAAAAAAATGGGGGTTTGGCTTCTGTCTAGGATAGAGGCCGCTCAAGAAAAATTAAACTGGTTCTTAGATCTCGCTCACATCGCTCTCCACATTCTTTTATCTGATGTATATGCAGCTTGGACTTTTTGTCATTTAATATATATATATATATATATATATATATATATATATATATATATATATATATATATATATATATATATATATATATATATGGGTCGGTTATATCAATCCCAACCGATCACTCTGAGAGAAAAGTAATCCTTCCAAAATATTCTTAGTACAAGAGAATTCTCCTTATGACGATATCAAAGATCTCAATTGCAAGTGCATCCAACGACTCTTTGCTAATCACTCCTAACAAACAACGAGATCGTTATTTTCCTCGTTATGTTTCAAACACAATTTCAATTCACTTTTCTTCCTCACATACTTACCCAAAAGCGTTTGAGTGTGATGACATTTTGTCATTTCTTAATATTTAGGAATATTTTTGATAAAATCGATGAAATTTCGAGTAAGAGATGGGCTAAAATTATGAAGAAATAAGAAGGATAGCCTATGAAGAAAAAATAGGGACATATAGAAAATAAGAAGAAAAAGCAAGCAAAATAGCATGATTTGCTCCTGGACTTCTCGCGATCGCGATGACTTCATCGTGGGTGCGATGGAAAAGCATCGCGATCGTGATATTGCTTATCTTGGTCGCAATGGTACGCGTGTCAGACACATTTTTTGCTGTTTAAATAGAAAAATATTATACTTTTGCAAGGGTTCATATTTTGATAATAGAAAGTGACGACAAGGAGTTCTACAACAAGGATATTTAGAGTTTTTGAGCCATTTGAGACATTATTCTTCATCGATTTTCATGTACTCTTCGTATAAACTCATGGTAATGAATTGTATCACTATGAGTAGATATATTTCTCTTGATTAGGTCTTATTAGATGAACTTGATTTTACTCAATTGGATCATATTATTTGAATGTTTCAATAATATAATTTCTTTTCAATTGCTTTTATTCTTAATGCTCTTTGGGTGTTGACGAGCGCACATAATGAATTTAGATAAGTAGGTGTCATACCCCAAATTTTACCCCTTAGATGTCATAATCATTTGCATGAGCATTATAGGTCAATCATCTTTGCATAGCTAACCAAATTATCAAGCTTTGTGGTTTTGTTTCTTTTGTGGAATTAGGGTTTTGTACAAGAAAGGGAAAGCTCTGATTAATCAGGATTTGAAGAAGAGATCAACTAAACAAGTCCTCATACACTTCAAAGATTCCTAAGATGCCTTTTGATTCAATACAACTCATTTCAAAGACCTCCTAAGTGAATGGGAGAGGTTTTGACTTCATCTAATTAAAAAGTCAATTGAGGATCAAAAAAGTGAATCTTTGTGTTTTTTGGTCAACCATGAATATTTCAAGTCATATTTCATGATCTCATGTGGTTAGATCAAGAAAAATCAAGTTGGAATAATAAAATAAGGAGATTTGGAAAATTAGGGTTTTGGATGAATTTTTCTAAGTATGAAAATCATGATTGTTAGCCGTCTTTCAAGGATCATATCTCACTCATTTTTGAGCCAAATAGAGCAAACTAGTACTCATTTTAAAGAGGACATTCCATACTACAAGTTTGTAGAAGGAATCAAGTTCAAAAAATGTAAGGATTTGAAGTTATGGATGATCAAAGTTGGAAGAAATCATGTTTTGGCACTTATACTTAGAATTTTTCTTAGTCCCAAAATCCAGGTTTATGCACTAACTTCAAGCCAAGGCTTCATGGGTATTTTGACCTCAAACCAAAATTCTTCAAACATGAAAGTTATTCCTTGTTCTTCAAGTTTTCCAAGCATATGTAGAACTCTCCAATTGGATCAAGGAGTCAAAAGTTATGATGTCTCAAAGTTGGAGGTTTTTGGGCAAAAGTTAGGCAACTTGCCCAAGTTGCCAAGGCACCTCAAGTCATGATTTTTCTCAACTTGCAAGCTTTTTATTCTTATGGTTCCAAGCTTCAAATCCAAAATTGTTGAACATGAAATTTGTTCTCCTCCATCTCAGCTTTTCAAGCATATGTAGAACTTCTCCATTGGATTCTTAGAGCTCAAGATATAGCATCATGAACATAGGCATCAACCCTTGACAAAAGTTGCCCAGGTCACATGCAGGCTTGCCATGGCCAGGTGATGGGACCAGTTTTTCTTGTTTCATTTTCATCACGATCCAAGCACAATCTCAAGAAGCTTTCCACATGAAAGTTGTAGGGTTACATACCCTCTTTCCAAAGAACCCAAAATCTCATCATTTAAACCAAGAATCATGGAGTTCTATGGTGCCAAAGTTAGCTCTGAATCATGCCTTGCCCTTGCCAAGCCATGACCACTTTCCACACCAAAATTTGCCAAACATTTCCCAACATCCAAGGCTTTGTTTCGTGTGCACCTAACCCTGCAAGTCTCAATCCCAAATATTACCTCTTTTAGCTCTTCTTTGTCTGACCTACCAAAAGCATTTTGTGGCACAAACATAAGAAAGATGTAAGAAAAACATTGTGAGTCAGGCCATCTAATTTCTGATCCTCCTAAGCTACTCCTCTGACCACAACACAACAAATAATATCACTGCCCAACCATCTGAGCAAAAGCCCTAGCTGAGCCATCACTATCATAGTTAACCTTTCAATTTTGGCTCCAAAGCATTTTTTCAAAAATAAAAACCCCTGCGTAACACTTGATAAAGGGAAAGAGGAGACCATTCAGTGGATATCTAACAGTACTTGGAGTATCATCATCATCCCTATATATCGTGTTAGCCATAAAAGAAGGATACGACCATTTTTTTCTTACTGCTAGTAAACATTTCCACGACCAATTTTTTCTTGCTGCTAATAAACATTTTTACGACCATTTTTTTCTTGCTGCTAGTAAACATTTCCACGACCATTTTTCCTTGCTGCCAGTATACATTTCCATCACCATCTTTCCTTGCTGCGAGTAAACTACTTCCACTACCATCACTATCCTCACGATAAAACTCTCTTGACTCCATTCAAGTACCACCAACGCACGGCAAGCACTTTCTTTTGTTGACAGTTACGACGATTTCGACTCAATCGCAACATTTACACACCACAAGTAGATGTATTCATGTCATTTCTTGTGAAATTCTAGGCAGGATTGACCTAAATTTTGTCCCAATCCATGGAGAAATGAGAAAGTTATGGCCTTCACATTTTCAACCAAAATCTTGCCTTGCCTTGCCTTGGTCCAGGCCAAAAACAAGGCAAGCCTTGTATATTTGTGGTTGTGTTTCAATCAACGGATGTATCACCACCCCAGTGGTAAGGCGCGCGCCCTATACACAAGAGGTCTGGGGTTCGAATCCCCCTCGCCCCAGATCCTCTTTTTGCTATTTTTTCCACTTTTTATTGTTTTTCATATTATTTTAATGATTTGAAAAATTAATAACTCTCTCAATTTTAATTATTTTTGATTGATTATTTTTGAAAAAAATCACAAAAATATTGAAATATTTTATTCCACAAAAAAATCAGATTTATATTAGTTATTTAATATAATTAGTATTTTTGTGAATAAATTCATTTTTAATTGTTTTTAAACATTTAAAAGTGAATATTTACTTTGAAAATCAAAACCAAATGAGTTCTAAATCATCTTGTGATTAAAACCTCATTTTTTAAACCTTAAACAAAAATCACAAGTGGTTTATTCAAACTCATTTGGTATTTTTATCATTTTTATTTGATTTTCTTTAAATATTTACTTTTAAAGGAAAACAAAATTAGGGTTTGTTTGATTCTCACCCTCACAAATCATTTTCAAACATTCATGGGCCTCTATTAGAGTGTAAGACTCATCCCCTTTGTAAATACACCACTTTGGGCCTCAGTCATTGTATAAGACCCACTGTATTTTCAAAACCTCGACACGATTGCCGTTTTAAAAAAAAATCATTTGGTCCTCTCCTCGAGCATTAAGTCCCAATACTTTTTAAAAAAACTCTTTGGGCCTCTAATAGAGTGTAAGACCTAACCCCTCTTTGAAACCAAAATAATTTGGGCCTCAGTCATTGTATAAGACCCATTGTGCTTTCAAAAACCTCGGCACGATCGCCTTTTCAACAATCATCATCTGGGCCTCTCTTTGAGCTGTAAGCCTCATCACTTGTACAAAAACACCTTTGGGCCTCTAATAGAGTGTAAGCCCCAATCCCCTTTTAACCTTTTGGGCCTCACATACTGTATAAGTCCCTCTGTACAGTTTTCAAAACAATGGTGCGATCATCGTTAAAACCTTGGGCCTCTCCTTGAGCTGTAAGCCCCAACAATCTTTTCAAAGCACTTTCTCCTTTGATTTTGAATATAATATTATTATCAAAGTTTTCTTTGTTGAACAACTAACAAAACAACATGGAAGCTCTACAACCGAGTAAGTGTTTATCCGCTTTCTTCATCCACTTTCATATATATATATATATATATATATATATATATATATATAACTGTATTGTGGGGATGCTAACTGTAAGTCTTCTTTCACAAAATTTTATATACTTGTCAAATATCAACTGTGTAATACTAGTATAGCTATTTAGAGTTTTCCCCGGCAACTACGTCTAGCACTAGGTAAAGCCCTGTTTGTCACTTTTAAATACAGTCAAAACTAGATCCCCATAGGATTACCAGACACAGTCTTCCCTCCTCTTGGGGTTAAACAATATGGAGACGTGAAAGGCAGCATTCTCTGTGAACCCTTTCTCAGACTGTCACCCTTAGACATTGTCAAAGAAACTCTAACTCCACAGAGATGATCTTTTCTCCGTGAATGGCATCTCTTGAGTTTCTTCCAAATTCTCAGACTTTCCTGGCTTGATCTATTCTTGGTGAATAGCATGTCTTGAACTTCTCAGGGTTTGGGGACCCATATGCTTCCTAAAAGCATCCCTGCCTCCTCTTGGGCGTTGTATAAGGACCCTTCGGTTTCTTAAAAGCTCTCATGCCTTCTCTTGGGCTTAGTACAAGGACCCAGAGACCTCTACAGGTATAGGAACATAACCTAGTCATCAATTTGCTAGAGCTGTCTTTCGGAGTCAAGTGTCAAACCAGTTAACGGGTTGATCTTCATCCCTTAACATACCAGCCTTCTCTTGGGCATCATACAAAGATCATTCACTTATCCGAGAATCGATTTCTCAAACTACCAGTAGACTTGGACGGTCTCAATACCCTTTGGATTTCCCCTTTCCTTATAGAACAAGAAATAACCCTGATCCTTTGATCAATCCCAAAGCATAACAAAAATCCATATAAGAACTTATTTTCTCTTTTATCCAACACACTGGACCTGTCACTCAACTGAAACAGTCACCAGCACAAATAGCCTCCTCTTGGGCTTTGTACAATGATTCTCTCCAGCAGAGCTAACCTTTTAGCCTCCATCTCGGGCTTCGTACGAGATAAAAAACACTCTCTTGTTGAGTATAAAAGACCCTCTTGTTGGGTCACAAACCTTTTAGCCTCCATCTCGGGCTTCATACGAGAAAAAAAACACCCTCTTGTTGAGTATAAAAGACTCTCTTGTTGGGTCACAAACCTTTTAGCCTCCATCTCGGGCGTCGTACGAGATAAAAAACACTCTCTTGTTGAGTATAAAGACTCTCTTGTTGGGTCACAAACCTTTTAGCCTCCGTCTTGGGCTTCGTACAAGACACGTGTAAAAACACCCTCTTGTTGGGTCAATAGCCTCCTCTTAGGCTTTGTATAAGGAAAACTCCGGTTGAGTCAATCAACCTTTTAGCATCAAATCCGTGCCTTGCTCACAGCACACAAACATCAACAACTCCTCTTTAGAGATGACAAATTCTCTCTCAAGCCAAACCCCTTCAGCTTCACATCTTGGGCTTTGAACAAGATACAAATAGACCCTTTAACTTCACATCTTGGGCTTTGAACAAGATACATATGCTCCCTTTAGCTTCACGTCTTGGGCTTTGAACAAGACAACAAAACAACCTTTTTCCTCCCATAGAATAGGAGGAACTACGATTGCTCTGATTTCCCTGTTTCGTTAAACCAGAATACATAGGCATAAGATTGAAAAATCTTAGCGAGCATACTAATAAAAAAACCAAAATCCCATACCTTCCTACCTCAATCAAAAAGCATCAGACCTAACATCCTACCAATAGCCTAGATACTGTTCTTAAGCAAAATAACCTAAGAGAGACCCACAATCTTAATATCATCTGTAAACCAGCAGTCATCTGTTTAAACTCAGTTTACAAGCAGGGTTAATTGGAGACATCTATTTCCCTTCCTTCATCAGCTTCAATAGGATAAAAAATGAATCGAACTGTAGTACCCTAAAGCGATAGTGCTTCGCAACCACACAAAAATTTGCGCTACAGAAAAAATGGCGACTCTGCTGGGGACTATTCGAGATCTTGTTCTCTTCCCATCTCTTAGGTAGAAAACCTTAAGTTCTCGAGGTATCACAAAAATGGCAACTCTGCTAGGGGAGTCATTGTCTGTTAGGATCATAAGACTAGAGGTCTAGGATGATTAAGACAAATATATATACTGCTTTTCCTAATTGATATCTGTGTTTATATTTTTTCTAATGGGAATGCGTGTGATGCCGCATATGGAAAGATTGAGTATACACCTAATATAGGTGGTGGAAATGCGGGTAATCTTGCGGGGAGTGAATTCCAGTTAAGAGCCCCCGATCGACCATCAAACTCAGTGGAGACTCCCTTTGCAGATACATTGCCTATACGACTCCGGTTGTTGAAAGTAGTGTGGTTGACTGGGTTATCTGAGAAGCTGAGGTTTTTAGCAGACTTAAGCCATTTTGTAGTGCGGAAGCTATTAGAAATAGTTGTCACGCGATACTACCCTCATCTGAGATTACTCTAGGATACATCAACTTGCTGGCGATCCGCTTGCAGTTGTTATCCCAGAGGGGTCAATGATTTTGCGGACAGGTACAAAAAATCACCAGTATAAACCTTTAGGGGGGTAGAGCCTTGACTTCATGACACCGACCCTTTGACCCCATGTTTTTTCTATGTTTTTGTGTACTGCATTCATGCATTCATTCAAAAAACATTAAAACCAAGAAAAAAATCTTCTCTTCTAGTCTCTCTTTTTCAAATTAAACTAAGACAATGATTGGAAATGTCAGAGAAAGGAGATTGCACTAATGGATTTCGGTAGAAGGAAAACTCATAAGTATACCTTCAAGGTTCCAAAGTTAGAGGATTTGAGAGGATTGGCGAGAATGATCACCAACCACGAGGCTTTCAGAGCCAAGTATGGAGGATTGCTGTCTCTATTAAGGGTCCATGTAATCGAAGGAATCTTGCCCACACTAATCTAGTTCTACGATCCAGATTATCAGCAAGCACCAACACTGGAGGAGTATTCTCACTTGACTGATCTGCATATCACTGATCAGGCTCCCTTTTCTGGACTGGAAGAAATTCCAAATGATCAAACCATTGCAAGAGCAATTTATTTGGACGAGTCAGTCGTCAGGACTCACATGACCACTAAGGGTGGCATCCAAAGTTTTCCAGCCCAGTTCTTAACAAAGAAGGCTTTATACTTTGCTAGTATAGGGAATGTGGCTGCTTTCGAGAGCATCTTTGTTTTGCTCACCCACGAGTTATTTTTGTTTCCCAACATCGATAACTTCGTAGACATCAATGCCATTAAGATTTGTCTGATTGGAAACCTTGTATCGACCTTACTTGCAGATGTGTATCATTCGGTACACTTAAGGAATTTATACAGCAGAGGAATGATCACGTGTTGTGTACCCTTGCTGTACAAGTGGTTCACTTCCCATTTGCCTAAGTCTGCTGCATTTTGGGATCAAAAGAATACTTTATGTTGGTCGCAGAGAATCATGTCTCTCACCAACTCGGACATCGATTGGTATAACCAAATCTACGACGGGATCAGGATCATTGACTGTTGTGGAAATTTCCCAAATGTACCCCTTATAGGAACTAAGGGAGGAATTAACTATCATCCAATTTTAGTTCGTCGTCAATTTGGATACCCAGTGAGGCATGTCCCACGCAATGCTCATCTGGAAGGTCTTTTCTTCAAGGAAGGAGAAAATGACAGGGCACTAAAGACGGAAATAGTGCATGCTTGGAAACACATTCATAGGAAAGGACGAGAGTCTCTAGGAAAACCAGACTGTGTCTCGGTGGAGCCCTATCTCCAATGGGTACAAACTAGAGCTCTCAAGCTGAGGATGCCTTACCCTGGTCAGGAAGTTCTTCCATTAAGGGATTCTGCCCTTTATTTTATGTCTGAGACGGAAAAACTTCAGGTTACTCTCAGCAAAGTTCAGCATGAGAAGAGGTCTTGGAGGAACAAGTACCGTATTCTCAATGTGGAGTGTAAGAAAATACAGCAGCTATTAAGAGAAAAGGATGCTCTGATTGAAATTTTAGAGCAACATGCTGTAGAAAATCAGGATGACCAAAGGAATTTGCTCGCTCCTTTCACTTGGCAGAGGAATGACAACCCGACAACGGCCCAAGAGCCCCGGTCAAAGAAAAGGAAAGCACCAGAACCAGCACTTGAGCTCTCCTCAGAGAGGACTCTGGATCCATTAGTTTAGATTTCCTTTTACAACACTTTGTAATCTACTGTATTTCCATTTCCGCAATCCTTTGAATTCAATAAAATAGGGTTTCCCCACTGTTTGATATTTGCAATCTAATTGTCAAAGTTTACTGTGAATAAACAAAAACATACAATTAATATAATCATTGCATATTATTCATCATTCTCGCGTAAATGTATTCTTCTTATCTATGAATCTCACGTTTGTGTCTCGATTCTAAAGTCAAACTGCCTCATTCGTACAATACTCGGGCCAATCGTCAGAAAAAGATGGATGATCTCGAGGAAGAGAACAGAGAGTTGAGGGAAGAGATCGACACTCTGAAAGAGGATCTGACATGCAAGCTATAGTAGAAGCTCAGATGCAACAACAACGGACTGTGATCTCAGAGATCACATCAACGCCTATAGTGGAAAAGTATGATCCTAGGTACAGAATGCCGAAAGATCGTCCCTGGGGCATGCTACTTAACTATATCCCAGAAGGATATGTTCCGCCGATCACTGAGGATCAGGGAACCGCAGCAGGAACCGCTAGGCCTGAAGGTTACAAACTTTGGGAAAGCGAAGATGCCAGGGGCATGACTGCAACTCCTGAAGGTTACAAACTTCAGGAGACACCGAGAGTCTCGGCCATAATGACTATACCACCACCCGCGGTACACACTGTCCCAGAAGGACAGATTCCACAGATACTTTCTGGTGGAAACGACAACATGTTCGACAAAATGAATGAGTTCCAGGAACAGTTCCTGGATATGCAAAAAGAACTGCAAGCCCTTCGCGGTCAGGATCTATTTGGAAAAGACGCCGCAGACCTCTGCTTAGTCCCCAATGTGAAAGTTCCGCACAAATTTCAGGTACCTGAATTTGAAAAGTACAAGGGTAACTCTTGCCCTTAGAGCCATCTGGTGATGTATGCTCGGCGAATGTCAGCTCAGACAAAGAACCAGGAGCTGCTCATTCACTACTTTCAGGATAGTTTAATCGGTTCCGCATTAAAATGGTACATGGGTTTAAACCGCACCACGATCGGCATATTCAGAGATCTGGGCGCTGTCTTCTTCAGCAGTACAAGTATAATCTGGACATGGCACCGGACAGAGATCAACTTAGATCAATGTCACAAAAGGACAAGGAAACCTTTAAAGAATACGCTCAGAGATGGCGTGAAATTGCCGCTCAGATTTCTCCACCTCTGGAGGAAAAGGAGATGACGAAGATCTTCTTGAAAACCTTAAGCTCATTTTACTACGACATAATGGCCACCAGTACGCCCAGTGACTTCACCGAGATGGTCGGAATGGGGGTACGTCTTGAGGAAGCAGTCCGAGAAGGACGTTTAGTTAAAGACACTGGATCATCGAGTAGTACAAAACGATATGGTAGTGATCTCCCTAAGAAAAAAGAGCAGGATATTGGGAATATCTCTCTCGGAAAGCAAAGGCGACGTTACCAGCCAGTAGCAGTTGTAACTCCTGCTATTAACCATGTGCCTGTTTCTACGTATCAACCTCAGGTTGCGCAGAGCCAACCTAATCAACAGCAATATCAACAAAGGACACAGCAGCCTCTTCAGCAGGCTCGCCCTCCATATAACAACAACCGTACAACACGACCATCAGAGCTATTTGATCCTATACCCATGTTGTACGCAGAGCTATTTCCGCTCTTGCTGGTCAAGGGGCATGTCCAAACCAGGTCTCCTCTTACAGTACTGGAAAATCCGCCTTTCTGGTTCAAAGCGGATCAGACTTGTCCTTACCATCAAGGAGGACCAGGGCATAACATAGAGAACTGTCTCAGTTTCAAATCCGACGTACAAAAGCTTGTTAGGAGAAGGGTATTATCTTTCAAAGATACGAATCCAAATGTTCTCACGAACTCGTTGCCTCAACACAAAAAAGCTGTAGTCAATTTGATAGAGGGAGAGTCTAACAACATCTATCAAATTCATGATGTACTCTTGTTAAGGGCCAACTTGGTCAAGATGCACTATAGACAGAGTGGATATGGCCATGTGTCACCTCATAATTATCACCAGTGTGATATCTGCTCTAAAAACAATCAGGGATGTTTTGTGGTGGAAACAGCTCTGCAGGAACAATTGGATCTCGGATGGATCCAAGAGCATCGAGTTCGTGGAGTCAACATGACATATACGAATTCCAACAGCATTCAGAACCACGACATCCGTGCAATGAATGTTGTGGCGTTTGCCCCCCTATACGGTGCAACAATAATTGAGAATGGAAAGGAAAGTCCATTACCCTCCGCCGTGAATATTGCAGACATCAGTCGAGTAACACGGAGCGGTCGAATCTTCAACTGAGGAGTTGGAGAACCTAACAAAGAAAAGGAACTTCAGACAGAAGCTCCTGATCCACTAGTCGGTCAATCCAGTAATCCCGACCTTTTGAAAAACAATGATGAGATACTGAAGCTCATCCAGAGGAGTGAATACAACATTGTTGATCAACTGTTACAAACTCCTTCAAAGATCTCTGTGTTATCACTTTTACTCATTTTCGAAGCCCACAGAGAGGCTCTACAGAAAGTCTTAGAGCAAGCCTTTATGGAACAGGATATGTCAATACGACAGTTCGATAGCATCATCTCAAACATCACTTCCTGCAACAACTTAGGATTCAGTGATGAGGACTTGCCAGAGGGGGGCAAACGCCACAACATGGCGCTCAATATCACAGTCAATTTCCAGGACGATGCTTTAGCCAGCGTACTGGTAGACAAAGGATCGGTCATCAACGTTATGCTGAAGTCCACTTTAATACGACTATCATTTAAAGGATCCCCGATGAGGGGCAGTGAGGTCATCGTCAAAGCCTTTGACGGATCTCGGAAAACAGTTATCTGCGAAGTTGACCTTCCCATAACTATCGGTCCTCACACTTTCCTAATCACGTTCCAGGTCATGGTCATCCGGGCAACGTACAGTTGCTTATTAGGAAGACCTTGGATACACCAGGCTGGGACAGTCACTTTAACGCTGCACCAGAAGCTGAAGTTCGTCCAGAACGATCAACTCGTCACGGTCTGTGGAGAACAAGCCTTGCTCATGAGTAACCTGTCATTATCTACTAGTGTAGAACCCGAGGAGGTTGTTGGAACTCAGTTCCAAGCACTTTCGGTGAGCAATAAGAATCAATCAGAGAAAGGAACCTCTATTTTCTCGTACAAAGATGCTCTCGAGGCAATTGAAAGCAACAATACGAAAGGATGGGGATAACTTGTCATCCCTACTGATAATAAAACAAAGAAGGGTCTTGGTTTTTCTGCGACCTGCACCCAGACAGCTGCTAACGATGAAATTTTTCATCCCATTCAGGACTTCTTCCACAATGGAGGTTTCCTTCACCCAGTGCTCAAGCAGTCCATACCATCAACAAGGAAGATTCCTCCGACACAGATAAGGAATGGAAGTCCTATCTTAACGAGGATGGTTATATGTCTCAGGAAGAAGCGCCTACGCCATTTTGCTATCCCGCATAGAGTCTGAGATTTATACCCAGGTCAGACGTCGAAATGATATACGGAGATTGTGATCCGGAAGGATGCCGTGCTCCACCAAACTCATTAGAGGAGGACACTCTGATGAAGGACAACTTTGACCACGACTATTATGGCCCAATGGATGGCCTTCCTATCTGGTAGCCGTACCTAGGAGACTTGGGGCAAGAAAATCAACCGAACAATGAAAATCGGCTGAGCATCATTGAACAGAATACCTGCGTCCCCACCATGTCATGGGATCAACACTCAGGTCATTCAAAAAGGATCCAGTATGACGATGAATTGACAAAGCTTGCCGGACTAGAATTCATTAACTACATTTTTCTCGAGGTCAACGTCATCGAGAGAGATAACTCCTCCAGTTCTAAAGAAGTATGGGATACCTTGGGACAACCGAGTGGAAAATACGACTATATGGTCAAATACACCGCTCCTGAGAGCTCTCGTATCAGGCTCGAAGACATTCAGCCAACTGAATGGGGAGATCCACCTGAGAATACAAATACTCTGCAAAATACAACTGAGGAATCCTCCTATGACAACTCTGCCTGGGAGACAGATTCCAATGATCCTGCTCCGCCAGAAATCAGCGTTATTTCTGAAGACAAATCAAGGAAGGTACTAGATTTTGTGATTCACCGAGGAGTTCGCCGCCAATGGGTTGCTGTCGATGTTCCGAAGATTGTTCATAAGTCAAAGTAATTGCCGTCTTTCACCTTTCACCCTGCCCAGGTGAAACAGATGTTTTGATAGGGCTCATTTTCTGTAAATATCCCTCTTCGCTTCGCCCAAAGTGACAGAGTTTTGTTTTATAGGGTTGTAGTTTCAAGAATCGACTTGTTCATTAATAAAATAACGTCGTTCTGTAATTTCCGCATTAATTGCTGTTTTCTCTTTTCGCTTTTCTCAGAAAATGGTAATCCTAAAAAACAAATAATAATAAACAAGCAGTTTATAAAAAAAAAATACACTGCACACACTCTTGCATTCTCTCTATCTCTTCTAAACACAAATCATCGCGTCATGCAGATTGCTTATTTTAAACCCCGTTGAAACATACGATCCAATGCCTTCTCCCAACTTTGAGTTCCCGGTATTTGGGGCTGAAGAAGAAGTTGACGACGAAATTCCAGAAGAGATCTCCCGATTACTCAGACAAGAGGAAAGGTCCATTGAACCTCACAAAGAGCCGTTGGAAACAGTCAACTTAGGTTCGGAAAAAGAGAGAAAAGAAATCAGGATTGGGGCACTGCTCATTCCAACTGCCAAAGAGAGTTTGACAAAGCTTCTCAAAGAATTCCCCGATGTATTCGCTTGGTCCTATCAGGACATGCCAGGGTTGGATGCCAACATCGTGGAGCATTATTTACCGCTAAGGTCAGAATGTCCACCAGTAAAACAAAGGTTGAGACGGACTCACCCGTACACGGCCTTCAAAATCAAAGAGGAAGTACAGAAGATTGACGCAGGCTTCCTCGCCACATCAGAATATCCTCAATGGTTAGCCAACATCGTACCCGTTCAGAAAAAGGACGGAAAAGTTAGAATGTGTGTAGATTACAGAGATCTAAACAAGGCTAGTCCGAAAGACGACTTTCCTTTACCACACATTGACATGCTGGTAGACAGTACAGCAAAGTTCAAAGTTTTCTCCTTCATGGATGGATTCTCGGGCTATAATCAGATTAAGATGGTGCCGAAAGACATGGAGAAAACTTCGTTCATCACCCCATGGGGTACCTTTTGTTACAAGGTAATGTCGTTCGGTTTGAAGAACGCCGGGGCAACCTATCAAAGGGCCATGACTACTCTGTTTCATGACATGATACACAAAGAAATTGAGGTATATGTCAATGACATGATTGACAAATCTAAAACAGAGGAGGAGCATGTGACCCACCTGTCAAAACTATTTGAGCGGTTGAGAAAGTATAAACTCCGCTTAAATCCCAACATGTGCACCTTTGGTGTCCGTTCGGGGAAACTCTTAAGGTTCATCGTCAGCCAGAAAGGAATTGAGGTTGATCTTGACAAGGTCAAGGCCATTCAAGAAATGCCTTCTCCGAAAATTGAAAAACAGGTCAGAGGATTCCTGGGACGTTTGAACTATATTTCCAGATTCATATTCCTCATGACGGCGACATGCGCGCCAATCTTCAGATTACTTAAGAAGAACCAAGAATGCGTTTGGACAGATGACTGCCAAATCGCCTTCGACAGTATCAAGGAATATCTGTTGAACCCACAGATTCTATCACCTCTAGTGGAAGGAAGACCACTGATCATCTACTTAACAGTCTTGGAAGACTCAATGGGTTGTGTACTGGGCCAACAAGACGAAACCAAAAGGAAAAACTCTGCCATTTACTATCTGAGCAAGAAATTCACTGACTGTGAGACTCAGTACACGATGCTTAAGAGAACTTGCTGCGCTTTGGCTTGGGCAGCCAAACGTCTTCGCCAGTACATGATTTGTCACACTACTTGGTTGGTCTCCGAAATGGATCCAATCAAGTATGTATTTGAAAAACCTGCTCTCACGGGAAGAATTGCCCGTTGGCAGATGTTGTTATCAGAATACGACATCGAATACCACGCTCAGAAAGCCGTCAAGGGAAGTATTTTAGCCGATCATTTGGCTCATCAACCAATTGACGATCAGGAATCAGTCGGATTTGACTTCCCAGACGAAGATGTCATGTATTTGAAAATGAAAGATTGCGATAAACCGCTACCCAGTGAAGGGCCAGAACCATGTTCCCAATGGGGACTAATCTTTGACGGGGTTATCAATCATTATGGAAATGGAATTGGGGCAATCATCATAACCCCTCAAGGTACCCACATTCCTTTCACCACCAGACTTACATTCAAGTGCACAAACAACGAGACCGAATACAAAGCTTGTATCATGGGTCTCGAGGAAGCGATCAACTTAAGGATCAAGAGCTTGGATGTATATGGCGATTCAGCCTTGGTTATCAATCAGATCAAAGGAGATTAGAACACATACCAATCAGGGCTGATTCCTTACAAAGATTACGCAAGAAGGTTGTTACCCTTCTTCAACAGAATCGAGTTTCATCACATCCCTCGTGATGAGTATCACATGGCTGATGCATTAGCCACTCTCTCTTCCATGATTAGCGTAGGTCAATGGAATGACTTACCTAAGATTGACATAATGCGCCTTGAAAGGCCCATTTACATCTTCACGATTGACAGTCATAGACGACAAAACTTGGTATCACGATATCAAATACTTCCTTCAGAAACAAGAGTACCCACCTGGGGCACTAAGGAAGGACAGAAAAACCCTCAGAAGACTGGCTGGCAGCTTCTTCCTGAGCGGTGATACACTTTATAAGAGAAAATTTGACATGGTCTTGCTCCGATGTGTAGACAGACCAGAAGTAGACATGCTGATAAAATAAATTCACGAAGGATCCTTTGGAACTCATGCCAATGGACACACAATGGCGAGAAAAATTCTGAGATCAGGGTACTACTGGTTGACCATGGAATCTGACTGCTACAAGTACATGAGGAAGTGTCACAAGTGTCAGATATACTCAGACAAAATCCATGTACCGCCAACGCATCTCAAGGTTCTCTCTTCCCCGTGGCCTTTTTCCATATGGGGAATCGACATGATCGGCATGATCGAACCTAAGGCTTCAAACGAACATCGGTTCATTCTGGTAGCCATTGACTACTTCACCAAGTGGGTCGAAGCAGCTTCATATGCTAATGTAACCCGACAAGTGGTGGTCCGATTTATCAAAACTAATCTCATATGCCGTTATGGTGTTCCTAGCCAGATCATTACGGATAATGGATCCAACTTGAACAATAAGATGATGAAAGAGTTGTGCGCAGAGTTCAAGATCGAACACCATAACTCATCTCCCTTCCGACCTAAGATGAACGGAGCGGTAGAAGCGACTAACAAGAACATCAAGAAGATCGTTCCAAAGATGGTTGTAACCTATAAAGACTGGCACGAGATGCTACCCTTTCCTCTTCACGGTTATCGCACATCTGTCCGCACTTCAACGGGGGCGACCCCTTTCTCTCTAATATATGGCATGGAAGCAGTGCTCCCCATCGAAGTAGAGAACCCATCAATCTGGGTATTGATGGAAGCTAAGCTTACAGAAGCTGAATGGTGTCAAAGTCGACACGACGAACTAAACCTGATCTAAGAAAAGTGAATAACGACTCTATGCCATGGTCAGTTGTATCAACAAAGGATGAAGAAGGCGTTCGACAAAGGCATTCGACAAAAAGGTCCGACCTCGCATCTTCAGGAAAGGAGACCTTGTGCTAAAAAAGATACAATCATTTCTCACTGATTCTCGGGGCAAATGGACTCCAAATTATGACGACCCCTATGTGGTCAAGAAAACTTTCTCAGGCGGCGCCTTGAGACTTGCAACCATAGACGGAGAGGAATTTGCCTACCCCACAAATGTTGACGCATTCAAGAAATACTTCGCCTAAACTAAAAAAGGGTCTCAGTGGATTGAAAACCTGAAAAGGCGGTCCAGGAAAAAATTAGAGACAAAAACAAACAAAAAATCATCCCGGTGGATTGGAAACATCACAGTACAATCCAGGCAAAAATTAGGGATAATGGCAAGTAACTACGTCCAACAGGGGCAAATCCCCCAGTAGCAGTAATGTCATCCATCAGGAAACCTCCAGTCAGGGTCATCTTCGACAGAAGCTCAGGATGCCCAGAATTCAAATTTGGTAGAAGGATAGTGGTCGTTATGTTTCAATGTAGTCCTTTTCCCTTAAATTACCATTTTCTAACTTTGTAAATACTCTGTGGAATCACGTGTTTGGCTGATCTCCATCCTATCAATAAAATTTGAGCCCTTGTGCTTTTGTTTGCAATTCTTATTTGTTTTAGCTTTACAGAACGACATTTTTAACATGATCAACGATTCTTGAAATGAAACAAAAATGAATTTACTTGTCAAACTTTTCTGCTTTAAAATAAAGATGGCAATTTCTTTTGACTGTTGAACATCGAAAGAACATCGATCGCTTCTCCAGAAGTAAGCAAACTTCAAAGTGCATAATCAAAGTACTCCTTCTAAACCAGTGCGCCTAAATGAAGGATCAGTTATGTCAGATGCGAATACTCCGTCTCACATCCCCGACCAACGGTGTTCCCCACGTGGACTATCTCTCCTAAGCAAGGAAGAATTGCTATTTTGAACCAAACGGTATTTCTTCGTCCCCCGCAGTGGCCGAGTATCCAGTCGTGTTCATCCGTTAGTTTGTATGTCGTGTCAGTTTTGTCAACATAAACATACATACATCATGCATTATTGATTTACATTCGCATTCATATTACATCACTATCACTTTAGTCGGTCTTATCCCCTAGTGATAAAAGTCCTCTCAATCGAGTTGCCAGTTCTTTCCTTGTCAGGAAATGTTGTGTCTAAACTATCTTTCTCCTCCGGTTTATTTCTGGATTAGAGTTGGCCCATGACCACTTTGATAACTTGAACCTCTGAAGAACCAGAGAACCTTCGACAAACATCACTCTTCGCCAGTGAAGATGATATCTCCACTTTCCCGGATTAAGGAAAATCCCCAGAGAAAGCCTCGTAATTAGAAATTCGACAACACAGCTGTTTTTTTTCCAAAAAAAAACCGCTGACGAAGAGGTCATCAGCACCTCAAAATTGGATCACGTCATATGGCATTTCACCGAGAAGAGCTCCGAGAAAAGTATGATATAATATCCCCAAGCTGGAAGCAGTCTCTCAAGAGACTCGTTTTCCCTAGTAGAATCAACAAATGGCGTCTCCAACAGAGAAGTTTGTACACCTCTACAACTCAGACGACTGGGTTCCCCCAGTAACTCTGACGTCAAAACCTTTTCCATCAAATGGCATCTCCCTAGGAAAATTCGGCGAGAAGTTTGAGGAAAACCGCTACGAATAACGTCCTTTGTCAAGAAGGTTTATTGACAAAAGAAACTATGACCAGTTCCTTGGTAGGAAACCAGTATCGGGGGGAAGTTTATTTCAGAAACTTAGACCAGTTCCTTGGTAGGAAACCAGGATCGAGGGGAAGTTTATTTCAGAAACTTAGACCAGTTCCTTGGTAGGAAACCAGGATCGAGGGGAAGTTTATATCAGGAAACTAAGACCAATTCCTTGGTAGGAAACCAGGATCGAGGGGAAGTTTATATCAGAAACTTAGACCAGTTCCTTGGTAGGAAACCAGGATCGAGGGAAGTTTATATCAGAAACTAAGACCATTTCCTTGGTAGGAAACCAGGATCGAGGGGAAGTTTATTTCAAAAGAAAACTGAGACCAGTTCCTTGGCTGAAGACCAGGATCGAGGGGAAGTTTACCTTTTCTAAGCATCATTGCTTAGCGAAAGAAGGTGGATGGGCGAATTGCCTTTCATTACCACCGTCAAAATTTCACGTATTCCGATATTTAATCATCTTGCACCCCGAATGCCCGAATACCTTCGCCATTCACACCTTCGGGCCCAAGAAGATTAAATAGGGGCATCTGTCATACCCCAAATTTTGACCACCAAGATTTCCCATCATTGTGCGGATCCTCGTCACAATATGGATGAACCATCATGCCTCATCAGTCTCCTCAAAGATGGGTGAGCATTCACTACAACCAAGAATTAGGGTTTCAAACCCTTTCTGAGCACTTAGACAAAGGATTAGTCAAGAATTGATATGATCTTCAACTTGTCTAACCTCTCAAACACCCATAAAGGATCAAGAGGACTCCCACATCAAGGACCAAGCACAAGGCTGCAACATTCTGAGTGGATTAAGCCTCAAGATCGCTAATGCACCAAATTAGGGTTTTGGTCGACCAGGGCCTCCAGATGGAAATTTTCCTCCGGGCATGAGCCAATGCTTCAAAGCATAGCCTAAGATGCTCCAAGGGACATAATAAACCCAATCATCAAGTCAATTTTGCCTCAGGGGATGCATTCACTAAAAATCAGGAATTAGGGTTTCTTGACCTAATTCACCCCTAAGTTGACTTTTGGGACAAAACATGAGCCAAGACCTCAAGGCATGGTTTGAGGGTCCCTAACACACTACATTTATTCATTTCCAATAATGGATTGATCCAAGAAGCTTGAGCAACAAGTTTCAAATTCATCAGAACCACAATTAGGGTTTCGCGGGAAAAGTCAAATGAGCCTTTGACTTTTGACCAGGACATGCTCCCAAACCCTAGGACATGATTCATTACACCCTATAACACCTATGAAATCAATCCATCAAGTTTGATTTAGGACAAGGACTTGATTTCATAGAGGATCGCACAGTTTGGAATTCATCTGACAAAAAGTCAACTGTGCATAAAAGTCAACTTTGACTTTTTGAGATTTTTCACAATTATGGATCTTTGACCCTAAAATGATGTTAATGTGTGATTGGAATCATCATTCATCAAGAAAAATCAAGAAAAGTTGGATAACTTGTAAAAGGGGTAACCATAAAAAACTTAGAAATTTTCTAAGTTATGAAATAAAGTGGCTAGGGTACCAACTTTGGAGGATCATAACTCCTAAACCACAAAGCCATTTTTCCCCATTCAAATATGGATTTGTAGCTCTCATGGCCCTCTACAAAAGTTTCAACTACACCTCACTCCAATTCATCATGGATTTTGAGTTATGATTGGGTCAAAATGGCTGAAAACATGAAATGTCATTTTTTCCAACACTTAGTGAAATTTTCACTAAGTCAGAATCTGCCTTCACTTTTTCCAAATGTAGGGGGATTTTTCACTTAGATCTAAAAGGTATCAAAACCAACTATGATAAAAAAGTTGTTGTATCATATGAGGGCTTTCCAAAATGGCCAAGAGCTCCATCAAATTCCACTTGAGCCATGAGATATGACAATGCCAATATGTCTTGTTGCAAACTGTCATGGCAAGGCAGATTTGGGAGTTTTGCTCGATTTGCACAAATTTTACAAAGGGCAAGCAACTCTATCCATCTGAACACCTTAAGAGGGGACCAAGGAGGAACCAACTCTGATCCCAAGCCTCCCAAGTCTTTGGAACCAAAAGTAGCATGCCAAACCTAGAAATGCCTAAAAGAGGGACAAGACTCCAATTTTGGATTGGAGCATTTAATGGATGCGCCAAGGTGGCATAGACTGAGCCATTCCCAACTAAATTCAGTCAAGACTTATCCAAGACCAAGGGAACCAGCAGCCTGTGCCCTAACCTCTAGTCAATGGCTAGAGGAGACTTGGATTCTCATTGCTCAACATTGGCCAAACCTCTGCTGCAATTGCCATTCACTATTGCAGCCAAAACAAACTTGCTCTACTATAAATAGAGCTCAATTGTGTTCAGTTTGAGTACACCAAAACACTACAACACTTGCTTTCCTCAAAATCTTTTTCTCTAGGCAAAAATACCTTCTTTAGCAAGGTAACTCTGAGTTTTTGAGTTAGAGAGCAATCCCACCATAGCTCATGATCCAAACACATCCAATATGTCATATCTAAGCTGCACAAACTCTCACAAGTGACCTGTAACACCAAAATATCAAAGTCCCCTCCAAAAACCTCAAAATAAGGCCTTTTGCATTTTTCAAGCCATGTCTTGATTCAGTCACTTTCCAAACCAGATAAAACCTCAAACACACTCCAAATATCATCCTTGAACTGTTCCAAATGGTTCCACACATCTGGAACACCGTTTGAGAGAGTTGCTATTTTGGCCACTTTTGCCCCTTTTGCAAGAAAGAGCTCAAACTTGTTCCTGGGGTTTCTAGCTGATTCCAACCATCCAAAAAGCTTCTAAGAGATCATTTGAGGGTGTCCAATGCATCAAATCATTTCTGGAACAAGTGGCTTAGCAGATTGCACAAAAGCTCCAAAAAGAGGTAAGCATCACAACTTGGATTCTTTGAATCATGCTTTCTTTTGATGTCCACTGATCATGCATCTCTTATACATGTTATATATGTTGTGTTTACACCAATTTATCATGTAATTCATGCTTGTACCAAGAGATGGCACAGAAAATACAAACCATGGCCTATTTCAAAACCACTATCGGGTTTTTCAATAGGAGCATGATCTGAAAAAAATACCACCACCATTGGATTCCTTGTGAAATTCTAGGCAGGATAAACCTAAATTTTGTCCCAATCCATGAAGAAATGAGAAAGTTATGGCTTTCACGTTTTCAACCAAAATCTTGCCTTGCCTTGCCTTGGGCCAGGCCAAAAACAAGGCAAGCCTTGTATATTTGTGGTTGTGTTTCAATCAATGGATGTATCACCACCCCAGTGGTAAGGCGCGCACCCTATACACAAGAGGTCTGGGGTTCGAATCCCCCTCGCCCCAGATCCTCTTTTTGCTATTTTTTCCACTTTTTATTGTTTTTCATATTATTTTTAATGATTTGAAAAATTAATAACTCTCTCAATTTTAATTATTTTTTATTGGTTCTTTTTGCAAAAAATCATAAAAATATTGAAATATTTTATTCCACAAAAAAATCAGATTTATATTATTTATTTAATATAATTAGCAATTTTGTGAATAAATTCATTTTTAATTGTTTTTAATTATTTAAAAGTGAATATTTACTTTGAAAATCAAAACCAAATGAGTTCTAAATCATCTTGTGATTAAAACCTCATTTTTCAAACCTTAAAAAAAAATCACAAGTGGTTTATTCAAACTCATTTGGTATTTTTATCATTTTTATTTGATTTTCTTTAAATATTTACTTTTAAAGGAAAACAAAATTAGGGTTTCTTTTATTCTCACCCTCACAAATCATTTTCAAACATTCATGGGCCTCTATTAGAGTGTAAGATCCATCCCCTTTGTAAATACACCACTTTGGGCCTCAGACATTGTATAAGACCCACTATATTTTCAAAACCTCGGCACGATTGCCGTTTTCAAAGAAAAATCATTTGGGCCTCTCCTCGAGCTATAAGTCCCAATTCTTTTTAAAAAAACTCTTTGGGCCTCTAATAGAGTGTAAGATCCAACCCCTCTTTGAAACCAGAATAATTTGGGCCTCAGTCATTGTATAAGACCCACTGTGCTTTCAAAAACCTCGGCACGATCGCCTTTTCAAAAATCATCATCTGGGCCTCTCTTTGAGCTATAAGCCCCATCACTTGTATAAAAACACCTTTGGGCCTCTAATAGAGTGTAAGAACCAATCCCCTTTTAACCTTTTGGGCCTCACATATTGTATAAGTCCCTCTGTACAGTTTTCAAAACAGCGCTGCGATCATCGTTAAAACCCTGGGCCTCTCCTTAAGCTGTAAGCCCCAACAATATTTTCAAAGCACTTTATCCTTTGATTTTGAATATAATATTGTTATCAAATCTTTCTTTGTTGAACAACTAACAAAACAGCATGGAAGCTCTACAACCGAGTAAGTGTTTACCCGCTTTCTTCATCCGCTTTCATATATATATATATATATATAACTGTATTGTGGGGTAGCTCACTGTAAGTCTTCTTTCACAAACTTTTATATACTTGTCAAATATCAACTGTGTAATACTAGTATAGCTATTTAGAGTTTTCCCCGGCAACTACGTCTAGCATTAGGTAAAGCCCTGCTGGTCACTCTTAAATACAGTCAAAACTAGATCACCATAGGATTACCAGACACAGTCTTCCCTCCTCTTGGGGTTAAACAATATGGAGACGTGAAAGGCAGCATTCTCTGTGAACCCTTTCTCAGACTGTCACCCTTAGACATTGTCAAAGAAACTCTAACTCCCCAAAGATGATTATTTCTCCGTGAATGGCATCTCTTAAGTTTCTTCCAAATTCTTGGACTTTCGTGGCTTGATCTATTCTTGGTGAATAGCATGTCTTGAACTTCTCGGGGTTTGGGGACCCACAGGCTTCCTAAAAGCATCCCCGCCTCCTCTTGGGCATTGTACAAGGACCCTTCGGCTTCTTAAAAGCTCTCATGCCTTCTCTTGGGCTTAGTACAAGGACCCAGAGACCTCTACAGGTATAGGAACAGAACCTAGTCATCAATTTGCTGGAGCTGCCTTTCGGAGTCAAGTGTCAGACCAGTTAACGGGTTGACCTACATCCCTTAACATACCAGCCTTCTCTTGGGCATCATACAAAGATCATTCACTTATCCGAGAATCGATTTCTCAAAATACCAGTAGACTTGGACAGTCTCAATACCATTTGGATTTCCCCTTTCCTTAAAGAACAGGAAATAACCCTGATCTTTTGATCAATCCCAAAGCATAACACAAATCCATATAAGAACTGATTTTCTCTTTTATCCAACACGCTGGACCTGCCACTCAACTGAAACAGTCACCAGCACAAATAGTCTCCTCTTAGGCTTTGTACAATGATTCTCTCCAGCAGAGCTAACCTTTTAGCCTCCATCTCGGGCTTCGTACGAGATAAAAAACACTCTCTTGTTGAGTATAAAAGACCCTCTTGTTGGGTCACAAACCTTTTAGCCTCCATCTCGGGCTTCGTACGAGATAAAAAACACTCTCTTGTTGAGTATAAAAGACTCTCTTGTTGGGTCACAAACATTTTAGCCTCCATCTCGGGCTTCGTACGAGATAAAACACACTCTCTTGTTGGGTCACAAACCTTTTAGCCTCCGTCTTGGGCTTCGTACAAGACACATGTAAAAACACCCTCTTGTTGGGTCAATAGCCTCCTCTTAGGCTTTGTATAATGAAAACCCCAGTTGAGTCAATCAAACTTTTAGCATCAAATCTGTGCCTTACTCACAGCACACAAACATCAACAACTCCTCTTTAGAGATGACAAATTCCCTCTCAAGCCAAACCCCTTCAGCTTCACATCTTGGGCTTTGAACAAGATACCAATAGACCCTTCAGCTTCACATGTTGGGCTTTGAACAAGATGCATATGCTCCCTTTAGCTTCACGTCTTGGGCTTTGAACAAGACAACAAAACAACCTTTTTCCTCCCATAGAATAGGAGGAACTACGATAGCTCTGATTTCCCTGTTTCGTTAAACGGGAATACGTAGGCATAAGATTGAAAAATCTTAGCGAGCATACTAATCAAAAAACCAAAATCCCATACCTTCCTACCTCAATCAAAAAGCATCAGAACTAACATCCTACCAATAGGCTAGATACTGTTCTTAAACAAAATAACCTAAGAGAAACCCACAATCTTAATAGCATCTGTAAACCAACAGTCATCTATTTAAACTCAGTTTGCAAGCAGGGTTAATTGGAGACATCTATTTCCCTTCCTTCATCAGCTTCAATAGGATAAAAAATGAATCGAATTGTAGTACCCTAAAGCGATAGTGCTTCGCAACCACACAAAAATTCGCGCTACACCTCGAGGCATGTCATGCCTTGACAGAATGATTTTAAGCAAAAATTTGGTCACGACTCTAGCATCATTAGTTGGTGTTGCCACAACTTCTATCTACTTGGATACATAATCCACAACCACAAGAATGTACAGATTCCCAAAGGATTGAGGAAATGGTCCCATAAAGTCTATGCCCCACACATCAAATAATTCAATTTCTAAGATGTTTGGGAGAGGCATTTATTGCCTCATAGATACATTTTCCAATCCTCTAACATTTATCACAGTTTTTAACAAATTCATGAACATCCTTAAAAAGAGAGGGCAAAAAATAACCTGATTGTAAAATCTTGGCAGCAATTCTTACCCCTCCAAAGTATCCTCCATAAGGAGCGCTGTGACAGGATGTCAAGATCTATCGTGCCTCAGATTGATCCACACATCTTATAAGTAATTGGTCACCACATCTCTTGTACAAAAATGGTTCATCCCATAAAAATAGTTTCTGGACATGTGGAAGAATCTCCTCATTTATTGGTAGTTGAACTCCGGTGGGATGTATCTACTCACCAAATAATTGAGAATATCAGCGTACCATGGTGTCACGCCTTCAGTGATCATCAACAACTTCTCATAAGGAAATTTTTCTTGAATCACTTTTGTATCACTGTTCTGAAATTTTTTTGGCGGCTTTGATAAATGATCAGCAACTAAGTTTTCTACTCCATTCTTATCTCTTATTTCTAAGTCAAACTCTTGTAGCAATAATACCCATCTAATAAGCCTTGGTTTAGCATCATTCTTTGCAATCAAATACTTAATGGCAGTGTGGTCAGTGTACACTATCACTTTGGTACCAACAAGGTAGGATCTGAATTTTTCAAAGGTGAAGGTAGAGAAAAACATAAGAAAGGGGGTTTGAATTGGGTTTTTACCAAACATAAACTTTTAAAACTTTCAGCACAAAGGTTAACAAGAGAGAATGAAAAGGGAGGAACAAATATTTTTATCCTGGTTCAGTGTTAACAAAGTTACTCCAGTCCACTCACCAAGGTGATTTCGCCTTCTAAAAGGACTTAATCCAATAATCTAGAAAGATTACAACAAGTTCGTCTAAGTGTTTAGAAAAACACATAAGCCCTCTCAAGTCTACAGACTAACAATTAGTCACTTGAGGAAAATGATATCAAAGAAGATACAAAGAAAGTGTTTACAAAGCTGCTTATATAAAGAAGATGAAACAAAAATTTAAGAATAAAGTATTACACAAATATGAGACACAACTCTTTGTGTTTTTATAGGATTTCTAGACTGAGCATTTTTCACTTGAAATATTGATAGTTATTATTCTTCTTTTAGCAATGAGGTAGAGACTTCTTTATATATCTAAATGTTTCAACGTTGAAGGGTACAAGCGTAAATCTTGATGCCAACTGTTGCAATGGTAATAAGAAAACCGTGAGAGATAATAATGGTAAAGTCTCACCATATCCCATATTGCAGTACTGACGTGAAATCAGTTTATACTGAAATGGAAATGAACTTTAGTACGGATTCTTTCATCACATGTTTCTGTCTTTGACCTTATCTTCTGATAAACTTTCTTTTTCTTCAGAGGCATTCAGCATTCATCAGAACTGCTGATGTTTCTTTAGAGACGAACAAAGTAAATTCTTGAAGGAGACATAAATCTACTTACATATATGTATTAAGGTTAGAATGTAAAAACTGAGATTAGAGAAACAAATATGTATCAAAATCATTACATATTTTATTCCCCCTTTTTTGTAATAATAAAAAAGTCATATATTAAAGACGATGCAAAAACGATACAGAAGAGAAAAACTTAGATGAAATCAGAAATATAAAAGTTGAAGCCTAAGTGCCTAAGGTTTAGAAGAGGGGTGAGGTATCCTCTGCATAAGTTGGGAAAGCATATTCTGAATACTGGTGTTGACTTCATCACGCTTATCGAGTCTAGTTCTGACTTTATGTTGTTCTTGCTGTATTTCTTCCATAGTTTTCGTCATTAGAGGGAAAATGTCAGTGCTAGAAGTGAGTGCTCTAGCAGAGCCTTCTGCAGTTTTATTTTCAGCAGCTGCCATTCTAGCTTGTTGTTCTGCAACTTCCTTCTCAGCAGCCTCTTTCTCAACAGCTTCAGCAGCTTCTCGTTCAGCAGCTTATCTTTCAGCAGCCTTCTGAGCTTCCAATCTGATTTCAACTTCCTTGACAAACTTATCCTTTTCTCGGACATAGAGATTTCTGAGATTGTCAAACTCAACAATTAATCATTCGTTAAAACTATTCCAACTAGTATCCAGATATGAAGGACTGTTGTTAGATTCAGACTCCTCAAAGAGCTTTTGAACTCTACTTTCTGCAATAGCCTTGAAAATAGATATTACTTCATCAAGAGTCAGGTCAGGAGGTTAAAAATCAGAGGTGTTATTATTAGAGTTGGTTTCTTCATCAGAATCTGATTTCTCAAGAAAGATGTTATTGGATTCTGAAGGAGCATTTGTCATGGTTTGATCATCGTTCTGATCAGGTGAGTGTGGATCAGAAGGTTCAGAAGTGAAGGATTGGAATGTTGAAGTAACGTTTGTTGTGGAGATGGAAATGGGTATGGGTTTCGAGGTAGGTATGGGTTTGAAAGTAGTAATTTCAGAAAGTGGCTGAGTGATGTTAGTTGGGAAGGTTTCTAGAAAGACATCGTTTGCTGCAGATGAGAATGCAAAAGAGAAAAGTGATGTCGATACAACTATTGTAGAAATGGTTGAAGGGGCAACTATTTTGGGATTTGTTGTTGGAATTATTTCTGAATTGATTGTAGTGTTTCCAAGGGTTTCAAATGTTGTAGTTGTTTGGGAAATAGTTTCAGGATTAGTGGTTGTGGTTTGTGAGATGAATTGGGAGATGGTTGATTTAGATGGTGTAGGAGGTAATTTAGATTTTTCAAAGGGGGATAACATGGTAGATGATGAAGGTGGGATGAATGTAATTGTGATTGTGGTCGAAATGAGTGGAGGAGGTGGATGAATTGATGAAGTAAGGGTTCTAGTATCAGAACCAGATGCAACAGATAGAGAGCCAGAAGACTTACTAGAAGAAATATGATAGGATCCCAGTGCAGAAGACTTCTGAAAGTTTATAGGTTCTACCAGATGGAGTTTCTTCTTCTTCTTCTCAGACTTTTTTAGAGATGATTCACGTGGTATTTTCATTAGATTAGAAAGAGAATCTTAAAGATCATCATAGGTGAATCCAGATACATCATGACATTCAGCTTCAAGCAATTTGAGATACTCTTCAATAGCTTATAGCGAATCAATCTTGGTGAAAAGAGAAAATTCTTTAACAACCATCCTTCTATCCTTTATACTTTCCCAATCTGTAGCAATAGTTAGTTTAACCAAAACTTTCTCAATGATGCCCATACTCTTGAGATTTCTTCTGTTCAGAGGTTTTCTAGTACCCACTATAATATCATCCATCAATTTCAGATGTAGTAAATGATATACCAGACCATTTTCGATAAGAATGTCTGAGATGAGTCCGCCTAATGGAATGTAGGTTTTAGGTTTCGTAGTGTTTCTAGTTTCTTTGACAACACCTTTGAGGTGTTTGAAAAGAATGGAGGCCAAGTGCATCGGTTCTCCCTTCATCAGAAAGTACAACATATACTTCTGATCAACGTTGACATAATAGAAGAACTAGATGTTGGTCTGTTATGAATGCATCCCAGAATGATTTTTAGCCATACCCAGAGATTTTTGTGAAGTTCCTGATTTTTGGATTTACTCTCAGAGGTTTGAGTAAAGATTGCAGGGTTAATTTCTTGAAGAAGAAACTTTGACTTAAGGCTCATGTTATAGACCATTTTCCTCTTGTGTGTTTGATTCCCAGTAATGTAGCGATTGATTTCTCAGTGATAACACACTTAGTACCTAGAGCATGAGACACAATATATCTTTCATCAGCATTAGCGTATCTCCATAATTCTTTTATCAAATTTGGGAAGATTGAACCGTAAAGACGATCAAAATAGGTTTTTCATCCTTACTTGTGGAGATCCTTAGTTAAATCCAAACCATTTTCCTTTAGGTTATCAAAATCTACCAGCATTTCACAGAGCACTTCCAGTTACTTAAATGGTGTTTCCATGTGAATGTGTGTCGTACAATCAAGAATATGATCAACTTTCAGTGGTTGAAAGGTAGATAACGATTGATGCAGTGTTGTAGATTCAGCAGGCATGGTGCTAGCAGTCAAGGGTTGAGAAGATTGACTTTTTTGTAGCATTTGTTTAGAGTATTCGTAAACAACATCTTGTTGTCCATCCATGGATGAAAGTAAGTAACAGAGAATAAATGGTTTTTAGGGTTAAAAAAGACGAAGTGTGGATAAGAGTAACGTAGTATGCGAGAATGAGAAGAGTGAATATATATATATATATATATATATATATATATATATATATATATATATATAGGGTTCATATCCTAAGAGAATGTCATTTTTATGTAAGAACTTGAGAATGAATCTGAATTATTAGATTTTAAAATAAATGGTGGAGATCATGTGTGGTTTTTATTTTTCTCTCTCCTCCATTATTAAAATAAATGATGGAGGAGAGAGAAAAAAACGGACACATAATCTCCACAATTTATTTTAAAATATAATGGTTCAGATTCATTCTCATGTTCTCATATAAAAATGGCATTCTCATATGATACGTTCCCTATATATATATATATAAAGAGAAGAATGAAATGATTACAAATGCATTGAAAATGAACAAAGGGGAGAGTAATAAATAACAATAATAATTTAAACAACTGTTCTCAAAACATACCAACGCTCGAGGTGTCGTTTCAACCGGTAACGTATAATTTTTAAATAAATAGGTGTCCAAAACAAATCATAGCCTCAAGTTTGAAAATACACAATTTAGATGTTCTCAGAGTCACGAATACCAAAAGGTTTCTGACCTGAGATATTTTTAAGAAGGATAACTTCTAACTAGTAGAAGAATCATTGAAAACGAAAAATATCTCCACAAGTCAGAATCATAACTTTACATAAAGAGTTTAAAACATATGAAGGGAAAGTTCATTCTGGACAGAGTTCCATTTTTAAGTGCTTAAGAACGAATAGAAATCTATCTTTAGCTAAGGGTTTTGTGAAGATATCAGCCCACTGCTGGTCTGTATCTATAAATTCTAAAACAATAACCCCTTTCGGAACATAGTCTCTAATAAAATGGTGCTTGATTTCTATGTGTTTAGCTCTGGAGTGTAAAATGGGATTCTAACTTAGGAAAATAGCAGCCGTGTTATCACAGAAGATATGGATGTTACTCTCATATATCTGGAAGTCTTCAAGTTGATTTTTCATCCAGAGCATCTGAGTGCTACAAAGTGATGCTAAAATATATTCTGCTTCAATAGTTGATAGAGTAATAGTTAATTGCCTTTTGCTAGCCCATGAGACGAGATTGTTTCCCAGAAACTAGCAGTTTCTAGAAGTGCTTTTATGTTCTAATCTGTCTCCAGCGTAATCTGCATCACAGAAACATGATAGCTTATATTCTAATGTTTTCTCATACATCAAGCCAAGATTAGATGTTCCCTTTAGATACCTTAGGATTCTTTTAACAGCAGTTAAATGAGTTTCCCTTGGATCTGATTGAAATTGAGCACAAAGACATACACTGAATAAAATATCTGGATGAGAATCAGTCAGATAGAGAATAGAGCATATCATACCACGATAAAGCTTCTGACAAACCTTTTTACTTACCTCGTCTTTCTCCAGAATACATGTAGGATGCATGAGAGTCTTTGCTGGTTTGCTATCTGACATGTTGAATTTCTTCAGGAGCTCTTTTGTGTACTTGGTTTGATGAATGTACATGACATCTGAAATTTGATTTATTTGTATCCCCAAAAAGTACTTTAACTTTTGCATCATACTCATTTCAAACTTTGCTTGCATTAGCTTAGAAAACTCTTTACACACAAATGGGTTAGCAGAACCCAAAACTATATCAACTACATAAATTTGGAAAATCATTAGATTGTTTCCAAAGTTCTTACAAAAGAAAGTAGTGCCCACCTGACCTCTGGTAAAGTCATTTTCTAGAAGAAAATAACTTAGTTTTTCATACCAAGCTTTAGGAGCTTTTTTCAGGCTATACAATGACTTTTTAAGTTTAAACACATGTTCTGGAAACTTGACGTTTTCAAAACCTGGAGGTTGGTGAACATATACTTCTTCAAAAATGTATCCCTTCAGAAATGCACTTTTGACATCCATTTGATATAAAATAATACCATGATTAACAACAAATGAAATCAAAAGACAGATAGATTCTAAACTGGCGACTGGAGCAAAGGTTTCATTATAGTTAATACCTTCTTTTTTACTGTAACCTTGTACAACTAGTTGTGCTTTGTTTCTGACGACTTTTCCTTTCTCATTTAATTTGTTTATGAATACCCATTTGGTTCCAATAACATGAATTCCCTTTTGCTTGGGTACCAGATCCCAGACATCATTTCTGGATAACCGATTCAGTTCTTCATCCATTGCCAGAATCCATTCATTGTCTTGAAGTGTTTCATCATATGAAGTTGGTTCTATCAGAGACACCAATCCCAAAAGCATTTCCTCCGTTTGTTTGAAGGTGGATCTTGTTCTGATAGGTTCAACTTTGTCTCCAAGAATCAATTCTTCTGAAACATTTTGTCTATTCCTTTTCCTTTTCTGAGTTGGAGGACATTCATTTGCTTCAGATGTATTTTTATCAGTGTTCTTTGAATCTTTATCCTCGGAGTCTTTTTCCCTTTCTCTAGAGCATGCAAATATTATTTCTAGATCTGCAAAATTCTCAACTAGCTTTGACTTTTCTAAGTCAAGCTTATCATCAAATCTAACATGAATTGACTCTTCCTCAATACGTGTTTCTGTATTGTATACTATGTAGCCTTTAGAGCGTTCAAAGTATCCTAACATAATGCATTTATGTGCTTTAGAGTCAAATTTGTTCAGATTCTCTTTAGTGTTCAGAATAAAACAAGAACATCCAAAAGGATAAAAATAAAAAATGTTGAGTTTTCTTACCTTACACAATTCATAAGGAGTCTTCTCCATAATAGGTCTGATAGAGATTCTATTCTGAATGTAACACGTTGTATTCGCAGCTTCTGCCCAAAAGTGCTTAGCCACATTTGTTTCATTGATCATGGTTCTGGCCATTTCTTTCAATGCCATATTCTTCCTCTCTATAACTTTGTTCCTCTGTGGAGTTCTAGGGCACGAGAAATCATGGGAAATGCCATTAGAGTCAAATAACTCTTCAAATCACTGATTCTCAAATTCGACACCATGATCACTTCTGACTCTAACGATCTTAGAGTCAAATTCATTTTGCACTTTAGAACAAAAACTAGTAAACACAGAATGTGACTCATTCTTGTGCCTTAGGAATTTAACCCATGTCTAACGACTGTAATC
Source organism: Lathyrus tuberosus (assembly GCA_022829125.1). NCBI lineage: Eukaryota > Viridiplantae > Streptophyta > Magnoliopsida > Fabales > Fabaceae > Lathyrus > Lathyrus tuberosus. The sequence goes on from JALAZF010000592.1 coordinate 1,293,141, forward strand.
ATCAACAATGACAAGTCCATACTTCTTACCATTGACTGACGTTGTTTTCACAAGACCAAACAAGTCAATGTGTAGAAGCTCCAGTGGTCTAGAGGTGGAAACAACATTCTTAGATTTAAAAGATGTTTTTGAAAACTTGCCTTTCGGACATGCTTCACAAAGAGCATCTGAAGTGAACTTCAACTTAGGTAGACCTCTGACTAACTCAAGTTTATTTAGTTGAGAAATCCTTCTCAAGCTAATATGACTCAATCGTCTATGCCACACCCACTACTCTTTGTTAACAGACATTAAACATTTAACATCTTGGTTTTATGATCAGAAAGCTTAATCTTGTAAATGTTGTTTTTCCTCTTTCCAGTGAAGAGAACTGTGTCATCTTTCTGACTTACAACTTTGCATATTTTTTATTAATGATAATGTCATAACCGTTATCACTTAATTGACTTATGGATAACAAGTTATGCATTAGACCCTCAACATAAAGTACATTAGATATAGAAGGAAGAAATTTGTTACCAACTGTTCAAGATCCTTTGATTTTTCCTTTTATATGTGCAGAAAAAGGAGCTACGGATTTGATGAACTTGGAAGCAGAATTTTGATCAAGACGGAAAGTCAATTGCAACATCATCACCATCCAAACCTCCATTGATGCAAGGTGAGTTTCAATAGATAAAAACCATGAGGTTTTTCAAGTTGGCGATTTTGGAATCAAGGGTTGAGTTCAATTCAATGCATGATATATGTGATTAAGTGATAAAATCATTGAAGGTGTGAGAAAACACAATAAACGGGGGTTTGAATTGGATTTTCAAAAATGAAAGCTTTTTGTGAAACTCAAACAAATATCACAAAGAACTAAACAAGAAAGAAAGACACACGATATATCCCGGTTCACTTGAAAACTATCAAGTTAATCCAGTCCACCCGCCAAGGTGATTTCGCCTTATACACAAGGACTTAATCCACTATAATCAATTGATTACAATTTGCACTAGCAACTGCTGGTGACTAGCAACCACAAAGACTTACTGTCTCTTCTTAAAGATTTTGATCTAACTGGTCCCTTAAGGAATTACAAACAACTGTTTGAAAAATAAATGTTTACAAATAGATGCTTCTACACAAGTAGATATAAACTCTATGAATAACAAAAATGACTTAAAGAAAATTTGCAAAGTATGAACAATGTTCTTGCGTTGTATTGTAGTGCTTCACTATTGTTCCATTGTTGCTCAATTGTTTCTTGATTGTTGCTTGAATTGCTTGCAATTTTCTTCAAGATGTTAAGTCCTTATATAGCCAGTAAAAGATCTGTTGGAGGACACTTCAGGAATATCCTTGAGTGAGCTGGCGACTTGAAATAATGTCGTTACGCAAAGATGAAAATCGTACACAAAAGTTGTCCTTTTGTACCACCAAATCAGGGTAGTGGAATGGTAGTGGAAAGGCACGTTTTGATACGTACTATGTACTATTTTCCCTCGTAAACTTTTGATCTTATCTTCTGTACATCAGAGGCTTCTGAATAGAGATGATTGAAGCATGAGTAGAAGAGTTGATCACTGGGTCTTCAGAGTCTTGAGTCTTCAGAGTCTTCGGAACTTGTTCACCAGAACCTTGTCTTCAGAGTCTTCAGCATTCAGTCTTCAGAACCCTTGGTATTCATAAACTTATTTCTTCAGAGTCTTCAGAACATTGTTCACCAGAACCTTGTCTTCAGAGTCTTCAGCACTTAGTCTTCAAAAACTCAAGTCTTCAGAATCTTCAGAACTTTGCTCAGCAGAACCTTGTCTTCAGAGTCTTCAGCACTTAGTCTTCAGAAACTCAAGTCTTCAGAATCTTCAGAACTTTGTTCAGTAGAACCTTGTCTTCAGAGTCTTCAGCACTTAGTCTTCAGAAGATAACGAATTCAGAAGCTAGAAAGCCTTCAGAAGTAAATCATCAGAGTCACACTCAGAGGCAGCATCCAAGAGAGCATTGCAGCATCAATATATTGTCTTCTTAAAATCTTTCTGAATGTGAGTAGATCAGAAGCAGACTTGCTACTTTGGCGCAGAAGTGACTTTTGGTCAAATCAGATTGACGTTGCACATGGTCTCTATCAGAGCCAGAGCCTGTTTGTTAAAACTTCAGAATAACAAACGTTAGAGTACCAAAATTATTCTCACACAAATACTAATTTGTTATTATCAAAACTTAGAGATATCCAACAGAACCAAATCTTGTTCTAACAAACATGACATTAATATGTTGTTATACCTCTTTTACTTATTTGTTATCGTTATGGGATGATTATATATGGTATGCATGAAATATTTGACCCCAAAACCATGGCTGGGCACTGTTTAGTGCGTTTCTGCATTTCTGGACCCAGACTTCACTTAGAGAAGTTTGTAAAATAGTAAAAATTAAAATTAGCATATCTTGAGTTTCGTAACTTGAATCAGGGCGCGGTCAGAAGCGTTGAATAGTTGTTTTGCTGCTCTATCCTATGATGAACACAAATCATGTTTGTGATACAATTATATATATATATATATATATATATATATATATATAAACCATAATTTTTTCAAGTGCAAGTAAAGAAAAAATAGATAACGCATTCTTCATCTTAAAAAAAAATGCATATCAAACATCTACTATCTACCCATTACAAATAAGTTCCATGCTATTCCAATAATGCCCTTCAACTAGATTTTATTTACACTACTAAAAGGTTAATTTCGTAACTAGCATTTTATGCAAAATTCATAACTTGCTTCTCACAATTCAATGCCATGTGTTGGCTTCACATTGGTCCCCAATTCAAATTATACTATTCCCTCCAATTTTCTCTTTTCTCTTTCCACACTTTTTCATTTTCACACTTTCCACACTTTTATCTCTCTCTCTCTCTCTCTCTCTCTCTCTCTCTCTCTCTCTCTCTCTCTCTCCCGTTTTTCTCTTCCCCCCCCCCCCCCCCCCACAAACCCTAACCGCCCGCCACCCTCTTTCTCCACCCTATTACGGCCACCACCACCTCTAAAGACCACTATTTCTCCTCTCCAGTATCTCCCTTTCCTCTTCTCACTCGTGTTTTCTCCTTCCTCCTCTTTAATCCTCAAATCAGATTTTTTAATTCAAACACAACCATTAATCCATGGATGACTAAAAAACAGAACCACATTATCGATTCAAGATCACGACAGCTAATGAATGGTGGCGCGGCGGTTCGTTGTCGTCGGAGGAAGCACCAGCGGTGGGCTTTATGGTTCGATTCGCGTCGTTTGAAGTGAGTTTAAGCGATTTGAAAAAATGGAGGAGAAGAAAAATTGGTTCGCATCAAGGTTCAGTTGTCCTGATGAGTTTTCTTTGATTCGCAGGTATGTGTTTTTGACCTTGTGTTTGTGCCTCTGTTCTCCGTGTGAATGAAAGTAATCATGCTTTATAGGCTATGCGACTAAGGGACACATTGATTTTTCTCGGTCGCTGAAGATTCTCGCTTTTAATTATTGTAAATGGCTGCTGATAAGCTTTTCATGTTGTGATTTCTTCAAGATGATACTCGGTTGTGCTCAGATGACATGATATGTGAACTTCTTTGAGCACCAGAGCTTTTACGGGTTGCTCCTTGACTTGGGTCCTGCGTGAGAGGACGGGAGGAGGGCTCAGTCTCACTGTCAACAACTGCATCACGTCTGCTGCTTAAGATGGCATTTTTCCTTATAAGTTTTGTTTTTGCTTGAAACTTTACTATCCTCGTATCATCATCCATCAAGTGTAAATAAGGTACTTTGAGTCTTGATGCTATTAGTATGTGGTAATGCAGGCAAAAGTAACAATGCAGGTTGTTAGGAAAACAGTTGTGGATACGATAATCAAGTTAACAATGCAGTGAAGAGAGACCACATGAATGATCCATTTGGATCGACGGGCATTTTCAGCCCCAAAACTAAGAATCAATGGAATTTTTGCCAACAATAATAACCCCTGGTATGATAAACAACAATAGTTGTTATAATTTTCTTTGACTGATGTATCAGACCATTTGGTACAAATGTTGAAGGTTTTGCTAAATCGCTTATTGTTTCCAATGCAGATTAAGAAAGCCAACTTTCGTGATGAACACCAAATGCTGATGTGTTCTGTATTTATTATGCATCAGATAGCCTGATTTCTAGGAAAATCCACTGCATGCTGTTAAGAAAGCATGTAAACCTACCGACGAGGAGATATTCGAAAATATAGCTGATTGGAGTGGAGGATCAACCGTTGTGGCAGCAACAGGCCCAACACCAAACTTTGCAGCCTGTTTTACCTGCTTCTACTGGTGTTAATACTTCAACAGGAACCTTAGCACAGACCAAATATCACTGGTCCCATGCTCTTATTTTAGTTGGAGTCCTGACTGCTTCAGGTGCTGGAACAGTTTTGATAATTAAGGTATTACCACCAACTGTTATGTATGAATTATGATGCCATCTAAATCAGTATCTTAATGGTTGTGTGCTATTCTCAGTTTTTTATTAAACTTTTATTCACTTATTGTAATTAATATTTTGATACATGTACAATTTTGGTCACATTTTTGTATTATTCTGAACTTCAAGAATGCTTCATGTTTTAGAATTCCCTTCTTCCTCGGTTAAAATCTTGGATACGCAAGGTTGTCTTAGACAACGATGATGAACTATCAAAGGAAACTAACAACAAACCAACTCTGGCTGAAGAAGTTGCTCAAGCTGCAAAATCAGCAGCAGCTGCAGCTGCAGATGTGGCAAAAGCAAGCCAAGATATGTGAGTCTTTTAGATAAGCAAATACAAGAAATGAAGTTAATGACAAATGCAATAAGAAGATTGGAAGGTAATTGGGTGTTGCTATTTAATATATTGGCCTGACATGATAGGCTACTATTGCTTTGAATATTCTGTTGTGGTTTTCATTTATGACTTGCCAATAGAGTTTGTCTCTTGGCTAGGAAAACATGTATGCAGGGAGATCATTATCCCCGCTTGCATCTGTTGAACCATTAGGCCCCCCTCATCCAAAATCATATATGGAGGTAGTATTTTATAATGCTTTTATAGTTTTTTTCCCCACCTCTGCCTTGCCTTTTACTTCTGGCTCACATCTAGATGCTTGCCATTTCAGTAATGTCATCATATCTTGTCGATCACTTCTATTAAAATTAAAATATTACATTTAGGAATTAATTACATTGGGACATGACATGGATTATAACTTTCTGTTATGACTATTGTATTTCTTAGTTTTGCTTATGAAATACCCAAGTCAGGGTGGGCATACTTGATATTTCTAACTACATATTTAAGTCTATTGTGCTGTATTAGTGTGTATGTTGGCACTGGTTATCCCAATCTCGAGTCATGCAGCTGCATAATTGATGCCCAATTTACTTTATTTGCTTCACCTGTTAGCTGATTCAAGTATTTAAGAGTATTTGCTTCTGATGTCATTCTCCATTATGCAAGTTAAGTTCTGGCTTCTAACAAGTATTGGCACACACGTCTATTGAAACATTAAATTTGTGTGTAAGCTTTCTTTTCTCAATGTGATACATATGGTTTCTATTAATTTATGTGTTTTATCAAACTAGGGTGAAGTCCTTGGAATGACAAGATGGGTGTTCAACGCATCCTCAAGCATTCATGCAGCAGTAGCAGCAACACTACGGCCTTTCTCCGACAATAACTCGACGTTTAGTAACACTTCAATCTAATTCATCATCTGCGAAAAGTTTGTTGTCATTGCTTCACGGGACACTTCCATCGTATGTCATGTGCTGCAAATTCAATTCGTATCGACGAAGTTTACAGGTAAGCTTTAGTTATGTTTAAACCTCTTATGTTTATACCTCTATTCCTGCCTTTTGTCGCTGTCTTTGAATTTTGCTGACATGTTTTGAATTGTGGCTTTGGTGCACCCACTTCTGTATGTTACTGCTAGAACCTTGAATTGATTTTCATGTTGACATGTTTGAGTTTCTATATTGAACCATGTACCAATTATTTTGGATTGTGAATTTGTTGCTTTTATTCACATACTTGCTATGTACTGCTCTATACCTTGTGCTATGACTTCTTTGGTTTTCATGTTGATACATTTAGCACAAGTTGGATGAAGCATGAGGATTGGCTTGCATTGGCAATATTATCTTGAAGCCCCCTTCCTTGGTAAGTTTTAAGTGTGTGTGTGTTTTTTTTTGAACTCATTTTCTGTTGGATTCTACTTTAATTACTCTTGGCACCTTTGGTTGTGTAGGTTGTGTGATCGTGATGAAGGTGGAAGCACTTGGAAACATGAAGAGGATTGGTGGCGTAAATCATGGAGCATTGATGGAGAATTGAAAGCCATAGGTATTGGTACAGGACTTGGGGTATTTGGAATGACATGCTTTCCACTGTTGTGTTATCTTGACAGATGAGACTCATATTGTTTTTTTGCAGAATATCCATGAATGTGTCCGAGTTTGGTACAAAGAACTTGGACAGCTTGAAGGTTTGGATTAGGAAACTGGTGGTTTGACACAAAGGTGGCAGCTCTTTGACTTAGGTGTAATGTAGATTTTAGGTTGCAGCTCATGGATACATCTTAGGCTAAATCGTGTTTGTAATATAATGCAACAACATTCATGGATACATCTTATTCTAATGGATATTTTGACATGAATATTGAATTTTATATTCTGATGGGTATTGGATATTGGATATTGTTTCACCATTCTACATTATGTTATGTTAACTCTACTAGAAACATTTACATGTGCAGGACTTTGTGAAGGAAGTTTTACACTGCAATTGTTGTCTTGCTAACTACTTTTCATGTATTTTTCAATACTTTTTAACGATACACCAATTTCTATTACAATTTTCATGTCAGTTATTTTCATACAGTTTAAGTGTTATGACATTAACACTAATTCATGTTGTTATTTTAGTATTATATGAGTATAAGTTGAATATTCTCATGTTCTATATTTTTTTTAGAGATTTACTCAATATCTTAACTAAATTACCCGTGTGGGAGCACGGGTTTATTACTAGTGTCCTAAGTATAATACTTTAAACTCTTCTTAGTATCAACCACACATAAACCACCATCATCATAAACATCCTTCACCTCCTTAATGATGACCCATAACAGCTTACAATACGGCGACTTTTGAAAATATTTTTTGTGCAAATAGGATAAAGTACGTATAGAAAAAGAACTTGGTTACTTAGTTCCTGAAAACATGAGTGAAATTACTTTCTAGTAGCATGGAAGATGAAGGTGCACTCTTTTCTATCTCTTATATAATTGATAATTTCAAAAATGCCTTTTGTTCCTTTTACATTAGACTTAAGAGTATAATCATACAATATATATCATTACCAATTGTTTTAAAAATAAGAGTTGCAAGATATTTTTATCACTAAAAATTATTGACATATGTCGTGTTGTTTATATTTTCATTAAGAACTCTGGTATGAGACAAAGTATTATATACAAGACATTGATGAAAGTGGGATGATGTCATAGAAAGATACTAAATTAACTCATGAATCTCTAAGTATTCCGGACAATAATGACCTTATTTTCAATGAAGTCTTTGTTGATGTTAATTCGACTTCTCCAAAATGTATAGTTGATGCAGACAAGATGAAATTATAGTAGAAGCGGTTTAATACTGTAAAAGATCCTCATGTCTATATATATATATATATATATATATATATATATATATATATATATATATATGGGTTTAATATGTTTTTGGTCCCCACACAAAAATACACTAAGGTGTATGTTGCTAATGCACACCTACATGGGTGTGCATTAGCATAACCCATATATATATATATATATATATATATATATATATATATATATATATATATATATATATGTATTAGCATAATTTTCAAATCAACAAGTGATAATGATAAGAATTGTGCATTATCCGAATTCTTTGTTTACCTTCTTAATGAGTTATTGTTTGAATTCTCTATTAAGGTAAGTCGTTCATCTTCTTTATTCTAATAATGATCGTACCATCATTTTGTAAATAATTTAATGATAAAATGTTTCCTTTAAGAGATATATGAAAAAAGTGAGCTCAAACTAGTATTGTGGCTATTTGTAGTGTTTATGTTAACTTTTGCATATGAAATTGTATCTACTTATACAGGCTAACACGACTCAGATTATCACGAAATTAATTCTTGTTAATGATATGGTTCAGCTCAAACTTTTAGGATTCTATAACACGATTCTTACAATCTTGTCAAAAATATTGAAAGAAATTAATTTTTTATGCCTCCAGCTGGTCAATATGAGGTGAGTAGCATGTATAATTTTTTATGTTATTGTTAATTTTGTTTTTCATTTATCTTTCTTCCGTTTTAATTCTTTTTATTCTAACCATATACTAAAAGAGAATATTATGAGAAGTTTTATGAATACGGAACCACCAATTACTTGAGCATAGATTCTGATATAAAGTGGTCTTATCTTGGTGAGAGGGTTTCAAAAATTGGTGGTTCCGTATTCATAAAACTTCTCATAATATTCTCTTTTAGTGTCAGGTCACAATAAAAAGAATTAAAGCGGAAGAAAGACAAATGAAAAACAAGGTTAACAATAACATAAAAAATTATCCATGCTACTCACCTCATATTGACTAGCTGGAGGCATAAAAGAATTAATTTCTTTTAATATTTTTGATAAGATTGTAGGAATCGTGTTATAGATACCTAAAAGTTTGAGTTGAACCATATCATTCACAAAAGTTAATTTCGTGATAATTTGAGTCGTGTTAGCCTGCACAAGTAGATACAGTTTCATATACAAAAGTTAACATAAACACTACAAATAGACACAATACTAGCTTGAGCTCACTTTTTGCATATATCTCTTAAAGAAAGTATTTTATCATTAAATTATTTGTAAAATGATGGAAAAATCATTATTAGAATAAAGAAGATGAATAATATACCTTAATCAATAATTCAGGCAGTATCTCATTAAGAAGGTAAATAAAGAATTCAAATAATGCACAATTCCTATTATCATTCGCTGATTTGAAAATTATATATATATATATATATATATATATATATATATAGATGAGGATCCTTTACAGTATTACTTTGCTTGTGCCAGAATTTCATTTTGTTTTCATCAACTATACATTTTGGAGAAGTCGAATTAACATCAACAAAAACTTCATTGGAAAATAAAGTCATTTTTGTCATAAATATTTACAGATCCATGAGTTAATTTAATATCTTTCCATGACATCATTCCGCCTTCATCAATGGCTTGTATAGAATACCTTGTTTCATACCAGGGTTCAAGTTCAGTTGATGAAAATATAAACAACACGACACATGTCAATAATTTTTAATGATTAAAGTATCTTGCAATTTTCATTCTTAAAACAATAGGTAATGATATATATTGTATGATTATACTCTTAAGTCTAATGTAAAAGGAACAAAAGACATTTTTGATAAAAAAAAAGAGTGCACCTTCATCTTCCATGCTACTATAAAATAATTCCACTCTCATGTTTTCAGTAAGTAACCAAATACTTTTTTTTACAAGTACTTTATCCCATTTGCACAAATATTTCCCACAGATGACATGCTTTGGTTTATACAAGTGTAAATTTTCTGTAAAATAAAATAATTAGAATAAATCAACAAGAATTTCAATCATATATATATAAACAAAAATGTCATGTCATAAAGAGAAAGAATATTAGAAACCTAAAATACTAATTAAGAGCGTGTTGTTAGAAGTAATTCATGTTAGTTGTCGAAGTCGAAGGGTTGTATAGGTTTTGGTCGAAGTTGTATAGTCAGTAGTATAGTTGTAGTGTTGTAGGTCAGCTGTATTCGACAGAGTCGAATATAGCTGATAAAGAGTTTGTCGAAATGTTAGTTCAGTCGAAAGTTTAGTTTGTGGGCCTGGGCTTTGATAGCCTATATAAAGGGCTTTGTACTTTGTATTTGTAATACAGCTTCATAATAAAATTTTACAAAGTTTTCGTAAAACCCTAATCTCTTTTCTCTCCTTCTCCTTCTTCTTCTTCTTCTTTCTCTAAAATATTCATCTTTCTTGGAGCCCAGTTCCAACAATTGGTATCAACGAGTCCGGTTGCGATTCAGAGAGATTCTAATGGCAAACGGAGCAACAACGTCCACACAATTCCCAGCGAATTTACCGGTTTTCAAAGGAGAAAACTACCAACGGTGGGTTGCGCAAATGAAGGTCATTTTCAGATTTCAAGATGTGGTTGAAATCGTGAATGATGGTGTAACGGAATTGGGGGCAAATGCTACTGAGGAACAGAAAGCTGCGTACAAGGATCAAAGGAAGAAAGATGGTAAAGCGTTGTTCTTGATTCACCAGTGTGTGGATCCGAATGTGTTTGAGAAAATTATTGAAGATGAATCTGCAAAAGGAGCGTGGGACAAGTTAAAGAACTTGTATGGAGGTGATGAGAAATTGAAGAGGGTGAAGCTGTAAACCTTGAGAAAGAAATACGAGATGATTCAAATGAATGAAGATGAATCAGTTTCGAAATTCTTTTCAAGATTGGTGATGCTGACGAACCAGATGAAGTCTTGTGGAGAAACAATCACAGATTTGCAGAAGATTGAGAAGGTACTAAGATCTCTGACTGCAAATTTTGATTACATTGTAGTGTCAATTGAAGAGTCCAAGAATCTTGCTGAGATGAAGATTGAAGAGCTACAAGCCTCTTTGGAAGCTCATGAGATGAGATTGAAGCAAAGAGATTCAGAAAGAGAAAAGGTATCAGACCAAGCACTACAAGCGAAATTCACCAAGAAATCTGGGAAGGCGAAGTAGGGAAGGAATCTTGCTAGTGATGAGAAGTCAAGCAAGAGTTCAAAGAATCGTGATGATTCGACAAAGAAAGGCATGGGCAACAAGTATTCTGGGAAGAAAGTTGACATGAAAGACGTGCAGTGTTACAATTGCCAAAGTTTTGGTCATTATGCTCGAGACTGTCGAAAGAAGAAGGAAGCACGGGCAAAAGAAAGTGACAAAGCGCAGTATGCACAGACAGGAGAGAGTGATTCTGAAGGTGTGCTACTAATGGCAGACACTCAGTCGAATGATGATGAAACGAATTTGTGGTATCTTGATTCAGGTTGCAGCAACCACATGACTGGCAATAAGAACTGGTTCAACAAGCTTGATGAATCAGTTAAGAAGGTGATAAAGTTTGCAGATGGTAGACAAATTACGTCAGGTGGAAGAGGAAACATATCTGTAATGAGAAGAGATGGTAGAAAAGCCAGCATTACTGATGTGTTGTATGTGCCTTCTATGACAAGTAACTTGATAAGTATAGGTCAATTACTTGCCAAAGGACATAATATGAAGCTGGAGAATAATCAAATAAAGGTGTATCATGCTGATGGTAGGTTGGTACTGAAAGCACCATTGGCTGATAACAAGACGTTTAAAGTTCAGATTAATATGATCAGTCATAAATGTCTTGCGTCAACTACAGAAGAGGAAAAGAATTGGCTATGGCATCATAGATATGGGCATCTAAACTTCAGGAGTTTGGGTATGCTGAATCAGAAGAAGATGGTGTATGGTTTACCTCAGGTGAAGGAACCAAATCATGTGTGTAAAGAATGCTGCAAAGCAAAGCAGGCTAGAAAAGCATTCAAACATGATCTGCCAATTAAGTCGAAAGGAAAGTTGGAACTTGTTCATTCTGACGTATGTGGACCTTTTGAAGTTAGGTCGAATGGTGGAAAGCGTTACTTCTTAACTTTCATTGATGAATTCACCAGATATATGTGGATTTATGTGATCGAAAGTAAAAGTGAAGTATTCACAAAGTTCAAGAAGTTTAAGTTGCTTGTCGAAAAGCAAAGTGGCTGCAAGCTAAAGAAACTGAGAACTGATGGTGGTGGCGAATATGTCTCTCGAGAGTTTGCTAGATTTTGTGAAGAGGAAGGTATAGAGCATGAGGTTATTGTACCCTATACACCTCAACATAATGGCATAGCTGAGAGGAAGAATAGAAGTATACTGAATATGACGAGAAGTATGTTGAAGGCTAAAGAGGTGCCAAAGAGATTTTGGGCTGAAGCAGCTTCGACAGCAGTATACATTCTGAATAGATGTCCAACGAAGAAGTTAGTCGAGAAGACTCCTTATGAAGCTTGGACAGGTGAGAAGCCAAATGTAAGTCATTTTAGAGTTTTTGGATCAATATGTTTCAGGCATGTTCCTGAGCAATTGAGAACAAAACTAGATGATCGAAGTCAAACCATGGTGCTCATAGGTTATCATTCGACTGGTGCATATAGACTATATTCACCAGAAGATGATAAATTTGTGATCAGTCGAGATGTTCTGGTAGATGAAAATCAAACATGGGAGTGGAGTCATGGATCAGTTCGACAGGAATCTGGTCGACAGATGGAAGAGACAGTTCTGACGGTGTTTGAAGAAGACCAACAAACTGAGGCCACGACAAGTCAAAATGAAGAACCTCCTGAGCAGAATGTAAGAAGATCAACTAGAGCAAGAGCTGAGTCGACAAGGTTAGCTGGATATGAGAGATTTCCAGATAATGCAATCGATGCAGATGGTGACTTAATAGAAGAAGCAATGATGATGGCTGAAGCAGAACCAATTAATTTGGATGAAGCCATGAATGATTCGAATTGGTGTGAAGCCATGAAGGAAGAACTCAGGGCAATTGAGAAGAACAATACCTGGGAACTTGTCGAAATAGCCAACAAGAAGCCTATTGATGTGAAATGGGTTTACAAGCTGAAACGAAGGCCAAATGGTGAAATTGCCAAGCATAAGGCAAAACTAGTGGCAAGAGGATTTCTGCAGAAACCTGGTGTTGATTTCAACGAAGTCTATGCGCCAGTGGCTAGGTTGGAAACAATCAGGATTGTTGTTTCGACAGCAGCATATAGAGGATGGAAGATACATCAGTTGGATGTAAAATCAGCATTTTTGAATGGACCTTTGGAGGAAGAAGTATATGTCAGTCAACCACCAGGATTTGAGGTCAAAGGGCATGAGTCGAAGGTGTACAGATTGAGGAAAGCTCTCTATGGATTGAAGCAAGCCCCAAGGGCTTGGAACAAAAGAATAGATAGTTTCCTAATCGAAGCAGGGTTCACAAAGTGTGTGTCTGAGCATGGAGTTTATGTAAATGATGTCGACAATGATAGTCGAATCATTTTATGCCTGTATGTTGATGATTTGCTGATTACAGGTGCAAATGAAGCTGAGATAAGAAAAGTCAAGTCGAAGCTAATGCAAGAATTCGAAATGTCCGACCTAGGGAATTTGTCATATTTCTTAGGGATGAAATTCAAAGACACGGCTGAAGGTGTGTTCCTGCACCAGAAGTATGCTCAAGATATTTTGAAGAGGTTCAAGATGACTGACTATAAAGCTGCAACAACTCCATTGGAAACAAGAGCAAAGTTGAAAAAGGTAACTGATGATGAGTTTGTAAGTTCGACACTGTACAAACAAATTATTGGATCCTTGAGGTATCTTTGCAATACAAGGCCAGACATTTGTCAAAGTGTCGGATTGTTAAGTCGATTTATGGAGAAACCCCAAGAATGTCATCTTATTGCAGTAAAGAGAGTACTGAGATACATTAAGGGTACGATTGATCATGGTGTGCTGATGTCATGTCGAAATAGGTCCAAGTCGAAAGATGTGGAAGTATATGGGTACACTGACTCAGATTTCAGTGGAGATCAAGATGAGAAGAAAAGTACTGCAGGCTATATTTTTATGATCGAAGGAGCTCCAATCTCTTGGAGTTCGAGAAAACAAAGCATTGTGGCTTTGTCATCATGTGAAGCTGAGTATGTAGCTGCATCGTATGCAGGATGTCAAGCAGCATGGATAGATATGTTGCTCGAAGAACTCAAGATCAAAGAACCTGGGAAGATGAAGCTGTTTGTAGACAACAAGTCAGCTATTGATCTTGCCAATCATCCTATGTGTCATGGTCGAAGTAAACACATAGAAAGAAGGTATCATTTTCTCAGGGAACAAGTAAACAGAGGGAAGCTGGATCTTGAATATTGCAAGACTGAAGTTCAACTAGCTGACATACTTACCAAACCTTTGAAGAAAATCAGATTCGACGAGTTAAAGAAGAGCATTGGGATGAGAAGTCTCGAAAACATGAATTAGGTGGTGTGTTAGAAGTAATTCATGTTAGTTGTCGAAGTCGAAGGGTTGTATAGGTTTTGGTCGAAGTTGTATAGTCAGTAGTATAGTTGTAGTGTTGTAGGTCAGCTGTATTCGACAGAGTCGAATATAGCTGATAAAGAGTTTGTCGAAATGTTAGTTCAGTCGAAAGTTTAGTTTGTGGGTCTGGGCTTTGATAGTCTATATAAAGGGCTTTGTACTTTGTATTTGTAACACAACTTCATAATAAAATTTTACAAAGTTTTCGTAAAACCCTAATCTCTTTTCTCTCCTTCTCCTTCTTCTTCTTCTTCTTTCTCTAAAATATTCATCTTTCTTAGAACCCAGTTCCAACACGTGTTTCATTTGAGTCTCAATTCTAAGATTGAATTTCATTTTATTGATCGTCTTAACTTCATCGAACCGGATTACGACGCAACAAACTCAGATATTGATAGACATATCTGATAATATTCTTTACCTATAGATTAGATTATGCTATATTATAGAAAATTCAATCTTAACTGAGGTAATATAACTGAGGTAACATGCAAGTTAGATAATTACCTCAAGTAAACCAGCTGCGGGGTATTGTAATAAAAAATACGGAACCAGCTGATATCTTACCGAGATGATCCTCAACACCAAATTTAACATCTAAAGCCAACTCATGATCTTTGAGAAAGGAATACAAGCTTCCTGTTCCATCTGAAACATTAAGTAAGACATTATTATTGAATCCCAACCAAAAATGGTTCCAATAAATAAGCAATTATTGAGTATGAATAAGTTTTAAATTTCAAATAAAAGAAAAGGCAATTGCGAAACAACTAATATACAGGAAAAAGCAATTGCTAGGGAGGCTCTCTTACGATTATCGATGAAATTATTGAAATAAGATATATATAACCATTCAGGTTATAATGGTACACTATGTGTAGAGAAGGCATCGTCCATAAAATATTAAGAACACTTTCATCACTGATTGTTTCAATCTCGGTTTGGTTTGGGTACGGTTTTTCGGTTCCGACAGTTGTGCGGTTTGGATAGTTCAATTTGAAGCAAACAAATCGCATTGAAGACAACCAACAAGTAAATTCAAACACCATACACACAAACAAACATAGAATGAAAAGTAGATCTGCATAAATAGTATTTAATTTATATGAAAGCATCTTCAGATCTGTAGAGATAAAGCTGTGGTTTGACAAAATTTGATATGCTTTGAAAGCATCTTTAGTATAGATTTCAATGTCTTTCTTCTTGTTTCAGAAACTAAAAATATATGAAGATGCCTTTAATGGAGGTTTAATTTTTGAAAAAAATAAAATAGCAAGAAGGAAGAAGTTGGTCTCTGTTTAATGCATTGAGAGAGAAGAGAAACTTAAAAGAAAAATGAGAATATAAAGTTTAAGATAATGCAACTTAAAAGAGAAGATTTTAATAACATACTGTATAATGCAACTTAAAAGAGAAGATTTTAAGAGAGGAAACCTATAAAAAAAATAAATAAATAAAAAAAAACTATTTGTTATTTCTTATCCAAAGTGAATGCATGTTTATTATTGTATATTTTTTATTTTTAGAATATTCTAAACACATACGTATGCTAAAAGAAAGAGAAAGGAATTTACCTATCATGGGCACCTTTGAAATACTCTCCGTTTACTTCAAAACTATAGAAGGTGAATTCATTATCTGTGCTTGAGTCTGTCGAGACACCGTGTTGAGGAATATAGTCTTCATACAACAATTGACATATTATGAACAATTAAATAATGCTAAAATATTTAAATACTGCAAACCAACTGGGTACATAGTATTAATTAACCGGGTACATAGTATTAATTCGGCAAACCAACCGGGTACATAGCATTAATTCGGCAAACCAACCGGGTGCATAGTATTAATTAACCGGGTGCATAGTATTAATTCTGCAAACCAACCGGGTACATAGTACTTAATTAAATGATAAATAATAAATTTGAAAATTATTTGGAGAATCTAAGCTTCCTAAATGATAAATGACAAATAAAAACAAAACTTCAATTTAATATGATTAATCCAACCTAACAAATGTGGTAGCCCTTGCAAATTTTTTTGAAGAATCTAAAACTCCTACGTGAAGGCTCATTAAACACTATTAATATATTAATATATAAACTAATTATATGTAACTTAAAAAGAAAGTAGTATTTTAAGATTGAGTAATAGTATTTAGTAAGAAACAATTTGAAGAAGAAATGCTATACATGTTACCATTTTAGAGGTGAATTTTAAATTTATTTTGAATTTAATTTCTTTTTTAATAGAAATCATGAAATAGTGGTTATAATAAATAGTTGTGATTTATTCTTATATTTTTTACTTTTAGATTTTCTTACTAATAAGCATTTTTCTTTAAGATTTAATACCATATGTCCATCATTTGTGATTTAAGGGTCGTGTGCAATAAGTGCTTGAAGACTATTTTTCAACTTAATTATCCGGTATTCACGAATATCGGATTTAACCTTAATAATCGATGATGCTATAGTGGGGTGGAGATGATTGAGAATGAGTATTCCTATTCAAAAAAACATGAGAATGAGTATTCTTATTCATTCAAAAGAAAAACATGAGAATTCAGAGATAGATAAAAGTAGGGTCTAAGTGACTACGTGAAAAAATAAACTTGTTTCTTTGGTGAAGAAATAATCTTGTATTTTAATTCTAGATTCTTCGTATCATATTAGATAAATAAATTAAAGACAAACAAATATTATGTATTTTTCACATATAAGAAAATTAAGTCTAAAGTTTGTTTAATCTTTTTTTTTATAATACTGATTAAAGTGAATATAATAAAAAAAAAATTCTAATGAGCTTTCATATTTTCACAATAAAATCAGATAAATATTTTACAATATTATTCATAACAAATTAATATAGATTTTTTAAAATTTATTAAAGTAATTAATATTTAAAATACTTTTATTCATCATATAACTAATGGTTGATAATATATACATAAAAGTTTAAAAATATTAACTTACAATCGTAAATCTAATTTTATATTATTCCTATATCACTATTGTTGGTGTACAAGGTGAAATAATGGTGAAAAGAGAGAAGAATATATTATAGAGAATGACGGCTACAAGGATTACAAAAGGATTGTTAAAAATACTCACTACCACTAGTCTATTTATAAGCTAAAACTAGGGCTACAATAGCAACAATAAAATACTAAAATACCCTCTAACAAACTTGGTCACCAAGTTTGTGAATATTAATTAAAATATAAATTATTTATTCTAATACCATCCCTTAATTTATATTTCCTCAAAGCTAACAACACCAATTTCATCCCTTAAGCGAAGGAATTGATCCGTCTTGATAGCCTTCGTCAGAACATCTGCCAACTGCTTCTGGGTGCTACAGTGCAGAACTTCTAACACTCCATTCTGAACTTGACTTCTCAGATAGTGATACTTGGTCTCAATATGCTTGCTTCTCCCATGCAACACTGGGTTTCTGGCAAGATTGATTGCAGACTTGTTATCAATCATCAGCTTCAGAGGTTTGTCAACTTTGATCTTCAGATCCTCCAGCAAGTTCAGAATCCACACAGCTTGACATGCAGTAACAGCACCTGCAATTATTCAGCTTCACAGGTTGATAGCGCAACAACAGGTTGCTTCTTAGAACTCCAAGAAATAGGACCTCCTAGAAACTTAAACAAGTATCCAGAAGTACTTCTTCTATCAACTCTGTCTCCACACCAATCAGAATCTGAATAACTCAGAAGTTCTGATTCAGTCTTTCTTCCAGAAGAGAACAGGACTCCATACTTCAGAGTTCCCTTGATATACCTCAGAATCCTGACAGCAGCTTGGTAATGGGACCACTTGGGTTTACTCATGAATCTGCTAACCATTCCAACTGCATAGCAAATATCAGGTCTGGTATTACACAAATACCTCAGAGAACCAACCAACTGTTTGAAGGTTGTAGCATCCACATCCTCACCATCAGAATCAGAATCTAGCTTCTGATTCGTATCTGCAGGTGTGATAGCAGCCTTACAATTCTGCAGCTTAAATCTCTTCAGAAGTTCTCGTTCATACTTCAGCTGATGCAAAATGATACCTTTCTCAGAATATCTGAACTTCATCCCTAGAAAGTATGTCATTTTCCTGAGATCAGTCATTTCAAACTCATTCATCAGCACCTTCTTGAACTTAGCTAATTCTTGTTCAGAACTTCCGGTCAGCAATATGTCATCAACGTACAAACACACCAGAATCATATTGCCTTCAGAAATATGCTGAACATAAACACCGTATTCCATCTCACATTTCTGAAAACCCTGCTTCTTGAAAAAAGAATCAATCTTCTGATTCCAAGCTCTGGGCACTTGCTTCAATCCATACAAAGCTTTATGTAATCTGTACACCATCCCTTCCTTATTCTCTTTTACAAATCCAGGAGGTTGTGACACATAAACTTCTTCTTCTAATGGACCGTTTAGAAATGCAGATTTCACATCTAAATGCATCAGAGGCCAATTCCTGTTAGCAGCTATTACAATCACCAATCTGATTGTTTCATGTCTCGCTACAGGTGCAAACACTTCAGAATAATCCAGCCCAGGTTTCTGCAGAAATCCTCTTGCTACCAACCTCGCTTTATATTTGCCAATTGATCCATCTGGCTTTAGCTTCTGCTTGAAAACCCATCTGACGCTGATGGCTTTCTTGTCCTTTGGAAGTTCTGTCAGCTTCCAAGTCTTGTTTCTCTCTATGGCCTCAAGTTCTTCTTTCATGGCCTTTAGCCAGAACTTCTGCTTGAGAGCCTCTTCTGTACTCACGGGTTCAGAGTCTACTAACATGGCACACTGAATAATCTCTCCCTCAGAATCTACTTCAGTGTCTTGCAACATGTCAAACTCTTCAAATCTTCTTGGAATGTTTCTGATTCTCTGTGGCCTCTGACCTCGTTCAGAACTTTCTCCGGATGCTTGAACCTCAGAAGTTCTGTCCTCAGAAGTTTCTCCTTCAGAAGCTCTTGCTTCAGAAGTTTGACTTCCTCCAGAACATTGACCACCTTCAGAGTCTGGCATATTCCCAGAGTCTGAATTACCACCAGAATCTTGATCATCATCAGAGTCTGGATCATTAGAATCACCTTCATCTTCTGAGTCTCCTTCAGAGTCAGAATCACCATCAGTTTCAGAAATTCTTATTTCTGACCGTTCTTCAGAAGTTCTCACATCAGAATCAGATTGAGACTTATCCCAATTCCAAACTTCTGATTCCTTCACAATAACGTCTCTACTGAACTCAACTTTATTAGTTTCTGGACAATAAAGCTTGTACGCACCCGTACTGTGGTACCCCACCAGTAACATTACTTTGCTTCTATCATCCAACTTCTGTCTTCTAGCTTCTGGAACATGTTTGTAACAAATAGAACCAAACACCTTCAGATGATTAACACTCTGCTTATCTCCAGTCCACTTCTGAATAGGAACTATTTCCTTCAGCTTCTTCGTTGGACATCTGTTGAGCACATATGTTGCGGTGGCAACAGCTTCTCCCCAGAAGTTCTGAGGAAGCTTCTTCTCCTTCAGCATGCTTCTCACCATATCAAGCAAAGTACGATTTCTTCTTTCAGCAAGACCATTGTGTTGAGGAGTGTAGGGAGCAGTAACCTCATGCTTAATTCCATTCTCCTCACAGAACTTCTGAAACTCTTTGGAGTTATACTCACCCCCACCATCGGTTCTGAGAATCTTCAGAGTCTGACCACTCTGATTCTGAACCTTCATTCGGAACTTCTTGAATTCAGCAAACACCTCGTGTTTGAACTTAATAAGGGATACCCATATCATTCTCGTGAATTCATCAACAAATGACACGAAGTATTTATTCCCTCCGAACGATTCTACTGGAAATGGACCACACACATCAGAATGTACTACTCCCAAGGCATGTTTTGCTCTTGGAGCAACTTCTGACGCAAATGGCAATCTTGGTTGCTTTCCTTCCATGCACACTTTGCATGACTTCTCAGGCTTCTTAATTGTAGGAATTCCATGTACCAGCTTCTTCGAATTCAGATGTTCTAAGCTTCTGAAATTCAGATGACCAAATCTTCTGTGCCACAGCTCACTTTCTTTCACAACACTTGTTGCACTAAGACATTCAGAGTCAGAAGTTCTGACATTCACCTTGAATGTTCTATTCCTTCCCTGTTCTGACTCCATAATCAACTTCTGATTACAGTCATACAGCTTCAGAAGATTGTCCTTCATGGTAACTGAAAAACCTTTCTCAATTAATTGTCCCACGCTCATCAGATTGCTTTTGATGCCAGGTACATACCACACTTTCTGAATCAATGCTATTTTCCCATTATTCAGAACAACTCTGACATTTCCCATACCTTCAGCGTTAAGATATTTGTCATCAGCACATCTGATCTTTGTCCTCTTCTTAGAATCAAAATCAACCAGCCATTTCTTATTTCCAGTAAAATGATTTGAGCAGCCAGTTTCCATATACCACCAGTCTGTCAAATTCGTATCATCAGATTCAGAAGCCATCAGTAGCACAGATTCATCATCAGAACTTCTGGCTATATTTGCTTCTTCTGACTTCCTTTCTTTGTTTGACCAACAATCTCTAGCAAAGTGACCAAACTTCTTGCAACAGTAACATTGGATCTTCTTCTTGTCATACTTCTCTTTTCCCTTCTGAGCATTCTTTTACCTATCAGAAGTTGAGGTTTCTGACTTCTGACCACCATCAGATCTTCTCTGCTTCTGATGCTTCTTATCAGAAACTGCTTTCAGAGCCTGCTGCTCTACTTCCCTTTCAGAAGTTCTCTCAGTCAGACGCAACTCTTGCGCTTCTCGACTGCTTTGCAGCTCTTTAATTCTCATGGTGCTCAGATCTTTAGAATGTTCTATTGCTACCACAATGTAATCAAACTGAGGAGTAAGGGATCTCAATACCTTCTCTATGATTACTTGTTCAGAAAGAGTTTCTCCACACGCCTTCATCTCATTAGTGATCAGAATCACTCTGGAGATGTACTCAGAAACTTTCTCATTGTTCTCCATGTTGAGATTCTCGTACTGCTTACGTAGAGACTAAAGCTTCACCTTCTTCACTGATGCGTCACCACCGTAACATCTGACCAGTGTGTCCCACGCCACCTTTGCCGTCGTTGAATCTGCAATCTTCTCAAACACATTCGCATCCACACACTGATGGATGTAGAACAATGCTTTCTGATCTTTCTTCCTTGTATCCTTTTGCGCTTTCTTCTGCTCCTCCGTCGCATCTGCTGCTACCGGAACATAACCTTCGGTGACAAGATCTAGAATATCTTGAGCACCGAACAGTACTCGCATTTGAATCATCCAACGATTCCAGTTTTTGCCATCAAATACTGGAAGCTTGGTGTTCATGCCGCCGCCACCGTTCATCATCTTCAACCTTCTTGTACAGTACACTCAGAATCTCACCGCACACAGTGTTTCCCAACCCACAGAATCACAAATTTATGATTCCGATCAGAACTTCGTTCCAGATTCAACACAAATCAAGAACAAAATTCAATCACACAAGAAAATCCTCACGTTTTCACTCGTGTTTCCCGTTGATCCTAACCGGAGCTCTAGATACCAATTGTTGGTGTACAAGGTGAAATAATGGTGAAAAGAGAGAAGAATATATTATAGATAATGACGGCTACAAGGATTACAAAAGGATTGTTAAAAATACTCACTACCACTAGTCTATTTATAAGCTAAAACTAGGGCTACAATAGCAACAATAAAATACTAAAATACCCTCTAACAAACTTGGTCACCAAGTTTGTGAATATTAATTAAAATATAAATTATTTATTCTAATAACTATTTATGTTCTTAATAAGTAAATTAAATTTTAACTTTTTAGTCATTGATATTGTGCAAAAACATCTTCATTTAAATATTCTTAATACAATAAATTTGATCCTGTTTAAAAATTTAAAAAAATTAAATAAGTATCCATGACATAATATAGCACATTGTTTTATTGTGTCATTAATGGTTTGAGCTAATTATGGTGGTAGGGCAGTATGATATTTGACACAAAAACTAAGAGAATTTCTTAACATATCACTCAACCTTCTTAGGCATTAAAACTCCTGCATTTCGGATGTGCAAATTCGGACGCACCGTTTTTTTTAGAAATTTTCAGTTTTTACCGGATGTGCACATCCGGTAAACGTTCGTATTTGCAAATCCGGAATAAAACCTGATGCAGAACACCAAAAATCCAACAATGTTTCTCACATTCATAAAATAAAATCGGGACTACATTGAGAAAATTGCCATGACATCGACAGAAATTTAAATATTACAAGATCAATAGTCCGGTGGACGCTTGCACATCTCTAAGATGTCATCGACCGTTCTTCGGATTTTGACGGTCGCCTCGAACTCGAGCGGGAATCGCTCTTCGTAGCCGAAAAAAGTTTGTCACATCACTCTAACATCCTCTTGATTCTTGAGCTCAACAAGGTTGTAAGCGACGTTCCCTTCGTTATCAACGGAAGGTGAACGATACTGAAGCTTCGCAACCTTCCGTTTATCTCCGTAAGGTAGGAGATGTTCGATGCCGTCAATGATCTCGCCGATTGAGATGCCCCTCGTTAACTTATACTTGCGACCGATTGTTATGTCATCGGTATAGGAGACAGTTGAGACAATTAGTGTTTGTGTGAATGATATTAATTGAAACCCCTAATTTATAGAAAAGTTAGGGTAAAGTTATTTCTGCCTAAGTTCGTTCCAGATGTGCAGATCCGGACAAACCCTACAAATATTGGTTCCGGATGTGCAAATCCAAAAATTGCCCGGATCTGCAAATCAGAATGTTTTACTGATACAATTTTAAAACAGAATTGAACAGCTTATGCAGCCACTTGGAATACTTTCAGTGCAATAAAATTCGTAAGTGTATTAAAAAGACATATGGATAAAAATACAATATATTTCACTTCAATAATGTACATTGTGTCGTATGATTATACAAAAGAGTTAAAACAAAATTCTCCGTCTAAATCTATTGGAGCTAGAACTTTTGATTTTTCCGCATTTGATGCATTTTCAATTGCGTGCAATCTTTCGAATTCAAGCATCCTTTCGACAAAACTATCCGGCCAAGACTCGACAATTGCGGTTGCATGCGTCGCCCATTGCGGTGATTTAGGTGGTATCGGGCATCCGGGTTTCAAGATAACTTGTACGAAATGTCTTGATTTCGCAAGCCATCCGATACACATGATGCGATCATTTGGATTCGACGGAGGTGCGGTGTGGAGTGGAAAAAAGGTTTCTGAAAATCCGTATCTCGTCAAGTCGATACACACCATATCGTAGGCGCATGCTATAAGATGACCCATCTCGGGGAAGCTCATCCATTTCGATACCGGTGCCGGACCACTCAACCACGAAACAAGTGACTCGTGAACCTTGTTGTAATTTTCTTGATTTTCATAGAGACGCAAGCATGCTTCTTTATGTGTCTCCAACTCTAGGATAAGTTGATGACGTACAAGTGCATGACCTTCCTCTCCTTTACTGAGTAGTATCGACACAGCTCGGTAACCGCAATTACCATCCCCTACAACATTGATTATACCGTCGATATGCTTGTGCATAAAAACCGGCATCTCGTCAATAAAGGAAATCATACATGTAGTTGGAGTCGGAGTCGGAACTCGTGGAATCGGTGTCGGAGCCGGTTTGGAAATGTGAGCTCCTTTTATGACACTTTGTAGAGATTTAGGAGTCGGATAGTCTGGAAAGATTTTGTCAACGTGCTCATAATACGAAGGAGACCGAGTTGTTGAGTTGTCATTTGGTGTAGGCTTCAACTTCTTCGAAGCACCCTTTGTCTTAACCGGTTGAGACGGCGGTATCATTGCGGTTGTTTCGGGGAAGGCAATCTTCCTCAACTCTTCTTTGATGTGTAGCTTCATATTGTCGCCGGCCTTCAAAAATCTCTTTTGAATCGCTTCCAATTCGGCCAAAATAGAGATATCCGGTTTATCTCCTTCCTTACAACCATCATCATCAAAACTAAGTCTCATCCAATGAGGGCAAACTTCATCAATTTGTATTGGCTCACCTAGTTTCAACTTTTTAGCAATGGCACAAGCGCAAGGAAGACCGTAGGTTTTCACAATAGTGCAACCACACTTTGCACTATCGGAACCTGTCATTTCGGCTCGGTTGGCCTCGTGAAAAATATAGCCCAACCCCGCCCGAGACATGTTGTCGATCAATTGAGAGTAGAGGAAGTTACCTTTAAACCGACGTTCCAAAACCGTCATGCTCCGACCGAAAGTGATTTGTATCTCATTGTGTTGGTTTTTGATCATTAGATGCACGGAGTCCCAATCCCGACATAAATCCCCCTTGCTATTCCCCAACCAATTCTTTAAAGTGACATGTGCCGACTCAACTCTATTGGTAGTAGTGTTTCCAAGATGTCGTGAGTTATCGGTCCACGCACAAATAATCTTTTCTTTCACTTGATCAAGAATGGTGGATTCAACATATTTCAACAAAGCGGGGCACCGTTCACACACTTTTTGGAATTTAATGACCGAATCGGTATATACTTCCATTGTGGAAGATTTTAGAATATGAGTCTATGCATCCATAATTTTCTCTACAATGACACCCGGCCTGACCACTTTTTCCGTCTTCTGACTCCACTTGTTTCGCACCCACCGCGGTCTTAACCCGACTTTGCACATTCTTTGTTATGTGAAATCGACAAAGTAGTGCATTGGAAGAAGGAAAGACCTTTGCAACCGCATTCATCAAGGCGTTGTCGTGGTCCGTAACAATTGCTTTTGGTATTTGAACTTGTTTCTTCAAAAGTGACCGACACGTCTCCAACGCCCACTTGAAATTGTCCTATTTCTCACACTCCAAAAAGGCAAAGCCGACGGCATATGTCTTATCCGTAGACGTAACGCCAACCATCTCAAACAATGGAAGACGATAATTGTTTGTCTTGTAGGTGCTATCGAGAATGAGCAATGTCGAGAACGTGTTGAACAACTTGATGAAATCCGGATGAGTCCAAAAAATATCTCAGACCGTAATTCCATCATCACGATATCTATACCGAGACACGTAATCGTTATCCTCCAACACTTTCAACAGTTGTTGCATCTCACTCCTATCTCCCCTAATTGCCTTGTTTGTGTGATACCGAATGTTATACACTTGCTTCATGTTTGCAACATTTTCGGGTTCTTTCCATTTCAACGTCGCAAGTATATTCTTCGGTTGGACAAGGTTCAAGGTCATGTCGGCTATACATGTCTTCTCTTCCGCCTTGAGCCGACATACACTTGGATGACCTTGAAGCTTTGAGCACATTTCTTGGTTATGTATACCACAACGAACGGTAAATCTCCATTTCTTGGAAACTAACATGTAACCACCAATCTTAAAAGGGCACTCACATCTTCTAGTACCGGTCTCGTCTTTCTTTAACTCGTAAAGGTGCTTAATATTTGCCGCTTCTTTCACAACCCAAAATTACAAAAGATTTTCTTCTATCCGACCCATTATCCGATCTCTGGATATTTACACCGAAGCCAAGCTCAATAGCCGTCCTACGAATGTACGCGATCATGCTTTCACGATCATCAAAGTCTTGCTTGTTGTTAAAGTTACCGCCGATATCAACCGACTTTACGAGCATGCCTTCATCTTTCGGGGAAATCGGCGCAACTAATTCTTTTGCCATGTTATCGGGGTGCACCATATCTATTTATAAACAAGAATAGAACAATTAATATGTATAAATAAAATATATTCAAAAATGCTGAAAATTTAAATTAATTAGCTTCAGGCATTTTTCCAGATGTGCACATCCGAAAATGTTCATGCTCTCGTTCCGGATGTGCAGTTCCGGAAGCATCGTAACTTATTTTTTCAAAAATGTAGATTGATAATGTGAGCAATGTAGTGGATGAAGTTGAATGTTTACCTGAAATTCAGTCTTTCCTTGCTCCTTTTGATTTGTTGCACCAAAAACTTGAACTTTTTGAGTGAGAAATGGGATTGATAAAGTAGGGGTTTTTGAGTTAGTGAAAGTGAGTGTAGTAGGAGAAATGTTGAGAATGGAAAGGGGGAGTGATCATGCAGCTTCAAATATATCACATTTTTCCGTCCGGATATACAGATCCAGAGGTCTTTCGGATATGCACATCCGGAACAACTTTTTATTTTTTAAGGATACGGTGCGTCCGAATATGCACATCCGAAATCACGGGGCAAAAAAATAATTTCACGTGTTGCCTAAGAAATTTGGGTGGTGCATTAAGAAATGCTCAAAACTAATCATGTTCGGGTTTGGTTAATTGTTAGTACTAGTACTTACATACTACTACTAACATGAATTGAAAGGCGTAACATAGGCCATAGTAGGCCTGATTTGTTGGATGTTGGTCAATATGTGTCATACTTAAAATGTTAAATCTTCACTTCATCATCATAGGAATTAGGGGTGGACAAATTTAAACCGACCAATTAAAACCGACCGACCCGTTGTCTTTTTTGTGCAAATGGATCGGATCGGGTCAGGTGTCGGGTTGATTTGGATGCTTAATTTGGATATTATAGGGTTGCTCCGGTCGGGCTCAGATGTTAATTTTGGATCCGACGAAAACCGAAACCGACCGAACTTAATTAATATATTTTTTATTTATTTTTATTACTATATGAATGACTCACTATAAAAATGAGATTCATAATGTTGTAGGATACTATCATTTTTATAAATTGATGATTGCATTGTATACTCCCAAAAATACATGACATGTAATATAAAATTTTGTATATTATTTAGTTTATTGGTTAAAGTATGATAATGATCAAAATTAATGTCAAATAATATTAAAAATATTATTCCGTAATAATAATTTTTATTAAAAAAATAGTTTTATTCTAAAAATTTAATACTTTTTATACAAAAATTAAAAAAATCATTTTTATAAATTTTTTTTAATAAATATTAATCCGACTTAACCGAATCCGACGAAAATCGAAATTTTATCAGTTGAAATTGGACCATAAAAATGAAACCGTAATTTACGTCGGATTTAAGTTTTGGGCCCGAAACCGACCGATTGTCCACCCCTAATAGGAATAGTATTTATTATTCGTTCTATTTTTTATAGGTCGGTAGAAAAAGGTTAGAGCAAATTTTAGATTTAAGGCATGTTTAAATAAATAACTTGTAATAGTTTATAATATGGTGAATTTTTTACCCATCACAAAAATAAGATACAACTATCTTTAAAATAAAATGTTTTGAAAACAATCAAATCCAAAGTTATATATATCTTTTGATTTTATTTATATAAGAAAACGTTTGTTTTTTAATTTTATTGAATAATCAACCTATTAAATATATATATATATATATATATATATATATATATATATATATATATATATATATATATATATATATATATATATAGGGGTGCCAATTAAATTCATTAAACTAAAATCCATCCAATTCATCTGTGAGATATTGGATCGAACTCTAGTTTTAGCATGTCGTCGAAGTTCGCTCACATGCTGTTGTCGTAAACCTACATGTTGTAGTCGAATTGTGTTCTAGTATGTAGGAGATTGAATTGGGTCTTGTGTTATGGATCCAATTGTTTAAGTTAGCTTGTACCCTAAGTTTGCTTGTAATGAGTAATTGTTAAAAAACTCATTAGTTTAGTATGTTAGATTTATTATAAATAGCATACTAGTCTCTCTTCCTAAGGTGTGACAAAACCTTATTAGGTTGAGAGAAGTTAATTGTTGGTATTCACTTGTAATCTTTGAACCCTATTGAGAAAGTAAATAGTAAAATAGATTTAACCAATTATTTATTCTTCGTCCTCTTTTCTCTTCCTTTGTGAACCCTAATAGGGTTTCAGTTGTTTTTCCTTGTTAACCCTAACCCTTACGTGTTTCTTGCCCATAAAGAAACTGTTAATATTTTGTTTCAAGGTATCATTTTTCATAATAAATTGGTGCGGTGAGCGTGGAGAAGATGCATTCAACAAAGTATGAGATTGAAAAGTTCACCGGAGTGAACGACTTCGATCTGTGGCACTTGGAGATGAAAGCCCTACTGGTTCAGCAGGGTTGTTTGGAAGCGTTGAAGGGAGAGGCAATCATGGATGTTGCGTTAACGGTAAAAGAAAAGACGGCCATGATAGAGAAAGCCCACAGTGCAATATTGTTGAGCCTTGGTGATAAGGTTCTTCAACGGGTATCAAAGGAGACTACGACATCGGGGTTATGGTTGAAACTTGAAAGTTTGTACATGACCAAATCTCTGGTGAATCGACTCTACCTGAAGCAAGCTTTGTATTCATTCAAGATGAGTGAAGAAAAAGTTTTGGCTGAGCAGTTGGATATGTTCAACAAGCTGATTCTTGATCTTGAAAATATTGACGTGGAGATCAATGACGAAGATCAAGCACTGTTGTTGTTGTGTGCTTTTCCCAGAACACATGCTCACTTCAAAGAAACTCTCTTGTATGGAAGGGAGTCCCTGAGCTTTGAAGAAGTTCAATCAGCCTTGTATTCTAAGGACCTGAACGAACGAAATGAGCATAAACCTTCGACGGTTGGTGAAGGTTTGGCCGTTAAGGAAAAATTCTTGCGAAAGGATGGTAAGTTCGACAAGAAGAAAGGTAAAAGTCAGCAGAAGTCTTATAGTGGCAAAACATCTAGTATTCGATTTTATCACTGTAAGAAAGAGGGTCACACAAGAAAGGTGTGCCCTGAACGCCTAAAATATCATGGAGGTAAGGATATTGGCAACACAACCATTGTTCAAGATGACTTCGACTCATCTGATGTCCTTGTAGTTTCAAGCGGCGACTCAAGAAAAGAGTGGATTATGGATTCAGGTTGCACTTAGCACATGACTCCAAACAGAAAATTGTTCGAGGAGATATGTGATCAAGATGGTGGATCGGTGCTGCTGGGAAACAACAAATCCTCCAAAATTGCAGGTATTGGATCTGTGAGATTCAAGCTCCATGATGAGTCAATAAGGTTATTAACTGAAGTCAGGTATGTATCTGATTCGAAGAGAAATTTAATTTCTCTTGATGAATTCGACAGGAAGGGATATGTTTTCCAAGGAGAGAAAAGTATCCCAAGAGTTATGAAGGGGTCAAAGGAAGTCTTGAGAGGCGTGAAGAAACAAGGATTGTATACCCTTGAGGCTGAGGTTGTAAGTGGTTCGACAAATATTGCATCCACGAAACATGTGTCAAAGACATAATTATGGCACATGAGATAGGGCCATGTCAACGAAAGAGGCTTGGTCGAATTGGGGAAGCAGAACCTGCTAGGTGGTGACAAAGTCGAAAAGTTTGAGTTTTTTGAATCTTGTGTATTTGGTAAATCCTGTATGGGCGAAGTTTAACAAAGGCAAGCAAAGAACACATAGATCCCTGGATTACATCCATGCTGGTCTTTGGGGGACCTGTAAGGAATCCTTCACACTCAGGTGCAAGGTATTTTCTATCCATCGTTGATGACTATTCCAGAAAGTTATGGGTATTCATTCAGAAGACGAAGGATGAAACTTTTGAGAATTTCAAAAGTTGGAAGGTTCTGGTCGAAACTCAAACTGGCAGAAAGGTTAAGAGGTTGAGAACCGACAATGGCCTTGAGTTCTGCAACGAAGCGTTTGATAGTTACTGTGTTGAGTCTGGGATTGTAAGGCATAAGACTGTAGCAGGTACTCCTCAACAAAATGGCTTAGCTGAGAGATTCAATCGAACAATCCTTGAAAGGGTTAGATGCATGTTGGTTAGCGTTGGATTAAAGAAGGTGTTTTGGGCAGAGGCTATTTCAATAGCAGCTTATCTGATAAATAGATGTCCCTCGACTGCCTTGGGAATGAAGACACCTGAAGAAGTTTGGTCGGGACATCCACCTAGTCTCAACAGACTGAGAGTATTTGGTTGTGTGGCCTATGCTCATATTAGGCAAGACAATGTCGAACCTAGAGCTCTGAAATGCATGTTCATGGGATACCCTGAAGGAGTCAAAGTTTATAGGCTATGGTGCCTAGAGCCAGGTCACAGGAGGTGTATCACCAGTCGAGACGTAGTTTTCAATGAAGCTGATATGGCTTTCAAGAAAACTGATGATGCTAACGAAGAGCTGGAACAAGGAGAGATTCCTGTTGAGGTGGGGCATCTTGATGCTGAATTGCGTATTCCAGATGAAGTCGAAGAAGAAGCAGAAGATGTTGTCGAAGATGAGGAGACTGATAATGACTACCTGCTAGCAAGAGACAGGTCGAGGAGAGTCATAACGCCACCTCAGAGACTTGGGTATGCAGATCTTATAGCTTATGCCTTAATCTCTGCAAGTGAGGTTCTTGACGAAGAACCTAGAGACTATAAGGAAGTTAAGAGGAGTCGAAAGAAGACTGAATGGCTGAAGGCCATGGATGATGAGATGAAATCTCTTCATGATAACAACACATGGGAACTGATCAAGAAACCTACTGGAGCCAGGTTAGTCAGCTGTAAATGTATTTTCAAAGTTAAGGAAGGAATTAAAGGAGTGGCATCGAAGAGATACAAGGCAAAATTGGTCGCTAGGGGGTTCACTCAGAAAGAAGGTGTTGACTTCAATGATGTGTTCTCTCCTATTGTGAAGCACAGGTCCATTAGAATGTTGCTTGCCATGGTGGCACAATTCGACCTTGAACTAGAGCAGATGGATGTGAAGACTGCGTTCTTGTATGGTGATCTAGATGAAACAATCCTGATGAGGCAACCTGAAGGGTATGTCAAAAAGGGGAAGGAAGATTATATGTGCAAACTGAAGAGATCTTTATATGGACTGAAATAATCTCCTCGACAGTGAAATAGGAGATTTGACAAGTTCATGGCACGCATAAGTTTCATTAGAAGTCAGTTCGACCACTGTGTTTACTTCTGATTTTGACATGGTAATTCATCTGTTATTTTGTTGCTTTATGTGGATGATATTCTAATAGCAAGCAACAATGTCGAAGATGTAATGAGGGTGAAGGTTGAACTCAATAAGGAGTTCGACATGAAGGACATGGGAGTTGTGTCCAGGATTCTTGGGATTGACATCCGAAGAGATAGAAAGCAGTCGAAATTATGCTTATCTCAAGAGGCATACCTATGGAAGATTCTTGAAAAGTATGGTATGTCGAATTCAAAGCTTATTGTGACTCCGACAAACCCTCAATTCAAGCTGAGTATAGATCAGTGTCCCAATACTGATGTCGAAAGAGCTTATATGAATAGCATTCCATATGCTAATATAGTGGGTTCTTTGATGTATGCTATGGTCTGTATTAGACCTGACATAACATATGCAGTAAGTCTTGTAAGCAGGTACATGGTGAATCCTGGAAAGGCTCACTGGAAAGCATTGAAGTGGATTTTAAGGTACATAAATAGGTCTCTGAATAGAGTCCTAATTTATGGTGGAGCCTTGGGTGAAGATAGTAAAGCAGCAATCAAAGGATATGTCGACTCTGATTATGCAGGTTGTATGGATTCCAGAAAATCTATTTCTGGATATGTGTTTACTATGTTTGGGACAACAATCAACTGGAAAACAACACTTCAGAAGGTTGTTGCTTTATCAACCACTGAAGCACAATATATCGCCCTAATTGAAGCTGTAAAGGAAGCATTGTGGCTTGAAGGTTTTGCAAAGGAGTTGAAACTTCAAGGTCCAGTTATCACTGTTAAATGTGATAGTCAAAGTGTAATACACTTGTCAAAGAATTCAGCCTATCATGAGCGAACCAAGCACATTGATGTGAGGCTGCATTTCATCAGAGGGGTAATCTAGCGTGGAGAATTCCAAGTGCTGAAGGTTTCGACAAATCATAAAGTTGCTGATATGATCACCAAGACGTTGCCCAGTTGCAATTTTTTCCACTGTATGCAGTTGATAAAGATGCATAAAGAAAGCTGGTTTATTTCTTGAGGATGTAGAGTTAGATCCAAGGTGGAGATTTGTGAGATATTGGATCAAATTCTAGTTTTAGCATGACGTCGAAGTCCGCTCACATGCTGTTGTCGAAGACCTACATGCTTAGTCGAATTGTGTTCTAGTATGTAGGAGATCGAATTGGGCCTTGTGTTATGGATCCAATTGTTTAAGTTAGCTTGAACCCTAAGTTAGCTTGTAATGGGTAATTGTTAAAAAGCCCATTAGTTGAGTATGTTAGGTTTATTATAAATAGCATACTAGTCTATCTTACTAAGGTGTGACAAAACCTTATTAGGTTGAGAGAGGTTAATTGTTGGTATTCACTTGTAATCTTTGAACCCTATTGAGAAAGTGAATAGTAAAACAGATTTAACCAATTCTCTATTCTTCTTCCTTTGTGAATCCTAATAGGGTTTCAGTTGTTTTTCCCGTTTAACCCTAACCATTACGTGTT
The DNA here is from genome assembly GCA_022829125.1 of Lathyrus tuberosus. NCBI lineage: Eukaryota > Viridiplantae > Streptophyta > Magnoliopsida > Fabales > Fabaceae > Lathyrus > Lathyrus tuberosus. Next base: position 1,325,907 of record JALAZF010000592.1, read on the forward strand.
TCTTGCCCATAAAGAAACAGATAATATTTTGTTTCAAGGTATCATTTTTCATAACACCATCCATCAAATTATCTATCAAATCCATCTATTATACAAAATATTAGTTAATGGATTGAATCCAAAAATCCATTAAAAGTTATGGATAAATCCAGTCCATTCAACCAATTTGAAAAATCTATTGAATTGTTTTTATAATAATATAATTAAAATAAATTATGTAACAATTAAAATAAAAATTATTTTATATATATATATATTGCAAATTATTTGTAATCTTCGGTAATACTCCTATATTTCGGAAATTTTTTATTTTATGTATTCCAAACTTTTTTATATTTTTGAAATAATTTGACTTTTTCAAATTTCCGAAAAAACATAATTATTTTATATTTTCGAAAAAATTCAATTTTTTTAAATTTCAGAAAAACCTCGACTTTTTTTCATATTTTCGAAAAAACACGACTTTTTCATATTTCCGAAAAAACTCGACTTTTCCATATTTTCGAAAAAACTCGCCTTTTTCAAATTTCTGAAAAAACTCGACTTTTACATATATCAGAGAAAACTCAACTTTTTCATATTTATGAAAAAACTCGACTTTTTCATATTTTCGAAAAAAACTCGAATTTTTTCATATTTCTGAAAAAACTCTATTTTTTCATATTTCCAAAAAAAACTCGACTTTTTCATTTTTCCGTAAAAAACTCGACTTTTTCATTTTTCCAAAAAAACTCGACTTTTTCATATTTCTGAAAAAATTCGACTTTTTCATATTTTTGAAAAAACTCGACTTTTTTATATTTCCAAAAAATCTCGACTTTTTCATATTTGTGAAAAAAAACTCGACATTTTCATATTTTTGAAAAAACTCGACTTTTCATATTTTTGAAAAAACTCAATTTTTTCATATTTTTGAAAAAAAACTCAACGTTTTCAATTTTCCGAAAAAAAACTCAACTATTTCATATTTCCGAAAAAACTCGACTTTTTCATATTTTCGAAAAAACGCGACTTTTTCATATTTCCGAAAAAAACTCAACTATTTCATATTTTCGAAAAACTCAACTTTTTCATATTTTCGAAAAATCTCGACCTTTTTCATATTTTCGAAAAAAACCTGACTTTTTCATATTTCCGAAAAAACTAAACTTTTTCATATTTATGAGAAAACTCGACTTTTTCATATTTCTGAAAAAACTCGACTTTTTAATATTTCTGAAAAAAATCTACTTTTTCATATTTCTGTGCAAACTCGACTTTTTCATATTTCTGAGAAAACTCAACTTTTTCATATTTCTGAAAAAACTTGACTTTTTCATATTTCTAAAAAAACTCGAGTTTTTCATATTTTCAAACAAACTTGACGTTTTTATATTTCCGAAAAAACTCGACTTTTTCATATTTCCGAAAAAACTCGACTATTTCATATTTTCGAAAAAACTCGATTTTTTCATATTTCCGAAAAATCTAGACTTTTTTCATATTTTTGAAAAAACCTGACTTTTTCATATTTCCAAAAAAACTCGATTTTTTTCATATTTCCGAAAAATCTCAACTTTTTCATATTTCTGAAAAATCTCGACTTTTTTCATATTTGCGGAAAAAACTCGACTATTTCATAATTACTTCCAAATTTAATTTTGTGAAATAATTTTTTTATAAAGTTTAAAATATAAATTATTAAAAGAAATTAATAAAAATATTTGAAGTAAGTTTTTGGATGGACGGATATCCATCCATTAAAATAATGTTAACAGATGGATCGGATAGATTTTATCTTTAATGGATGGATTAGATTGAATATTTTTTAGAGAATTTTAATAGATTGTTAACAGACTAATGGATTGTTTTGATCCATCCATTAACAATTCAATCCATATTCATCCAATCCATCCATTTTGTCACCCATATATATATATACACACACACACACGATCATACCTGATCAGAATTGGACCGGTGGCCAACTGCACATCGTGAGCTCCGCTACTCCGGTGGTGGTGAGACGGTAGGGGTGTACCTGCAAGGTACTTCGATGCTAAAGTCAGGAACAGAGTAAGCAAGTACAGAAAGGTATTGAAAGTGAGAATTGGAATACCTAACCCTCTAGTGAAATAGGGTATTTATAGTGTGCCCTCAGCGCTGGGCCAACGGTCGTCCGTACAGGGTTGGGTCACCAGGCCCAATGCAGATAATTGCCAGGGCTTACGTGGCGTAGGGAAGACCGGCACGCGGTCTTCGCCCTGGAATAACTGCCTCGTGATCTCCGAGAAGTGGGTTGACCAACTCTTCTAGAGTGGGTAGTTACCTGATGACGTGCCCCGCGTGGGGGACATGTGGAGTTCGTGGGGAGGACGCGTGTTCTCTCCCCGAGTCATGTAATGTCCTGCTCGACACTGATGGGATCTGGATGTGCTCGGCAAGGGGAAGGATTGGGCCTCTAATCGCAGTATTGGGTTGGGCTTGCCCGACGGATGGGCAGGCGCTGACCCAGTCCAGAACATGAGCCCCCTAAGTCGTTGCTCCGAAGTGTCCGAGTAATGACTTAAGGGTCAGCCCATTCGTCGAGGACATGCTAAGTGGGACTCGTTCCCGAAACACCGGGTTGGTGGCGGACGCCGGCGACACGGGACGAGACGGGAGTCGCGGGGACGTCTGTCCGTCCGACATCCACAGGTCACCTTTTGTCGGGGTTGTCCTCATTTGGCATCTTGGTCGACCATGCAGGGGAGACGGAAGAAAGTGGACGCGCTGAGGCCGCGAGCACGAAGGGAACTGAAAAGACGTACGCGGGGATTCATGGTACCACGTGGAACGTGTCATTAATGCCTAGGGCGGTTGGGAGTAGGGGCACTCAAGTGCCTGGAGACACCTCGAGTCCCGTGTTAGGATTATAAATAGGTGGCGAGTCTGTGTCATTTGCACGCTTTCATTCCACTGATCAGTCTCCTACGCCCTTCAAGCTCTCCCTCTGTGCTCGACATCACCGCCGCCGCCTCCGTTTTCAAACGTGAAGGTGCGAGAAAGACACAAGAAAGGGGGGTTTGAATTGTGTATTTGCTCTTTTGACTACTTTTCTTTTCTAGTTGTTGAATCACTTAGGATTACATCAGAGTTCGTTGAGAGACTCTGACTGACAACGTTACATTCAGACTTGCTAAGCATGAGGCTTCAGAACTAACAAGAGTTTGAACATAAGATCCATTTCTCAGAACTTGCAGTGCGGAAGCTTATCTGAGTTAAGCTGCAAGGTTCTGACTTACTTGTGTAGGGTTCTGATACTCTATATAGAAACATAAATAAGAACGTTAAGCATAAGAGTAAAGGATACACGATATATCCTGGTTCACCGCAAAGGCTAATCCAGTCCACCCTCCTCAGGTGATTTCGCCTTGAACACAAGGTCTTAATCCACTATAATCAATCTCGATTACAGATGCACGGGAAACAAGCAGTGACTAACCAATTGCACAGCTGCACTGTGACTAACATACAATGAACCGTTCAGGGATTCAACTTAATGAATATAACGAACATTGACCTGCAGGTTCCAATCTCGCAAGATCTACTGCTAGGCTTTCACAGCTAGACGTTCAGGGATTCATCGCAATGAATATAACGCTACTGACCCTATTTCAGGCTTTTCCCACAATGACATCTCGCCATTGTCTTCTCGAGTCTCCGGTCACACTGACCACTCAAGGAATCCTAATTAACCAAGAATTAGTTATACAGGAGATTACAAAGATGCTTCTTAACAAGCAGATTACTCCTAAGTTTAAGTACAAAGAACACACAAGTGTTCAAGCAAGATGTGAGCAACAACTCCTTGCTATTCTAAGAAACTACAGAGATGTATAATGATTTGACAGTTGTTGACATCTTGTAGATCTTCTTCTTCCCCGTCTTCGAGGTGAGCAAGCTTTGAGCAATAACTCCTTGCTTCAGATCTTCAATGTAGCGCTGACGAGAAGGTGGTTGATGACTTGACTGATTTGCAATGTTGTCTTCTTCATCAACAACTTCTATACCAATTCATTGTTGTTGTGTTGAATGATGATCTTTGAGCTTCAACAACAATGGCCATGTGTAAATGGTGATAGCTTTGGATATTCTAAGTGTTACAACGAGAACTCATCGTTGTTGCTATCTTCACACAATGACTGTGATCAATTCCCAATTCATGGCTGAATCGATCTATGGACTATGTCGTCGATTAGAAGCGAATACTCTTTCCTTTTAAATAGCCAGGTAGAAATATATCCGTTTGAAATACTGTTGGCTATTGGAAAAGAGGCGTTGTGTAATAATTAGTTGTACTGACACGTCTCCTTTTTGTTGTGGGAGAAGTGACGGGATATATCTTTCTTGGGCGCCGTGTACAGTTACTCACAACGGTAACATGTGACTTCTGAACTTCAGAGGCTTCTGATGGTTAATGGATGAAGCATGAGTAGAGTCTTCTTAACAGGATATCTGATATGTCAAGTCTTCAGTTATTTGAAAAAGTCCATTAGGAATCAGTCTTCAAAACTTCAGCACTTGTCTTTGAGCACATTATCCTTTACTTCTTCAAGTCTTCTGAAACCTCAGAACTTGTCCATTAGGAATCAGTCTTCAGAGTCTTCAATACTTGATCTTCGGGACCCTAAGTTTCAGAACACATAAGTCTTCAGGGTCTTTCTGCACTTAGTCTTCAGAGCCTTCCGCCTTCAGAACTTCAAGTCATGAGAGTCTTCAGCACTTCGGTTCTCTTATTCAGGAGCTTCGCAATCCTCAGAATCTCGATCACTTTCAGAGAGCATCCACAAAAGCATTGCATTAGCAATATCGGCATCCTTGGATCTGACTGATCACGATCAGATACAGAAGCGTTCTTGCTTCTTACGACTTGTGTCACACATAGTAACTTTGCATATTATCAATTTCGCTCATTAGGCTGGTGCTTGTTGGATCTGATAATTTCTATGAATATGATCTGCATACAACACATGTTAAAACATAAAATGGTTCGTTCACAAATACGTATTATTATCATCAAAACATAGATTGACTTGTAGAGACAATTCTTGCTCTCACAATCTCCCCCTTTTTTATGATGACAAAACCAAGTATTTTGATTGAACATTTTATACAAGGTAATCAGCAAAACAAACATATTCAGAGTCTGGAACAGCAGCTCCCCCTAAATGTGTTATGCTCAAAGTTTTATCTGTGATCATCTAGAATCTTATATGATCCAAAGACATACAGAATAACAACTTGAGTTGCCAAAACGAAGAATAGGAAAGGACTACTTCTCTATCTTGTCTTTAAGAAAACAAAGAGTCTTCAGCATCTGGACTAGCTCATCAGAACTTCCATCTTCAGATCTTCAGAACTCAGTTCCTTTGTGGTCGTATCAGAGCTTGTAATCTTCAGAGTCTTCTGAAGCATTTCTACTTTTCAGCAGATTCATTTGAGCACAAACAGATCAGTTCTTATCTGATAACATAGCCTCGCTATTCATCAGAGACAGACATTGTCTTTCAAGAAACTCCCCCTGAGTTTCAGACTTTGTGAAGATTATAGGATTTATCATTTGAATCTTCTGGGTAGTCTCCCCCTAATTTCTATAAGTCAGATATTGGGATCTTTCAGAACGTAGTTCAGGAATATTAAGTTTTAATCACCAATAAAGATCATGACTTTTTCAGAGTTTGACTTTTGAACACAAGTCTTCATCTCAGAACCTTGTTATTGTCACAACTCAGTGGTTCATCAAAGCTTGATTTTTGATCACATACCAATTGAAGGTTAATATTTGTGATTAATCAACGCTTGATTCTGAATCTGGTACTCGTGATTTGATTCTGGTGTAATATCATGTGATGTGTTGGGTCTTATACCAGAGTATGTTGAGTCTGATACCAAGTGAAGAATTTCTTCTCATACCACTTGAGAGGTATTTCCTTAATCTGCTGAATTGATACCAGTGAAGGTATTTGATAATAATTCACAGCTTTGCTCTGATTGATGAGTCTGATACTAATCTTTGTGTACTGAGTCTGATTACCAATTATTGATTTAGTCTGATACCAAATCATTTTCATTTCAATTGGTTCCTGGTAAACATCAGAACTACTTGTTCTTGGATCTTCAATCCGAATCTTCAGACAGCTCTTTGTCCTCTGATTTGCACTATTCTTCTGAGCAAGCATCTTGAGATGTATACTTTGTCTTGACTGCTTTCAGAGTTTTCTTCTTCTGATTCTTGCGTTTTGAATTTCATATTTTCAGACAGCTTACAGCTTCTGAACCAAGTGAGACAAAGATCACGATAAACTTTGACTTTCAGACAGTTCTCAACTTCTAAACTGTACTTGGTAGATCTGATTCTGAACACATGTTCACGAAGTGTACTTCACTGTTCTTCTTTCTTAACCTGTCTTAGAATTCCTAGTGAACTTGTTTAGAGTTCCTCGGATAACATCAAACAACAAACGTTAGTAGTAACGCATTTTTATGTGAGTACTTTGTTTGAGTTTTGTATTCTTTCAGATTTCCTTTTCTCAATCAAAATCATTATATTTCTCCCCCTTTTTGACATCATTAAAAAGTGCTAGAGCATATGAGCATTTAAGCATTTAAGCATATCAAAATCATTATATATTCTGGATATGTTAAACAGCATAGAACATAGAGCCAACATTTGAGCAGTTAAGAACAATCCAAGTCATTTAGTGATAACCATCTTTAACCATATCATATTTATTTTAAGTACAATTAGATGGAATTATTTGATTACCAATTGAAGGTTTTAGATCATCTGTAGAGATTAATTATAGCATTTTATTTATGAACAATCAGATAGAAGCATCAACATAAAATAGTTTTAAAATACAGAGCATAGGTTGAGCTTAATCTTGAAAAGTTCAAGATAATCAAAACATAGATAACTTAAACGCAGATTTCTAATGAGAAACATTTTAAGTAATCGTAGTCCTAATAAAGCTGGGTTTTCATGGGTCTTATTGAGTTAGACTAGAGCGAGCCTAAAGATGATGAAGAATATGAAAGAAGGTTTTCAGAGTCATCATTTCTTGAGACATGCAACTTTTCTTCTACTTGAGTAACTGCCTGCCTCTTGCTCTTCACAATTTCTACTGAGATCCATTCATGGAACTCAGTCTAGATATTAGTTATTTCCATGGAGTCCACACAGGAACTAGAAGCTTCTAATAAGCTTTGGATTTTTGTGATTGCATTGTCCTTAAAGGATTTTAATGCTTCACTCACGGTTTTTGATCTTTGAGATAAGGGTTCCTCATCATCAACCATTTTTTGCTTCTTACTTCCTTCTTTCCAATTTGTGAGTTCTTGAAGTACATCGGTAATATTCTTCATGTTGATCCAAACACTGATATCTTCATCCTTAAATCTCCTCAGATAGTTTCTGACTTCTGCCTGATTGTAAGTGACAAATTTTGGAAAACCTTTAACTAGGACCCTAAGAGTCAGAGTTAGTTCCCTAAAGAATGTATTGTCCAGAGTAGTGTCTTCCTTCATAAGATCCTCAAACTTGAGAATCTTCCCAGCGCTTTTAAGCAGCTTTCTTGATTCACCTTCATCGATTAAAATGTCATCAACTACTCCAGATTCAACCAAAATGTCAGAGATGAGTCTTCCGTACGAAATAAGTTTGATCTCCGGATTAGAACCACTTCTGGAGTTTCTTATGGCTTCCTTCAGAAGTTAAAAAGAGAACGGAGGGAAGATTGATCTTAATTCCTTTAAGGAGAAGGAACAAGACACACTTCTGAGTTTCGTTGAGTTGATTCGCAGGAAGATGATGAAAAATGCTTCCCTGCAAGATTATGAACCAAACTTGTAGTGGTTCTCTCAGGTTTGAGAATACTTGGTTCTTAACTGCTATTCCTTCATTGAAAATAAAGGCTATGACTTTTACTTCTCTCTCCTCATTAAGTAGATCCTTGGTAATTCTGAATCCATTATTCTCGTGCTCCAAGAGATCTGCAATAGTCTTTTCAGATATGTAGACTCTTCTTCCAAAGACCGAAGAACTAATGAGAGTCGAGCCTGCATTAGCATGAATCCATATCTCTTTAACCAAACATCCATAGGTTGGTCCTTCCAACCTCTTGAAGTAGTTACTCCATCCTTGTGCTTTCATTGAGGGAGTAATATTACATCTGTTCGCCTTTAGAATGTTGAAGTTTACAATCGTTTCTGAAAAAACAACAAGATGATCAACTGGATTTTGCATGGTTGTGAGAGTTGAAGCATTTTGTGAGACGAAGGCCATCTTTAGGGATTGATGAGGAAAATAAAAGGTAATTAGACTGAGGATTCAGATGAGTAAGAGTGTGTTGATGTCTTAGGGTTTTATGCTTTTATAGATTAAGAAGTAAGGTTATTTCTGTGGAGAGTTTGAAACCGCAACGTTTGATTTTCCTAGAAGCACTAAGTATCGTGGGAAGGTGGGTTAATGATTAATTCCTTTAATCAAGAATCGTGACATAATCTTAATAAGTGGCAATGGAATCGTTACTTAATCATGACCTATGGGGGATTTATGGTCTCTAGACAATCCCAAGCCTTTTCGTGTGAATTTTAAGCAACACTCATTATTTTAATTAGATAATTAGTGCATTTTGATCATTTGAAATATTCACACAAATCACAAAAAGATTAAGATGTAACATAAGCTTAGTTAAATAGAAGTAACTAAAATCCTATCTTAGACTAAGAACGTCATCGGTGAACAAAATTCAGGAAGGACCTTCTCAGTCATTCCATTTCTTCTGCAATGAGCAACTACTCCCTAGAGGTCAAGAATGTGGGAGATAACTCTGTAGTAGGGAACTTGGTAGATTGTGTCTTCCCAAGACATATTAATTTCTTCCTTTAAATGGTTGTACATGGACTGAGGTAGGTTTATTTTGATCCTAGATACTAAAAAGAAAATGAATAATCTTTCTTGGTTAGATAGCCAGCCTCCTCCTCTTTCTCTTGGTCTTAGATTAGTCACCATAAGCTTGTACCAATCTTTAGCAAATGGAGTGAGGGTGCAAGGTTGAGTTGGATGCCCCTCTGTTTCAAAAATGATGTGCAAATGCCTGTCGAAACTATGGTTGTTGATGTTTCTTTCCACAGTCACACCATCTTCGACACACCTAATGGATTTAGCTATGATGGTGGGGTTGATAAAGACTGGACAACTAGCCACAACAGATAGAATAGCATTCTTGCCAAGATCATATTCTAGAGTTCGTGTATTTGCACAAAACTCAGTCACCAGTTCAGGGAATATAGGTCCAACAAGCATAGAGAAATAATTTTCCCAGTTCTGAAATATAATTCCAGAGAGAATGCTTGTTTTGTTGAGCTGTGGCAGAAGGTTTAAATTCACAGTGAATTCCTTCAGGAGTTCTAGATCGGATATTTCTCCTCTGATGTTGTGGGAAGACATTTTGAGCAAAGTTGAATTGTTTGAGAGATGAGGTTCTACCTAGTTAGATAATGGAGTGAAAAGGACATTGAGATTTAATAGCTATTTATCAATCTGGAGCACGCGGGGTTTATCATTTCCAAGACTAGCTATAAATAGCTGTGGTAGTCAGTGAAATGACGTGTGATGGAATTTAATCGCCGTATATCTATAGCAGTAGGTCGCTGACACTATGTGATTATGACTGCTTATTTAATTCTTGAAAATTTTCTAATCATAAATGCATGAGAGTATTATTATAGTTTCAATAATCCTAATATGACTAATGTTGAAATTATTGCTACTATTTCAAATAATAAGGATAAGCGATAACATGCCTTAGAGATTGAGAAATCTTTTTCGGCTAGTCTGAGTGCTTTCCAGTCTGACTCTGTGCTTCCGATCATCATCTTTTTGCTTCTGCTTCCTTCAGAGTGGTCTGACGTTGTAATCTCTTGTGAATGCATTCCGTTCCTAGCTTTTAATCAAACTCTGCTTACTTCTGAGTGAACTGCTGAGGATTCTAGGATTCTTCGGGATTTACTTGCATTTTCATTTCTGAAGAGTATGATTATTTTCTGAGTTCTGATATTGGTTTGAGAACTAGAATCAATTGATCCTATTCTTTTTCATGTTCAGACAAACTCATCTGATTTTTGAGAATGACCAATTAGAAACTTTGATTTACTTGACAACCTTCCTTAAGGCTTCCTTATTTCCAGAAGGTCATGTAGTTCAAGGCTATAACATGAACCGTTGAAAGATTATGTGCTGAGAAATATTGACATCACATAATAGTCTCTGACTTGTCTCTTCAAATAATGTATATCCTAGTTCAGAACCGATTATCATCAAGCGTGTTTACAACATGAAACATAGTTTCCAAGATACTTTTTGCTCTCACACTGCTGATTTAACTTGTTTGAATATAGCCCATAGCATACCTCCTTCTGAGGAGAATGTTAACTGATTTCTTCATTTTGAAGAACATCAGTAGCTTAAGTTTCTTTTGATTTTAAGTGAAAAACTTAAGTGTCTGGTTTAGCATCTTCTGAATCCAGCGCTTGAAGGGTTCTGAACAACTTATCATATAGTGATCTGATCACTAACATTTGATTCACCTGAGAGATGGTTTCAAGTAATTAGAACTTAGTTATGCTGATTCAGGCAAAGCTTAAGAGTTCATTCTTGATCAAGTATTTGATGAATCCTTGACATTCTTCTTCCCGAAATTTCTTTCAGATTTCTGTATAGATTTTCATGAACACAATGTTCAGTTCTTCAATGAATGTTTTAACTTCTAGATCATTCAAGATTCAAATGTTGAATCATTTCTAAGAGTTTGAATTCTTCAGATTTTCTGACTTTAACAGACTTCACTCTGAAATTCAAAATCATAGAACAACAATATTTCTTCTTTACATGAAGAAGTTCTGAATGAGCTTTAAACGAGAAAGTCAAGGGTAGACCTAATCCGTTTCTTGAAAACATCTCAAAAACTCATAAAGAATTGATCTTCAGCAAACAATACTTCTTGTTTTCTGATGATTTAACTTTGAGCACATACGTGGTTCATCCATATCTTCCAAGATAGACATTCAACAGATACTACTTCTTATCTGATGAGTCTATCTTATCAGCTGATTCTTCAATCTTCATTAAAACTTAAGTGAGGAAGATCTTTAGTTGTTTGACAACTACAAAACTTACAGAATCAGTGATTTGCTCAAGTACTTCATATTGATTACAATTTTGTACACAGTCAATTTCTGAACTAATATAGAAATTGTAAGTGGATTTCAATCTTACCCAGAGTATTTCTACGCACCGCATCCAGATCTTTTTCTGACACTGTTAGGTGTTTGATATCCATCAATAACAGAACCGGAGCTCTGATACCAATTGAAGGTGCGAGAAAGACACAAGAAAGGGGGTTTGAATTGTGTATTTGCTCTTTTGACTACTTTTCTTTTCTAGTTGTTGAATCACTTAGGATTACATCAGAGTTCGTTGAGAGACTCTGACTGGCAATGTTACATTCAGACTTGCTAAGCATGAGGCTTCATAACTAACAAGAGTCTGAACATAAGATCCATTTCTCAGAACTTGCAATGCGAAAGCTTATCAGAGTTAAGCTGCAAGGTTCTGACTTACTTGTGTAGGGTTCTGATACTCTATATAGAAACATAAATAAGAACATTAAGCATAAGAGTAAAGGACACACGATATATCCTGGTTCACCGCAAAGGCTAATCCAGTGCACCCTCCTCAGGTGATTTCGCCTTGAACACAAGGTCTTAATCCACTATAATCAATCTCGATTACAGAAGCACGGGCAACATCCGGTGACTAACCAATTGCACAGCCGCACTGTGACTAACATACAATGAACCATTCAGGGATTCAACTTAATAAATATAACGAACATTGACCTGCAGGTTCCAATCTCGCAAGATCTACTGCTAGGCTTTCATAGCTAGACGTTCAGGGATTCATCGCAATGAATATAACGCTACTGACCCTATTTCAGGCTTTTCCCACAATGACATCTCGCCATTGTCTTCTCGAGTCTCCGGTCACGCTGACCACTCAAGGAAACCTAATTCACCAAGAATTAGTTATACAGGAGATTACAAAGATGTTTCTTAACAAGTAGATTACTCCTAAGTTTAAGTACAAAGAACACACAAGTATTCAAGCAAGATATGAGCAACAACTCCTTGCTATTCTAAGAAACTACAGAGATGTATAATGATTTGACAGTTGTTGACATCTTGTAGATCTTCTTCTTCTTCGTCTTCGGGGCGAGCAAGCTTTGAGCAATAACTCCTTGCTTCAGATCTTCAATGTAGCACTGACGAGAAGGTGGTTGATGACTTGACTGATTTGCAATGTTGTCTTCTTCATCAATAGCTTCTATACCAATTCATTGTTGTTGTGTTGAATGATGATCTTTGAGCTTCAACAACAATGGCCATCTGTAAATGGTGATAGCTTTGGATATTCTAAGTGTTACAACGAGAACTCATCCTTGTTGCTATCTTGACACAATGACTGTGATCAATTCCCAATTCATGGCTGAATCGATCTATGGACTATGTCGTCGATTAGAAGCGAATACTCTTTCCTTTTAAATAGCCAGGTAGAAATATATCCGTTTGAAATACTGTTGGCTGTTGGAAAAGAGGCGTTGTGTAATAATTAGTTGTACTGACATATCTCCTTTTTGTTGTGGGAGAAGTGACGGGATATATCTTTCTTGGGCGCCGTGTACAGTTACTCACAACAGTAACATGTGACTTCTGAACTTCAGAGGCTTCTGATGGTTAATGGATGAAGCATGAGTAAAGTATTCTTAACAGGATATCTAATATGTCAAGTCTTCAGTTATTTGAAGAAGTCCATTAGGAATCAGTCTTCAAAACTTCAGCATTTGTCTTTGAGCACGTTATCCTTTACTTCTTGAAGTCTACCGAAACTTCAGAACTTGTCCATTAGGAATCAGTCTTCAGAGTCTTCAATACTTGATCTTCGGGACCCTAATCTTCAGAACACATAAGTCTTCAGAGTCTTTCTGCACTTGGTCTTCAGAGCCTTATGCCTTCAGAACCTCAAGTCATGAGAGTCTTCAGCACTTCGGTTCTCTTCTTCAGGAGCTTCGCAATCCTCAGAATCTCGATCACTTTCAGAGAGCATCCACAAGAGCATTACATTAGCAATATCGACATCCTTGGATCTGACTGGTCACGATCAGATACAGAAGCGTTCTTGCTTCTTGCGACTTGTGTCACACATAGTAACTTCGCATATTATCAATTTCGCTCATCATGCTGGTGCTTGTTGGATCTGATAATTTCTATGAATATGATCTGCACACAACACATGTTAGAACATAAAATGGTTCTTTCACAAATATTTATTATTATCATCAAAACATAGATTGACTTGTAGAGACAATTCTTGCTCTCACAAAGCGCTCCCCGCCGCTCGAACTCGTAATCTTCAAGTAAGTTCTCGTGTTCTATCTATGGTAGTTTGACTTTATTGTTGATTTTTTGGGGAGGGGCATAGTTTTTGGGTTGGCGCTTGAATATTCCAGGAACTTTCATGAGTTTTTCGGCCAATATATGGGCTTTCCGACCACATTCGCGAATTTCCCACGGATTTGCCGGAAACCTTAGGGGGGTTTTGGTGGTTTACCGAATTTTGCGATGAATTCCCTGGGGACATGCGATAAATGTCCCGGGGAACCGATGAATGCTACGAAGAGCTGGGATGAAGGTCTCGGGCAGGCCGAATCCCCTAGCGCGTAGGGGTTGTTGCATGTCTCTGTCGGGGAGCCCCCGTGCCCGTTGGATCTCGTCAGTCGGGGCAGTCCTTGACTTAGTGATGGGGAGAGTCACCTGGGTTGCTCATCGCCCTCTATGCCTTTTCAATTGATTTGCGGTGGAAGGGTGGATTTAATTTCGGAAGTCGAATTCACCATGCTCCTCTGCTTTTCAGATAAAATGGTCGTAAGGCTCGCGGGTATTATTCAGATAGATGACAAACCCGACCTAGAAGAGCCCGTACAACAACCCAGGGAAGAATCAGTTCGTACGCATATGGACTAGGCAGGGGAAGAACCTATAAAACTCAGGTTGCAGTTTTCCCTCAACGATACTGATGCCTTCGCGATTGTCGAAGACGCCACTGTAGGTTCCCCAGCGAACTGAACGGTCATTAAACCTAGAGAACACCATCGCATATGCTTGAGCTTTCGGGGATTGAGGTTTCCCATGTACGAGTTTGCATTTAAGGATGTCGGCATTCGTCTCCCCTTCAGCGATTTCCAAAGGGAGGTGTTCCATTGGCTGCGTCTGGCGCCCTCCCAGCTCCACCCTAATGTGATGGCCTTCGTGCGGGCGTTTGAGCTCGTGTGTGAATATCTTGGCGTCGGGGCCCCTCTCCCTCTGTTTTTCCTTACTTTCCACCTGCAACGGTCAACTGTCAATGGCCGACATAGCTGGGTTTCCTTGAAGCAGACGAGGAAACTGTTCAAGGCGTATTTAGGTTCCGTCTGCTACTTCAAGGACAGGTTTTACATAGTCCAACCTGCCACGCATAAAGCCGCTGGCTCCATATACGACCTTGTGGTCGACGACATGGGTGAGGAAAGATTTGAGTATAAATGCCCCCTAGAGTGGGAGGAGGCGCACTTCGAGAGTAGCACGGAGAGCTATATCGTGAAGCCCGGTGAGTTGTGCGTCGAAGACCGAGAGTCATACACGAAGCTGGCCGAGTATGTCGCCGGCTTTACTCGGGCTAGATGTATAAACAAAGATGGAAGTTTCATCCTCGACACTCGAGGGAAAGTCGTCACTGAGTCCCATTTTATTAACACCAAAGCCCTCCTCGAGTGCAAGTTTAAAGACGATGCCTTGAGGTTTTTAGGTAGTGGCCTTTTGCTTTGCTCGGGTGTTCACCCCATTTTGTTTCCTTGTACTAACTCATTTGTTGTTTCTTGTCGCAGGCCAAATGTCGAACGTGACTGAGCGTATCATGAAGTTGGCAGCCACCACGGGTGCGAAGAGGGGTAAAGGTCGGGTCCAAGAAGTCCAATAGACGGCGATGCCTGTCGAGGGAGAAAGTGATTCCGCTTCCCCTCAATGCAGTCAGTCTCCCCCCCCCCCCCCCGAAGATGACCCCTTCCAAAAGGTCGCGCACTGATAAATTCATACTGCCTACCTGCCACCTCCACTGGGACTTCTTCGGAGGGAATCCCCCTCCCGTGGCCAAGGCTGAGGCGAAGGCGATTTTGGTGATTGAGAGGGCGGCCAGAAGGAAGGTGTTGGCCGAGGACATGGCCGCTATGATGCGAATTTTTAAGACCGCCCTGGTCCTGAATGATGAGACCCGCCCAACTTCCGAACTGCAAAAGTTGCGGGATGAGTAGGAAGTCCTCAAGAAGGAGAAGAACAAAGCCGAGAGCGACCTGCTGGAGGCCAAGACGAGGTGCAAGAACCACGTGTGTGTCCTCCATGAGCTGAACGAAACGAATGCAGAGCTGAAGAGAACCCAAGAGGAGCGGGACCGTCTCCGAAACAAGGTCGTTGAGCTGGAAGCAACTGCCCATCTCGCGGAGGATGAAACAGAAGAAGAGAGGCACCTCGTCGACCATGGTGCTCTGATCGCCAAAGTTTGGAAGCTCGAGCAAGACTGTTTGGAGGCCTTCGAGGTGGGTTTTAATAATAGGGTTAATACATATTTTGGACCCTGCCATATTGGGCGAATTTGAAAAAGGACCCTGTAAAAAAACACAGATTCCAACCCTGCCTTTTTAAGATTCCCTCATTTTGGACCTTAAAAGAATTTGGTCAAACCAAAGGCTGACGTGGACATTACACGTTGGATTTTTTTTTATTTCTTCTCTTACGTGTAAAAAACATGTGGCAAATGAAGTATTACTCGTGAATCCATTTCAGTCGTCTTCTTCCTTTCCCAAATTGGATCTAGGGTTCAAGTTTTTCCCAAATATTGAAAGCAGGTCGCATCTTCAGCAAAACAAGAAAATGAGTGGAAGCGCAAGTTCATCCTTCACGACGACGGTGAGAAAACCACCGGTTTATGGCCACGAGCTTCCCATGAGAATCCATATTTCAAAGTCAAAATCCAACCCAGGAAGAAGATATTGGAAGTGTAAATTTTGGGGGGTATGTAAAAATTTGTTCTCCTCTTTTGTTCATCTCGTCTCTTATGTTTCCCTAATTCTTTGTAGTAAGGTTGGTGGCAAACACACTTTTCAAATAAAGACTTGGGTGGGGTCCCATACTTGTGCTAGGGTTTTATATAATAAGTCAGCCAGCTCCAAGTGGGTATCCAAGATTGCTGTTGAAAAAAGGCAGTCATCTGACAAGCTCAAGGTTTCAGATCTAATGGCTGAACTTAGGACCAAGTTCTCAGTGGGTATTACCAAAGGAAGAGCATGGAAGGCCAAGCACATAGCTGAGGAAATCATTGATGGTAATTCAACTAAGCAGTATTCTATGTTATGGAGTTATGCAGCTGAACTTAGGAAGCAAAATAGTGGGAATACAGTGAAAATAAATGTTGAGAGACCAATACCCACATTACCACCAAGGTTTGGCAGTTTCTACTTCTGTTTTGATGGATGCAAGAAAGGGTTTATTAATGGTTGCAGACCTTTTATTGGTGTGGATGGGTGTCACTTGAAGATAAAGCACGGTGGTCAATTGCTTATTGCTGTGGCTAGGGATTCTAATGATCAGTACTTTCCCTTAGCCTTTGGTATTGTTGAAACTGAGACTAAGGAAAGTTGGAGGTGGTTCATACTTAACTAAGTTAGACAAGTGGAAACATAAGATAATGCCTATGCCTAGGAAAAGGTTAGACAAGGAGGTTCTGATGAGTGGCCAGTGGGTTCCTACATGGAGCATTGGGATGATATGGCAGGTAAACCATACATTTGATGGTCATCAATTCATTGTTGATCTTAGTAAAAAAACATGTACATGTTGTTTTTGGGAACTTGTGGGCATCCCATGTAGACATGCCATTGCTGCTATGAGTTACCAGAAGCTGGATCCAGAACATTTTGTGGATGAGTGCTACAGTAGGGAAACATATAGAACTTGTTATTCATATAATGTCAGTCCTACTAATGGAATGGATATGTGGCCCAATGTTGATGTTGAGGAAATGCTTCCACCATCATTTAAGAAAGGTCCAGGTAGGCCTAGGAAGCTTAGGTTCAGAGAGGTTGATGAATCTGGTTCTAGAATGAGAAGGGCATGTGTTACTTACAGGTGCACCAAGTGTGACAAGATTGGTCACAACTCAAGGAAATGTCAGAGCACATAACAAAATCCTGATGCTTTGAAGAGAAAGGTTTGTGTTAAATGTATATTGTCTTTATGCTTGTCTCTGTATGTTATCTGTTTCTAATGGTTACATTGTCATGTTTGTATCAGAGAAAAGCACCTAGAAAAAGTGGAAATAAGAAGAAGCCTGTTGCACCTGCAATGGATGAGCAACAAGCTGATGCACCAGTTGGAGAGCCTGCATTGGATAAGCAACAAGCTGATGCACCAGTTGGAGAGCCTGCATTGGATGAGCAACAAGATGATGCACTAGTTGGAGAGCATGCATTGAATGAGCTGCAGTCCTCTCAGGTTGTAAATCCAACCCCTAACCCGACTGAACAAACTGCTGCTTCTAAGGAGTATCCCAAAAAGAAATAAATGGTCACCAAACAGAAGAAGTCCAAGAAGTCCTCTTAGGATGTTTGTACTGCACTTAGAGTGCTTAGGGTATCTTTTTTTGATCCTTGTAATGCACATAATGTGCTTAGGATGTTTGTACTGCACTTAGAGTGCTTAGGGTATCTTATTTTGATCCTTGTAATGCACATAATGTGCTTAGGATGTGCTAAATGTTGACTGCTAAATGTTCTAAATGTTGACTGCTAAATGTTTATAACACTAATTGATGACTGCTATATATTGGAACTGAACTGGTTTTTAGTTTTCTATTTTGAATGCATACTTAATATACTGCATATCTACCTAAACTGCATTTGGCGATCAACTGGTTTTACAAGATTTGGCAAGGAACTGTTGTAAGATTTCACCTGGTTTTACTCTGCATTAGTGCATTTGGTAATGCATATATTGGATCACAATGCACTCTGCTTATAGCCCTGGCCTGGTTTTAGTGCATTTGGTAATGCATATATTGGATCACAATGCTACAGAAATGATATTGTCATGTACCTGACCTAAACTTGTTTTAGTGCAATTGGTATTTGCTAATGCATATATTGGATCACAAATAGAACTGATATTTGGTACTATTATTATAGTGCATTTTTAACACTTGCACTACTGTTTTAGTCTGCATATTATAGCTAGCAATTAAGGTGCATTTTGAACCTTCAGTAAAACTCATTCAAAACTCATATTGAAAACTCATATTGAAACCTCATTTCATTTAACATTCATAAAAAACAATGGAATCAAACATTCAGTATAATGGAATCAACCATTCCTAACATTACATTCTACAATGGAATCAAACATTCCTAACATTACATTCCACAGTGGAATCAAACATATCTAACATTACATTCTACTTTTTACACAACATCACAGCAAAAAACAACCAAGATACAAGAAGAAATAAAGTAAGTGTCTGAATGGTCTTCTGATCTTTTGCAGCCTTCATCTTGAGTTTCTTGATTTTCTTGTTCCGCTTCATATCAACTGCCAAATTTAGACATCCAGGGCAAGCTCCATCGAATCTAGGTTCATCAATCTTTCCTTGATAAAGTTCATCATCCCAATGAAACCATTGACAGTCATCAACATTCTGGGAAAAAAAAGACACGCCATGAAACCAACCATCAGAATTAGGGAAACATAAGAGACGAGATGAAAAAAAGAGGAGAACAAATTTTTACATACCCCCCAAAATTTACACTTCCAATATCTTCTTCCTGGGTTGGATTTTGACTTTGAAATATGGATTCTCATGGGAAGCTCGTGGCCACAAACCGGTGGTTTTCTCACCGTCGCCGTGAAGGATGAACTTGCGCTTTCACTCATTTTCTTGTTTTGCTGAAGATGCGACCTGCTTTCAATATTTGAGAAGAACTTGAACCCTAGATCCAATTTGGGAAAGGAAGAAGACGACTGAAATGCATTCACGAATAATACTTCATTTGCCACATGTTTTTTACACGTAAGAGAAGAAATAAAAAAAATCCAACGTGTAATGTCCACCTCAGCCTTTGGTTTGACCAAATTCATTTAAGGTCCAAAATGAGGGAATCTTAAAAAGGCAGGGTTGGAATCTGTGTTTTTTTTTACAGGGTCCTTTTTCAAATTCGCCCAATATGGCAGGGTCCAAAATGTGTATTAACCCTTAATAATATTGTGGCGCAGGTCAAGGCTGAGAATCTAGGGGTCCAGCTTGCCCTTGAAAGAGTTAGTCTGTTTCACCGCGTGGTCGACGGAAAGGTGGTCGTACCTGGAGAGAACGATGATGATGATAGTCGTGGTGACGGGGAGACGGGGGCCCGAATTGAGGAGGAGATAGTTGTTGAGTTTTTTTTGTTTGTCTGGTCTGCGTGCCACTTTTTATTTTTGACTTTGTTTAGTTCGGCCTGCGTGTCGCGTTCCTGTACTGAGTTTTGCCCGGCCTGCGCGCCAGGGGTTTGGACTTCTTTTTGTACCTTTTGAACAATGGGCTTCTGCCCGATTTGAATGCATTATCTTTCCTTATCTTGTGTGTGATGTTTATATGTTGATTATATATCTGTTTCATTTTTTCTAAGTATTTTGGGGCCTTTGCTCGACTTTGTTGATCCTCGACAGTGTAGGGAACTGGTCGAGTGGCCGAAGCTGTATTCCGACCTTCGACGAAGCCAAGAGCTTGGTCGAGGTCTTGCTTCGTGGCGTGAACTTCCCATCGCGATCTGGGTGTCCTGCCTAGTTGTTACGGCGACGGTGGAGCTCGGTCGAGGTATCTCTGTCGGATCAAGAGTCTTTGCGCACACAAAACGTGGGCCCTTGCCTTCTTGTCTTTAGGAGGGGAGTCACACTTGTACCTTAGTGCGCCCCCGTGGTCGCGACGCAGATGGGTCGCGGGCAGTGTTTAATTGTAGTACTGCTTAAGTTTTTCAGCGTTCCATGGTCGAGCAAGTTCCTCCCCGTGCAAATTTTAGAGGTAGTAGGCTCCCGTCCCCGTTTTCGCGCGGACGCGATAGGGGCCATCCCAGTTCGTGGCGAGCTTGCCTTCGCGCGAATGTTTCTGGTTCTTTCGCAGGACAAGGGTTCGACTTCCCTTGTACCTTCTCGAAGGTGGCAGTCTGTGCTGAGCTCGCGTCGATCAGCTCATCGAACTTCCGCTTGATCGACCCCACCGAGACCTTGCTGAACCCCTCGCCGGATATAACCATTGCGGCGGGAAAGCTTTCCCACGGGCTACGAGCGGTCACATGGATCTCGGGCTCGTCTGGGAAGTAGAAGTCCTTTGGTCGGGTGACACTCAGAGCGACTTGCAGTCCGTTCTCTCCAGTGGGAGGGGTTGTCTCCTCGGCCATTTGCGTTTCTCGGGCATCCTGTCTGGGGGCGTCATTCCTCTTCGTGTACTGCTTGAGGTATCCCTCCTTGATCAAGATTTCTATCGCATCCGTGAGGTGGATACAGTCCTCGGTGACATGCACGTGGCTCCTATAGAACATGCAATACTTGGACTTGTCAACGTTTGGTTTGGGAGGTGTCGGCTTCGGAAAGCGGACACCTTCTTTCTGGAATTCGGAGTTGATGCACTCGGCCAGAATTCACTCGCGGGGAGCAGTGAGTAGCGTGTACTCTGTGAACCAGCCAACTGGACCTCTCGGCTCACAAGAGTCTCTGGGACGGTCTTATCTTCTTCTTTCTCCCCCTCGTCGGGGAGCGGCGGAGTCTTCGTGACTGACAGTGCACTACCATTAAACCCTATATATATATATATATATATATATATATAATTTAATAAATTTAAAAAACAAGAATTTTCTTATAAATAGGATAAAAAATTATTTTAAAATGATTAAATATGATAAAATTTAATGCTATTAAGTGATTGGTCGAATGAATAATATTTAATTTTTTATAAAGAATAGATAAATTATTATCTTATAACATTTCTAGGTATTATTTTTGTATAAATACCATTGGATGATATCTCCGAAGTTAATTGAGTGAGACCGCCAAAGTTCTGAAGAGACGAGGCAAAAGATATGCCTGTCCCTATGAATATCAAGCTGAGAATGAGCTTGTATGAAGAACACGAGCTAGCGTGTCTGTGTATTATATGTGTTTTTTTTGCCTCCTTATCCATTTTGAGAGGATTTCTTTTATACTCGTTTGATCACTCATGCCTTTATGACTAAAAGTCCTTCCACGTTCTGTAATTCATCCAAGTTCGTAACTTTATCGTACCTTGATTTTTGACCCTTATTTTATAATTTACGCATTTTGTCAAAGGTCAAAAAATCAACATAAAAGACAATTCTTTCATTGCATTATGCATTGTTTCATTTTCAATCAATTCATTTTTCAATTTAGTCGGTTTTATTTCAATTTCAAGTTTTGATTGAGGTTTAATTTCATCCAATAATCATTTTCAATCATAGTTCCATTCATTTGCAATTTTTAATTGTTTTTTTCATCATTAAATAATTTTTTGCATTTTAATCAAATTTTGTATTGCATTTTTAATTGATTTGCATGTTCCATTAATTTTTTATTTATTTTTTGATATTATTTTTTGCATTTTTTATCAATATTTGCAATTCTTTTATATTTTGATTTTTTTTTATATTTCTTTTGATTTTAATCAATATTGTTTTCTTTATTTTTTATTAAAATTTTCTTTTATTATTTAATCTTTTTTGGTTATTAGAAAATTGATTTAGAAAATTAATTAGTTTTAATTTTAGAATTTGTTATTACTAATCCATTAGTCCATTCTAATATTACAACACATCCATATCCATTCTTTTAACCAATTCAAAACCAAATATCCAATTATTCATGTACTATCCATTATCCTCTTTTCAAAACCAATTATCCATTGAAATTCCAATTTGTCCAAAGGCAAGGCACATAAAACAAAACAAAAAATAGAGAGAAGTTGCTTCTCGTGTCACGATTTCTTCAATCAAACTGCATAAAATCAGTGACCAAAACTACCAAAACGCACGCATATGTCAACCACAAACATCAAAACGACAAACTACAAACACACATCAGTGCAAGAAACTACCAAAACGCAGAGAAAGGGAAGCGACGTGATCGATTGAGAGAGACCGAGAGAGCGTGAGAGGGTCCGTGAGGGAGAGAAGAGAGAGATCGCAGAATGGAGAGAGAGGAACCGAGAATGAAGATCACGTTGGAGAGAGACATAGCTTTTGATCTTGTTGTTTTGTTTTTCCCTTTAAACTAATGCGCATTTGGATACATTTATAACTTTGTTAAAAAATATATGATTAATAAAAATTAGTAAATATGATTTATATTTTAAAAGAATTGAATCAATACCCGCGGACATTGGGTGATATTTGTTATAAAAATATTTTTCTAATAATTTAATTTTAAAAAAGATTAAATAATAACATAGTATCTGTAAATATTAATTTAATTGTATAAATAAATATTAGTAACATTAATAAAAGTATTTGGATCATCGGTACACTACTTTTTCATATATACAAATAAAGTTCAATCAAAAGTATTTAAATTTTTTCCGTGTATAAAAATATATATGTGTCGTATACATTACTATATTATCAATGATTTCATTTTTCCCGTTTCAGTAATACACTTTTTCCCGTAGTTATATTTTTAATATTTATCAATCATAAATATTTGTCCCGTAATCTTATTTGTTTTAATTTTTGAATACAAATGTAACAATGATTGTAAAAAAAAGTTATAGATTTCGTATAGTAAAACTTTATATATTTTTTAATTTATTATCATTTATAAAACATTGTATCAACAATAGAGTTTTTCCCGTTTATAAAACACTGTAATTATCTTCGTAAGAATATTTATTTTATTATAAAATTTTAGAGACGAATCATTGTGACGTCTTAAATAGTTTATTTTAATAATTAGTTAGACTTAAATAAAAGTTATAATTATACAATATTTTTTGAAACATAAAACATTATAATTATAAGTTATTGAAACAACATATTTATAATTGATTGATAAATATATTTGTAATTGATTGATAAATTAGAAAATGAATTTGAGGAAATTTTTTTTGGTGTTTTGAGTATTTTTATGTTTGGAGTGTTGTTTTATCAATGATAACTATAATTGTTTTGATAAATTTAAAAAATATAGAGAAATTTTTAATTTCTTACAAATTATTATTTCTTTTAAAAAGGTATTTTAAGATAAATTAAAAACAACTTAAAATTATTTTGCTTTCATAAATAGTACATATGATTTATAACTTAGTTATCATTGGCATAATTGCGAAACGATATATTGATATGATTGGGTAAGAAAGCAACATTAATATCTTTACCCTCATTCTTCCAAAAATATTATTTTGATATCTAACTGTGTAGAGTATTATTTTAATATTAATGTATTAAATAAAAAAACGTATTAAAAAAAATAAAGTAAAATTGAGAAGCTAAAAAGTAAATAAGAAACATTGATGTTCAATAGAATAGAAAGACGAAAAACATAGAAAATGCGTCCACAGGAAATCGAAATAATATTTGAAACATTAATCATTAAATTTAAAACTCCTCGCAGTCAAAAAGTTGTCCCACCGGTAGTCTCGTTCATCGTCGTGATCTGAATCAAAGACATCATTGTCCGGTTCTTCATCATCAAGGTAATCAAAGTTTCGAACGGGTATGCCCATTGTTCTTGATCTCCTGGTTCTTCCCCTCTTGTGTCTTTTTCGTACAACCGGCTCTACCTCCTGAAGTTGTTGAACATGGTTGTCTGTAGATGGTTGAAGCTGCGGATGCAGTTGGATGTCAGCAGGTGGTGTTCCCCTTAAAGGAGGCAGGACATTTTCTTGGGTCTGTTAAAGTAAAAAAAAAAATTCATTAAAACAGAGAGGAAGAAATTTGCAGAGATGTATCTAGTGATTGAAAAATAAATTTGTTATGTAGGACACGAACCACGTTCAGCTTGTTGGACATTGACAGCGTGGTTGGCTACGTCTGGTTGTGGCAAGGTTGTGATTGGTTGTATATCAGCCGGCAACTGCATCTCAGTAGGTTGAGCAACTTGGAGGGAATTCTTGGTTGCCATGTAAATAGATTGTGGGATATTGAATCTTGTTTATGTTGGTGAGAATAGGAGACAACCTTTTATATAGTAGTGGGCTGTGACTGTTAAGTTGCTCCCAGAAATTGGAATTCCCATAGAATTAAGTACATTGAAAATATTAATTAATTACCTTGAAACTATAATACTGGAACACAAGGAGCCAAAACAATAATTAGTGGTATAATGGACATCACAAATACAGTTATGAAAATAGGAAAGTGGAAATAATAATACACTTGAAAACATAATTAATATCTCTACTTGAATTTTATTTCAAAAGAGTGACCAAAGGAATCAAAACAAATAAGGCAAAACTTGAAAACCTACCATTTTCATTCATTCACATTCACTGACAGTAGGATGATGAAATTTCAAAGCGTCACATATCCTACAAAACTCAGATTAGACGAATAGGTTCCAGGTAGGCATAGCATGAATTCAACCTTGAATGGCATAAACACATTTTTCACATTCAAATTTGCAAGGCAGAATTTCATACATGCCACATACAACATAGCGTATAAATTAGATTGCATCCTAACATGTACAGAATTTCAACCAAGGTGCATTCACATAATAGCATTTAACTCGTACTCATAACTGGTTTCCTGTCACCAATTGAAGTGCACACTCGTACTCATAACTAACTTAACATAAATGTAAGCTAATTCAAAACGTGCAAGAATTAATTTTTCAAACCAAAACACGTGAGTTTATATTCAAATAACAGCCTGCAATTCAAGGACACAAAGCCAATTTCAATTAACCATAACACTTGACATAGATAATTCTTACCAACTAACTATCATAACAGTGTTTAACTAACCGATCCAGCTCAGCGTATCAGAATTTTGTAGGTAGCTCACCCTGACTAATTCACCTGAAATTCCCCATTTAACCTCGATTTTCATTCCATATAAATTCAGATCCTCACTATGATTTCACTGTGTGATCTGCCTTGGAGAAACTTCAGTTCAAAGTTAGCAAGTGTGATCCCTGACTCTTCACATATTTCTCCAATGGTCACCCAATTTCTGTCTCTTATAATCAACTTTCATAAATGTAGCTCCAATTGATCTGGTCCTTCATGTATTCTGTCTCTTATAATCAACTTCATAAATGGAAAATCAGTTACAACAGGAAATGATTACTCTCTCTATAGTTTATGTTAGAAACTAATATTAAGAGATACTAAGAAAACACATTAATCTTAGGAGATAATTCACCTTAATTAAAGGTCTTTTTCATATATTTAACAAAGAATTCCAAATCAAAATGAATTAGGTATTTTCAATGGCTTAAAGAAAGTGAAAAAGGAGAAAGAAAACCTTTTAATTAAGGTCCAAAACATGTTGGTTGTCCGCAAATTCAATGTAGCTCCAATTGATCTGGTCCTTCGTGTATTCTTCTTGTTCCATGTTGAACATGTGCTGAAATTCGTCTTTAAAATATACACTTTACATTTAAGAGTGAAAAAGATGAAGTTGCAGTGCATAATTTAGTCGGCAACTATGCCTGATTGAAGTGTTGCTGCAAGTTTTCGTTTGTGAAATTATTGCAGAACTGCTCAAAACTGCAGAGCATCACAAACTGAAAATAAGTTACAAAACAATTAAATTAGAAAACAATCATATGTGGATGTACTTTTACACATTGTATTTATACTTCTAAAATATAACAGTACATGTTCAATTTGAAGCTTTCAAAACCATAGATATCAAGGACTTCTGATCAAACAGTTAGAATTGGGATCTTGTCCGATTGATTTATTGATCTTGTCCACCAGCCTACAACACACACAAATGCAGCATGAATCAAAACGAGAACCCTGTATCCTTTTCTTCAGTACTTTTTGTACTAATTAGATGATGTAGAGGTTTAAAGAAATCTGCTAGTTGTACCTTAGAATTGCAGGAAGAAAGGAAATGATGAGAATGAAAGACATAGGTGCAAAGTGTCAATGGTAGGAATCTCTAAAGATGAAGTGAACAACAAATACATAATAGTAAAGCTACAACACAAACTATCTATATAGATAAGATATTACCTCTCCACCAACAAATAAAAGTGCCATATCTAGAGGATCCTGAGATTTCTTCCCTTTGCACTATCCAATAAATTGAAAAACGTAGCTGAAACTTTTACCCTTGCTAGTTCCTTCTCCAATGTTCTCTTCTCATCCTGAAAATTTATGCCAAAACCATGTTACTATAAAAATTTAGTCGAAAACGTAAGTAGTCATAACATATGCTTACTTGCTTACTTGCAATGCATAAATCAGTCACTCATAATCGCGAATGACATTAGCATTGGCTCCATTAGATAAGATGAGCTCCTCAAGTTCATGGATTATTTGGCTAAGTTTTTCAACTTCCACAATCTTTTGCCGGTGGCTTTTCTCTAAGATTTTGTTCTCTTCCTGTGTTCATGAAGTCGACATTGAAACTAAATGTGAAAACAAAATACAGAAGCATAAAAAGACATGTCTGGCAGATTTCAATCTGTCTCTTCAAATCAAAGTTCTCATTCTGAACTTCTTCAACTATCAAAGCTCTCTCTAACGCACTTCTTAAAATCCTCTCTGCTTCAAGCAACGCCAACTCCTTCGACTTCGTGATTCGTTCCAAAGCTTTCTTATCTTCATGTAGTTATGCAATCTGTAGATAAAACCGATGTTAGTATTATCATATTCAAACATATTTAACCCATAATATTTCATCGTAAAAGAATCTATAATGAAAAAAAGTGCATGATCATCAATACCTTTGTCCTATACATCTTAATCTCAGCCTCAAGAGGAGTAATGGCACTTTCAAATAGGAAAAAATCATCTTCCTTTTGATCCGTGTATAATCTCCTAACAACAGTGTCCATTTGATTCTTTTGTGAAGAAGTGCTTCTAAACTGCAGTCATACATAAGGTAAAAGATTATCAAGCATATCAAGCATATTAGTCTGACAGACATGATCAACAGCTTCAACAATAACACCAGTTCCACTTTAAGCCATTGCAAACACATCAACAACATGAACGGCGTACTCATGAACAAATTCTCCAAGCATCAAACCCATAATCTCCATGGAAGACCAGCCATACTATTATATTCAAGATATAACAAAATCAAAATTGTCAAAACCCTAATTTAAAAAATTAGATAGACAATGGTGCGAATTAGGTTAAAAACGGAAACTTTACCATGTTTAAGCATGTTGAGGAGAGGGAACACTCGAATTATCTTTCCATGTTGAAGAAAGAAGAAGACGAAGTGAGAAGAAGGCAGAAACCCTAATCAAAAAGTAAAAATGCATAATCGTAAAAAATTAAACAAAGAAAATCATAATGTAAAAGAAACCTGAAAAAGTCGCTTGTTCATCTCAAAGCTTGAAAAACGACCTTGAATGCTGCGAAATCAGTGAAAAACCTGCGAAAGCAATGAAGAAAATTAGGGTTTTTGCGAAAAAAAATTGACAGTGAAACGGAGAGACGATGAGACCGAGAGAGAGAGAGACGAGGATTCGAGAGAGAAGCTGATACTGGGGAACTGAAAAATTTATTCCTCTAAAGACTGTTGAGCTGGGAGAGACAATGAGAGTGAGAGAGATAACGAGTGAGACGGTGAGAGAGAGACAATGAGAGAGTGAATGAAAAAATTTTAGTACATATTAAAAAAGGGTTAAGAATAGAGAAGGAGGAATGAGTGAAAGTAAAGTGTTGGTGTAATGAATTGAGTTATCCACGTGGCATAGTAAGGAGGGAGAAGGGCAGAATAGTCATTCCAAGAACATTGAACTTTCTTATATGATAGATGTCACTTTAATTGATTTTTTTTTTCAATTGTTATAATTAATATTTTGACCAAGTGGCTGATTTTTTTTATTTTTTATTTTTAATAAATTAATAGGTTTAGTTTTATATTTTAATTAGATTTTTCACTTATTTTTTAGAATAATTTTTATAAAATATTTTTTTAACAAATTTTACTTCAAAAAATATTGCATATATTCTCAAATAAATGTATAAAGTAAAACCATCAATAATTGGAATTACTAGAATTAATTTTAAAATAACAGATTTAAGGTGGGACAAGCCGAACAAATAGGTGTAGCGGGCTTTCGAGGACGACATGTTTTGGCGGGGTAGACTTTGGCGGGTGACGGTCTTTAGCGGGGTGGGCTTTGGTGGGCGGCGGACCCAAAATCCCAACCCAACCTGCCATTTTTTGCGGGTGCGCGGGCCAGCCCTGCGAGCCACGGCCCGTTTTGCCACCCCTAATTCTCATTCCCTTTTTTTGGTTGTTAGTTGATATGGATTGGGCTTGGATCAAGTATCACTAAGTTTCACCTCCATCTCAAACATGTTGATTAAATGATGATTTGATCATTTTTGACACTTTGGAATAATGATAGGTTTATGTGTAGCATACGTTTGAGTTTTTGGACTTTGATAGACAATCCATTTTGATAACTTGAGTTTGTATTTCAATCTC
Source organism: Lathyrus tuberosus (assembly GCA_022829125.1). NCBI lineage: Eukaryota > Viridiplantae > Streptophyta > Magnoliopsida > Fabales > Fabaceae > Lathyrus > Lathyrus tuberosus. Next base: position 1,354,733 of record JALAZF010000592.1, read on the forward strand.
TCATTCTCCATCTCTCTTCATCTTTTGTTTTAAACCATTGTGTCACATGTTTTCGGAGCATAACTTCGTGTTATTTCTCTAACATGTTTGACACATACATTATTATTGACCGACCTTAGATAGGTGTGGCTTCTACATAAGTTCACTTATGATTGCTTAACATAGCGCTAAATTGTCCCAATCTCGGAATTTTACCATTCAAGTGGTAACACTAACTATTGGCATATTAATTATGCTAACATCTAACATTTACTTTATGCATTTTACTTTTATGTCATTTACTTTTATGCAATTTATTTTCTTGCTCATTTACATTCATGTCATTTACTTTATGTCATCCCCCCATATTCCCCTTTACTTTTTTGCTTCTTTATTTGCTTTCATCTAAAAAGAACAAAAACATGATAAAATGGAAAAGACATAAAAAACTTCTAATAAGACTTGTGGACTTTTGGACTTGTGTTACTATCCCTTTGCTTGAGGAGTTAGACCATCTTAATGGCTCTTTTCCTCATGGTAGGGTCCAAAATGCTGAAATATTATGTTATATAATTATGTTTAATTTGGATGATGCTTTAGGCCTAAGTTGTGGTGTGTTCTGTGTTCCGATGGTTTTTGCCATAACTTGGGTTTCGTAAGTCTAATTTGAGTGTCGTGCGGAGCGTTAGAGAGATAACACACAGAGATATATGTTGGTAGTACAATATGTGTTATTTGCTGTGTGAATAGCTGAATCATAATGTGAACGATTGATGTGTGTTATGACAATGTTGAGTGATTTGCATGTTTATGCATGTATGATTGTGTTGGAATTATTGTGGTATGTATGGTTAGGTGGACCGGTAAGTACACATGTTGTTGCATGTCATTGTTAAGTCATGCATTCATGAGGTGAGAACTTTTGGTCGGGCTCTAGACTGGTGGTATAGATCTTGAGTGAGTAGCTAATTCTAGATAGGGATTAGTGAAGTGTTATTGCAGAGGTGATAACTACTTATGCGAACTTTGAGTTCGGGCTCTGGTCTTGGTGGGGATCTAGAGCGAGTAGTCATTCTAGAGGAAATTGGTGAAGCATTAACCATGTATGGTAATGATATTGATGATGTACTCTAGTTCCAGAGGGAATCGAGTGTGTTGGACAGAGAGTCTAAATCGGTACAGCATGCATTGTTGATGTCGGGTGTTGAGTCACATTGCATGGTCTTTCATGATGATGATTTGTGATTAAGTATGAAGTGTTGGTGAGTGTGATGTATGATGATTTGTGCATAATTATGATGTGTTTGTAATTATGTTGTGGGCGTGAGAATCTGTTGTGATTTGATGAGTATTTGAATGTTTGGTTCCTGTGTGATACTCTAACTTTATCTTTTTTACACAGTTTATTTATAGATATTATTCGCTCCCTTTTTTCTTTAATGTTGTTCTCCTTGGACATCTTGTAGATATCAAGGAGTAAGTAGTCTGTTGTTTGTGGAAGATGGATTTTAGAGCTTATCTTCGTTATCGTTTCATTACATTAGTGGTATATTACTCTTATTCATGTAACATCAGGGTTGGGACATTTTGTCTTTCTTGTTTTATGATGTCTCACTTATCTTAAGGATATTTGTTTTGTTAGGAACTACAAAATGAAGTTTATGTTATTTTTCGCTACAAAATGTTACAATTATTTGAAAAATATTTATGATATTTTTGAGGTGACAATTTAATTACTGTGTAAAGTCTTTTATTTGAGATATCAAGGTTAGGGTGTTACAATTATTACTGTCTCCCTATGTTATCCCATTGAGTTGATCTTCTAATGGTATTCTTCTTCCTTACTACTTTTCTTCATCCTTGATCTTCATCATCTGCTCTATGATACATTCTTTCAACATATGTCTAATATTTTTTTATATTAATTACTATACTATTTCAGGTTTGATTACATCTCTTTGCTTTGAGTTAAATTTTTTTACTAAAACTATAGTTGATCTAGGGTTACAAAGGATTACAAATTGTCAATGAAAATAACTTAAAATTTTCAACCTATCTCTCAATATTCTTTGAACTACTTTTTCTTTCTTTTTCCCCATCCCAATAAACTCACTATTAAATGGTAGAATATTAAACTTCAAGATAGAAATAAGTTCAAAAATATGGAGAAGTTTTTAACTTGTTTATGGTAGAATACACCATTCAAATACATATATGTAAATAAGTCATTTACTAAAATCATATTTGGGTTCATCATGAGAAAAATTATTGGTATATGCCTTATGCATTAAAATTTGTTCGTTGTTCCTTTTTGTTGCAATAAAAATATTTATCCAAATAATCAACAACAATGTTACCGTAATATATATATATTGTTCCGGACTGACCAAATAACTAGGCATGGCCAAATCCACTTTTGCTCCCAGAACGGCTCAATTGTCTGAGTCCAGCTAATTTGAGGCAGAATTTACCTTTCTGCCCCTCTACCAGGCAAATATGGTCAGATGACCCCAAGGGTCACCTGCCCCTTCTCGGTAGCTCATGCCTGTTATGCACGGTGAAACCATCCAAAAACAGTCGCGACGCCCGTACCCGCAACTGCGCCTTTGCCCGTGGCAACGACTAGTTTCAGGCACCTTTGCCCGTCCCAACGGCTACTTTCTGGCAGTTACCTATTATTTGGGAAACAGTTATTTCGCCTCGAAAATAGGGACCATTGGCCACGCGCTGAGGGCACTATAAAAACCCTCTCATTTGAGAGGGTCAAGTATTCTAAATCAACCTACGAAACACATACTTTGTACTTTCTATCTCTATCTCTCCCAATTCTTATTTTAGCATCGGAGTGTCTTGCAGGTACACCCCCCTCCTCATCTCTCACACTCAGCATCACAGACGTCATCTTTGTCCCACTTCAGATCAACCGTTAAGATTATATATATATATATATATATATATATATATATATATATATATAAACCATAATTTTTTCAATTGCAACTAAAGAAAAAATAGATAATGCATTTTCATCTAAAAAAAGCCTATTAAACATGTCCAAAGTATAATACTTTAAACTCTTCTTAGTATGAACCACAGATAAACCACCATCATCATAAACATCCTTCTCCTTAATGATAACCGCTTTTAATACGAGGACTTTCGGAAATATTTTTTTGTGCAAATGGAATAAAATCCTTATAAAAAAATTATTTGGTTACTCAAAACATGAGAGTGAAATTATTTTCTAGTAGCATGAAAGATGAAGGTGCACTCTTTTCTATCTCTTATATAATTGATAGTTTTAAAAATGTCTTTGGTTCCTTTTCCTTTTACATTACACTTATGAGTATAATAACACAATATGATACTTATTATTTTAAAAATGAGAGTTACAAGATATTTATATCATTAAAAATTATTGACATATGTCATGTTTATATTTTCATCAACTAAATTTTAACCCTGGTATTGAACAAAATATTCTATACAAGACATTGATTAAAGTAGGATGATGTTATGAAAATATACTAAATTAACTCATGGATCTCTAAGTATTCCTGGAAAAAATGACTATTTTCAATAAAGTTTTTATTGATGTTAATTCGACTTCTCCAAAAAGTGTAGTTGATGATAATTTGACTTCTCCAAAATGTATAGTTGATGAAGACAAGATGAAATTCTGGTACAAGCGGAGTAATGCAATAAAAAATCCTCGTGTCTGCATATATATTGACATAATTTTCAAATCAGCAAGTGATAATTATAGGAATCATGCATTATCTGAATTTTTTTTAACCTTATTAATGAGATATTGTCTGAATTCTTGATTAAGGCAAGTCATTCATCTTCTTTATTCTAATAATATTCTTACCATTATTTTGAAAATAATTTAATGATAAAATATTTTCTTAAAGAACTATATAAAAAAAAAGTGAGCTCAAGTATTGTGTCTATTTATAGTGTTTATATTGACTTTTGTATATGAAATTGTATCTACTCTGCAGGCTAACACAGCTCAGATTATCATGAAATTAACTTTTGTGAATGATATGGTTCAGCTCAAAGTTTTAGGGTTTTATAACATGATTCATACAATATGCTTAATATCTTTGACAAGATTATAAGAATCATGTTATAAAAACCTAAAACTTTGAGTTGAACCATATCATTCACAAAAATTAATTTTGTGATAATCTGATTCGTGTTAGCCTGCACAGGTAGATACAGTTTCATATGTTAAAGTTACACTACAAATAGACACAATACTCATTTGAGCTCACTTTTTTTGTATATATCTCTTAAAGAAAACATTTTATTATTAAATTATTTGCAAAATAATGGTTAGATCATTATTAGAATAAAGATGAATGACTTACCTTAATCAAGAACTCAGACAATATCTCATTAAGAACGTAAACAAAGAATTCAAATAATGCACAAATTCTATCATTATTACTTGCTGATTTGAAAATTATGCCAATATATATGCAGACACGAGGATCTTTTACAACATTATTCCGCTTGTACTAGAATTTCATCGTGTCTTTATCAACTATACATTTTGGAGAAGTCGAATTATTATCAACTATACATTTTGGAGAAGTTGAATTAATATCAACAAAAACTTCATTGGAAATAAAGTCATTTTTGCCAAAAATATTTAGAGAGCCATGAGTTAATTTAGTATCTTTCTATGATATCATTCTGCTTTCATCAATGTCTTGTATAGAATACTTTGTTTCATGCTAGAGTTCAAGTTCAGTTGATGAAAATATAAAACACAATATATGTCAATAATTTTAATAATAAAAATATCTTGCAACTCTCATTTTTAAAACAATAGATAATGATATATATCTATTAAATATAATAAAGCAAGAGTAATTCTTTGGAAACTTTGCCACATGTCGCTTTTTAATAGCTCATTTCTATTTAAAATTATGCTATTTTTAAAAAACTTACAATAATAATCATCTTTAATCTATTTAATTATTAATTTATTTATTTTTATACAACTTTGTTAGTTATTTTCTTTTATTTCTTTCTTTAAAAGATGCCATAATTTAATAGGTAGTATATATTTGGTCTTTCCAATATTTATTAGGTTTTTGAAGTAGACCAAATAACGACCCTTCTCCTTCCGCGTTAAATCACAAGAAGGAACCCAACCCTTATTCTTCCGCGTTTAAGCACAAACCAATAAATACAGCAACAAATACATGCATCTCCCCCGAAAATTCCAAAATTCAAAGAGATAAATCCATCCCTTCCACTTCCAAGGAACATGTTCCTCAATGATTTATCTCTTCTGTTTTCTCTCACTCTCTCTTTCGTCTTCTTTGTTCTCTCTCTTTTCTCTCTTCCATTCTTCTTCTTCTTCCATCGGATCCAATCTCTTCAAACCCTTCTCAGCCGCCTCCTCTCTCAACCGTCTGATCTCCTCCGACACAATCGCCACTATCACAATCAAAACCTTCCTCCCCTTCACCGCCCACAACTACGACCCCCTTCTCGCTTCGTCATTGGTTTGTGAGCATATAATCATTGAGTTTTTTTTTTGTTAAATTTAGTGGTTTTGAAATTGGGTTTGTTTGTTATGTTGGTTTATTTGTGTTTTGTTTTGGGTTTCTGTTTTTAGATGGAACGGGAACTGTTGAATGGAGAGCTGCTAAGAGTCACGCTTATTACAAGAGAGGGGATTATATTTCTGGATTGAAGGTGAGTTTCATGATTTTCTGTTATGGTGTTGGAGTAGGAAAGAACAACTCTTTCTCAAAGAAAATTTAACCCTCTCTCTAATCCTCTTTTGAGAAAATCATTAGCTTGGTGTTGCAAAGAACAACAATGGGATGTCAAAGGGTTTTGGCTTTGTGAACTTCGATAAACCAGATGATGCTAAAAGGGCAATGGAAGCAGTGAATGGATTGCAACTTGGTAGTTATTTATTCTATTACTGAGTAGGTTTTAGGCTTGGCAAGGTTGAAATTTCTTGATATTAATCCTGTATATTAATTATCTGTTTTGATTTGTATCAACAGGTTCAAAGATTCTGTATGTATCCAGGGCACAGAAGAAGGCTGAGCGTGAGCAGATCTTGCATCAACAGTTTGAAGAAAAACGAAAGGAACAAGTCTTGAAATATAAGGTAACTTTCTTACAACTATCATATGTATAATCAGCCATTTTTCTCTTCAATTGTCTTAAGAGTGTCATCATATAACTTCCATGGCTCAAACATCTATGTGAAGAATATCAATGACACACTGTAAGTGATGAAGGACCGCGGGATCATTTTTATGCATGCGTCACTATAATTTCTGCAGAAGTTATGCGAGATGACAGAGGGATAAGCAAAGGATTTAGTTTTGTGTGCTTTTCCACTCCTGAGGAAGCAAATAAAGCTGTGAACACTTTTCATGGTAAGTGAAATAAGTTGTAGATGGGATGTGTTCCTACACGATACATGTTTTAGTGTAGTAAGTTGTCTGGTGGTGATATGAAATAGGAAAACAAATGCATGTTGTTAGTTCCAATAAAAGAATGTAAATTGGAACAATTTGAGAGATTAAATATAGATTCATCATGCATCTTTCCATCAAGTGAATAACTGAATATTGACAGGGTCAAAGCTTATGGTTTTGTTCCTATAGAACTTTCAGTATCTTATACTGTGTCACATTGGCCTTGATTTCGTAAGATTTTTTCTCTTTTTCAAAATCAATGTTTTCTTCCATTCTTGGAACTTCTCACATTGTAAAAAATATTTATTTTCCTTCATGGGGTGTGTTTATTGTCCCACTTTTTTTCTGGTTGGGCATTGTATAGGTGAAACAATTGTTATACAACAATGATAAAGGACATGTTGTTACTACTTACCCGTGCGAAGCCAAACGGAGCACAACGGATGGTGACGACGGAAGTGGATGCACCGGAAGTGATGTGCGACCGGGGTGCGCTTCGGTTGTTGGATCAATGACTCCAGATTGATTCCAATTTATCATGGAGATCACCAGATCAGGCTATGAGGAGCTGGTTATATGTACCACAACTGCTAGGTTTACAGGCCAAATTTGATTCAAGGTTCTAAACTTACAAGTTATAATTGCATCCTTTGGAGGATACTTGCACCAATTGTGAATAAAAACATGGTGTGATGAATCTGATTAAATATACCACCACCCTTAAATTTGACAAAATATGTATCATACTCAAAGTTAGTAGAGTCATGTATCATACTGCTAAGTTAGTATAGTCTTGCATCTTTCATGAAATCATCATGATGTTGTTAGCATTAAATGATTAATCTAAAGGAAGTTGTTAGCTTCATCTTCTTTTGCTAAAACCTCATCATGTCTCTTTTCAAAAACAAGTTTTACTAATTTAGATGAACTGGTGTTAAATTAGTTATCTTTGGTTTGTTTGCTTATTAAAAAAGTTATCTTTGGTTTGTTGTGTGCTAACTGCTAAGTTGTATTTTGAAACTATCTTTGCACCATCTATGGAAACTCATTTAGCCTTAATTGTTAGCATACTAATAAAGTTTTATTTTGTTTCAGGTCCATTTGAGAAGTTTATGCAGGTGAGAATGATCTTGCCGTAAATGGGGCAACAATACTCCGAGAAAGTTTCAGAAAATTGTGTAGCCATTTGGAAGTCTCTTGGAATTTATACCGACGAAAAAGGAAAAGCAATCAACAAGTTTGTTGTTGTTTTCAAAGATGAAAAGTTCCCACCAAACTCCTCTATTCTCTTCACAGTATCACCAAAAGGATCGGGATCATTATCAGTTAGTTAGTATAGCCAAAATCTCGAGTCTAATTTACTACATATTTTGCACAATTCCTTATTCGTTTTAATCTATTTAGTTTTTTAATTAGAAAAATATAAGTTTCACTAAAGATGGATCCATTTCAGAGGTTGAGTCTATAGATATAAAGAATAAATTACTTTCACAAGTCGTGCTTGAGTCGATGATAGGCGCACACAATGTCTCCCCTGCAGCAAAATAGAGTCTGTGTACTGCTTTCACAATCTTTGACAAGCGAAACAAAGTCTATGTACAGCTTCCATAATGATCTTAAACACCGACTAAAGTCTATTATATTAATCAGATATAAAACTTTAGGTGAAAAGGAAACGTTGCTATTTGAGTGTAGTGGAAGAGTAGCAGTTGAATTTGGGGTTGATGCACAGAGACATGGCTGATGCATTTTGTTCAATCGCGATTTTGCATTGTAGTAACAAGTGGGGCTTGATTTTGCATTGCTAAAATAATTTAGATTGACTTACTTTGGGCCGGCCATGAGGACCTGTTTTTCAAATGTACTTTGTGTTATTTCAATCATGGAGTAAGCATGTTTGCTTTATTTACCAACTTTGTTCTATTTAATTTTAATATATTTGGGGAATAATTATTAATTTGTGCATTGAATCGATTATGGTAGCTTTTTACGTATTTATATTGGATTTCTGACAATTAGACCAAACCATGTAGGCTTCATAAGAATTAGAGTCGTTCTCAATATTTTAAGTGTCCTATCGAAATTATTAATTTGGTACGCTCTGTCGAAATTATTAATTTGATACCCTATTGATCTAAATATTTTTGTAAATGATATCTAAACAAAAATAAAATTTGTATATTGAAAAAAATCTATTATTGATCTAAATATTTTTAAATACAAAAAATGGTATTTATGAACCTAATATTTTTTATTCAAACATGGTATACGAGAAAAAATCAATTATTGATCTAAATATTTTTATATATGAAAATTTACTATTGATCCAGATCATTTTGTAAACGATACCTAAACAAAAATAAAATTTGTATACGGAAAAAATTTATTATTGATTTAAATATTTTTAAATACGAAAACTGGTATTTATGAACCAAATATTTTTGATTAAAAAATGTTAAACGGAAAAATTCTATTATTCATCTAAATATTTTTATATACGAAAATTTACTATTGATCAAGATATTTTTGTAAACAATACCTAAACAAAATAAATTTTGTATACGGAAAAAAATCTATTATTGATCTAAATATTTTTAAATATGAAAAATGGTATTTATGAACCAAATATTTTTTATTAAAAAAATGTAAACCATAAATCATTTTAAAATAATTTTTTTAGAATAAGAAATTTTACCCCGTGCCTCGCACGGATATACACACTAGTTTTGTAAGAAACATGCTATTTTTACATTGATTCTTGCATACACCGTATGTACACCATAGGTGACAAACAAAGCAACAAACTCATGCACAACAACCAAAGTAAAATAAATTATTAAAAAAATAAAAATTGTAGAATTTACCTATACTAATACGGTGTAGGTGTGAAAATCAGTGTAAAAATATATTTTTCCTATAAATAAAGGTGTTTATCAGGCCAAATCTTTTCTTTATACTTCAAAATATATTTTTTAGTTAATTATATGTATTTTTAATTATTTTATATTTATACATAATAAAAAAATATAGGAAAAAATTGTTTATCGAAAACATAACTTTTGACTTTCTAACACAAATTTTGAAAATGAGAAAAAAAATTTATCATTAGATATTAGATGAGGAAACAAATGACAATCTATTTGTATACTTCATCTGCTACTGTTATGTTATAAATCAGTTTTTTTTACCTTTATAGATATCATTACAAATACTAAATTGTATTATTTTGATATAAAATATTTATTTATTTATTATTTTATTAATTTCTTTTGATATAATAAATAGTCAAAAAATATTATTTATAATTCTACCATAAATATTATATTGAATTTTAAAAATAAATGGTAATTAAGAATAATTTTTGTTGAAAAATACATTCAATCTATTTATATATAAAGGAAATTTGGATTATCCAAATCCTTTTATCTCCCTTACGTGCAATACTAAGATTCTCTTACCTTTCTTTCATTCTTACATAAAAAAAATAATAATAATCAATATAAATCCAACAAAATCAATAATAGTGTAAAAAGTTTTATACGGTCAATTCATCACTATTGTCCGTTTGCATTACTTTACATATTATTAAAATAAAAGTCAAACTTTTTCTTACATCCAACGTCTATAATTAACCGACAATATAAAATTCTTTTATACTATCAGTGCATTTTAATTAATTCTTAAATAATAAATATTAATTAAATCCAACAAAAATAATAAAATTAAATTCATTTTTAATTTTTGCACACTAAATGTTTCAATTATATTGAAAATTATTTGACATTTTAAATAATAGAAGTAATTTAAGTGACATATCAATTAATAATTTAAAATATTAATAAGAAAACTTATTATTATTTATTTTTTACTAGTGGGCATTGCCGTGTCCGTATATCCGTTTTTTTTTTAATGCGAATGCGTCAAAAAATAAACAGTATTTTTTGTTTAACTTTAATAATAATATAATTTATTTTTATAATAAATTTTATGATACGCACTCTCATGTTTGTCTATTTATTTTTATTAATTCGCACATACAAGAAATTATAAAATACTTTTTAATTTTTTTTTAAGTGAAGTTATTTATCAGCTTCAATTAATATATAGTATGACATATTTATTTTTCATCTAATTTTGATTTTAATATCTCACTCATATTATGTGTTTCTCTTTCTATTTATGGCTTGGGATACAGTAATAACAAACACACAAAAATAAAAATAAAAATTAAATAAAAACTTGAAGGAATATTAACCGTATAACTAGGGGTGGCAAAACGGGTCCGACCCGTTGGGCATACCCGTTTTACCCGCACTTTAGTGCGGGGTGGGACAAGAATTTAGGCCCTCACCCTTTAATATGTCCCCCCCGCCCCGCCCCGTTTTTTTCGTGGGCTTTTGCGGGCAAGAGCATTTACATAAAATTTTGTATTTTTAGGCTTAAGTGGTGCAGCGCCCGCGGGCTTTCCCCGCACCGCCTTCACTTTTTTACGGGGTGGGTCTAGGTTTTAGGCCCGTATCCTCAACTATGACTGCCCCGCCCCGCCCCATTTTTTTGTGGGCATTTGCGGGGCGGGCATGCCCGTTTGCCACCCCTACGTATAATCAAAATCATAGATATGATTGTAGGGCATATTATAATATAAATAATTCAATAAACATGTACCTGTCATAGTTGAATCCATTTGCTTGAGTGTAAACTTGAGAATGCTCCTGCCCTCTTTCTGATGGAACGGTTACGCTTAATATTTGACCTAATGCGATAGCCAGAATATATAACCACCAGATGAGGGAAGAGACACCTCTCAGCGGGCTATCCAAAAGAATGACTCAACTCATCACGGGTCATTCAACAATTAAGGCCAATACAATATTCATTTAACTAAATAAATTAATAATTGATATAATAGTTATATTTTATTTAATAATTAATTAAAGCAAATTCATTATATATTTAACATTCTCTGACTTGGGTGACTTTAATTAGTTATTAAAATACAACAATTATAATAAACAAATATATCAATCATTTATCATCAAAATAATGTGAGAAAGCACAAAATTTAACAATACATAAATTGTATCCAATAGGGAAACAAATCACACATTTCAAATACTCACATTTCACATAACGATAATGAATATGAATTAACATAATATAATGAAAAAAATATGTAATCCAATAATGGTCCAAGCATCTGAAATGCTATAAGAGATATGATTATTAAATTGACGTCATCTTATACATATCTCATTACAATAATTAGATACAACAATCAGACTCCCACTAATCCAAAATATCAAATGACTTAACTACGCTCATGTTGGCTACATGCCTTTGAAAAACACCAACAGTTAAGCCTTTGGTCAGTGGATCTGCCAACGTGTTCTCTGTGGCAAGATGTTTAATTCGAGTATGAAATTCAAGAATTTTCTCTCTGACAAATAGATACTTAATATCAAAATGCTTTGAGTGAGAAGAGCTCTTAGTGTTCTGAGAGAAATGTACAGCAACAGAATTGTCGCAATATATCACAAGTGGCCTGGATATGCTTTCAACAACTTTGAAGCGAGAAATTAAGTTCTTTAGCCACATAGCTTGACAAGTAGCTTCATAGCAAGCTACATATTCTGCCTCCATGGTTGGGGTAGCTGTAAGAGTCTGTTTAATACTCTTCCACGAAAGAGTTCCTCCTGACATCATAAAAATTATGTCGGAAGTAGACTTTCAGTCGTCAGAGCAACCTGCAAAATCAGAATCAGAATAACCAATGACCTGAAGTTGATCAGACTTCTTATAGGTTAACATGTAATCCTTGGTTCCCTGCAAATATCGCATGACATTTTAACGGCTTTCCAATGACCCAATCCTGGGCTACTCAAGTATCTCCCGAAAACATTAACTGCATATGGAATATTGGGACGAGTACAAACTTGAGCATACATCAAACTGCCAACAGCGGAAGCATATGGGACTCTTTCCATTTAAGCAGTTTCTTTATCATCTTGAGGGCATTCAGATTTAAAGAGTTTATCACCCTTTTGGACAGGAACAGTGCATAGGGAGCAAGACTGCATATTAAAGTGTTTAAGGATTTTTTTTCAATATATCCTTTTTGAGACAAACCAAGAACACCACGTGACCTATCACGAAAGATTTGGATGCCTAAAACAACAAAAGCATCACCTAGGTCCTTCATATTAAAGTGGTTACTTAACATTGTTCTTGTCTCATTCAAAAGACTAACACTAGTGCTAGTAAGAAGGATATCATCGACATACAACACTAAGATTATAAAATCTCTCCCACTGGTCTTTAAATAAATACACTGATCTGAAGCATTTTCATTGAAACCAAAAGAATTGACAACTTTATCAAACTTTAAATACCATTGTCTAAATGCTTGTTTTAATCCATATATGGATTTCTTCAGTTTGCATACTAACTTATCTTTTCCTGCTTCAATAAAACCTTCAGGCTGAATCATGTAAACATCTTCAACAAGTTCTCCATTCAGAAAAGCTTTCTTCACATCCATTCGGTGAAGTTCCAAATTAAAGTGTGCAACCAAAGCTATAACAACTCGAAAGGCATCTTTGGTAGAGACGGGTGAGAAAGTCTTTTTGTAATAAATCCATTCTCTTTGACTATAGCCCTTTGCCACTAGTCTGGCTTTGTATCTATTAATTTTACCATCAGGATTATGCTTAGTTTTGAAAACCCATTTGCATCCAATGGCCTTGAAACCAACTAGCAACTCTGTGAGCTCCCAAACACCATTATGAGACATAGAATTTAATTAATCATGCATAGCATGCAGCCAATCAGAAGCATGAGAACAAGAAATTGCTTCATTAAAAGTGGTAGGATCGTCATCATCATCATGAATATCAAACTCATGCTCTTGGAGATACACAACAAAGTCATTTGATATTGTAGGCTTTTGAGCTCTCTGAGAACGTCTCAATTGAACAACTTCAGCAATGTTACTTGGTTCAACAACACTAATAGGCTCTAGGGTATCAGTTTATTCATGCTCATCTATTTGTGGTGTCAAAACTTGATCATTATTTTGAATTACTGGAATCACAATCTCATTAGGGAAAGGAACAATTGGTATAGGGAGAAAAGTACGATCTTCTTCAAGAGTAACTGGTCGTGGCGTAGAGACTTCACTATCCAAATCACCCTCAAAGAAAATTGCTCTATCAGATTCATTGACTCGTGTAGAATGAGAAGGAAAATAAAATCTGCAACCTCTAGACCCAACATTATATCCGATGAAGAAACCACTAACATTCTTCATATCAAGTTTCTTCTGTTAAGGATTGTAATGTTTAACTTCAGCTTTACAACCCTAAACATGAAAATGTCTCAAACTTGGCTTTCTGCCTGTTAATAGTTCATAAGGAGTCTTCGACACTGATTTACTAGGCACTTGATTTAGAATGTAGACAACAGTCTTCAAAGCATCACCCCAAAGAAAATCAGGCAATGACGAATGACTCATCATGCACCTAACTATGTCCATAAGTGTGCAATTATGTCTCTATGCAACTTCGTTCTGCTGAGGAGTACCTGGCATAGTGTATTGAGCTCCAATACCACATTCATCTAGAAATCTAGAAAACGGTCCTGGATTTCTTCCAGTCTCATCATATCTACCATAATATTCCCCTCCTCTATCACACCTCACACATTTTACCTTCTTTCCTGATTTCAATTCAATGACAGCTTTAAAAGATTTGAAGGCATCCAAGGAACTAGACTTGTCTTGGAGAAGTTCTATCCATCCAAATATGGAGAAGTCATCTATAAAAGTGATAAAATACCTGTATCCACCCATAGCATTGGGTGTAATAGGTCCACACATATCTGTGTGAATCAAGTGCAATACATCTTCACATATATTCGCTTTTATATTCTTGATTTAGGCAGTGAACTTTCCTTTGAGGCAATCAATGCAAGTTTCAAAATCAGAGAAGTCAAGATTAGGCAGAATACCCTCCTTAATTAGTCTTTCAATACGAGGTCTAGAAATGTGATCTAGACGTCTATGCCACAATATCGAAGAATTATCATCTTTCCTATTGCGCTTTGTCCCAACAACAAAATTAACAGACATCTCATTCACATTCAACATATATAAACCATCACGCAAATTTCCAGAACCAACAACAGTGGAATTAAAACAAACATCAAGTTTTCCATTACCAAAAAAAAGAGTAACCACATTTATCCAAAGCTGAAATAGAAATCAAATTCCTTCTCATTGAAGGTACATAAATTGCATCTTTTAAAATCAAAATATGTTCGAAAGGTAAAAACAAGGAAATAACTTCTATCTCCATTACCGATACTCTAGCTCCATCTCCCACAATGACCTTTTCCTCAACATCATTTGGTTTCCTCAGGCTTGTGAACCCCTGCAAAGAATTCACGTCATGAATAAGGCACTTGAGTCCAACCACCAAGTATTGGAAGGAACATCTACTATATTTGATTCAAAACAAGCTAGAGCTAGGAGTGTACCTTGCTTTTCAAGTTTCTTTTTCAAGATAAAATAATCATCTGCCTTATGTGCATACTTCTTGCAGTACTTGCACTCTCATTTAAATAATTTTTTCTTAAAAAACTCATCCTTAGGCTCCAGATATTGTGTTGTCCTTTTTCCTTTCTTATCATCAAAATGACATTTTCCCTTATGGAAGTTTTTCTTGAAATCCCTTGTTCCTGAAGTAGAAGCAATAAACTGAACATTTTGAGCTTTTACATTTTTCATATAATCTTCCTCTTAAGTTATTATGGCTATCATCTCATCCACTGACCATTCGACTCTCTGGGTATTATAAGAGGTCCGCATAACATCAAATTGGGGAGGCAGAGACTCAAGAACCCTCCAAATTAAAGTGCTCTCACCAATTTCAACTTTGAGAGTTTTAAGCTTATTATAATAGTGGATCAACTTCAAAATATGCTCACGCACACCATTAACACCATCATACTTAGTTTTGCCAAACAGAGAGAGATACTCACACTTCTTATCCTTGTCAAAATGAGTTAAATTATCACCAACAGACTTCAGGTACTCTTTAGCGCTCTCACTTTCTGGTATGTTTTGTCTTATATATTTTTCCATAGTGTAAGATATCACCTTAAGGCACACTTTATTGGAGTGTTTCCATTTTTCATAAAGAGTCCTTTGAGCTTCAGTAGATGCGTCAGTAATAGCGTCAGGCTTTTCAGTTCTCAGAATCAAGCCAAGGTTGGCTATAGCCAAATAAAGGTCGAGAGACTCTTTCCAGTCCTCATAATTGGTCCCATTCAGAGTTTTGACAGAGTTAGAAAAAGAGACTGTCATAAAGGAATAAGGCATCATAATTATATAATATAGAAAAATGATTCCACTTATACCAGCCAAATATTTTCCTAATAAAACTCTAGCTCATTATGATCTTACATCAAAGATACAATAATAAACAGTAATTTATATTACCAAAATTTCCATATTGATGAGATATTTAAACATGATAAAATAATCATAAGATGTAAACAATAGTTTGTATCATAACAAAATTACATTAATAATAATATACTAATAGGGTATAGTTCTTACTAATATAATATAGATCATAATTACTAATAAATAAAATTTTATTTATTCTGAATTTATGTCAATAATAATATATCGATAGGATATGATTATTATTAATATAAATAATTTTATCATCAACAAATTAATTATGTAATTACCACACAAAAAATCATATAATTATACTCACGATAGGTGAAATTATAATCATACGAATAAATAATATTTATATTTGACAAATATGATAATTATTTTATTTTATCAATTAAACATAAAAATTATTAATATAAATTAAAATAAAACACTTGCTGGAAATAATAAAAGATGGTATCTAAAAGGATAGCATCCAAAATAACTAATATTATTATTATTTTAATTTTGTGGACCATGTGTTACTTTCATAAAGTTAGAATTATTTTATACAGCATCGATTAATATTATTATCCATCATCCACCATGTAATTATTATTATTATTATGGCTTAATACCCTTTTTGGTCCTCTAACTATAGGGGTAGGTCCAATTAGGTCCTCTTTATTTTAAAAGTGCCAAATTGGTCCCATACGTTTTTAAATAGGTCAACGTTTGTCCTTGCCGTTAGAAAAGTTAAATTTTCACTTAAAATGTTGATGACATGGCATAGATGTGCTGATGTGTATGTTTCTGAATGGGGATGTGGCGCGGTTTATATAGGTCAATTCAGAATTGTGGCTTATTTTCCTTAAGTCATTTTAGTTCTGCACACGAAGACGAAGCATAGCAGACGAAGACGAAGCATAGCAGACGAAGACGAAGTATAGCAGACGACCGAGGGTGAAGACGAACACAAAGATTCCCAGACATACGATTGAAGACGAAGCAATATACTGGTTAGTGGCTATGTTACTTTCGTAAAATTTTCGTTTTCTGTAGTCTAGGGTTTGTGTGTAGAAATTAGGGTTTGTTGCCTCCTTTTTAAAATTAGGGTTTTTTATGTTTGTTTCGTAAAGTTTCTGCTTGTTTATGATATTAGGTTGAAATGGAAGAAATGATTACCCTCAACATTCATCATAGTGGGGAATTTATTGACTCTGATAAAACAAATTACGTGGAGGGTAAATGTAACGAATTACAGGTAGATGTTGATAGGTGGTCGTATTTTGAGTTGATAGGTGTTTTGAAAGACATAGGGTATACTGAGGTAGACAATATCTACTACAAGGATCCTACATTTGGGATTAATGTGCTTAGTGATGATAAAGGTGTGTTAGAGATAGCTGACCTATGTAGGGTACATCTGAAGGTCGACATATACATTGAACACCCATTATCCCAACCTGAGTATGTTGATGAGGGTGACACATTAAATGAAGAACCTACAAACATGGAGGAGGACACATTAAATGAAGAACCTTTGGATGTTGTGAATCAAGAACAATATGATATTGTTGCTGAACTTGTTGATCAAGTCCTTAAGGATGTAAATAATTCTGTTGAGTGTGTCCACCCTGGTGAGGGAGTGAATTCTGGTGAGGGTGTTAAGGCTGGTGATGGAGTGAATTCTGGTGAGGGTGTTAAGGCTGGTGATGGAGTGAATTCTGGTGAGGGTGTTAAGGTTGGTGAGGGAGTGAATTCTGGTGAGGATGTTGCTACTAATGAGAGTGTCAAGGCTGTTGAGGGTGTTGATGGGATTCATGGTGAGGTTTATAATGGGAATGACACAAGCTCTGATGACAGTGAGGATTCATCATATAATTATGATAGTGCATTGGAGCTTGATTTTAGTAATTCTGATGTTAGTTTGGATTATGATGAAGAACATGTTGCCAAAATGGTGGAGTGTGATGAAAAACATGAAGGAAGTAGCAAAATCAATAAAAGGACATGGGAAGCAGATAGTGGAGGTGAGAATGCAGTTGTGTATGATAGTGATGAACTAGATAGTGGATGTGACACTGAGGACGATGAAGAACCAAGGAAGAGGAAGCATCCAATTTTCAAGGCTATGAAAGACATGTCTAACTATAAATGGGATTTGGGAACCTATTTTACCAAAAGTGATTTTAAGGAAGCTATTCAAACATATGCGGTTCAGAATGGGAGAGGTCTAAAGTTTCTAAAAAATGACAACAAAAGAGTGAAGGTGGTATGTAAAGATGGTTGTCAGTGGGAGGCCTATTGTGGAAAGCTTCCTGATGAGGACACTTGGCAGCTTAGAAAATTAGTTGACACACATAATTGTGCTAGAGAGTATAATGTCAAGATGATGAGCACGAAATGGCTGAGCAAGAGATTGCAAAATACATTGAAAAACAATCCTAAGCTTAAGCTAAAGGATATTAAGGAGAAGGCTCTTAAGAAATGGAATGTAGGTGTTAACAAGACAAAGGCAATTAGGGCCAGATTTGCAGCCAGGGATATGGTATATGGATCTTATTTAGGAGATTACACTAGGATTTATGACTACTGTCATGAAATTTTGAGGACAAATCTTGGTTCCACTGTTAAGATAAATGTCACACCAGTTCAAGAGGGTGTTGAGGATACTAGACCTTATTTCAAGAGGTTGTACATTTGTTATGATGCTTGCAAGAAAAGTTTCAAGTTGTGTAGGCCAATTATTGGCCTTGATGAATGTTTTTTAAAGGGCATATGTGGTGGCCAGATCTTAGCTGCAATAGGAACAGATCCTAATGATCAAATGTTGCCTATTGCCTTTGCTGTGGTGGAAAGGGAAAATAGAGACTCATGGACTTGGTTTTTAAAGCTCCTCATTGATGATTTGGGTGGAAGAGAAGAATGTAGGACCTATACTTTCATTTCGGATCAGCAAAAGGTACCACTAGATTTATTACATTAATTTAAGTTTGAATGTATTTTTTGATTTAGAATGTAATTTTGAACTTTTATTTGATATATGCATTTGCAGGGTCTTCTTCCAGCTATGGATGAATTGTTACCAAGTGTTGAACAGAGGTTTTGTGTGAGACATCTATACAACAATTTTAGGAAGAAATTTCCAGGAAAAATGTTCATGGAGATCATTTGGAAGGCAGCAAGAGCTACTTATCCACAGGCTTGGGAAAGAGAGATGAGAGGCATGAGGAGGATAAATGAAGAGGCCTACAAACACATGATGCAAACACCACCAAGATTTTGGAGCAAGTCCTACTTCAGAACCACAACAAAGTCAGATACTGTCCTGAATAATATGTCAGAAGCTTTCAACAGTGTGATTGTGGAAGCAAGGGCAAAACCTTTGGTCACAATGTTAGAAGATATTAGGGGATATATAATGGAAAAATAGGCGGCAAATAGGTTGAAGTTCACTAATTTGGGTGATGATGAAGTGTTGCCAAAGATAAAGAAGCAGGTGGAGAAAACAAGCAGTTATACAAATTTTTGGATAGTAAGGTAATAGACTTACTTTTGTGTTTTATTTTTATGACTTACTTATGATAGGTAATAGACTTACTTCTGTGTTTAATTATTATGACTTACTTTTGATAGATAATGCACTTACTTTTACAGGATGTCATCTGAATATATTTTTGAGGTTAGACATATTGAGAATCAGGGAGACATGTTCACTGTCGACTTAAAGGAACATGGTTGTTCTTGCAGAAAGTGGCAGTTGACTGGTCTCCCATGCGTCCATGCAATTTCCTCAATGAAGAGTAGAGGTCTTGCTGTTGATGAGTTTGTCCCAGAATATTACAAGAAGGCTAGGTATATTAAGGTGTATGAACCTATCATTTACCCTCTGAATGGTACAAATTTATGGGTGAGAACCGAATACCCTGATGTACAACCTCCCAAATTCAAGAAAATGCATGGACGACCAAAGAAGAAGAGGAATAGAGAACAGGGTGAGATTGATGGTTCTGACAGGAAAATAAGAAAAACTGGTATAATTGTGAGGTGCACTAGGTGCAGACAAACTGGGCACAACAAATCAACATGTAAGATGGCTCAGCCACCACATCAGGCATCACAGGTTTCTCAGCAACCATCTCAGCAAGTATCTCATGCAAACCAGGCAACCCAGGTAACTCTGGCAACTCGGGCATCTACTCAGGCAACAACTCAGGCAACTCAGGCAACTACTCAGGCAACTACTCAGGTAACTCAGGCAACTCAGGCAACTACTCAGGCAACTAAGGCAACTAAGGCAAGTAAAACTACTCAGGAAACCAAGTCAACTAAGGCAACTAAAACTACTCAGGCAACCAAGTCAACTCAGGCAAGTAAAACAACTCAGGCAACCAGAACAACTCAGGCATCCCAGGTAACTCAGGTTTCTCAGACAACTAACAACAAGTCTGCAACACAAGCTAGGCACAAGTTTCCTTTTAAGAGACCAGCACAGCTTTCAAGAGGACCCACCACCAGATTGAGTGCATCACAGAATGCAGTGGGTCCTACTACTAGGAGGACAACACCAACTAAAAGGAACATTTCAAAGAAATCCTCTTAGGGTCTATAGTTTGTGTTGTATTGTGTAATGTTGTTTTATGATATTATGAACAATTTCTGCTATTTTGTGTACTAAGCATTTCTGATATGCTTCAGCTATTATGTGTAATGGTGTACTTATGTACTTATGGTGTACAATGTTTCCTATTTTGTATTGATACTTCTGTTATGCTGTTGTCAAATTATGCTACTAAAGTTTTCTGTTAAGTACTTATGCTACTGATACTTCTGTCCACCTGTTGTCAAATTTTGGTGTATACAAGTTGTTATGTTATACAAATTTTCTATTAAGTTGTTATTGTACAAACCAGGTTACAAATTTGATGTGCAAATATGGTTTATACAAAATTTAGTCGACTGATATCTATAACTCTATTTCATATACAATGAGAAAAATCAGGTTACAAATTTGGTGTACAAATATGTACAACTCTGTATGCCAAAACCTACAGCAACTGCTAAAATATGGCACTAAAATATGTTTATGACAGCAACAAAACTACTCTTTTACTCGGACCATTACTACATGTTATTGACAGCAACTTTTACAACACATATGGCAACAACTGATAAATATGGTAATAACACTAAAATATTGGCAACAACAATACTCTTTTACTCAGACCATTAGTGTAACGCCCCGGTTTTGTCTTATTTATTTAATCGAGTCGATTTAATTATTTTTGTTTTATATTATTTTATTCTTGACTTTTATTTGACAATATATTATTTTTCATCGTTGTTTATGTTTTATCGCATTTTGAGAGCGTTTGCGAGATATTTGAGCTGAGGGGTAAAATAGTCTTTTAGGGGTTTAGATGTTTTATATAAATAGAGATTTGAGAGAAAATAGAGAGAAAGAAAAAGAAGAGAAAGAAATGGAGAAGAAAGAAAGAGAGAAGAGGAGAAAGAGGAGAAATCGGGAAAACTCCGTTTCGAGCGCGATTAATCGGGTAAGGGTGAGAAGTTTCAATTATATCTTGCTTGTGTATGTATATGTGTTGTTTGTTGTAATTGTTTTGATTGTTTCGCGACTTTTCGTATCGATTGGAATTAGGAGCGATTGATAGAAATTGATGTTTTCACGGATGAAATTCGATAAAAACTGAGTAGAATACTTGTTGTTAGGTTTGGATCATGTTTTGGTTGTTTTAGGGTGTTTTGGAAGTGTTTGGGTGGGAGAAATGATGTATTTTGACCCCAAATGACCTATGTTATCGCTGCTGGAAATTATGAGTTTCGCAGGTTCGCACTGCGAGCCACAGCGAAGGAATCAGCGAACATTCGCTAGCCGTTCGCATTGCAAACGTTAGGTCATTTTTGCAACTGCCACGGTTCGCTGGGAGCTTCGCACTGCGAACGTAACAGATTTTCAGTTTTTGTTTCCTTCATAACTTTTGATCCGTAAATCGGATTGAGGCACGGTCGGATGCGTTGGAAATCTCTTTCAATGCTCTTTATGATAGTGGAATATAAATATATGTTTAAGCCATGGATTGATAAGAAAAATATGGAAAATTGATGTATGTGTGGAAAGTGCGGTTTATGTTTCCACCGTAACTCCCGAATCGCGAGTCCGATTGATGTGGGACTTGAGGCAATAGATAGATAACATAATATGTTATTAAATGGTGATGTGGGACTTGATGATATATGCATGATTGTGGATGTTTATGTGTGTGCATTTTGAATGTCATGAGTCATTGTATGCCAAGCATCATGATATGCATTCTTGTGACGTCCTGAGTGACTGATTGATTCCAGAGGGAATCTGTTATAACATCGTGAGCCTTAAAAATAAGAGGTATGAATAGACTTAAAAATAAGAGGACCGAAAGCGATGATTATAGACGATCGTGTGCCCATGTGGGGTGTGAGCGATCGGGTCGTGTGCCCGTGTGGGGTGTGAGCGATCTATAAACGTCGTGTGCCCGTGTGGGGTGTGAGCAACAGGGAACATCGTATGCCCGACGGGGAGTTACAGTGATGTAACGAGCGATGGTTCCAGCAGACTTCCTGAATGAACTAGTGATGAGAAACATTGGAAGTCGGTACCGCATGGTATTTACATAGAGTCGTCGTGTCGGTCTCTGTGCATTTGCATAAATCATGGATGCATTATGTGTGGAAAATCATGATTTGATTGATTATGTGTGAGAATTGTGAATGGATGCATTATGTGTGGAAAATCATGACTTGATTGATTATGTGTGGAAATTGTGCATTGATTTGTTATGTGTTGAGATTGTGATAGCATTAGTAATTTGATGTGCATATGTGATAAATACATTGGTTGTGGATAATATGTATTATGCGTAGACATATGCTATGTGATGTGTAATGTGTTTCTATATGTTATGACTTGGTATGCCTTATGTACAAATATGTGATTATGTGGATAATTGATATATGTTATGTATATGTGATATGCTATATGTATTAGTATGCGATGCTTGTGGTGAAAAATAACTATGCATGTGAATTGTTATGTATTTGCATATTATTATGCAATCTTGATTTTAGTTGTTATTTCTCACCCTTCTGCTGTTCTATAATGCTCTATGAGGCATTGCAGATTAGAGTTGCTGGAGGTCTTTTTGTGAAGATTAGCCCTCCGTTCTGTTGTCGGTCTTGGTGTCTGCTCTGATACGTAGCACGGGAGTCGGGGAACGATTATATATATATATATATATATATATATATATATGTATACATTTGTTGAATGTATTTGGTAGTACTTTTGTGTATATAGTTGCTGTTCAAAAATGATGTATTTTGTAAAACCAGTCGGTTATGGATCTTTCCGCTTTATTCCATAATTGACCTTTCCCTTTAGATGGAAAAAGTTTCCCCTTGGAGGGTATTCTATTTTATGCTATGTATCAAATATATGAGCAGGGATTGTATTTTCTTTCTTTAAATGTGGCATCCTTGTTTCTCTCGGAAAAATAAATTTTTAGTTACTCTGATTTTATTTATGTATTATTTATTCGCGATGGGAATTGGGGTGTTACATTAGTGGTATTAGAGCAGGTCAGTCCGTCCGGCCAAGTTGTTGAGTCAGTTGGTGTGACAGTTGAATACTGTCGGTGTTGGTTGTCCCTTAGTACATGATATGTGTGTGAAACACTGTTAGTACTTTCTGGTTTTTCTATTCCGTTGTCTGCAGGAGTTAGAATGAGATAAGTGGGGGGAGAAGCTGGAACTTCTCCAGGTTGTTTCAGTTGTGTGTCGTTGGTTGCAAGATTGTAAGTGCTATTTGGCCAGTGTGGTTCCCGGTTCCGGAGGGAATGCGGAGGTAAGGTTTATGTCAACTAAGGATTTGTGCCTTAGGTAGTCTTGTGCATGAGATATAAGGAATGCTATTATAGTTTGGTAAAGACGGTTTATGCACCATCATGATTGTCGGCTGTCTATTGACAAATTGAGAAACTGATCACCCTTAATCTCTTGTTGATAGCGGAAGGGAATTGTGATGGATGAAATAGACGTGTCTTTCCGGCTTTGATTGTGTGTGAAATGAATTGTTTGAAATTAAGAAAATGATTACGGATTGTTTTGATGAGTCGATGAAGATTCTTATATCGGAAGATGAGACAGATTAGAGGTTTGTGTATGTGGGTTAAGTTGGAATGTCTCTGAGGGAGAATAATTGGGTATTACTAAGGGTTGTTCTCAGAGAGTAGAGTGTGAACTTAAATTGGGTGAAGGTGAATAGTCGAGATTATGTCTGCTAAGTGGGTAGGACACTCTTTGGAGTTGAGACTAAGGTGTTTGTTATATTTGTGAGGCTAGTGTTCTGGAAATTGGCAGGAAAGTCACAGTGTTAGGCCGTCAGTTGTGCCTGGTTTTCAGATGTGTTTTGGATGAAACGTTAGTGTGTCAACTTGAAGAGGTCCAACATGGTTGGTAAGGAAAAAGATTATAGTAGGAGGTTGCATGTTAACCAGTGAGTAGTATGGAAACTTGCGGTTGTGTTCTGGATAGCTTGAGTTTTGAATTGTGACGAATCACAAACGATTTGGAATTCCTTGATGGTATGAGACTATGGAAATCTGGAGAAAACCCTTAGGTGTGGATGTAATATTTAAGAGTTCTTTTTGGTTGGTTGTTGATACCTGTTGGAAATTGTGGAATTGGACGGTTGTATGGGAACGCGAAGATTCGCTGGAGCTTCGCAGTGCGAAGGTCAAGGCGAAGGCTCGCTAGTAGTTTGCAGTGCGAACTTTGTGCCCTTTTTCTTCTGCCTTGGTTCGCTGGGGGGTTCGCATTGCGAATGAGGAAAGCGAATGCTCGCTGGGAGATTCGCATTGCGAACATGACAGATCTTTCCAAATTGTTTCTTTCTTAACTTTGGCTCCGTTTATCCGATTTAAACGTTCTTTATATCGCTGTGAAGCTATGAAAGGGTTCTATGTTTTGGAAAGTGGAATATTATTTATGGAATGGATTTTTGGTCGATTTTTGGGATTAGTCGAAATTACGTGAATTACTTAAAGCGAAACTGTTAACATGTTAAAAGCTTCAAGTGAGGTGTCTGGAATGTTTGTGGAGTATATGAATCGTATCTTCCATATTTATTTGGATAAGTTCGTAGTGGTTTTGATTGAGGATATTCGGATCTGTTATAAACTTAGAGGAAGAACAAGTAAAGTGTTTGAGATTTGAATTGCAAGTGTTGGAAGAGACGAAGTTTTATGCTAAGTTATTTAAGTGAGAATTTTGATTGAAAAGGTTAGTTTTCTTGGATATGTTGTTTCCGATGATGGTATTGTTATGGATCCATCGGAAGTAGATACAGTTCTACAATGAGAGGTTCCGAAGTTGGTTAAGGAGATTAGAAACTTTTGGGCTCAGTTGGTTGTTACAGAAGGCTATGGAAGACTTTGCTAAGTTCGTACTTCTGTTATCTCAGTTGACTTGCAAAGGGTAAGTCATTTGTTTTGGATGTTCGTTGTGAGTAAGTTTTGGTGAGCGGAAGTAGAAGTTGTCTACGGCTCCAGTTTTGATTCTGTGTGATCCTAATAAACCGTTTATGAGGTATTGGGATGCGTCTTTGATGAGTTTAGTCAGGTGTTAATGCAAGAGAGTAAAGTCGTGGCTTATGCTTTACGACAATTGAGGATTCATAGAAGGATCTATACTATTTTGGATTTGGAATTGGTTGCGGCCGTATTGTGTTGGAGTATTTGGAGGTATTATTTTTAAGGTTCTAGGTTCGAAGTGTTTGGTAATCGCGAGAGTTTAGAGTACTTGTTTGGTCGGAAGGAACAGAGTATGAGACAACGAGGATGGTTAGAATTCGTGACGAGTTATGAATTTGGCTTGGACTATCCTTCGGAAAAAGCTAAGGTTGTGCCTGAAAAGTTAAGTCGAAAGTTTTTATACATGTCAGTTTTGATGGTCAGAGAATTAAAATTATTTGAGCAGTTCAGAGACTTGTGTCTGGTGTGTGAGATAACACAGCAAAGTGGAAGGTTGGGTATATTAAAAGTGAACAGTGAATTTTGGTGAATACGAGAAAGAGTTAGACTTTGGACGTGAGATTGATAGTTTTGATGGTTACGAGTAATCAGAGTGCGCAGCGGAAGAGTGATGTGGCACATTTTGTATTTGCGTGTGTGACTTGTAAGAATTCATAAGTTGAACATTGGGAACATGTAGGAATGGTAAGACTATTGGACGTTTCAGTATGGAAGTGTTAGGCGAAAGGTTTAAAGATTAATCAGGTACTAATATGTAATTGGGTGTTTTGGTTGTATGTTCGATTGGTGAATCGTAGCATTGTTGTAATGTTGTTGTATGACAAGGATGTTTGGTATTCTGGTTTTGTAGAGGTTGTTGAATCGATGTTGTGTCGTGGAACTTGTGTTATTGTTTGTGTTGTTGCCTCGTTTCCATCGTGTTGGTTCGAGTGCGAGTAGATAATTCCGGTGTGTGTTCGTAGCTTGGGTTTCCTTGAGTCGTGAGTTGGTCGTCAAGTGCATTGTATGGGCTTTGCATCTTGTCGTTGTAGTTGTCATCTTTGTCGTGTCGTTGTTGTAGTTGCTGTTAGCAAGGTGGTTTGTCTGTTTGTGTATTCGTGGTGTGCTTTTGTTGGCATGTTAGTTTGTTGGTCGGTGGCAAGAGTCGTGTCCGGAGTTGTTCGTCTCAGTATATTTTCGAGGACGAAAATGTCTAAGTGGGGGAGAATTGTAACGCCCCAATTTTGTCTTATTTATTTAATCGAGTCGATTTAATTATTTTTGTTTTATATTATTTCATTCTTGACTTTTATTTGACAATATATTATTTTTCATCGCTGTTTATGTTTTATCGCGTTTTGAGAGCGTTTGCGAGATATTTGAGCTGAGGGGTAAAATAGTCTTTTAGGGGTTTAGATGTTTTATATAAATAGAGACTTGAGAGAAAATAGAGAGAAAGAAAAAGAAGAGAAAGAAAAGGAGAAGAAAGAAAGAGAGAAGAGGAGAAAGAGGAGAAATCGGGAAAACTCCGTTTCGAGCGCGATTAATCGGGTAAGGGTGAGAAGTTTCAATTATATCTTGCTTGTGTATGTATATGTGTTGTTTGTTGTAATTGTTTTGATTGTTTCGCGACTTTTCGTATCGATTGGAATTAGGAGCAATTGATAGAAATCGATGTTTTCGTGGATGAAATTCGATAAAAACTTAGTAGAATACTTGTTGTTAGGTTTGGATCATGTTTTGGTTGTTTTAGGATGTTTTGGAAGTGTTTGGGTGGGAGAAATTATGTATTTTGACCCCAAATGACCTATGTTATCGCTGTTGGAAATTTTGAGTTTCGCAGGTTCGCACTGCGAGCCACAGCGAAGGAATCAGCGAACGTTCGCTAGCCGTTCGCATTGTGAACGTTAGGTCATTTTTGCTACTGCCACGGTTCGCTGGGAGCTTCGCACTGCGAACGTGACAGATTTTCAGTTTTTGTTTCCTTCATAACTTTTGATCCGTAAATCGGATTGAGGCACGGTCGGATGCGTTGGAAAGCTCTTTCAATGCTCTTTATGATAGTGGAATAGAAACATATGTTTAAGCCATGGATTGATAAGAAAAATATGGAAAAGTAATGTATGTGTGGAAAGTGCGGTTTATGTTTCCACCGTAACTCCCGAATCGCGAGTCCGATTGATGTGGGACTTGAGGCAATAGATAGATAACATAATATGCTATTAAATGGTGATGTTAGGCCATGATTTAACCAAGAATATTTGGTAGAGGATAATTAGTGATTTGTAGGTTTTGTTGTGTTTGTTTGTGTTTGATGCGATATGTTATCGTCGTATAAATGTGGGACATTTGTGCTATCTATATGATGCTGAAACATGTGATAATGATGTTGTTGTGTGGTGAAATACATTGTATGATTGTTGTGGTTGATGGTGAGTAATTCTTGATGTGAATTGATATGAATGTATATGATAAAATGCTAATTGTTGAAGTTGGTGGATTATGATGAAATGTATTGTTTGTGTGAAATTCAATGTATGTTGTTTGGTGGTCTTTATGGTTTGAAATGAATTGTACGAATTGTTTTGCATTGCATGAATGTGATGATGTTGAAGCATGTGAAAAGTTGTTATAATTGTTGGGGTTGATGGTTTGTGGCCTAAGGGCAGGAAAATGCATAGCGTGGTATTTGATTATATATGCATGATTGTGGATGTGTATGTGTGTGCATTTTGAATGTCATGAGTCATTGTATGCCAAGCATCATGATATGCATTCTTGTGAAGTCTTGAGTGACAGATTGATTCCAGAGGGAATCTGCTATAACATCGTGAGCCTTAAAAATAAGAGGTATGAATAGCCTTAAAAATAAGAGGACCGAAAGCGATGATTATAGACGATCGTGTGCCCATGTGGGGTGTGAACGATTGGGTCGTGTGCCCGTGGTGGGTGTGAGCGATCCATAAACGTCGTGTGCCTGTGTGGGGTGTGAGCGACAGGGAACATCGTATGCCCGACGGGGAGTTACAGTGATGTAACGAGCGATGGTTCCAGTGGAGTTCCTGAGTGAACTAGTGATGAGAAACATTGGAAGTCGGTACCGCATGGCATTTGCATAGAGTCGTTGTGTCGGTCTCTGTGCATTTGCATAAATTATGGATGCATTATGTGTGGAAAATCATGATTTGATTGATTATGTGTGTGAATTGTGAATGGATGCATTATGTGTGGAAAATCATGACTTGATTGATTATGTGTGGAAATTGTGCATTGATTTGTTATGTGTTGAGATTGTGATAGCATTGGTAATTTGATGTGCATATGTGATAAATACATTGGTTGTGGATAATATATATTATGCGTAGACATATGCTATGTGATGTGTAATGTGTTTCTATATGTTATGACTTGGTATGCCTTATGTGCAAATATGTGATTATGTGGATAATTGATATATGTTATGTATATGTGATATGCTATGTGTATTAGTATGCGATGCTTGTGGTGAGAATAACTATGCATGTGAATTGTTATGTATTTGCATATTATTATGCAATCTTGATTTTAGTTGTTCTTTCTCACCCTTCTGCTGTTCTATAATGCTCTATGAGGCATTGCAGATTAGAGTTGCTGGAGGTCTTTTTGTGAAGATTAGCCCTCCGTTCTGTTGTCGGTCTTGGTGTCTGCTCTGATACGTAGCATGGGAGTCGGGGAGCGATTATATATATATGTATACATTTGTTGAATGTATTTGGTAGTACTTTTGTGTATATAGTTGCTATTAAAAAATGATGTATTTTGTAAAACCAGTCGGTTATGGATCTTTCCGCTTTATTCCATAATTGACATTTCCCTTTAGATGGAAAAAGTTTCCCCTTGGAGGGTATTCTATTTTCTGCTATGTATCAAATATATGAGTAGGGATTGTATTTTCTTTCTTTAAATGTGGCATCCTTGTTTCTGTCGGAAAAATAAATTTTTAGTTACTCTGATTTTATTTATGTATTATTTATTCGCGATGGGAATTGGGGTGTTACAATGAGTACATGTTATGGAAGCAACTTTTACATCCATTTCACAAGAAAAAAACAGCTGATAAACTACCAACAACTAACAACATATGTTTCAACATTCACAACACCTTAACCACTAAAACAAATAACACAGTAAAGCACAAGCACTTCCAGATTATCTTCCATTTCCTTGTGTTCTTCAAAGCTTCATCTAGCTGCAAATTTTTTACCCTAAAAACTTCAACCATTCTTTTTGCCTCTGCCAACTCTTTTTGGGCTTCTTCCAACTCCTTAAATTGCATTCAATCTTCCATTTCAATCTTCCATTGTCATATCTTGAATCATCATAGAACCATTCAAAAAAACCGCGCCCGGCATTCGTGTGTCCCTGTACATATATGAAGGCAACTTAAGAACAATGAAGATGTACCAGATGGAAGGAATGTGTTTGAGATAGAAGATTACCTTAAAATGTTGACAACCCCAAAAAAGCTTTCCATAATTTTGGACGGTTCTTGCCTTGCAAAGTACAGCAAGGTCTCCACAACCACACATGTCTTTCCCAAAACTGATATACACTTGCGAATCGACGCGGGTTCTTGAAGATCAAGAAGAAACTCGCCCAGAACTCATTATTGGACGGGGATTTTCCTTTCAATTTGGTTAATTTTGGGAATTTTGTCACCTAGGGTTTAGAATTGGGGGTGAATTTATAGAGTCTCAGATTGAACGAACAAAGAGATGCTGACTGTGCACACACACCATCTAAGTCACATTCCACATCATCATTTTTAACACCATTAGCCTGTAATTAACGGAAAGGATCAATACAAACCTATTTAAAAACGTATGAGACCAATTTGTCACTTTTAAAAAAAAGAGGGCCTAATTGAACCTACCCTTATAATTAGAGGACCAAAAATGATATTAAGCCTATTATTATTATTCTATGACCATGTGATGCAGTGAATTACGCTTCAATTTAATTATGTATCACCCGCCAATTACGTATCCCAAGCGACGTGTTAGCAGTGAATTAAAATTGGACGAATAGTTTGTTCATATATTTAAGGAAAACAATTTGACTGAGTATTAATATTTTATTCCTATATCTATGGACACCAATTTGACAGAGTTCATTCCTAATTGACACTAAAATAAATTTATCCAGTAACAACTAATTACATTGAACAAAACATATTTATCAATATAACTATTCTGAAAATTACATTACCACTACAACGTGTTTAATAAATCTATAAATTGACAATCAAGTATAAATCAATTGAATTGCTGGCTATCTGACCAACTTCAATTCTCGACTCTAATATGAAAAATATGAACATATGAAATTTAATAATAAAAAATGGATGATTAAAATAAATAGTCCTACAACATATCTAGTTGGCTCTGATACCAATTAAAGGAATATTAACAATATAACCAAAATTATAGATATGATTGTAGAGCATATTATAATATAAATAATTCAATAAACATGTACCTATCATAATTAAATCCATTTGCTTGAGTGTAAACGTGAGAATGCTACTACCCTCTTTCTGATGAAACGACTATGCTTAATATCTGACCTAATAGGATAGCCAGAATATATAATCACTAGATGAGGGAAGAGACTTCTCATTGGGCTATCCAAAAGAATGACCCAACCCATCACGGGTCATTCAACAATTAAACCCAATACAATATTCATTTAATTAAATAAATTAATATTGATATAATAATTATATTTTATTTAATAATTAATTAAATTAAATCCATTATATATTGAACAAAACTTACTTTAATCTCTTTGGCTGGCGATACAATTATATCAAACTCACAACAAATGAAAAAATATGATACAAATACAAACTCAGTGTATCTCCATCTGATGAAATATGTGTGTCTGTTTAGAGTGGCATAACTTAATTTGAAAATAAAAAAATATACAGTTTCTTCCTAAGATAAATAAAGCATGGAGCTTAATTTTCAATTTGAGAGTGAATCAGATGCTTCCTCTCTCAAAGTTGTGACTGTATTTGTTGGGAACCAGAGTAGCAAGATAAATATTACAAAAACAAGAGATCAAGGAGTAGGAAATTGACACGGAATATTTACGTGGAAAACCCTCAACAAATAAGGGAAAAACCACGAGCACCGGTAGAAAAGATTTTCACTAAGTGGAAGAAATTACACACTTCTCTCTAAATACAAGAAGAGAACAAATTACACTCTCTCTTGTAATAGAAGAATACTCACTAAAAGAACCTTATAGGAGAAAATACAATATATTCTTTCTCTCTAAATTTTTCTTTTATCTTATGTTGCAATGCTTTTAGTTGTGTTATGAATGAGAGATGCACCTCTATTCATAGGTGTTCATGTGAGAGCAAGAGTTGTCTCTGCAAGTCATCTCTATGTTTTGATGATAACAATGAGTATTTGTGAAAGAACTATTTTATGTTCTAATGTTTGTTTCTGTGCAGATCATAATTATTGAATATATTAGATCAAACAAACATGTGAAAAGATGTGCGTAAAAGATACATGCGAGTTACTATGTGTAACACAAGTCGCAAGAAGCAAGTTTTCTTATGTATCTGGAAACAAGAAGAAAGATCCAAGGATGCCGATATTGCTGTTGCAATGCTCTTGTGGATTCTGTTCTGAAGGTGTTTCAGGTTCTGAAGGCTGAAGGATCTGAAGACCAAGTGCAGAAAGACTCTGAAGACTGAAGTGTTTTGAAGATTAAGATTCAAATGATCAAGTGCTGAAGACTCTGGAGACAACGTTCTGAATGAACATGGTTCTGAAGACTTTGAAGACTTAAAGCTATGAAGATAAAGGGTTTCAAGACAAGTGATGAAGCTCTGAAGATAGATTCCTAATGGACAAGTTCTGAAGACTGAAGACTTGAAGATTCTGAAGACCCAGTTATAAAGACTCTACTCATGCTTCAATTAATTACTATCAGAAGCCTCTGAAGATTTGAAGACAAATGTTACCGTTAGCAATGACTGTACACCGTACTAAAAAATATATCCCATCACTTCTTCTACAGTAAAAAGAAGATATGGCAGTACAACTTTCATCATTGCATAACAACTCTTTTCAAACAGCCAACAGCTCTTCAACGGCTATATTTTAATTGGCTATTTAAAGGAAAGGAGTATACGTTTCTGAAGGTGTCAATGTGATGATAGTCGCAACGATCAGTTATCGTTGTTACACTAAACATTTAAAGTTATCACCATTAACACACGACCATTGTTGTTAAAGCTCAAAGATCATCATTCAACACAACAACAATCAATTGGTATAGAAGTTGTTGATGAACAAGACATCATTGCAAATCAGTCAAGTCATCAACTAACTACATCATCTTTGAAGATCAAAGATCAGTAGCAAGGGAGTTATTGCTCGAAGCTTACTCGACGAAGAAGATGAAGAATTCTCAAGATGTTATTCAATTGTCAAATCATGTACATCTTATTAGAATCATGTAGTTTGCAAGGAGTTGTTGCTCATATCTTGCTAGAACACTTCGTGTTCATTTGTACTTAAGCTTAGGAGTTATCTGCTTGTTAAGAAGCATCAATGTAACCTCCTGCAACTAATTCTATGTGAATTAGGATTCCTCAAGTGATCAGTGTGATCGGAGACTTGAGAAGACAATGGCTTGGTGTCATTGTGGAAATCCTGAAATATGGTCAATGATAGTCATATCTCAAAGAGGACCAATTGTGGGTCAGACTCTTGTGAGATCACTGATGGAACTCATTGAAAATCCTGGAAGAATGGTCAGTAAATGTTATATTTGTTAACTCGGATCACTGAACGTTTAGCTGTGAAATCCTGGTAGTAGATCTTGCGAGATTGGAACCTATTGGGTCAATGTTCGTTATATCCATTAACTTGGATCCCTGAATGGTTCATTGTGGGTTAGTTACAGCTGCGGTTGTGCAGGTTGTTAGTCACTGACGTTAGCCCGTGCATCTATAATCGGTTCTGATTATAGTGGATTAAGTCCTTGTGTTCAAGGCGAAATCACCTTGGAAGGGTGGACTGGACTAGCTTCAGAATGGATCAAGTGAACCAGGATATATCGTGTGTTCTTTACTCTTGGTTATGCTTTGAATTATTGTTTATATTTCTGTATCTGTTATTAGAACCTTGCATAACAAGTCAGAACCTTGCAACTTAACTCTGATAAGCTTCCGCATTGCAAGTCTGATTAATTCATCGCTTATTCAGATTCTCCCTGTTGCTTATGCTTCATGCATCAAAAAACCTGAATGACGCATCGTAAGTCAGAGTCTCTCAACGCAACTCTGATATTCTCTTAGCGCATTAAGATAAGAGTCGAAAAGTTGTTAAGAGTTAAAACACAATTCAAACCCCCCCCCCCTTTCTTGTGTCTTTATTGCACCTTCAATTGGTATCAGAGCTCCGGTTCTGTTATTGATGAATATCAAACACTTAACAGTGTCAGAAAAAGATCCAGATATGGTGTGTAGAAATACTCTGGGTGAGATTTCAATCCGCTTACAATTTCAGTATCAGTTCAGAAGATGAATGTATACTAAATTGTAATCAAACGGATTACTTGAGCAAGTCACTGATTCTTGAAGTTTTGTAGTTGTCAACAACAGAATCTTCTACATTAAAGCTTGGAAGAAGATTGAAGAATCAGCTAATAAGGTAGATTCATCAGATAAGAAGTAGTGTCTGTTGAATGCCTATCTTAGAAATACGATTGGATAAACAACGTATTTGCTCAAGATTAGATCATCAGAAAACAAGAAATCTTGTTTGCTGAAGATTGTTTCTTTATGAGTTATGAGATGTTTTCAAGAAAAGGATTAGTCCACCCTTGACTTTCTCATGTTAGAACTCATTAAGAATTTCTTCATGTAAAAAAGAAAGATTGTTGTTCTATGATTTTGAACATCATAATGAGGTCTGCAGAAGAAACCAGGAAACTGAAGAATTCAAATTCTTAGAAGTGATTCAACATCTGAAGCTTAACTGATCATGCAGTTAAAAGATTCAACGAAGAATTGAATATTGTTTCTTTAAGAAGCTTTGCAGAAAACTGAAGAATATTCAGTAAGAGGAAATCTAGTGATTCATCAGGAATTTGATTCAGGATGATTTCTAAATATTGATTGAAATAACGCAGACGACTAAGTCATGTTAATTTGAGATTCTATCTCAGTTGAACCGACTGTAATTGGTCAGAATGTTATCTGATATTTCTCTCAGAAATTCATGTCGCATAAATTCTAGAATCAGAAGATGCTCGACTAGATGCAAAGACATAAGTCATCTACTCGAAACCAAAAAGGATTTAAGTCACTGATGTTTTTCAGAATGAAGAAATCAATAGACATTCTTTTCAGAAGCAGATATGTTATCAATCCTTTGATGGACTAACTCTAAACAAGTTAGATCAGCATTGTAAGAACAAGATTGTCATGCAAACTATGTCATGTGTTACACACATGTTTGATGATACTTGTATCTGAGCAAGCTCTGCATCTGTTCGAAGAAACAGAGTAAGAAGATGTTATGAAATTTAAATCAATTCTCTCTAGCACATAACCTCTCAGCAGTTTATGTTAAAGCCAAGGAGTTACTGATCTTTTAAAAGCAAGCATTTGTTTAGAAGAGACCTTGATGGAAGAAAGATGTTTTGTTGGTCAGAATATCTGTATCTGAAGATTGCTCTCAGAAATCAGATGAATGTATCTGAACAGGAAAAAGGAAAAGATCACTCTGAAGGAAGCAAAAGTTGAAAGATGATGATCAGAAGCTTAGAATCAGAATGGAAAGCACTCAGATATAGAATCGCTGTAAAAAGACTTTAGAATCGCAAAGGTATGATTTGCTTTATCCATGACCATCCTTATATTGAACAGTCGCAATATTTATTGTGAAATAAAGAATTGTAAATCTTCTCATAATCACTGATCATTCACTGACACATTAGGTTTCGTAAGAATTATTGAAAATAGAGTAAGATTCTCACTCAATTATTTATGATTACTCTGTGTCAGCCACTCCCTTACGGTTCATAAGTATACATCGATTCGTATTCTTATTTGTGATCTATTCTGACAACCACTCTATAGAGTCTATCACATGTCTTTCATTTTGAAACTGACTATATCTATACACTGCCATCACTACTCATAGCTAATCTCGAAAATGATGAACCTTGCGTGTTCCAGTTCATTAAATAGCTATTGATCCTAAGTCCTTCTCATATCACTTCCTCTATTCAAAGAAGAGTCACTCTTTAACTTCTCATAGTCTAAATTCCTTCTCTCAAACAAAATCACCTTCATTCAAGATGTCTCCCCACAACATCAGAGGAGAAATTTCTGACCTTGAACTCTTGAAGGAATACACTCTGAATTTAAGCCATCTGCCTCAACTCAACAAAACAAGTATCCTCTCTGGAATTGAATTTCAGAACTGGGAAACTATTTCAACATGCTTGTTGGACCATGAAAGCTCTAGGTTTTTGAACAAATTTTGGGAAAACATAATTGTTATTGCAACAATGACATCAAGCTAAATAACTCTGCTGAAGACGTGATGTCGAACAAGATGTCTTAACATGCATCTTGACATCCTGGACTGAATGGCTCAAGTTAGTTTTAATCTGCTGCAACACTCAAAGAGAATTTGTTGCATGGATCATGGACTGCAGCCCAAGGAAGTAGAAGACACTATAAATAGAAGACTTAGACCTAGGTTTTGGTATGCCTTAGTACGCCTGTTGTAATCTTGTTTTTCTTGCGTAAGAAACAAGGGTTTAGGGTTTTGAGAGTCGTTGGCTTTCTAGGTTGTAAGTCTCCCTGTGTATCAATTGATACACTGTGGTAGATATAGGTGTCGCACAGATTGTGTATTGTTCTTGGATGAAGCTTTTAAGCAAATTCGAGTTAGCTTGTTTGTCAAGTATGCTTGACAGATTTCTGTATTGATATGGATGATGTAGAAATCACAGTTGGTGATTAAGGGAAATGAGTGGGGTATCTCGTATTAGGGTTCTAAACGTTTGAGTTTAACCTTGCTAAAGATGTTCATGTGGTAGATGTTAGGGATAAAGTTGTAAACATGGGAGTTTAACTTTGTAATAGTCTACACAATAGTGAAGTCTTCTTCCTGGATTGGTATCCCCCAGATGTAGGTGAGTTGCACTGAACTAGGTTAACAATTACTGTGTTCTTTATCATTCTGCAGATTTATGTTTTCTGTTAGGGTTCATGATAAACATGTTGGATCAGATGTCGTGACATCTGAGAGTGTGCAGTTCTGATATTCAAGGTATCGGTCTACAGTTGCGCCTCCAAGTTTAAAAGATTATGCAGCACAATGTCTTGACATCTGCTAGGACATCTGCTGTCTGCATAGGCCAGAATTTCAATTGGTATCAGAGAAGGCATCCTGTCTGGTTCTGGATGAGATCTTTGGGAGATACTTTCTGGCGTTTAAACAAGGAGGAGTTTTGGAGATCAGATCAATCAACTCAAACATACCCAAGGGTATTAATGGATGAGATGGAAATTCTGGATCGAAGGGAGCAACCCGGAGGTTGTTCATGTTGCTGAGGAGATTCTACAACAACTATAGGAGAAGTGGCTAGTTCTCTTGTTGGTGTGTCTTATAAGATGTTGTGACATCTTATTAGGCCAAGCAGGATCTGTTCCTTGGTGGTTCCGCTGCATGTGTTTCTGATGGAAGAGCTCTAGAATTATGGGATTCTGGAGTTGTTACTGAAGACAGTTGGTGGAAGGTCTCAATCGTCGGCCTCTATATATTTAAAGATATCTGCATTCTTTTATTCCAAAGTCGGGAGCAATGGAGTAAAGGGAGATGTGGTTAGATATCTGGTATGGCGACTTAGCACTTGGAAGCTTGGTTTCTCAGTGCAGTTTGGAGTCAGTTGAAGAGGAGAGGAGTTGAGTGTAAAGTTTATCAGGTTCTTGCTCTAGGAGTTTGATTGATGTTTGAACGACTAGGTTGTCAAAGATACTTGAGGATTCTCTCAAGTCCACTCATAAAGACATCTATGTCGTGTATCTAGAGTCTTCTAGTTACTCTTTTGACTAGAAGGTGTTTCTTTGAAACACGATATGAAGAAAGAGGAGGTGATTTATTTTCATCATCCAAAAACAGCAAGGAAGGATTCATCTCTCTTGACCCTAAGAGTGGATCCAATCTGATTGAAGAGTTGTTGAGGTAAATAGGACTTGTTCAGAGAAAGTCTTAGTTACTTGAGTCAGGGGTGGAAGCCTTGGTATCTCAACATTGTCATTGAAGAAGATACTTGCAAAAAGATTGAATACTGTATAAGTGTTCATGACATGATCTGGTGGAGCACAGCTACAGCAGTGAAGAAGAGTTATCGTACAAGGATTTAAGATCAACTGCTACTTGTGGAATCCACATGTATTTAATTGATTATCCTTGAGATTCAAGATTAAGGATGTTCTGTCAGATGTTCTGACGTCTTTTCATCATAGGCTTGGAGAATCATGGGAGGGGTTATGCATTTGCTCAAAAGTCTCCTAGGTGTTGACCTGGGATTATTGGCTTAGCATATGTTTCTGGGAAAGTATTGTGAATGACTTGTCCAGATGGTGATGCTGTTAAAGATGGAGATGGAAGACTATGAAGACATCATAATCTTGATGGTTACAGCTTGGGTCAGTTTATTTCTGATCTAGGTGCTTTGGAGCATATTGTTTGCTCTGGTTGTGAAGGTCAAGGATAAGTGGCAGTTATCTCTGGCTTTCTTTTGACGGCTCTACTAAGGGAAGTGGCATTCTTTGGTATGGCTATGGGGTAGTCTTGGACTACTTATTTTCTGAAGATTTAGACGTGGCAGGTTTGAAGTCTTTGGAGTTTCAAAGAACAATGGAGGTTGTCTACTCAAAACTTGGTTGTTGAATCAAGTCTGTGAGAGCATGTAAATCTGTTTCTGCAAAGGGAGGAGGTTTTTCTAAGTGGCAGAAGGAAGAGCTGAATTCAACAGTTGGATGTCATAATGTTTTGACATCTAGCTTAACATCAGAAGTCTCAGCTGGTGATGTGGCACATCAGCTTAAGATAAGGTGATCTACAGGAGAATAAAAGTTATGGATGCTTCAAAAAGGTCTATCTCATACAGTTTGCGAGAGCTGTGGATGGGAAGATGTTACATGACTAAGAGGCTTTGTGGATCCAAGATGTCTTGCTATAGGGCAAGTAGTTCATGTGATTTGAAGATCTGGTTTCATTAGTAGATCAGGGTATCTTGTGGGAGTTATGAGGATGAGTGAGGTCAATCAAAAGGTGGCATTTGATTGGTTTCACAATGTGCATTCAAGCAGGATGCTTGAAACTGATTGATCTTTTGTTGAAGAGTAGTTAGTTGGAATTATTGAAGGTTCTGGTTCTCTGGGAGCTTGTGGCAGAAGTTCTGGGTTGAGAATGGAAGCATACCTTCTTGGTGGTTGAGAGTTTATTTCTCTCTGGGTTCCTGAAGACTTCTTTGTTTAAGCTGGTGGGTCAGTGTTGTGTGAAGATCTTCAGTATGGATTACTATGCTGATAGTAAGTCCAGTAGTGGAGCATATTAATAACCATGTTGTGTGGTGTCTGTGATGTGTGGAGGATTTCCTAACTGATGTTAGAACATCTTTGGGTTAGTTATCCTTGGTGAAGGATTTCAGGTTCTGTGATGAACTGGTTACTTGCATCGTGTCCAAGAAGTATCTACATGATCATACGGGAGAATGATAGGAATGACTGCCATGGATTGCGGGGTTTATCTCTATTACTGGATGGGTGAGGTCAGTGGAAAATCTTACATACGACATTGGAGCCCTTGGAGCAAGTCATGCTAGTAGTGGATCATTTTAGCAACTGTGAAGTTCTAGAGCATGCATACGATAGTTGACATCGTTATAACAAACTAAGGGGCCATGTGCGTCTCTTTGAGGAACGTGAAGCATTCTAATTCAATTGGTTTGTGCCTCAAGCAACGAGATATATATACATGAGAATTCAAGAGAAGTTCGTGTGGTGTATAAGATGGTTGTGGAATGAGGGGGGATCAATGGGACTTTGATCTCAAGCCAAGAGTTTTTTATGGTTGGTATACACGTATTCATGGGATGCATGAATTTGATCATGTGTGAGTAATTATTGTTTCTTGTCAGAGGGAACAATAATGAGTTAATGGTTACGTTCAGCAGGTGTGTTGAACAGAGGGTGCGCTCTTGAAGACATGAAGATACGTCTTATGTTTTCCAGTCATTAGCTTGGGTGTTCAGTGGAGGAGCACCAGTTACCTTAGTCAGGGGGAGAGGCCTCTTGATCTGAGATGAAGTTCCAGTTTGCATTTGTGCGTTAAGCAAACTGAGATGTCAAGATGGCTTGACATTATTGTTGAAGTTCCAGTTTGCATTTGTGCGTCAAGAAAACTGAGATGTCAAGGAGGATGGCTTGACATTATTGTGGAAATTCCAGTTTGCATTTGTGCATCAAGCAAACTGAGATGTCAAGGAGGATGTCTTGACATTGGAGTATTGTTGCAAGTTATGGAAAACTTGGTAATTCATATTTAAATAGTTCTTATTGGATGCTTTAGAATCATTGATGAGTCTGGGAGGATTTATTTTTCTCTTCAGATTGTGTTCACTATACTGTGAAGATTATATTCAATACAAATATTTTCTTTAACATTGTTGGGTGGGACTTGGTCGAGGACGTCATTGCAGTAAAGAGTGTCTGGAGAATCTCTGACAGTCTAATGACAGAAGTATTGATTCCGTCTTGGGAAGCGCTTAGGGTGTATACTTGTCAGAAGGACGTGTAAAGTCTTGTCCTTGAATATACACTCACATGTGTTGGAACTTGTACTTCAAAAAGAATCTGTCCAGAAATGAATAAAGACAAAAAGACTAGGTAGTGGTTGATACACTTCAAATAAGGGGATCTCGAAATTCATCTTAAGCGCTATATTCGTCTTGAAAATCCTGGAAGAATGGTCAGTAAACGTTATATTCGTTAACTCGGATCACTGAACGTTTAGCTGTGAAATCCTGGTAGTAGATCTTGGGATATTGGAACCTATTGAGTCAATGTTCATTATATCCATTAACTTGGATCCCTGAATGGTTCATTGTGGGTTGGTCACAGCTGCGACTGTGAAGGTTGTTAGTCACCGGTGTTAGCCCGTGCATCTGTAATCGGTTCTGATTATAGTGGATTAAGTCCTTGCGTTCAAGGCGAAATCACCTTGGAAGGGTGTGTAACGCGCGATTTTTGTCGGTGACGTGACCACCTTATCGCAGAATTTGGGTTTCTCCTAACAATGAGGAGGGTGTGCTACTTTCTGATTTCTTAGTTATCCCATGAAGCTGGAAGGGAAAGGGAAGCTATCTAAAACTTACCTTGCACGCGAATGTTTAACTGAACAAACACTTTAAAGAGATTGGGGGTCCGGGGTCAGGTTATACAATGGGGAGTTGTCAATTACCTATCCTATATATGGTTATCCACAGGTTGTTAGCTTTAGGTTCTGCTTTGTACTTGATGGTGTTTATCAGTTAATGGGTTGGGAAAGTTTCTTGGGAAATATGAGAGAAAGTGAGTTTTTATTGATGTTCGGGTTTTCCGATGTTTTTGGTAAGGTACTGGACCGAAGTTTTGATTGGTATGAAGGTACTGGACCTAGAGTTTTTGATTAGTATGCTCGCTAAGATTTCAGAATCTTATGCCTACGTATTCCCGTTTAAACGAAACAGGGAAATCAGAGCAATCGTAGTTCCTCCTATTCTAAGGGAGGAAAAAAGATATTTTGGGTGTCTTGTTCAAAGCCCAAGATTGAAGCTAAAAGGTTTGACTGAGAGAGAATTTGTCATCTCTAAGGAGGGATTGGACTTCCTCTAAGAGGATTGTTGATTTTTTTTGTGTGCCTTGATCAAATCCCAAGGTTGAAGCTAAGATGTTGATTGACTCCACTAGGGAAGTCCTTATACAAAGCCTAAGAGGAGGCTGGAAAAGACTGACTCAACAAAAGAGTGTTTATATGTCTTGTACAAAGCCCAATATTGAGGCAAAAAAGAGACCGACTCTTTGGGGATATCATTATAAAAAGCCTAAGAGGAGGCTAAAAAGTTTGACTTTTTCGGGGAAAATGTTATATCTGTCTTGTACAAAGCCCAAGATTGAGGCTAAAAGGAATTTTGACTCTGCCGGGGAGATTTGTATGTGTCTTGTACAAAGCCCAAGATTGAGACTGAAAAGAAGACTGACTCTGTGGGAAAGAAATCTTTATCTGTCTTGTACAAAGCCCAAGATTGAGGCTAAATGCAAGACTTTACTGACCCGGCTGAGTATATTTTAAGTGTCTTGTACAAAGCCCAAGATTGAGGCTGAAATAAGTTTGACTCTGCTTAGGAAATTATTTCTCAAAGCCTAAAAGAAGGTTGGGAGGAATTGACTCCGCTGGGGAAGATATTTGTCCCAAGCTTAAGAGAAGGTTATGACGATTTATGTCTTGTACAAAGCCCAAGATTGAGGCTAAAATTGTTTGACTCAACAAGAGAGTGCTTTTATCTGTCGTGTACAAAGCCCAGGATTGTGGTTGAACAAGCTGGACAAATCATTATACAAAGCCCAAGAAGAGGCTAAAAAAAGATTGACTCAACAAGAGAGTGGTTTTATCTGTCTCATACAAAGCCCGAGATTGAGGCTAAAGCGGTTGACTCAACAAGAGAGTACTGAAAGATGATTGACTCAACAAGAGAGTATGAAAAGGTGATTGACTCAACAAGAGAGTCTGAAAAGGTTAGCTCCATTGGGGAGAATCATTGTACAAATCCCAAGAGGAGGCTAACTATGCTGAGAAAAGGA
Source organism: Lathyrus tuberosus (assembly GCA_022829125.1). NCBI lineage: Eukaryota > Viridiplantae > Streptophyta > Magnoliopsida > Fabales > Fabaceae > Lathyrus > Lathyrus tuberosus. The sequence goes on from JALAZF010000592.1 coordinate 1,397,117, forward strand.
AGGATCATTATACAAAGCCTAAGAGGAGGCTATCTTCTGCTGGGGATTATTGAGATCCCGAGGTAGGTCCAAGTGGGGAATCAATTCTTACTGAGGGTTCAAGAAGAGTTGAGATATCAGATGCCTTGAAGTTTTGATTTGGGATAATGTTAGATAAACTGACCTTGGCTTGGGGATTTTTAGGGGAGAGATTGGGTTTTAGAACCCATGGGCTTTATCTCTATTGGAGATTGATCCAGAGTGACCAGAGTTTCTCCTATGAACTTGAGAATGTCTTTGTGACTCAAGGGGATTTATACTGTCCAAGTCTACTAGTGTGGAAGAGTGTTATCTTTTGTATGATGCCCCTAAGGGAGGCAAGGGTATTACGGGATGAGAATCAACCCTAAATTGGCATGTGATTTGACACTGGAAAGACTGCTCTAGCAAAGGATGACTAAGTTCTGTCTTATACCTTTAAGAGGTCTTCAGGGTCCTTGTATTAAGCCCAAGAGACTGCATGAGAACTTCTAAGAAGCCGGAGGGTCCTTGTACAAAGCCCAAGAGGAGGAGGGGATGCTTTTAGGAAGCCTATGGGTCCCAAACCAAGAAAAGTTCAAGAAATACTATTCACCGAGAATAGATCATTTAGTGAAAGTTCTGAGGTTTGAAGAAATTCAAGAGATGCTATTCACCGAGAATAGATCAACTCTAGGGAGTAGAATTTCTTTGACAATTTCTAATAGTGACAGCCTGAGAAAAGGTTCACGAAGAATACTGCCTTTCTCTTTGTTCCATATTGTTTAAGCCTAAGAGAAGGCGCTTATATCTGGAAGCCCTATGGGGATCTAGTTTTGACTGTATTCAAGAGTGACCAACTGGCTTTACCTAGTTTTAGACCTAGTTGTCGAGGAAAACTCTAAATAGTTATCCCAGTATATATACAGTTGATATATGACAAGTATTTAAAAGGATATGAAAGAAGACTTACAGGGGAGCAGCTTCCCACAATATAGTTATATGTATTAAAGCATGTAAAAGGAAGCCGATAAAAACTTACAGGTGAGCAAGCTTCCATGCTGTATTGTTAGTTGTTCAAAGAAATTAAAGAAAGTTTTGATAACAACATATATTTGAACTTAAATCAAAAGGGAAGTTGTTTTTGAAAAGATTGTTGGGGCTTATACTCAAAGAGAGACCTAAGGTTTAACAGTGATCGCACTGTTGTTTTGAAAATCGCATCGGGTCTTATACAATGACTAAGGCCCGAAGAGGTTTATTTACACAAGGGTTAGGGCTTACACTCTTTCAAGAGGCCCAAAAGTGTTTTGAAAAAGAAAGATGGGACTTATAACACGAGGGGAAGCCCAGATGATTTTTATTTTGAAATGGCGATCGTGCCGAGATTTTTTTAACGCAGAGGGACTTATACAATATCTGAGGTTAAAAGGGGATTGGGTCTTACACTCTATTAGAGGCCCAAAAGTGTTGAAAATTTAAAATTAAGAGGAAACCCTAATTTTAAATAAAAATGTTATTTTTCAAAGGAAATTAATGAAAAAAATGATATAAAATACCAAATATATTCAAAAATAAGTTGTACACCTTGAAAAATATTTTGAAAAGGCATGTTTAATTACATGAGAGTTTGAAATTCAATTGGTTTTGAAAGATCAAAGTGGGAATTCCATTTAAAAATGTTTAAAAACAATTAAAATGAAATTAATTACAAAAATTCTAACTATATTAAATAAATAATATAAATTGGATTTTTTTGTAAAATAAAATATTTAAACATTTTAGTGAATTTTGAGAAAAATAATCAATTCAAAAACATAAATATTCAGAGAGAAATTAAATTTTGAATCAATTAACAAAAATAACAAAAAATTCTAATATTTGAATATTTGAAAAGGGGCGCCAAGAACACCAAGTTCTTGCCTGCGTGCCTTGTTTTGGCAGATTTGCATTTTCTCACTTTTCTCCATGATTTCTCAATGGTTTTGTACGATTCAAACACCAATCTTGTTCGCTTTTGAACAAGGATCACAACCATATAGATTAATTGCATTTATATTAAGTATTGAGTGAGAAATCAGAAGAAAACCTCAAGAACCCTAATTTCAGCATGAACATAATGAAATTCCATACACGATTGATTCATGGCAATTGATTGAGGGTTATCACTCCATACATGATTAGGAACATATGGAAAAATTATTGTGCAGTAAAATATGTATGCATCAAGGAGTTTGAAGAGTTCATGCTTACCTCTTGCAGCTGGTGATCGAGTTTGGTGATGGAGGTGTTACAGCTAGGTTCCAATGATCTAGACAGCTTCCTTAGGTCCAAAGGATTGTGTTTGAATGCTTGGAATGAATGGAAATGATCTGGAACTTGAGATGGTACCCCAACTGCAAATATGTCAAAAACTTGATCAATTGGCTGGTGATTTTGAGAATCTGATGTTCCAGATGTGATTTTGTGTTATGGATCACTTCTATATGTTATATGTGAGGTGTGTGTGATTGGTTTGGTTGGAATTGCTCTCAAACTCAAAATCCGATGGTGACTTGAGTTAGAAGGCAAAATTGGAGTGAAAGTGGTGATTTTGAGGAAAGCATCAGTTTGGGTGCTTTGGTGTACTCAAACTGATCACAAATGAGCTCTATTTATAGTATAGCAAGTTAGTTTGCAAGCAATAGGGAATGGCAACTGCAGCAGGCCTTTGGCCAATTGTGATAAAATGGAATCTCAAGTCTCCTCTAGCCATTGACTTGAGATTAGAGCACAAGCTTTGTAGCTTTGGTTCATATATAAGTCTTGACTGAATTCAGTTAGAATAGGCTCAGTTCATGCCACCTTGATGCATTCATTAAAGGCTTGGAAACAAAACTGGAGTCTTGGCACTTTTTAGCTCTTTTAGGTTTGGCATGGCTATATGTAGATCCTTGGACTTGAAAGGCTTGGGGATCAGATCATTCCCTTCTTGTTTTATCCTCAGATGTGTCCAAATGGATGACAAGGCTTGGATTTATTAGATTTGGACAAATAGAGCAAAATGCACAAATTCTGCCTTGTAAAAACCAGTTCATGATGCCATGTTCCAAGGGTTGTATCTCCTTGCTCAAATGGAATTTGGAAATGATCTGGTACTTGTTGGAAATCCCTCATGGCATACTTCAACTTTGATGTCCACCCCTAGACCTGGTTTGACTTGGATCAAGGTGAAAAATGTCCCTACATTTTGGAAAAAGTAAGGCAGATTTTGACTTAGTGAAAATTTCACTAAGTGTTGGAAAAATGTCATTTTCATGTTTTTTAGCCATTTTGATCACTCCATAACTTAAAATCCATGAGGAATTGGAGTTTGGTGTAGTTGAAGTTTTGTAGAGTGTAGCAAGACCTACAAATCCAGCTTTGGATCACCCAAAATGGTTGCTTGGATCTCAAGTTATGGTCCTTGGAAGTTGGTACCCTAGCCACTTTGTTCCATAACTTAGAAAAATTCTAAGTTTTTTATGGTTACCCCTTTTACAAGTTAACTCACTTTCTTTGATTTTTATTGATGAATGATGATTCAAATCACATATTAACATTGTTTTAGGGTCAAGGAACCTTGGTTGACCAAAAATTCAAAAAGTCAAACTTGGATTTTTGTACAGTTGACTTTTTCAGCAGATGAAATTTTGACTTTGCGATCCTTTTGTGAAATCAATCCTTGGGCTCAATTAAACTTCATGGATGACTTCCAAGGGTATTTAGGAATGTCTTGGACCTCTCCCCAAGGTTTGAGATCAAGGGTAGGCCAACAGTCAAGGGTAGGGTTGACTTTTTCCATCAGAAAGTCTAATTTGTGATTAGATGGTTTTGAGTTCTTATGGCTTATGATTTGATCTCTTTGTGTCAATCAAATCTTGTAAACATGTCAATATGATGTATTTGAGGTCTTTGAAGTTCATTTTGGAGCTTCAAGCCAGACCTCACTTCACAAGTTAACTCAAGGGTTGAATTAGGTCAAAACCCTAATTCCTGATTTTTTGATAGATGGACCTTCAAGGTGATTTGGCCATTGTGGATGGGCTCTTGAGATCCTTTTGAGCTTATTGGACCATATATTGAGGCATTGGCTCATGCTCAGATGAAAATTTTCATCTGGAGGCCTCAGTCGACCAAAACCCTAATTTGGCGACACTGGCGATCTTGAGGCTTGATCCACTTAGAATGTTGCAATCTTGTGCTTGATTCTTGATGTGGGAGTCCTCTTGATCCTTTGTGGGTGTTTGAGAGACTAGACAAGTTGAAGATCATGTCATTTCTTGATTGATCCTTTGTCTAAGTGCTCTGGGAGGGGTCAAAACCCTAATCTTTGATTGTAGTGAATGCTTAACCATCTTTGAGGAGATTGATGAGGCATGATGGTTCATTCGTATTGTGATGATGATTTGTAAAATGATGGGAAATCTTAGTGGTCAAAATTTGGGGTATGACCGGGTGGACTGGACTAGCTTGAGAATGACTCAAGTGAACCAGGATATATTGTGTGTTCTTTACTCTTGCTTATGCTTTGAATTATTGTTTATATTTCTGTATCTGTTATCAGAACCTTGCATAGCAAGTCAGAACCTTGCAACTTAACTCTGATAAGCTTCCGCATTGCAAGTCTGATTAATGCATCGCTTATTCAGATTCTCCCTGTTGCTTATGCTTCATGCATCACACAATCTGAATGACGCATCGCAAGTCAGAGTCTCTCAACGCAACTCTGATATTCTCTTAGCGCATTAAGATAAGAGTCGAAAATTTGTTAAGAGTTAAAACACAATTCAACCCCCCCCCCCCCCATTTCTTATGTCTTTCTCGCACCTTCAATCCATATTCACAAAATCATGGGAGTTGTTACAAAACCATGGGTGTTACTTTCTTTGGTCCATAAATTATGACTTTATTCAACAACAATCATTGACCATAATCTTTGACCATGACCATAATATTTGACCATGACCACAATCTTTGACAATATCCCACTTAAAGCCACATTTGTTGTAAATTCTTGTAATTGGCTGAAATTTTGTTAAAACAATGCTGATGTCATGGTTGATGTTGCAACATGAGCTTCTAGCATTATTGATGTGTTTAGGTAACATTCAGGTTTGTTAAAGATGTAAGGGTTGCAGCTGTGTGCTGATGTTACACCCGATGTCTTGACATCAGTAGTGAACATCAGGTCTGAGATGTTTAGGGTTGCACATGGTTTTGGGTTAATGAAATATTCTGCTGAAGAAAATCAGAGATTGCAGGCGAATATCATGGGAGATATATTCTGTTGCAATCATGTGTGAAGAAGATTAGTTTGTTACTAATTTAATGCATAAAGATATGGAGAATATTTAGAGTTAATCATTGAAGATTTAATTGAAGATTTGATTGAAGATCTATTTAGGAGCATAATCTTTTGCAGATTTGGTACAGAAGATTTGATATGATTTGAAGGCCCAAATCCAGTTGGGAAAAAGCTATAAATAGAATGCTTGTATCTAGAATTTGTACGGGTCCAAGATGTAGATCATTAGGGCTTAGTCTAAGTGAACCACTCGGGTTGTGAGATGGTCACGGTGTTAGTACTCAGAAACCTGTAGGTAATGAGTATTGTATTGTTCTTGGAGGAAGCTTTGAAGCAACTCCAATGTGTGTCATGGAAGTGTGTCTTCTAGTTTTCTGTGTTAGAAAAGTTGTTGGTAAATGAGCTGTCGATGCAATGGCGGAGTTGTTGACTGCTAGACATCATTGCGATAATTGGAAGTGAGATGGAGTCTCTTATCTAGGAAGGACTTAGATAGAAGGGTCATTGGGTAGTGATTGAATTAGGTAGATTGTCAACTGGTCTGTTGAGTCTGTAATTTGATACTACTAATAGTGGACTTCCTTCTTGGCTTGGTATGCCCCCAGATGTAGGTTGTTGAACCGAACTGGGTGAACAATCCTTGTGTTGATTTACAATTACTATTATTGCCTTGTTCATACAGCAGATTGCGATGTTGTGACATTGCACGAAACATCACACATCTGTACCAGAATTTCATTTGGTATCAGAGCAGGCATCCTGTCTGTTTCTGGATGAGATCTTGGGAAGATACTTTCTGGTTCATGAGCAAGGAAGAGAGTTGTTTGGATGATCCCTTGGAGTGAAGGATGGACTATTCTGATAAAGTATTATTGGCACGTGGTTTATGCTAAGAGTGTGCAAGAATTTTTGAGCAGTGCCTGAAGGTTGGTTGAGGAGTTGTTGTGTGTTCCGCTACATGGTATCTAATGTAACCCTGGTTGGTGTTTGTATCTCTGGTGGTGAGATTCTAGGAAGGTATTCTCTTGGAAAGACATTAGGGTTTGGTCTCCTCAGCAGGATATTCTATGATGCTGTAGTTTATGCAAGACAGCTTCAACCATTTGGTTAGAGATGCCAAAGATACTTGAGGATTATCTCATATCTTTGCTTTGGAAACGAAGTGATCATAAGGTGAATGGATCTTCCAAAAGAATGGTTGACATGGATGGATCAGAAGAAGAATATAGTTTAAGTCAGACTTTGAAGACCAGTCTGTTCAGAACAGTGATTTCTTTTTGTTGGTAAAAGAAGAGGGTAGAGCCAAAGTAAAAGAATATCTCTGTCAAATCTTTCATGCGGGAGTGAAGATCTTGATAAGTTATCTCTTAAGCTTAGTAGTGGTGGCCTAATTAGGAGGATCTTTCTGGTTATGAGATAGTTCTTGTATATCAAAAGATACATGAACTGGAGGATGTTGCATCAAGAAAGAAGCTGAGCTTAATTTTTTCTCATGTGTTTCCTCCAAGAGATTTGTGTGGATACAGTCTCCAAAGCCATAGCAGTTGTTTAAGGTGATGTTGAAACATCATTTCAGTTCTTTGCTTTCTCAGCCAAAGAAAGTTAGTTGTGCTCATAGTGTAGTATCAAGTCAAGCCACTTACCTAATCTGAAGTATTAACAAAAGAGGGATCAGCTAGTGCCTCAAGTGTGCAGGAAAAGAATGTCAGACCAGATCAAATGTCGTACCTTGTGAGAAGGAGCTGAATGTTTATCTAGGATGTTGTGCAGTCAACTAATGACAATATACATTGACGGGAGACTATGTATATGTCTGAGGTAAAAGTGCAGGACTGCGGAAGTGTTGAGAATTTACCTTTCTCTATGTGGCTGTTTTGGAAGTGTTTTCAAGGGTTAAGCACTTTGGAGTTGAATCAACTGGTGGGGTTGATTGGTTACTATGGAGTATCATCCAAATAGTCCGGGATGTGTTTGGATTATGAGAGGCAGATTGATTATGGAATGTTGATAACATCCAACATCTCAAGTCAGACAAGTTGTTGGCTTTAAGGCTGAAAGATATGAAGACATCACATCTTGGTGGTTACAGCTTTGATCAGGTTGGAGAATGGTGTTTGCCCTGGTTGTGAAGGTCGAGGATAAGTGGCAGTTATCTCTGGCTTTCTACTGACGGCTCTACTAAGAGAAGTGACTTTCTTTAGTATTGCTATGGGGTAGTCTTGGACTACTTATTTTCTGAAGATTCAAATGTGGGAGATTTGAAGTCTTTGGAGTTTCTAAGCAGGATGGAGGTTGTCTACTCAAACTTGATTGTTGAATCATGTCTATGAGAGCATGGAAATCTGTTTCTGCAAAGGGAGGAGGTTCTTCTAAGTGGCAGAAGGTAGAGCTGAATTCAACAGTTGGATGCTCTGACATCTAGCTTAACATCAGGAGTCTCAGCTGGTGATGTGGCACATCAGCTAATGATAGGGTGATCTACAGGAATGAATAATAGGATGCTTCAAAAAGATCGTTCTCATGGCAGTTTGCGGGAGCTGCAGGAAGGAGAAGATGTTACATGACCATGGCTTAGGGAGTCTAAGTGTGTGAAACATGTGACTTGAAGATCAAGTTTCCTTGGTGGATCAAGATATCTTTGTGAGAGTTCTGACAAACGTGAAAAAGGTCAAAATGTGGAATTTGGTTGTTTTCATATGAGGTGATCAAACTGTGGCTTTTGGTTGATCTCAGTAGTGGATTCGAAGAATCAAGATAATCAGAGTGTGGCAGCTGGTTATTATGGAACAAGCTACTCTTGAAAAAAAAGGGTGCTGAGTTGAAGACTCAAGGAGATTATTCTTCTTGAAGGTGGATGAGAGTTTAATTCTCTAGTTCTTTGGATTACTATGCAATAGTAAGTCCAGTTTGAGCATATCAAGAATCATGGTGATGATGTCTTGGTGTGTGGCAGATGTTCTAACTTGTGGATATCCTTGGTGAAGGATGATTATGCCCTGGTTCAGGAGCTTGGTACCTACATCATGCCTAAGGATCGTCTACATAGTCATGCGGGAGAATGATGAAGTAGAAGGTTTGCCTTGGATGGAGAATGTAGAAAAGATTGAAGTAGATCAGGTATTGATTGGAAGTCTGAAGATGAAGAGTATGATAGGGAATGACTACCTTTGGAGAAAGGGACAATGGTACCAATAGGCATGTGCTCAGCAAGTGTGCTAAAATGTTCATCTTCATCTAGAGCATTGGTTAACCATGACAGGGGGAGTACTTGTCAATGGATTTTGCAGCAAAGGTACATACGTTGTGAAGATTGCATGCTGATCAAGATTGTGAAGATTGGTTGAATCCTATGAGGGTATAATGTTATGACATTAGGATGTTGGCTTGGCATGTTGGTGTGGACATGAATGATTCTAGCCATGTGAAGCTAATTGTTTGAATCATATGCACACATGCTACTGAGGAGGAGTCTGAAGGGAAGCTTTGCTTATGTCTGGGAGAATTTGCTTTTCTCTGCAATTTCTGGAAGAACTCAGTAGGGGTTTGTGTTGATGGGAGATGTCACACTTGTCTAGGTGTGTGGTTTTAATTCAAAGAAAAAGGACTTGACTTAAAGTGTAAAGCAGTGTATTTGTGCCTCAGAACTTGTGGATGAATGAAGACTATGTCTAGATTTTCCGAATGTTATGATCAAGAAGGCCATTCCTGAGAGAAGTTGATCATCTTGGCAAGATGTGAGTTTTGGAGCATGAGAAGATAACCAATCAAGAAGGAATCATGTGAATTTTTGTATTTGGATTGTTTGAGGATTAAGCATTGTGTGAATGTGTTCAGCAGGTGAGTTAAACAAAGGGTGCGCTCTTGAAGACATGAAGATGAGTCTTATGTTTTCCATTCATTTAGGGTGATCTTCTTGCAAAGGAGCACCGGTTATCTTAGAAAGGGGGAGTTAATCTTTTGTGGAAGAAGTTGTTTTTCTCTGCTGGTCTAAAGGAATCTAGAAGGGATTGTGGGTTATGCTTGTGTGCATAATACTCTAAGGAGTCTTGGGTTGTTAATTTTGTAAGTCAGCAGACAATGTCTGATACGATGTCAGAACATGGTATAGGACATGTTTTTTTTAGCCAAACAAGGAAGTATTTTGGACGGTGGTGTAAGGATAAGGTGAAACACATGGCTTCGACTGTGCATGGAACTGTTTTGGCACAATTTATGGTAAAAATCAGTTAGGAAACAATAAAAGTGGTCAAGATTATTTTGGATGATAAACATTGAATTTGGATGGAGTTTTTAGTTCCTAAAATAGCGTTTCTATGACCAAGAACCTTGCCTATTCAAAGCTCGTTAATTCCAAAGTATCTGATCAGCTATTTATAGGGGTTATTCTGTTCTCCTTCAGTCAGTGAGTGTTCTTGTCTCATAAGTCTTATGGCGTTTATTCGTGTTTGGGTGAGCACTGCTTGGGTCTGGTTCTATGAGGGCTTCCTTTGCCAATTTGTGGATAAAAAGGGGGAGAAAGGAAAGTGTTTGGCTAAATGGTTTGCGCAGATGATATGTCTGGAGTCTGCAGTTCCAGATGTTGCAGAGGATATCATATCCTGCTGTTGGTGATTGAGTCTTTGTGACTTGTGTCCTGAGTTATGAACACATTTGTGACTTGTGTTCTGAGTTACCTGGGTTGGCAGAACGACACTTCTTAAGTTTCATCTTATGCTACGGATTAAACCCAGTGTTTGATCAATGAAGGTGTGCAGAATTATCTTATGCCACCATTGGTCTGTGATGTATAGACAAACATTTCTTTTCTGGAGGAGTCTTCTACATTTGTTTTGGGTCTGTCCTGGAAGAAAAAAGAAACGTGTTGTGTTGAGGGGGAGTGTCAGATATCTTCTTCCTCATGTGCACCAAATTAGGTTTTGATGTGCTGCCTGGAGTAGCTGTTATATGGTGATGTTATGTCCAACATGATGTCCTAACATCATTCAAAATTAGCCAAGAAGATGATTCTCCATGGATACAGTACACAGTAGATGTTTATTGTTAGGATCAGATGACTTCTAATGGTAGTATAGGGTTGTAATTGCTGCTGTAAATTGAGCTGTAATGTTTATATATGTGTTTTAGCCAAAATTAGCCAAAGGGGGAGATTGTAAGTTCTTGTAATTGGCTGAAATTTTGTTAAAACAATGCTGATGTCATGGTTGATGTTGCAACATGAGCTTCTAACATTATTGATGTGTTTAGGTAACATTCAGGTTTGTTAAAGATGTAAGGGTTGCAGCTGTGTGCTAATGTTACACCCGATGTCTTGACATCAGTAGTGAACATCAGGTCTGAGATGTTTAGGGCTGCACATGGTTTTGGGTTAATGAAATATTCTACTGAAGAAAATCAGAGATTGCAGGCGAATATCATGGGAGATATATTCTGTTGCAATCATGTGTGAAGAAGATTAGTTTGTTAATAATTTAATGCATAAAGATATGGAGAATATTTAGAGTTAATCATTGAAGATTTAATTGAAGATTTGATTGAAGATCTATTTAGGAGCAGAATCTTTTGCAGATTTGGTACAGAAGATTTGATATGATTTGAAGGCCCAAATTCAGTTGGGAAAAAGCTATAAATAGAATGCTTGTATCTAGAATTTGTATGGGTCCAAGATGTAGATCATTAGGGCTTAGTCTAAGTGAACCACTCGGGTTGTGAGATGGTCACGGTGTTAGTACTCAGAAACCTGTAGGTAATGAGTATTGTATTGTTCTTGGAGGAAGCTTTGAAGCAACTCCAATGTGTGTCATGGAAGTGTGTCTTCTAGCTTTCTGTGTTAGAAAAGTTGTTGGTAAACGAGATGTCGATGCAGTGGCGGAGTTGTTGACTGCTAGACATCATTGCGATGATTGGAAGTGAGATGGAGTCTCTTATCTAGGGAAGACTTAGATAGAAGGGTTATTGAGTAGTGATTGAATTAGGTAGATTGTCAACTGGTCTGTTGAGTCTGTAATTTGATACTACTAATAGTGGACTTCCTTCCTGGCTTGGTATGCCCCCAGATTTAGGTTGTTGAACCGAACTGGGTGAACAATCCTTGTGTTGATTTACATTTACTATTATTGCCTTGTTCATACAGCAAATTGCGATGTTGTGACATTGCATGAAACATCACACATCTGTACCAGAATTTCATTTGTAATCTTCCAAAAATTTCTCTACCTTGCCATCTCCATGATGATTACGCGTCTAATAGGCCATAGGAAGACTTACACCATGCAAACTTATTAGAGTTGATCGCATTCATCATTGCATCTACTATGTTAGCTTTGGTTTGAATTTTCTGCATATCCACACTTCCTTCTTCTACTACCTCTCTGACGAAATGGTATTGAACTCCTATGTGTTTTGTCTTGGAATGAAAAGTTGGATTCCTTGCAATGTGCAAAGCACTATGATTGTCATAGTACACAATAATCTTTTATTGTTTGTGCCCGAGTTCTTCCAATAACCTTTGAATCCAAATTTCTTCCTTACATGCTTGGGTAACGACCATGTATTCAGCTTCTGTAGTAGACAAAGCTACAATAGTCTGCAATTTGGATAACCAGACTACCGCTCCTCCTGCAAGTGTGAACACATATCTAGTAGTAGATTTTCTTTTATCAAGGTCGCCTACAAAATCTTAATCAACATAGCTTCTGATAGTGAAGTCTGATTCCCTAAAATATAATGCAGCACCTGAGGTTTCATTGATGTATCTAAGGATCCTCTTAACAACATTCCATTGTTCATTACATGGATCTTCCATAAACCGACTAACAGTTCCATTTGCTTGAGCAATATCTGGTCTAGTACATATCATAACATACATAAGGCTTCCCACCACTAATGCATATGGTACTCGAGACATTTCCATCCTTTCTGCTTCATTTCTAGGATTCATACTTTAGGATAATTTATAATTGACAGGAAGTGGGGTAGAAATTGCCTTACAGTCTTGCATGTTAAAGCGGCGTAAGACTTTCTAAACATAATTCTTCTGAGAAAGCCAAATTCTTCTGTCTTTTCTGTCTCGGTGAATTTGTATCCCTAAAACCTTGTTTGTTGGTCCCAAGTCTTTCATATCAAACTCCCTAGCCAATTGTGCTTTCAACTCTTGGACTCGATATTTGTTGCGGCCTACCACGAACATGTCATCCACATACAACAACAAAATGATAAAATCATCATTATCATCAAACCTTTTGTAATATGTACAATGGTCTGAACTTAATCTGTCGTATCCAAGGCACATGGTGAAGGAATCAAATCTCTTGTAGCAACACCTTGACGCCTGTTTTAAACCGTAAATAGATTTGGTCAACCTACAAGCCAAGTTTTCTTTTCCTTGTTCTTCAAAGCCTTTGGGTTGGAGCATATATATTTCCTCTTCAAGTTATCCATGAAGAAACATAATCTTTACATCAAGTTGCTCTAGATTTAGATCAAATACAACACACATTGCCAATACCACTCTGATTGTGGTGAGTCTTACCACTGGAGAAAATATCTCATTGAAATTGATACCTTCTTTCTGAGCATATCCTTTGACCACCAATCTTGCACGATATCGTTCCACCTGATCGTGTCCATCACGCTTAATTTTGAACACCCATTTGTTGTCGATGGCTTTTCGACCTTTAGGAAGCTCAACAAGTTCCCATGTGTTATTTCTATGTAAGGCTTCGATTTCCTCTTGCATTGTTGCCATCCACAGAGAAGCATCTGAATTATTTAATGCCTCGTGAAAGGTTTATGGTTCTCAATCTTCTGATAAGAGACAATATGCATCATGACTTGCCATCACATATTTTGAGTGCCATAATGGTTTTCTTGTCTTACGTATTGTTGTTCTAGGATCTACATTATTGACCTCATTTGGTTCTTGTTCTTCGTGCTCTGGCTCTGCTTCAGAAGAATCATTTTCTCCTGACTTTTCTTCCATTTCCATTGTAGTAGTCTCCTTTATAGTGTTGTCATATTTTTTCTCATTTTGTTGTTCATTTTCTACAAAGATTACATCTCTGCTAACAATAATCTTGTGGGTTGTGGGATCCCACAGACGATACCCCTTCACATTGTTAGCGTAACCCAAGAATATGCATTTCCTGGATTGTGGGTCCAACTTTGTTCTTTCTTGGGAGTTGTACATCACGTACACATGACATCCAAATACATTCAAAGAAGAATAATCACCCAGTTTTCCCTTCCACATCTCCATTGGTATCTTTAAATCAATCGCAATTGATGGCAATCGATTTATCACATAACAGGAATTTTTGACAGCTTCTGCCTAGAAAAACTTTACCAATCCTGTTGTTTTCAGCATAACTCTCGTCCTCTCCAGGAGAATTCCATTCATACGCTCTGCTACACCATTCTGCTGAGGTGTATGAGCAAACGTAAATTGTCGTTTAACACCTTCTAGCTTGCAGAATGCCAGGAAATCACCATCTGTATATTCTCCTCCATTATCTTTCCTCAAGCACTTAATTGTTTTCCCAATTTCAAGTTCCACTTGTGCTTTGAACTCCTTGAATACTAAATACACATCTGACTTCTTCTTAATTGAGTACACCCATAGTCTCATGGAGTAATCATTAATAAATTATACAAAATATTTTGCTCCTCAATTGGAAATTTTCGGTGACTCCCACACATCAGAATGAATCAAGTCTAGTATGTGCTTGCTCCTAGCAGTTGACTTAGCAAACTTTATTCTATGATGCTTGCTTATCACACAGTGTTCGCAGAAAGGTAAATTTACCGACTTGAGCCCGTGTATGAGATTATGTTCTGCAAGAACTTTCAAGCCTCGTTCTGACATATGGCCTAGTCTACGATGCCATATCATCGTTGTTTCTCCCTGGCTTCCAGCTGCTATTAATGCATCTACTCTTTTAAACATTTCTCCCAAAAGCATGTATAGATTTGCAGCGACCTTATCTGCTTTCATCACTACTAGAGAACCTTTCACCACTTTCAAGATCCCACCTTGAACATGGGTCTTGCATCCGAGGTCATCTAGTTGCCCAATAGACAACAAATTCTTCATCAATCCTTTCACATGTCGTATCCCTTGAAGTGTGCGGATAATACCATCATACATTTTTATTTTGACAGTACCAACTCCAGCAATTTCCAAAGCATGGTCATTCCCCATCAATACATGTCCTCCCGAGATAGGTTCATAATTGCAAAACCAGCCTCGTCGTGGAGTCATGTGCCATGTTGCTCCTGAATTTACTATCTAACCATCAGTGAGTTTACTTTCGCCTTTGGTACTAACTGCTGCTTCACTGTAAAGGATTTCTCCATCATCAGAGGTACTAGCAATACATCATTGAGATGTACTTGCTTCAAAAGACTTTTCACCATTCTTCTTGTTGAACCAACATTCTTTCTTCAAGTGCCTTCTCTTGCCACAATTGTAACATTTGAGATTTGTTCTTCTTTGAGATTTTGATCTACCATGATTTTGACTCCCACAGGGACCATGTTCTATTGATCTACCTCTCATAATGGTTAAAGCTTCTATTCGTTTTGAGCTTTCTTGTCGATCTTCCTTATTTTTACATCTGGATTCTTCTTCAAGAACAACTCCAGCGACATCATTAAAGAATAAATGGTAAAGAATATTATTGTTTATAATATTGATGACGAGTTGATCATACGAATCTGGTAAACTCTAAAGAAGAAGCTCTGCTCGTTCATTTTCCACTATTGTGAAATCTGATGCAGATAGATGAGCAAATAATGTATTCAAATTGTTGATGTGATCCGGCGCCGAATTGGATTCACTCATTAGAAGAATGTAGAGTCTCCTCTTTAAGAAAATTCTGTTATGAAGTTACTTGACCTCATATAGTTGGATGAGAGTATCCCATATCTCTTTTGTAGTTTTCTTTTCTGCTATACTTGACAAAACTGAATCTGCCATTGCTAAGTGCAAATTGGTAACAACATTATCATCCATCTCTCTCCACTTTTCATCAATTATATATGTAGGTCTACCTTTAATTGCTGGTGAGCAATTATCCTTCCTCAGGATTGCCCGCATCTTCAATTTCCACTGGGAGAAATTATTCCCACTGAATTTTTCAATCCCAAATTTTGCAGGCATTTTTTTCACTGGACTACACAATTTCACCATGAATAGCACATTATACGTGAGCAGTATTGTATATTTTTACTGCACACTAGAATAAATCTAGCATACACTAATAATCACTATAAAAGTATACAACCACATGTGTGAATAGTAACTGTACGCCGCAACAGAAATAGAGACCAACAACAACAACTCTGATACCACTGTTAGGTACCAAAGTAGCAAGATAAATATCACAAAAATAAGAGATCAAGGAGTAGGAAATTGACACAGAATATTTAAAAGAAAAACCCTCAACAAATAAGGGAAAAACCATGGGCACCAGTAAAAAAGATTTTCACTAAATGGAAGAAATGACAACATTTCTCTCTAAATACAAGGAGAGAACAAATTACACTCTCTCTTGTAATAGGAGAACACTCACTAAAAGAACCTTAGAGGAGAAAATACAATATATTCTTTCACTCTAAATTTTCTTTTATCTTATATTGCAAATCTTTTTGTTGTGTTATGGATGATAAATGCACCTCTATTTATAGGTGTCCATCTTCACAAAACCATGGGAGTTGTTACAAAACCATGGGTACAATGTTGTGTTAAAGTGGATACTCATCCAAATCCCACATCGAGTAATGTGAAGAAAAAATGAGTAAAAGATTATTATAAATATAGAGAGTTAGTTTGATTTTATTTACCACAACAATTCTAGTCTCTTGGGTGTATTGGGGATTTGGGTAGTTGTGTATCTAGAGAGGGTTTACGATTTTTCCGTACAAAAATTGTGGTGGTGAGGGTTTTCTATTTTTTTGTCCAAAAATAGTTGTTAAGAGGGTTTTCTATTTTTCCGTCCAAAAATAGTTGTTGAAAGGGTTTTCTATTTTTCTGTTCAAAAATAGCTGTTGAGAGAGTTTGCAATTTTTCCGTCCAAAAATTGCAAGTTAGTAATAAATTTTTTATTATTAGTTTATTTTATTTTATTTGTATCAATTATTGGAGATTTACTCGGGTTATATCCCAACATACAAAACAATGGGTGTTGCTTTCTTTAGTCCACAAGTCGTGACTTTATTCAACCACAATCCTTGACCATAATCTCTGACCATGAGCCAACTACGAGCATTCAGCCAATACAAGCCTTCACATGTAAAATAATTTCCAAGCCAAGTTAATTTATATGACCCCTCACAAGTATTCCAAATGACCTGCAAATTCAATGTGGATACGACAAAACAAATTACAACGTCACAAAACAAGAAAACGAAAATCACGATTTCATTCCACTCTCTCCTATAAATTCTAACCTCTGCTCATTCATTCCTCTCAAGCTTGGAGCCAATCTCACTCTGCTCAAATCACTCCCAAAAAATCTTCATCAAATCTTCATACCTTTCTTCTACCTTTAAACACCAAGCCTTCATAAACCAACAACAACCTAAGCCTTCCTCTCTTTTAAAACCATACGAACCTACAACAATAATTCAAAACAACCCACAAACTTTCGTTCTTACAACAACTAAACCTTCAATCACAAACCTAAAAAAATCACGAAATCAGAGACAAATCAAACTGAGAGATTGAGATGAAGAAGAAGAATCCAAACACAAATCGAGCACAAACTTGAGATTCAGAAGCGAGAGAGATTGAACGAAAGAAGGTTGGATTGAAAATGATTATTTGTTTTTTCATAGCATTTTGTCGCTTTGTGCTTTATTTGTTGTATATTACTGTTTTTACCGTATTTATTGCATTTCATTATTGTCATATGCTGGACTGTACTGGACTGTGCTGGTTTTTCGGATCAAGAAGCATAACGGGTCCTCAAGCCTGGGTAGTGGGCTAATCCCTTAGAACACCCATCCCGCCAAAGAAGAATAATGGGTCCTCAAGCCTGGGTAGTGGGCTTATCCCTTAGAACACCCATCCCGCCAAACAGAAAAACCAGCACAGTCCAGTATAGTCCAACATATGACAATAATGAAATGCAATAAATACGGTAAAAACAGTAATATACAACAAATAATGCACAAAGCGACAAAATGCTATGAAATAACAAATAATCATTTTTAATCCAACCTTCTTTCGTTCAATCTCTCTCGCTTCTGAATCTCAGGTTTGTGCTCGATTTGTGTTTGGATTCTTCATCTTCATCTCAATCTCTCAGTTTTGATTTGTCTCTGATTTCGTGATTTTGTTAGGTTTGTGATTGGAGGTTTAGTTGTTGTATGAATGAAAGTTCGTGGGTTGTTTTGAATTATTGTTGTTGGTTTGTATGGTTTTAAAAGAGAGGAAGGCTTAGGTTGTTGTTGGTTTATGAAGGCTTGGTGTTTTAAGGTGGAAGAAAGGTATGAAGATTTGATGAAGATTTTATGGGAGTGATTTGAGAAGAGTGAGATTGGCTCCAAGCTTGAGAGAAATGAATGAGCAGAGGTTAGAATTTATAGGAGATAGTGGAATGAAATCGTGATTTTCGTTTTCTTGTTTTGTGACGTTGTAATTTGTTTTGTCGTATCCACATTGAATTTGCAGGTCATTTGGAATACTTGTGAGGGGTCATATAAATTGCCTTGGCTTGGAAATTGTTTTACGTGTGAAGGCTTGTATTGGCTGAATGCTCGTAGTTGGCTTCAAGTGCATAAAAAGATTGTGGCTTGTGAATTATTTCGGCTACTGAAGTTTGGAATTTGCGTGATTTGCAGTTGTTGATGCTTTTGTTCGCGAGCTTGGCTTGATGTTTGATTTGATGTGTTGTGGCATTTGCTTTTTGAATTAGCTGGTGTGTGTGTAGCTTGTTTTGTGAAAATTCTGGCTTGGTTTCTTGTGGGGTTAGTTTATTTTGATGCATGTTGTTGCTTGTTTGTTGCAGGTAGCACTTTGTGTCTTTGGCGTGATGGTTGGAATTGTGTAAAGCTTTGTATTTATGTTTTGTCTTGACAGGTTATGGAAATTGGCTTGTAACTTGCAGGGCTTTGGTAGCATATGGCTTGTAATCATGGCTGGTCTTGCATTTTGTTTTACGTGGCTTTCTTTTCTGTATTTTTTTTTGTAATTGTGTAAATGGATTTTGCTTCATGGGCTTATTGTATGATTTTTTTTTTTTTGCATTGTTGTACTTTTTTTGTAATAAGAGAATGTTATGGGCTTACAACGTATGGGCTTGAAAATTTTGGACAATGGGCTTGTATTCTTTTTGTAAATATGATCCAATATTTTTGTAGAATTCATTTTGTATAAATGGGCTTTGCACATTTGGATTTGAACTTTTGAATTTGAACCTCCTTGTTATCTCTTGAATTCTATGCTTGAGAACTCGATATTTGAATTTGAATAATCACGCTTGAATTGACTCCAAAAATACCAAATCTTGAATTGAATCCACAAATCACACTAAAACCAATTTCCAACAATCCTTGAATTAGTTATGAGAGAATGAACATGAAACAATCTGGATCTTCATATGCATTAGAGCCTTGAAACAATGAAATCACTGATGCATCAATTCCTGAATTTAACCACTTGAGTATTGATAAACCAAAGCTTTCACTATGATCCAAATACTCAGTCAGCAATATTCCTTGAAATAAGAGGAACATGACTTAAAATATGAACTGTACTATCGAAAACACTGACTGAAAATGAACTGATCTCTGAGGATATTCAATCATGAAACTCTTGCTTTTAGCACAACCTGATGCCAAGATTAGGTCAAACCTAAATGAACCTCAATCAATTCCACACACACACACACACACACCTGACCTGATAGCCATGTCTGAAACCCAATTCAACCTTGCAACATATTTTTGGATTTTTGAATAATGGTTAGTAGATGGAAACACAGATGAAGGTAATATACAGGTAGGACAAATTTGGGGTATGACACCATACTACAACTAGGGGTGGCAAACGGGCATGCCAGCCCCGTTTAGGCCCACCTCGCAAATGCCCGCAAAAAAACGGGGCGGGGCGGTCATAGTTGATGATGCGGGCCTAAAACCTATGCCCACCCCGCAAAAATGTGAGGGCGCGGCGGAGAAAGCTCGCGGGCACTGCACCTTTTAAGCCTAAAAATGAAAATTTTTATGTAAATGCTCGTGCCCGCAAAAGCCCGCGAAGAAAATGGGGCGG
Source organism: Lathyrus tuberosus (assembly GCA_022829125.1). Classification (NCBI taxonomy): domain Eukaryota; kingdom Viridiplantae; phylum Streptophyta; class Magnoliopsida; order Fabales; family Fabaceae; genus Lathyrus; species Lathyrus tuberosus. The sequence goes on from JALAZF010000592.1 coordinate 1,416,709, forward strand.
GGCGGGTATCATACCCCAAATTTTGACCACTAAGATTTCTCATCATTGGGCAAATCCTCATCACAATAAGGATATACCTATCCTACATCATCTGACTGAACTTTTCACTTTGCTTCATTTATGCACGATATATCATATATTGTGTGAATTTTCAGTTTTTCAGTCATTTAATTTGATTTCACATTTTTTGTTTTATTTTGCATAAATAAGATTAAAAAATCCAAGAAATTATATATGTGCATATATGTCTTTCATTTTTCTTATTATAAAAAAAAATTGTTTTATTCACCATAAAAGAAAAAATATATGTGATTTCTTTTCGTTTGTTTTTTTTTTACATGAAAAAATAATAATAAAAATTTTGTATATATATATGTTTGTTTGCGCCATTTTATAACTATATATATTTATATATTCAAATTTTCATTTTTTTTTAACAATATAAGTTCATATGTTGTTGTTTATCATGAATTTTATTTTTTAAACATTTTTTGTTTTAGTTAACTTTTGTTTTAATACAATTTTGTTTTTATATAAATTTGTTTTTTTTACCAAATTTGTTTCTTATGAGACAAGTAAGATAACCTTGTCTCCTTGACTCATTTTCACTAGCCAATGGTAGAAGAGGCTCAAAAACATTGTCTAAGACTTTGAATTTTCATTCAACTCTTATCTTGAGATAGCTTAAGAGTTACACAATTTTCTTCTATAAATAGAACTTCAAATTTCATTCACAATTCACACCAACAAGTCTTAACTTGTTCTTCTCTTTCTCATATAAATATTTATTTTTGTTATAGCATAGAAAAAACACAAGCAGCACAAGAGGGGAGGCCATGCGCCTCACCCCTCCACACAATTCTCTGCATTTTTTTTTCTTTTCTTTATACACACACATACTACTACTTTCCTTCATAACTTGCTTAAATCAATTTTCATATAATAAGTCTTATAGAAACTATCTTCAATATTTTTCACTGATAAAATCATGTACAAATTTCTTTCATTTATTTTCATGACTACAACATTCAACAAACTGCATCCATATGCTGCTGATATCACTCAGAAATTTAATGTTTTTTCACATAAAATTGTGTTTGTTGCTATTCACTACAAAGTCCTGCAAATTCATCAACCTACTGCAACAATCACAACAACAAATCATAAGAAAAACTTGCAAGAAACATTGAAATTCAAATTTCAAAAATCATTTTCATTAATTCTGTCCTCATTAATTCAAAATTACCATTAAATGACATATCTTTTTTCCTGCTATAACAAAACTCTGCACATTTTTTTTCAGGAAACTTCACAAAAAGATATTAACAGCTGCAGTATTCACAACACAAATACCTGCAGAATCTTTTCTCTCTTTTACAGGAAGAGTTCCTCAAAGAAAAAAGACACAAAGCAACAAGCTCCCTGTATTGGTTATCTGCTACAACTACACAATTCTGCAGAACAAGAAAAATTCAGAATATCTATGACAGAAAAGTTGTTTGAAACAAAAGGAAGAAAGAAGAACAAACCTGTTATAGCAGAACTTGAAATTTCAATCTTCGAATCCGCCGCGAAACCGACATCGCCGATACGTCGAACCTTCACAATTTTCGCAGTCCCTAATCTACAAATTTCAATTTTTTCAATATCATATCAATTCAATTTCAGAAATTTTCATCAATTTGTTCCTATTTCAAACCCTAACATAAGTTCATTTGATTTTAACAGTATATCGCAGAAAATCAAAAAAGGAAGAAGATGAACTTACCTTCATCAAAACCATTTCCCCTCGAAGAACCACCATTCGCGCCGGGAAGGAGAGAGGTCGCCGCCGCGCCACCTTTTTTTTCCTTCATCGAATCGATGCCTCGCCGGAGAACAAGACGGAGGGATCTTCAACGGAATCAAATGGAAGAAACACTGCCGGAGACAGAACTGATGAAGGGGATTCACGATTGGGAATCGCCGCCGCGGATGCACATAGAGGAGAGAACGATTCTGAGGAAAAGATACGCTTGGGAAATGTTTGAGCAATTTTCAGAAGAAAACACGTTTCAATTTTTCTCAAATATTGTTTTTTGTTTTATAAATAAAAAAACTGATTTTTTGGGATGGGCTTGGGCTTAGTAAATGATAATTACACCCCTTGTGAAAGCCCATCCACCCTTTCTTTTTTAAAATTTTTTAATTATGTTTAATTGTTAATTATTCTTAGTTAGATAAATATTATCTAATTAAATATATTTCAATTAGCTTAATTAAATTAATCATTTAAATTGTTATTTAATTTTATAGATTATTTTTAGACTATTTTCTGTAAATAATTAATTAAATGATTTGTTTCTTGTATCGTTTATTCCCTAAGCGATTCATTTTTAACCACTTGATGAGACTGAGAGCATTCCTATGTGATCTCTAGTCTTCTCTGTTTGTTTGGTTTTTTCACTGAATACAGGAATTCTTAATTGAACAATTCGATGGTCTTTGAAAAATCATTGAACGCTTAAAGCTTCCTCAGACGCTTCTCTGCTTGCGTAGAAAAATTCACCGGTGTACGGTAAATTTGAATTTAAATGCTTTGCTTGTATACCATGCATGATTTATTCACATCTGTTAAAAACAATTAAACTTGGAAACAAGTATTTTCTATAAATACACTGCACTCATTTGGGCCTCTATTAGAGTGTAAGACCCAACACCCTTGTACAGAAAACATTTTGGGCCTCATTTGTTGTATAAGTCCCTCTGTACATTTTCAAATAAACGGCGCGATCGTCGCCTTTTAAAAAATAACACTGGGCCTCTCCTTGAGCTATAAGACACATTCAAAACTTTTTGGGCCTATAATAGAGTGTAAGACCCAATCCCCTTTTAACAAAAACAATTTTGGGCCTCACTTATTGTATAAGTAACTCTGCGTTAAAAGAAAACCTCGGCGCGATTGCCATTTCAAACAGAAAAACAAACTGGGCCTACCCTCGAGTAGTAAGACCCATTTCTTTTCTTAAACTTCTTTGGGCCTCTAATAGAGTGTAAGACCCAACCCCCTTGTACAGAAAACCTTTTTGGGCCTCAGTCACTTGTATAAGTCCCTTTGTACAAATTAAAACAGTGCAATCATTGATAAAACCCTGGGCCTCTCCTTGAGCTGTAAGCCCCAAATCTTTCTTCTTCAAAGCACTTTCTCCTTTGATTTTGAATATACTGTTGTTTTCAATCTTTCTTTGTTGAACAACTAACCAAATAGCATGGAAGCTCTACAACCGAGTAAGTGGTTCGCTTTCATTTACCACTTTCATATACATATAACTGTATTGTGGGGTTGTTTCACTGTAAGTCTTCTTTCATAAACTCATATCAACTGTGTAATAATAGTATAGGTATTTAGAGTTTCCCCGGCAACTACGTCTAGCACTAGGTAAAGCCGTTTCAATCACTCTTAGAAATAGTCAAAACTAGATCCCCATAGGATTACCAGACACAGTCTCCCCTCCTCTTGGGGTTAAACAATATGGAGACATGAAAGGCAGCATTCTCAGTGAACCCTTTCATAGACTGTCACTTGTAGAAGTTGTCAAAGAAACTCTATTCCCCAGAGATGATCTTTTCTCCGTGAATGGCATCTCTTGAGTTTCTTCCAAATTCTCGAACTTTCCTGACTTTGATCTATTCTCGGTGAATAGCATTGCCTTGAATTTCTCGGGGTTTGGGGACCCACAGGCTTCTTAAAAGCACTTGTCAAAGAAACTCTACTCCCCAGAGATGATATCTTCTCCGTGAATTGCATCTCTTGAGTTTCTTCCAAATTCTCGAACTTTCCTGACTTGATCTATTCTTTGTAAATAGCTTGCCTTGAATTTCTCGGGGTTTGGGGACCCATCGGCTTCTTAAAAGCAATCGGCCTCCTCTTTGGCATCGTACAAGGACCCACAGGCTTCCTAAAAGAAACCCCGCCTCCTCTTGGGCTTAGTACGAGGACCCTACGGCTTCTTATAAGTATTCACAGCCTCCTCTTAGGCTTCGTATAATGATCTCTTCCTCCGGGAATGATAGCCTCCTCTTGGGCTTAGTACAAGGACCCATCGGCTTCTTAAAAGTTTCCAGCCTCCTCTTAGGCTTCGTACAAATTGTCCCGACGACCTCCTAGAGGTATAGGAACAGAACCTAGTCATCTTCATAGAACAGTCCTTTCATAGAGTCTACTACTGTTTCTCAAAGCATAGTACAAAAGATGAAACTCTAGACTTGGACAGTCTAACTTCCTTGAGTCTCAAAGACATTCTCAAGTGACCCCTTCGTTAAATAGGAAGGAAACCCGCAGACTCGGACAGTCTCAATACCCTTTGGATTTCCCGTTTTCTCAAAGAGAAGGAAATATCCCTGATCCTCAAATCAAATCCTTGAGTACAGTGTTGCTCATATAAGAACTGATTTTCTCTTTCAAAATCAGTATACTGGACCTGTCACTCAACTGAAACAGTAACCATAGCCTCCTCTTAGGCTTTGTATAATGATCCTTCTTCAATGAAGTTAGCCTCTCTCTTGGGCTTTGTACAATGATTCTCCCCAGCGGAGTAAAACAACGTTTAGCCTCTCTCTCGGGCTTCGTACGAGACACATAAGAGACTCCCTCGTTGAGTCAATCACCCCTTTCACCTCCATCTCGGGCTTCGTACGAGATACAAAAACTATCTTGTTGAGTCAATTAGTTTCCATCTCAGGCTTTATACGAGATACCAAAAGACTTCATCGTCGAGTCAAAACCTTTTAGCCTCTCTCTCGGGCTTTGTACGAGACACCTTTTAGCCTCCTCTTAGGCTTTGTATAAGAAAACCACTGGTTAATCCAATTAACCTTTTAGCATCAAAGTTGTGCCTCGTTCACAGTACACAAACATCAACAACTCCTCCCCTTTCATCTAATCGCTGTAAGCGACAAGCCTCTGGATCATCTACATCCATGCCACTGTCCCTCTTTTAGCCTGAAAAATTCCTAAGGAAAAATAGCATTGCTCTACACTGAGTTAAAGTCTTATCCTTCAGGTTAAAACCTCCTTTAAAGGAAATTATGGCATTGTCGGATTCACAAATCCCGGTTAAAGTAATTCTCCTTTATAAACAGTTGTGACATACAACCCCCTCTTTAGAGATGACAAATTCTCTCTAAAGACAACACCCTTTTAGCTTCATATCTTGGGCTTTGAACAAGATACAAATAGACTTTTCAGCTTCACATCTTGGGCTTTGAACAAGATACAAATCACCTTTCGCTTCACGTCTTGGGCTTTGAACAAGACACCAAAAACACCCATTTCCTCCCATAGAATAGGAGGAACTATGAACGCTCTGATTTCCCTGTTTTGGTAAACGGGAATACGTAGGCATAAGATCGAAAGAAAAGATCTTAGCGAGCACAATCAACAAAAAAACCAAATCCCATATCTCCATCAATCAAAAGCAGTAATTCAAAAAGCATCAGTCCTAACATCCTAATCCTTGTTCCCCGCCAGAAACATTCTGTCAAAATGAAAAGAAAGAAAACCAGTATTGGCGAAAATACAAATAACCAGTACAAAGGCCCCCCCCACATTGATAGCATTTGTAACCTAACAGACCGCTGTTTAAACTCAGTATGCAAAGCAGGGTTAATTGGAGACATCTATTTCCCTTCCTTTATTAGCTTTAATAGGATAAAAAATGAATCGACCTGTAGTAAGCTCAAACCGCAGAGAGCGACCAGCGCTTAAGAACCGCGTCCAAAATCGCTCGCTACAGAAAAATGGCGCCCATCGTGGGGCCGGTTCTTTCTTTCTTACAATTTAAACCTTGGGTAAGTCATTTTCATGGCGGTGGCCGCCAACAGAAAAATGGCGCCCACCGTGGGGCCAGTCTCTGTCTTACTTCTTTCTTTTCATCTCTTGTGTGAATACCACAGATTTGGGCTTCCGCCGGGGAACCCAATTTCTGTCAGGAACCTAGGATTCATAGCTTTAACGGTCTAGGATGTTTAGGACAAATATATATACTGCTTTTCCTAATTGCTATACATGTTTATTTTTCTGCTAATGGGAATGCGTGTGATGCCGCATGTGGAAAGATTGAGTATACACTTAAGATAAGTGATGGCGACGAGGTCGACCATCAACCTCAGTGGGGGCTGACCAATGCAACCCATTCTCTCACCTAGACAATGGGCCGATTGTTAAGTCTGAGAAGCTGAGGAGCCAAACCCTTTCGTAGTGCGGAAACTATCAGAAATAGTTGTTACGCGATACTACCCTCATTTGAGGCTGGTGATCTATTCTCGGTGAATGGCACTTACTCTAAGATTGCTCTACAACTCGCTGGCGATCCGCTTGTTGTTTTGCTTTCCTGGGATGAGCAGATGATAATGAGTACAGGTACAAAAATCACCCTAGTATAAACCTTTGGGGATGGGTAGAGCCTTGACTTCATGACAACGACCCTTTGACCCCATGTTTTTTCTATGTTTTTGTGTGCTGCATTTATGCATTCATTTAAAAAACATTAAAACAAAAAAAAATTTCTCTTCTAGTCTCTCTGTTTTTCAAATTAAACTAAGACTGTGATTGCAAATATCAGAGAAAAGGATTGTGCTAATGGATTTCGGTAGAAGGAGAACTCATACGTATACCTTCAAGGTTCCAAAACTAGAGGATTTGAGAAGGTTAGCGAGGATAATCACTAACCCTGAGGCTTTCAAAGCCAAGCACGGAGGTTTGCTACCACTGTTAAGAGTCCATGTGATTGAGGGAATCATGGATGCGCTCATTCAGTTTTACGATCCAGTTTATCACTGTTTCACATTCCCGGATTACCAGCTAGCACCAACGCTGGAGGAGTATTCTCACCTGATCGATCTACACATTACAGATCGAGCTCCATTTTCTGGACTGGAAGAAATTCCAAAGAATCAGACCATTGCGAGAGCAATTCATTTGGACGAGTCTGAGGTCAGGACTCACCTAACCACTAAGGGTGGCATCCAAGGTTTGCCAGCCCAGTTCTTGACAAAGAAGGCCCTGTATTTTGCCAGTATAAGAAACGTGACTGCTTTTGAAAGCATCTTTGTCTTGCTCACCTACGGGTTATTTTTGTTTCCCAACATCAATAACTTCGTCGATATTAACTCCATTAAGGTTTTTCTCATTGGAAACCCTGTGACGACTTTGCTCGCAGATGCGTATCATTCTGTACACCTGGGAAATTTGTACAGCGGAGGGGAGATCACATGTTGTGTACCTCTGCTTTACAAATGGTTTATCTCTCACTTGCCCAAGTCTGCTGCTTTTTGGGATTGCAAGAGTGTCTTACGTTGGTCGCAGAAGATCATGTCTCTTACCAACTCTGATATAGATTGGTGTAATAGGGTCTATGATGGAATCAGAATCATTGACCGTTGTGGAAACTTCCCCAACGTACCCCTTATAGGAACTAAGGGAGGAATCAACTATCATCCAGTTCTCATTCGTCGTCAATTTGGATACCCGATGAGACACGTCCCACGGGGTGTTCATCTGGAAGGTCTTTTCTTCAAAGAAGGAGAAAATGATAGAGCACTAAAGATGGAAATAGTGCAAGCTTGGAAACATGTTCATAAGAAAGGACGAGAGTCTCTAGGAAAACCGGAGGTGCCATTTTGTTGGTGCGGTATAGGGGCAAGCAAGCAAAAAGATTTGGAAGTATTTTTCCGGGAATTATCGTGTCCACAGAGATCGGTGCTACTGAACTGCCGTTCGACAATTTAATTGTTAATGAGTTTGGTTTTAAAATGGTTTAAAGCGTAAAACAGAAAAGTAAATATTGACATAAAAACAATTCATTCTTCAAACAGACGAACTTATCAGGCGTGTATATATTCGACTCATCACAGACTTAAACTTACCGACCAGTTACACTCAACCTGCAATACTCCTCAATATCACCCGGTATCGCCCACAACAGTGTCCATCTCTGGCACACTGAGTTGAGAAATCACCCGTATCACTCTCTTCGTCACTCTCGCGCACGAAGCCTCGAGACACGGACGTCATTAAGTTTCGAAACCCTTACGGATTGTTAGCCCTAAATCTATCTCTAGCATCCAGAAACTAACAGATAATCACCCCTAATCGAAGTTTGTGACGTTTATCTCTAACACGACCCAAACCCCGCGCATAAAGCAAAAATCAGAGACAATCACCAATAGAGATTTGTAAAGCAAATTTCATATAATGCCATGGGCGACAAATATACATAGGATCAAAGTAAAAGCATATACAAACCCAACAAAAGAAATTACAAAGAGAAGAGAGAAGAGGAACCAAACATTTCACGGTTTGTCGGCGCCGATCGACGAGAGATTCCACCCCGGATCATCCAAATGCAAGATCCAATGATGTTTTCTAAGCTAATCTACAAGAAAAATGAAGTTTGATGGAGTTGGGAGCAATGCGGTATAGGGGCAAGCAAGCAAAAAGATTTGGAAGTATTTTTCCGGGAATTATCGTGTCCACAGAGATCGGTGCTACTGAACTGCCGTTCGACAATTTAATTGTTAATGAGTTTGGTTTTAAAATGGTTTAAAGCGTAAAACAGAAAAGTAAATATTGACATAAAAACAATTCATTCTTCAAACAGACGAACTTATCAGGCGTGTATATATTCGACTCATCACAGACTTAAACTTACCGACCAGTTACACTCAACCTGCAATACTCCTCAATATCACCCGGTATCGCCCACAACAGTGTCCATCTCTGGCACACTGAGTTGAGAAATCACCCGTATCACTCTCTTCGTCACTCTCGCGCACGAAGCCTCGAGACACGGACGTCATTAAGTTTCGAAACCCTTACGGATTGTTAGCCCTAAATCTATCTCTAGCATCCAGAAACTAACAGATAATCACCCCTAATCGAAGTTTGTGACGTTTATCTCTAACACGACCCAAACCCCGCGCATAAAGCAAAAATCAGAGACAATCACCAATAGAGATTTGTAAAGCAAATTTCATATAATGCCATGGGCGACAAATATACATAGGATCAAAGTAAAAGCATATACAAACCCAACAAAAGAAATTACAAAGAGAAGAGAGAAGAGGAACCAAACATTTCACGGTTTGTCGGCGCCGATCGACGAGAGATTCCACCCCGGATCATCCAAATGCAAGATCCAATGATGTTTTCTAAGCTAATCTACAAGAAAAATGAAGTTTGATGGAGTTGGGAGCAATGCGGTATAGGGGCAAGCAAGCAAAAAGATTTGGAAGTATTTTTCCGGGAATTATCGTGTCCACAGAGATCGGTGCTACTGAACTGCCGTTCGACAATTTAATTGTTAATGAGTTTGGTTTTAAAATGGTTTAAAGCGTAAAACAGAAAAGTAAATATTGACATAAAAACAATTCATTCTTCAAACAGACGAACTTATCAGGCGTGTATATATTCGACTCATCACAGACTTAAACTTACCGACCAGTTACACTCAACCTGCAATACTCCTCAATATCACCCGGTATCGCCCACAACAGTGTCCATCTCTGGCACACTGAGTTGAGAAATCACCCGTATCACTCTCTTCGTCACTCTCGCGCACGAAGCCTCGAGACACGGACGTCATTAAGTTTCGAAACCCTTACGGATTGTTAGCCCTAAATCTATCTCTAGCATCCAGAAACTAACAGATAATCACCCCTAATCGAAGTTTGTGACGTTTATCTCTAACACGACCCAAACCCCGCGCATAAAGCAAAAATCAGAGACAATCACCAATAGAGATTCATAAAGCAAATTAAATATAACACCATGATCAACAAATATACATAAGATCAAAGTAAAAACATATACAAACCCAACAAAGAAGAAAGACATGAAGAAAATCAGAAAATGAACCAAACACTTCACGGATTGTCAGAGCCGATCGATGAGAAATCCACCCCGGATCATCCAAATGCAAGCTCCAATGATGTTTTCTAAGTTAATCTACAAGAAAAATGAAGTTTGATGGAGTTGGGAGCAAAAATCACCCAAAACCATCCCAAAAAATGTGTTTTTTTCACTATATTTATTGCTGTCAAAGTCGCAGACCGCGCTCAGCGCGCTACGGGCGCTCAGCGCGCGTTTTTGAAGTTAAACCGCCTTAAAAAGCGCGCTCAGCGGGCTTGGAGCGCGCTCAGCTCGCAACCTACTGTAAGTAACTCTTTCTGGGGCTTGGAGCGCGCTCAGCGCGCTCAAAGCATGCTTGAAAATCCAAACTTGTTTTCTTCATAACTTTTGAACCGTAATTCCGTTTTTTGCCCGGTTCGAAGCGTTGGAAAGCTTATTCAATGCTCTATACAACAATGGAAAAATCCCACTGCTTGAATACCTACAAAAATGAGATAAAATCAATTAAACTCAATGATATATACACGAAACGCAATATATACACTAAAATGTAACTATACGCATTTATAAACAAAACAGGGTTTATTCGTATGATATTTAACAAAAAGCAACGATAAGTGCAACAAAACATATATACACAAATAACTACAATTTGCACTTATCAACTCTCCCCAACTTACATAATTGTTTGTCCTCAAACAAAACCAACAACTAAAGGAACAAAAGCGAAATCCAAGAAATCACGCAACAACAAGTTTTGAAAACTGAAAACAAATGCAATGGTTCAACCGAAAATGGTACACACAAAGTAAACACTTACCACTAAACTACAACGATAACATAATCACGAAACAAATGCTAGATACAAAAATCATGCCAAACATTCTAAAACAACACAAGTTCAAATGTGAATCACACCTAGCAAAAACAATCATCGGAAGATGAAAAACATAAAATGAGGTACTTTCACTCACACAACAATCTTGCAAACAAAAGACTAAATTATGCATCCATCCAAAAATTCACATTGAACATACAAAGGCAAGAATCACAAGGACTTTTCAAGGTTATAACGTGGTCGGGTAAACAAACAAGGGGCAATTCCTAAAGCTAATCGAAACAAAAACTTGCCTAAACCTAAGGGAGTGATCAACTCACAAAGTTTCAAACACCAAAATTTCAATCAAACTTCATCCACAAACCCAAGTGTTACACAACAACACACAACTTATTTAACACAATTATTGGAACTCTTTTTGTTTCCTTTTTCAAGGATTTTCTTTTTCTCCCCTTTTTTTTTCTTTCCTTTTCTTTGTCACATTTTTTTCCTCTTTTTTTTTTCTATTCTTTTTCAATCCTCATAGAATCCAACTAATGAATACACAATCATTCTCTCTCCAACTTGAATTCAACCGCACCATCATGTGAATACTCCCTACTTTCTAAGGCAAGGAAAAAATCCATACAACAACACAAAATTGAGGTCCAAGAAAAAACAAAATCCATTCAAACATAAGTGAACTAAATACTCATACACAAGCATTAAGTTCAAATAAAAACATGGATCAAAAAGCTCAAAGGGGTTACAAATTCTCACACACTCACAAGGTGAATTGACTATTTGGCTAGGTGGTTGTGCTCAAAATGAAACAATTGCCTTGATCCTTTTCATGCATTCATATACACAACATAAACAATAGATTCAACATAATAAAATCCAGTAAAACAAAATTGTCGGTACTCCGAGCATATAACAATGGAAGGCTTCCTCACAAAAAGGGTAGGAACTAAAGTGATTCACATACGAACAAGTATATAAAAGAATAAATGGCATGAAAGTTGTAAAAAACCTAAGTATCATGAATATGCCAAAGTCCAGAAAGCGATAAACACATACCTTGGACGCGTACCCAACTTTAAACACTATCATTACCACGCATTCGCAAGTTGAAATGATCAAAAATGGAAAAACACCGAATGCGACTTCAAGCAATCGGGCAAAAATTTGAGTCCAAACAACAACAAAAGAATTAGAAAAATTACTAATAATTACTAATATATAAGGCCTTGGTGGAAGTGGGAAGAAGGGAGAGCAAGTGAACAATTAAAAGAATTCACTAGCTCAGTACAGCAGAGCGCGCTCAGCGCGCAGGCCCGCGCTGAGCGCGCTACACCAGAACCAGAAAAATCAGTACAACAACAGGGTTCTGGTGTAGGCCTCCACTTAACACCTACACAATCTCATATACAATGAAAAAGTAATAACGGAACAAAAAACGATAAAACATGCTTGTTTTACGTCGTAAGCTCGACGCCTATTATTTATACACACTTCTCCAAGTTGCCTCTTTACACGGTTAGCGCTCACCGACGACGAAACCTAACCAAACACTTAGCAAACGTGAAGAGAAACAAACAAATACACTAAATTTACAATTATGCAAAACATCTAAAATTCACAAATATTGTAAACATATACAAGTATCAATATAAACAAGTGAAAATAGACAATATATACGCTATATACAAAACTCAAAAACAAAGAAATTATCGCAATGCGATTCAATAAAAACACCAATCCCCGGCAACGACGCCATTTTGTTGGTTGCAGTATAGGGGCAAGCAAGCAAAAAGATTTGGAAGTATTTTTCCGGGAATTATCGTGTCCACAGAGATCGGTGCTACTGAACTGCCGTTCGACAATTTAATTGTTAATGAGTTTGGTTTTAAAATGGTTTAAAGCGTAAAACAGAAAAGTAAATATTGACATAAAAACAATTCATTCTTCAAACAGACGAACTTATCAGGCGTGTATATATTCGACTCATCACAGACTTAAACTTACCGACCAGTTACACTCAACTTGCAATACTCCTCAATATCACCCGGTATCGCCCACAACAGTGTCCATCTCTGGCACACTGAGTTGAGAAATCACCCGTATCACTCTCTTCGTCACTCTCGCGCACGAAGCCTCGAGACACGGACGTCATTAAGTTTCGAAACCCTTACGGATTGTTAGCCCTAAATCTATCTCTAGCATCCAGAAACTAACAGATAATCACCCCTAATCGAAGTTTGTGACGTTTATCTCTAACACGACCCAAACCCCGCGCATAAAGCAAAAATCAGAGACAATCACCAATAGAGATTCATAAAGCAAATTAAATATAACACCATGATCAACAAATATACATAAGATCAAAGTAAAAACATATACAAACCCAACAAAGAAGAAAGACATGAAGAAAATCAGAAAATGAACCAAACACTTCACGGATTGTCAGAGCCGATCAATGAGAAATCCACCCCGGATCATCCAAATGCAAGCTCCAATGATGTTTTCTAAGTTAATCTACAAGAAAAATGAAGTTTGATGGAGTTGGGAGCAAAAATCACCCAAAACCATCCCAAAAAATGTGTTTTTTTCACTATATTTATTGCTGTCAAAGTCGCAGACCGCGCTCAGCGCGCGTTTTTGAAGTTAAACCGTCTTAAAAAGCGCGCTCAGCGGGCTTGGAGCGCGCTCAGCTCGCAACCTACTGTAAGTAACTCTTTCTGGGGCTTGGAGCGCGCTCAGCGCGCTCAAAGCATGCTTGAAAATCCAAACTTGTTTTCTTCATAACTTTTGAACCGTAATTCCGTTTTTTGCCCGGTTCGAAGCGTTGGAAAGCTTATTCAATGCTCTATACAACAATGGAAAAATCCCACTGCTTGAATACCTACAAAAATGAGATAAAATTAATTAAACTCAATGATATATACACGAAACGCAATATATACACTAAAATGTAACTATACGCATTTATAAACAAAACAGGGTTTATTCGTATGATATTTAACAAAAAGCAACGATAAGTGCAACAAAACATATATACACAAATAACTACAATTTGCACTTATCAACTGTGTCTCGGTGGAGCCTTATCTCCATTGGGTACAAACTAGAGCTCTCAAGCTAAAGATGCCTTACCCTCGTTACGGAATTCTTCCGCCGAGGGAATCTGTCATGTACTTCATGACTGAGACTGAAAAGCTTCAGGTTACTCTCAACAAAGTTCAAAAGGAGAGAAGGTCTTGGAAGAACAAGTACCGCACCCTCGATGTAGAGTGCATCAAAATACAACAATTACTAAAAGAGAAAGACGCTCTGATTGAGATTTTGGAGCAACATACTGTAGAGAATCAAGATGACCAAAGGAATTTGCTCGCTCCTTTCACCTGGCAAAGGAATGACAACCCGACAACAGCCTAAGAGCCCCGGTCAAATAAAAGGAAGATACCAGAATCAGCACCCGATTTCTCTTCAGAGAGGACTCGGGACCCATTAGCTTAGGTTTCTGTTTCTGCACCTTGTAATCTACTGTATTTCCATTTCTGTAATCCTTTGAATTTCAATAAAAAGGGGTTTCCCCACTGTTTGATATTTGCAATCTAATTGTCGAAGTTTATTTTGATTAAACCTTAAACAATTAATATAATCATTGCATTCATCATTCTCACATCGCGTATTCTTCTTACCTACGAATCTCACGTTTGTGTCTCGATTCTAGAGTCAAACTGTCTCATTCGTACAATACTCGGGCCAATCGTCAGAAAAAGATGGATGATCTTAAGGAAGAAAATAGAGAGTTGAAAGAAGAGATCGACGCTCTAAGAGAGGATATGAGAAAGCTTCGTAACGACATGCAAGCCATGGCAGAAGCTCAGCTACAAAGAACTGTGATCTCAGAGATCACCTCAATGCCCATAGTGGAGAAGAATGATCCTAGGTATCAGATGCCGAAAGATCATCCCTGGGGCATGCCTGACAACTATATCCCGGGAGGATATGTTCCGCCGATCCCTGAAGATCAGGGAATCACAACAGAAGCCACTGGGCTTGAAGGTTACAAACTTCAGGAAAGCAAAGATGCCAGAGGCATACTGAAGACTCCTGAAGGTTACAAACTTCGGGAAACGCCAAGACTCACTACCGTAGTCACGGTACCACCCCCTGTGGTGCACACTGTCCCGGAAGGACAGATTCCACAGACACCTTCTGGTAAGAAGGAAACTATGTTTGACAGAATGGAGGAATTCCAGGAGCAGTTCTTGGAAATGCAGAAGGAACTGCAAGCCATTCGTGGTCAGGATCTATTTGGAAAGGACGTCGCAGATCTCTTCTTGGTCCCTAATGTGAAAGTTCCACACAAGTTCCAAGTGCCCGACTTTGAAAAATACAAGGGTAACTCTTGCCCTCAGAGCCATCTGGTGATGTACGCTCGGCGGATGTCAGCTCAGACGGAGAATCAGGACCTACTGATTCACTACTTCCAGGATAGTTTAACCGGTGCCGCATTAAAATGGTACATGGGTTTAATCCGTACTACGATCAGTACATTCAGAGATCTTGGTATTGCCTTCGTACAACAATACAAATACAATTTGGACATGGCACCCGACAGAGATCAACTCAGATTGATGTCGCAAAAGGACAAGGAAACCTTTAAGGAGTATGCTCAAAGGTGGCGTGAAATTGCCGCTCAAATTTGTCCACCTCTTGAGGAAAAAGAGATGACAAAGATCTTCTTAAAAACCTTAAGCTCATTTTACTATGATCGAATGGTTGCCAGTGCACCCAGTGATTTCACCGAGATGGTGGGCATGGGCGTACGTCTTGAGGAAGCCGTCCGAGAAGGACGTTTGGTAAAAGACGCTGGATCGACGAGCGGTACTAAAAAATACGGTAGTGATCTCCCTAAGAAGAAAGAGCAAGATATTGGGAATATCTCTCTCGGAAAGCAAAGGCGACGTTATCAACCGGTAGAAGTTGTGACTCCTGCTATCAACCATGCGTCTGTTCCTACGTATCAACCTCAGGTTGCACAGCGCCAACCTGATCAGCAAAGGACACAACAGCCTCTTCAGCAGGCTCGTCCTCCATATAACAACAACCGTACAACACGGCCACCAGGATTTGATCCTATACCCGTAACGTACGCAGAGTTGTTTCCGTTACTGCTAGCCAAGGGGTATATTCAGACTAAATATCCTCTTACAGTACCGGAAAATCCGCCTTTTTGGTTTAAGGTGGATCAAACTTGCCCTTATCATCTAGGAGGTTCAGGGCATAACATAGAGACTTGCCTCAATTTCAAGTCCGACGTGCAAAAACTTGTTAGGAGCGGGGTCTTATCCTTCAAGGATACAAATCCTAATGTTCTCACGAACCCGCTGCCTCAACATGAGAAGGCTGCAGTCAATTTGATAGAAGGAGAGATTAACGATGTCTATCAAATTCACGATGTACTCTTGTTGAAAACCAATCTGATCAAGATGCATTTTAGACAGAGTGGATATGGCCATGTGCCATCTCATAACTATCATCAGTGTGATATCTGCTCTAAAAACAATCAAGGATGTTCTGTGGTGCAAGCGGCTCTACAGGAACAGATGGATCTCGGATGGATCCAAGAGCACCGAGTTCATGGAGTTAACATGGTTTACACGAATTCTAACGTCATTCAGAACCACGATATCGCTTGCGATGAATGTCAACTTGGTGGCGATGCACTCAAGGCAAAGCCGGTATCATAATCTTCCGCGGCACGATTACAGTTCCTGTCTGATTTGCTCGGTAAACAAACAGGGATGCTCTTTCATACAGGAGGCCCTCCAGCGTCAGATGGATCTTGGATGGATCCAAGACTACCATGATAGGAATTCTTATCAGATCAACATGGTTCAGATCTTTGATATTCGCGTGATGAATACCAACCTGGTAGAGTTACATGCTGAACAGGTCTGACTCGGATTCTTAATATCACATGATTACCAAAGTTGTAAGGCAGGTTGCGAAAACGATCGAGGTTGTACCCTTGTCCAGGATGCACTTCAGCACTTGTTAAATCACTGGTGGATGCCAATCTATATGGATGAAGATACTCGGCAAATTAGTATCAATAACAGAAACCTCACTCGGCGTCAGAGTCAGGATGTCCGATCTGTGGAAGCTAACCTAGTAAGGTTACATTGTATTCAAAGTGGACGTGGCCAGGTGCCACCACACAACTATGAACGTTGCGGCGTCTGTTCGGAAAGTAACCAAGGGTGTTACTTTGTGAGAGCAGCTCTTCAGGGTCAGGTGGATCGTGGAGAGATTCGTCCATATCCGGGTTCTGGACCCATCAACTGGACGCCGAACTACCCTGCCAAGCAAGTTGAGGATGTTGTCACGATCTCTGGTCATCACCGGACCAGGGATATTTTCGCCATTATCCCTCTACTTGACGAATCTAAAGTTCCCAACCGGGAACGGATCGAGATTAATTATGATGGTCAGAAAAAACAGAAGGTTCCCATAGTTATCTATCTACCGGGACCACTACCGTATGAATCGACTAAGGCGATCCCTTACAAATACGGTGCAACAATAGTTGAAAATGGAATGGAAATTCCATTACCCTCCGTTGTGAATATTGCAGACATCAGTCGTGTAACACGGAGTGGTAGAATCTTTAAACGAGGGGTTGGGGAACTTAACAGGGAAAAGGAACTTCAGACGGAAACTCCTGATCCACCAGTCGGTCAATCCAGTAATCCCGACCTTTCAAAAAATAATGATGAGATGCTGAAGCTCATCCAAAGGAGTGAATACAACATTGTCGATCAACTGTTACAAACTTCTTCAAAGATCTCGGTATTATCACTGTTACTCAGTTCAGAAGCGCATAAGGAGGCTCTACAGAAAGTCTTGGAGCAAGCCTTTGTGGAACAGGATGTAACAATCAGACGGTTTGATAGCATTGTCTCTAACATCACTTCCTGCAATAATTTGGGATTTAGTGATGAGGATTTACCCGGAGAGGGCCGTCGTCATAACATGGCGCTCAACATCACAGTTAACTGCCAGGACAATGCTTTAGCCAGCGTACTGGTAGACACAGGGTCAACCCTGAATGTTATACCGAAGTCCACTTTGATGCAATTATCATTCAAAGGTCCTCCGATGAGAATCAGCGAGGTCATCATCAAAGCGTTCGACGGATCCAGAAAAACAGTTATCGGCGAAGTTGATCTTCCCATAACTATTGGTCCTCACACTTTCCAAGTCACTTTCCAGGTCATGGACATCCGGGCAACATACAGTTGTTTATTAGGTAGACCTTGGATACATCAGGCTGGAGCGGTTACTTCAACCCTCCACCAAAAGCTAAAGTTCGTCCAGAACGGCCAACTCATCACAGTCTGTGGGGAACAGGCCTTGCTCGTGAGCAACTTGTCATCATCTACTTGTATAGAACCCGAGGAGGTTATTGGAACTCAGTTCCAAGCACTGTCGGTGAGCAAGAACAATCAGTTCAAAGGAGGAACCTCGATTTCCTCATACAATGATGCTATCAAAGTAGTAGAGAGTACCGATACGACAGGATGGGGACAGCTTGTCATTCCTATTGACAATAAAACAAAGAAGGGTATTGGTTTTTCTGCAACCTGTACCCGGACAGCTGCCAACGATGAAAGTCTTCATCCCCTTCAAAACTTCTTCCACAGTGGAGGTTTTCTCCACCCAGTGTCTCAGGCAATATATGCTATCAATGAGGAAGATCCCTCTGACACGGATGAAGAATGGAAGTCCTACCTTAACGAGGACGGTTATATGTCTCAGGAAGAGGTGCCTATACCATTTTACTATCCTGCACAGAATCCAAGATTTATTCCACGGTCAGACGTCGAAATGATATACGGAGATTGTGATCCTGAAGGATGCTGTGCTCCGCCAAATTCATTAGAGGAAGACACTCTGATGAAAGACAATTTTGACCATAATTACTATGGCCCAATGGATGGTCTGCCAATGTGGCAACCTTACCCAGGAAACTTGGGGCAAGAAAGTCAGCCGAGTAATGAAAATCAGCTGACCGTCATTGAACAGAATACCTGTGTCCCCACCATGTCATGGGATCAACACTCAGGTCATTCAGAAACTACTCAACATAAAGATGAATTTGCAACGTTTGCAGGACTTGAATTCATCAACTATGCTTTTCCCGAGGTCAACGTCATCGAGAGAGATGACTCCTCCAGTTCGAAAGAAGTGTGGGACACCTTGGGACAACCAAGTGGGAAATACGACTATATGGTCAAGTACATTGCGCCCAAAAGCTCTCGTATCAGGCTCAAAGATATCTAGCCAACTGGATGGGGAGATACAGCTAAGAGCACAAATACTATGCAAAATGCAACTGAGGAATTCTCCTACGACAATTCTGCCTGGGATACAGATTCCAATGATCCTGCTCCACCAGAAATCAGCGTCATTTCTGAAGACAAATCAAGGAAGGTGCCAGACTTTGTGATTTACCGAGGAGTTCGCCGCCAATGGGTTGTCGTCGAGGTTCCGAAGATCGTTCATCAGTCAAAGTAATTGCCATCTTTAACCTTTCACCCTGCCTAGGTGAAACGGATGTTTTGATAGGGCTCGCTTTCTGTAAATTTTCCCTCTTTGCTTCGCCCAAAGCGACGGAGTTTTGTTTTATAGGGCTGTAGTTTCAAGGATCGACTTGTTCATTAATAAAATAACGTCGTTATGTAATTTTTGCATTAATTGCTGTTTTCTCTTTTTGCTTTTTCAGAAAATGGTAATCCTAAAAAACAATTCAAATAAAAACAAGCAGTAAAATAAAAAACACTGCACACACTTGCATTTTCTCTATCTCTTCTAAACACGAATCATCACGTCATGCAGATTGCTTGTTTTAAACCCAGTTGAAACATACGATCCGATGCCTTCTCCCAACTTTGAGTTCCCGGTATTCGAGGCTGAAGAAGAAAATGACGACAAAATTCCAGAAGAGATCTCTCGACTACTCAGATAAGAGGAAAGGTCCATTGAACCTCACAAAGAGCCGTTGGAAACGATAAATGTGGGTTCGGAAAAAGAGAGAAAGGAAATCAGGATTGGGGCACTACTCAGTCCAACTGCCAAAGAGAGTTTGATAAAGCTTCTCAAAGAGTTCCCCGATGTATTCGCTTGGTCCTATCAGGATATGCCAGGGTTGGATACCAGCATCGTGGAACATCACTTACCGTTGAGATCGGAATGTCCGCCAGTAAAGCAAAGGTTGAGACGCACTCACCCGGACATGGCCATCAAAATCAAAGAGGAGGTACAGAAACAGATTGACGCGGGTTTCCTCGCTACATCAGAATATCCTCAATGGTTAGCCAATATTGTGCCCGTTCCCAAAAATGACGGAAAGGTCAGAATGTGTATCGATTACAGGGATCTGAACAAGGCTAGTCCAAAGGACGACTTTCCTTTACCACACATTGACATGCTGGTAGACAGCACAACAAAGTTCAAAATTTTCTCCTTCATGGATGGATTCTCGGGCTATAACCAGATCAAAATGGCGCCGAAAGACATGGAGAAAACTTCGTTCATTACCCCATGGGGCACCTTTTGTTACAAGGTAATGTCGTTCGGTTTGAAGAACGCCGGGGCAACCTATCAAAGGGCCATGACTACTCTTTTTCATGACATGATACACAAGGAAATCGAGGTATATGTCGATGATATGATTGCAAAATAAAAAATAGAGAGTGAGCACGTTGAACATCTGTCAAAATTGTTCGAACGTTTAAGAAAGTTCAAGCTCCGCTTGAATCCCAACAAGTGCACCTTCGGTGTCCGTTCAGGGAAACTACTAGGGTTCATCGTCAGCCAGAAAGGAATTGAGGTTGATCCTGACAAGGTCATGGCCATTCAAGAAATGCCTTCTCCGAAAACTGAAAAACAAGTCAGAGGATTCCTGGGACGTTTGAACTACATCTCCAGATTCATATTCCTTATGACCGCCACATGTGCGCCGATTTTCAAATTACTCAAAAAGAATTAGGATTGTGTTTGGTCAGAAGATTGCCAAACCGCATTCGACAGTATTAAGGAATACCTGTTGAATCCGCCGATTCTATCACCTCTAGTGGAAGGAAGACCACTGATCATTTACCTCACAGTCCTAGAGGACTCAATGGGATGTTTACTTGGCCAACAAGACAGAACCAAACGGAAAGAGTCTGCCATTTACTATCTGAGCGAGAAATTCACCGACTGCAAGACTCGGTACACGATGCTTGAGAAAACTTGTTGCACTTTAGCTTGGGCAGCCAAACGTCTTTGTCAGTACATAATTCGCCACACTACTTGGTTGGTCTCCGAGATGGATCCAATCAAGTATGTCTTTGAAAAGCCTGCTCTCACGGGAAGAATTGCCCGTTGGCAGATGTTATTATCAGAATATGACATAGAGTACCATGCTCAGAAAGCCGTTAAAGGAAGTATTTTAGCCGATCATTTGGCTCATCAACCGATTGACGATCAAGAATCAATCGGGTTTGACTTCCCAGACGAAGATGTCATGTATCTAAAGATGAAAGACTGCGATGAACCGCTACCCAGTGAAGGGCCAGAACCAGGTTCCCAGTGGAGACTTATCTTTGACGGAGCAGTTAATCATTATGGAAATGGAATTGGGGCAATCATTGTTACCCCTCAGGGTACCCACATTCCTTTCACCGCCAGACTTACGTTCAAGTGTACGAACAACGAGGCCGAATACGAAGCTTGTATTATGGGTCTCGAAGAAGCGATTGATTTAAGGATAAAAAACTTGGACGTATACAGCGATTTAGCTTTGGTCATCAATCAGATAAAAGGAGATTGGAACACATACCAATCAGGATTGATTCCTTACAAAGATTATGCAAGAAGGTTATTACTTTTCTTCAACAGAGTTGAGTTTCATCACATCCCTCGTGATGAGAATCACATGGATGACGCTTTAGCCACACTCTCTTCCATGATTAGTGTAGGTCAATGGAACGACCTACCTAAGATCGACATAATGCGCCTTGAATGGCCCGCTTCCGTCTTCACGATTGAAGCAGTCATAGACAATAAACCTTGGTATCACGATATCAAATGCTTCCTTCAGAAACAAGAGTACCCACCTGGGGCATCCAGGAAAGACAGAGAGACCCTCTGGAGAGTGGCTGGAAACTTCTTCCTGAGCGGTGACACTCTCTATAAGAGAAATTTTGGCATGGTCTTGCTCCGATGCGTAGACAGACCAGAAGCAAACATGCTTATGAAAGAAATTCATGAAGGATCCTTTGGCACTCATGCCAACAGACACACAATGGCGAGAAAAATTCTCAGAGCAGGTTACTATTGGTTGACAATGGAATCTGACTGCTACAAGTATATGAGGAGGTGTCACAAGTGTCAGATATACTCCGACAAAATTCATGTACCGCCATCACATCTCAAAGCTATTTCTTCCCCGTGGCCTTTTTCCATATGGGGAATCGACATGATTGGCTTGATCGAACCTAAGGCTTCAAACGGACATCGGTTCATCCTGGTAGCCATTGATTACTTCACCAAATGGGTCGAAGCAGCGTCGTACGCTAATGTAACCCGACAAGTGGTGGTCCGATTTATCAAAAACAATATCATCTTCCGTTATGGTGTTCCAAGCGAGATCATTACTGATAATGGATCTAACTTGAACAACAAGATGATGAAGGAGTTATGTGCAGAGTTCAAGATCGAACATCATAACTCATCTCCCTACCGACCCAAGATGAACGGAGC
Source organism: Lathyrus tuberosus (assembly GCA_022829125.1). Classification (NCBI taxonomy): domain Eukaryota; kingdom Viridiplantae; phylum Streptophyta; class Magnoliopsida; order Fabales; family Fabaceae; genus Lathyrus; species Lathyrus tuberosus. The sequence goes on from JALAZF010000592.1 coordinate 1,439,238, forward strand.
GGTAGAAGCGGCTAACAAGAACATCAAGAAGATCGTTCAAAAGATGGTTATAACCTACAAAGATTGGCACGAGATGCTACCCTTTGCTCTTCACGGTTATCGTACATCTGTCCGCACTTCAACAGGGGGTACCCCTTTCTCTCTAGTATATGGCATGGAAGCAGTGCTCCCCATAGAAGTAGAGATCCCGTCAATCCGAGTATTGATGGAAGCTAAGCTCACCGAAGTTGAATGGTGTCAAAGTCGACACGACGAACTGAATCTGATCGAAGAAAAGAGAATCACGGCACTATGCCACAGTCAGTTGTATCAACAGAGAATGAAGAGGGAATTTGACAAAAAGGTCCGACCTCGTGTTTTCAGAAAAGGAGACCTTGTGCTCAAAAAGATACAATCATTTCTCACTGATTCGCGAGGCAAGTGGACTCCGAATTATGATGGCCCCTATGTGGTCACGAAAGCTTTCTCAGGAGGCGCCTTGAGACTTGCAACCATGGACGGAGAGGAATTTTCCTACCCCACAAATGTTGATGTAGTCAAGAAATACTTCGCCTAATAAAAAAAAACGTCTCGGTGGATTGAAAACCCGAAAGGGCGGTCCAGGCAAAAGTTAGAGACCTAAAAAGAAAAAATCATCCCGATGGATTGGAAACATCATAGTACAATCCAGGCAAAAATTAGGGATAATGGCAAGTAACTATGTTCAACAGAGGCAGGTCCCTCAGTAGCAGTTACATCATCCATCGGAGGAAAACTCCAGTCAAGGTCATCTTCGACAGAAGCTCAGGATGTCCCGAATTCAAAGTTGGTAGAAGGATAGTGGTCGTTATGTTTCAACGTAGCCCTTTTTCCCTGTAAATTACCATTTTCTAACTTTGTATATACTCTTTGGAATCACGCGTTTGGTTGATCTCCATCTCATCAATAAATTTGAGCCCTTGTGCTTTTGTTTGTAATTCTTATTTGTTTTAGCTTTACAGAATGACGTTGTTAACATGATTAACGATTCTTGAAATAAAACAAAAATGAATTTACTTGTTAAAACTTTTTCTGCTTTTAAATTAAAGACGACAATTTCTTTTGACTGTTGAACATCAGAAGAACATCGGTCGCTTCTCCAGAAGTAATCGAACCTCAAAGTGCAGAATCAAAGTACTTCTTCTAACCCAGTACGCATGAATGAAGGAATCAACTGTGTCAGAGACCTTGTTTCGTCTGACACGCCACGACAGAGTTCTCATCTCCTAAGCCCGACCAACTTAGCTCCCAACAGGGACTATCTCTCCTAAGCAAGGCAGAATTGCTATTCTGAACCAGCGGTACTTCTTCGCCCCGCGATGGCCGAGTATCTAGTCATGTTCATCTTTTAGTTTGTATGTCGCGTCAGTTTTGTCAGCATAAACATACATGCATCATTGCATTATTGATTTGCATTCACATTTCATATTGCATCGCTATCACTCTAGTCGGTCTTGTACCCTAGTGATAGAAGTTCTCTCAATCGAGTTGTCAGTTCTTGCCTCGTCAGGAAACGCTGCGTTTGAACAACCTCGCCTCCAGTTTATTTCTGGAAGGAAGTTGGCCCTTGACCACTTTGATAACTTGAACCTCTGAAAGACAGAGAGCCCTCAGTTAACATCACTCTTCGCCATTGAAGATGATATCCTTGCTTTCCCGGATTAAGGAAAATCCACAGAGAAAGCCTTGTAATCAGAGATTCGGTAGCATGTCGGTTTTGCTCCGAAAAGACCGCTGGTGAAAAGGTCATCGGCACCTCAAAATTGGACCCCATCATATGGCATTTCTCCGGGAAGATCCTGAGAAGAGTATGATGTAAGATCCCAAGCGACAGCAGTCTCCCAAGAGACTCGCTTTCCCCAGTAGAAATAAATGACGTCTCCAACAGAGAAATTTGTGTAACTCTACAACTCAGACGGCCGGGTTCCCCAGCAAGTCTGACATCGAAACTTTTTCCACTCAAATGGCATCTCCCCAAGAAAATTCGGCGAGAAGTTTGAAGGAAAACCGCTACACATAGCGTCCCTTGTCAATTAAGTTTATTGACAAAAGAAACTAAGACCAGTTCCTTGGTAGGAAACCAGGATCGAGGGGAAGTTGACAAAAGAAAACTGAGACCAATTCCTTGGTAGGTAACCAGGATCGTGGGGAAGTTTGTTTCAGCAACTGAGACTAGTTCCTTGGTAGGAAACCAGGATTGAGGGGAAGTTGACAAAAGAAAACTGAGACCAGTTCCTTGGCTGAAGACCAGGATCGAGGGGAAGTTTACCTTTTCTAAGCATCATTGCTCAGCAAAAGAAGATGAATGTGATCCGCCATTCATAACCACCATCAAAATTTCGGGTATTCTGATATTTAATCCTCTTGCACCCCGAATGCCCGAATACCTTCGTCATTCACGCCTTCGGGTCCAAGAAGATTAAATAGGGGCATCTGTCATACCCCAAATTTTGACCACTAAGATTTCCCATCATTAGGCAAATCCTCATCACAATAAGGATATACCTATCCTACATCATCTGACTGAACTTTTCACTTTGCTTCATTTATGCACGATATATCATATATTGTGTGAATTTTCAGTTTTTCAGTCATTTAATTTGATTTCACATTTTTTGTTTTATTTTGCATAAATAAGATTAAAAAATCCAAGAAATTATATATGTGCATATATGTCTTTCATTTTTCTTATTATAAAAAAAAATTGTTTTATTCACCATAAAAGAAAAAATATATGTGATTTCTTTTCGTTTGTTTTTTTTTTACATGAAAAAATAATAATAAAATTTTTGTATATATATGTTTGTTTGCGCCATTTTATAACTATATATATTTATATATTCAAATTTTCATTTTTTTTAACAATATAAGTTCATATGTTGTTGTTTATCATGAATTTTATTTTTTAAACATTTTTTGTTTTATTTAACTTTTGTTTTAATACAATTTTGTTTTTATATAAATTTGTATTTTTTACCAAATTTGTTTCTTATGAGACAAGTAAGATAACCTTGTCTCCTTGACTCATTTTCACTAGCCAATGGTAGAAGAGGCTCAAAAACATTGTCTAAGACTTTGAATTTTCATTCAACTCTTATCTTGAGATACCTTAAGAGTTACACAATTTTCTTCTATAAATAGAACTTCAAATTTCATTCACAATTCACACCAACAAGTCTTAACTTAGTCTTCTCTTTCTCATATAAATATTTATTTTTGTTATAGCATAGAAAAAACACAAGCAGCACAAGAGGGGAGGCCATGCGCCTCACCCCTCCACACAATTCTCTGCATTTTTTTCTTTTCTTTATACACACACATACTATTATTTTCCTTCATAACTTGCTTAAATCAATTTTCATATAATAAGTCTTATAGAAACTATCTTCAATATTTTTCACTGATAAAATCATGTACAAATTTCTTTCATTTTTTTTCATGACTACAACATTCAACAAACTGCATCCATAAGCTGCTGATATCACTCTGAAATTTAATGTTTTTTCACATAAAATTGTGTTTGTTGCTATTCACTACAAAGTCCTGCAAATTCATCAACCTGCTGCAACAATCACAACAACAAATCATAAGAAAAACTTGCAAGAAACATTGAAATTCAAATTTCAAAAATCATTTTCATTAATTTTGTCCTCATTAATTCAAAATCACCATTAAATGACATATATTTTTTCCTGCTATAACAAAACTCTGCACATTTTTTTTTCAGGAAACTTCACAAAAAGATATTAACAACTGCAGTATTCACAACACAAATACCTGCAGAATCTTTTCTCTCTTTTACAGGAAGAGTTCCTCAAAGAAAAAAAGACACAAAGCAACAAGCTCCCTGTATTGGTTATCTGCTACAACTACACAATTCTGCAGAACAAGAAAAATTCAGAATATCTATGACAGAAAAGTTGTTTGAAACAAAAGGAAGAAAGAAGAACAAACCTGTTATTGCAGAACTTGAAATTTCAATCTTCGAATCCGCCGCGAAACCGACGTCGCCGATACGTCGAACCTTCACAATTTTCGCAATCCCTAATCTACAAATTTCAATTTTTTCAATATCATATCAATTCAATTTCAGAAAATTTCATCAATTTGTTCCTATTTCAAACCCTAACATAAGTTCATTTGATTTTAACAGTAAATCGCAAAAAATCAAAAAGAGGAAGAAGATGAACTTACCTTCATCAAAACCATTTCCCCTCGAAGAACCACCATTCGCGCCGGGAAGGAGAGAGGTCGCCGCCGCGCCACCTTTTTTTTTCCTTCATCGAATCGATGCCGCGCCGGAGAACAAGACGGAGGGATCTTCAATGGAATCAAACGGAAGAAACACTGCCGGAGACAGAACCGATGAAGGAGATTCACGATTGGGAATCGCCGCCGCGGATGCACATAGAGGAGAGAGCGATTCTGAGGAAAAGATACGCTTGGGAAATGTTTGAGCAATTTTCAGAAGAAAACACGTTTCAATTTTTCTCAAATATTGTTTTTTGTTTTATAAATAAAAAAACTGATTTTTTGGGATGGGCTTGGGCTTAGTAAATGATAATTACACCCCTTGTGAAAGCCCATCCACCCTTTCTTTTTTAAAACTTTTTAATTATGTTTAATTGTTAATTATTCTAAGTTAGATAAATATTATCTAATTAAATATATTTCAATTAGCTTAATTAAATTAATCATTTAAATTGTTATTTAATTTTATAGTTTATTTTTAGACTATTTTTTGTAAATAATTAATTAAATGATTTGTTTCTTGTATCGTTTATTCCCTAAGCGATTCATTTCTAACCACTTGATGAGACTAAGAGCATTCCTATGTGATCTCTAGTCTTCTCTGTTTGTTTGGTTTTTTCACTGAATACAGGAATTCTTAATTGAACAATTCGATGGTCTTTGAAAAATCATTGAACGCTTAAAGCTTCCTCAGGCGCTTCTCTGCTTGCGTAGAAAAATTCGCCGGTGTACGGTAAATTCGAATTTAAATGCTTTGCTTGTATACCATGCATGATTTATTCACATCTGTTAAAAACAATTAAACTTGGAAACAAGTATTTTCTATAAATACACTGCACTCATTTGGGCCTCTATTAGAGTGTAAGACCCAACACCCTTGTACAGAAAATATTTGGGCCTCATTCGTTGTATAAGTCCCTCTGGACATTTTCAAATAAATGGCGCGATCGTCGCCTTTTAAAAAATAACACTGGGCCTCTCCTTGAGCTATAAGACCCATTCAAAACTTTTTGGACCTCTAATAGATTGTAAGACCCAATCCCCTTTTAACCAAAACAATTTTGGGCCTCACTTATTGTATAAGTCCCTCTGCGTTAAAAGAAAACCTCAGCGCGATCGCCATTTCAAACAGAAAAACAAACTGGGCCTACCCTCGAGTAGTAAGACCCATTTCTTTTCTTAAACTTCTTTGGGCCTCTAATAGAGTGTAAGACCCAACCCCCTTGTACAGAAAACCTTTTTGGGCCTCAGTCACTTGTATAAGTCCCTCTGTACAAATTAAAACAGTGCAATCACTGATAAAACCCTGGGCCTCTCCTTGAGATGTAAGCCCCAAATCTTTCTTCTTCAAAGCACTTTCTCCTTTGATTTTGAATATACTGTTGTTTTCAATCTTTCTTTGTTGAACAACTAACCAAACAGCATGGAAGATCTACAACCGAGTAAGTGGTTATCGCTTTCATTTACCGCTTTCATATACATATAACTGTATTGTGGGGCTGTTTCACTGTAAGTCTTCTTTCATAAACTCATATCAACTGTGTAATAATAGTATAGGTATTTAGAGTTTCCCCGGCAACTACGTCTAGCACTAGGTAAATCTGTTTCAATCACTCTTAGAAATAGTCAAAACTAGATCCCCATAGGATTACCAGACACAGTCTCCCCTCCTCTTGGGGTTAAACAATATGGAGACATGAAAGGCAGCATTCTTAGTGAACCCTTTCATAGACTGTCACTTGTAGAAGTTGTCAAAGAAACTCTATTCCCCAGAGATGATCTTTTCTCCGTGAATGGCATCTCTTGAGTTTCTTCCAAATTCTTGAACTTTCCTGACTTTGATCTATTCTCGGTGAATAGCATTGCCTTGAATTTCTCGGGGTTTGGGGACCCACAGGCTTCTTAAAAGCACTTGTCAAAGAAACTCTACTCCCCAGAGATGATCTCTTCTCCGTGAATTGCATCTCTTGAGTTTCTTCCAAATTCTCGAACTTTCCTGACTTGATCTATTCTTTGTAAATAGCTTGCCTTGAATTTCTCGGGGTTTGGGGACCCATCGGCTTCTTAAAAGCAATCGGCCTCCTCTTTGGCATCGTACAAGGACCCACAGGCTTCCTAAAAGCAACCCCGCCTCCTCTTGGGCTTAGTACGAGGACCCTACGGCTTCTTAGAAGTATTCACAACCTCCTCTTAGGCTTCGTATAATGATCTCTTCCTCCGGGAATGATAGCCTCCTCTTGGGCTTAGTACAAGGACCCGTCAGCTTCTTAAAAGTTTCCAGCCTCCTCTTAGGCTTCGTACAAATTATCCCGACGACCTCCTAGAGGTATAGGAACAGAATCTAGTCGTCTTCATAGAACTGTCCTTTCATAGAGTCTACTACTGTTTCTCAAAGCATAGTACAAAAGATGAAACTCTAGACTTGGACAGTCTAACTTCCTTGAGTCTCAAAGACATTCTCAAGTGACCCCTTCGTTAAATAGGAAGGAAACCCGCAGACTCAGACAGTCTCAATACCCTTTGGATTTCCCGTTTCCTCAAAGAGAAGGAAATATCCCTGATCCTCAAATCAAATCCTTGAGTACAGTGTTGCTCATATAAGAACTGATTTTCTCTTTCAAAATCAGTATACTGGACCTGTCACTCAACTGAAACAGTAACCATAGCCTCCTCTTAGGCTTTGTATAATGATTCTTCTTCAATGAAGTTAGCCTCTCTCTTGGGCTTTGTACAATGATTCTCCCCAACGGAGTAAAACAACGTTTAGCCTCTCTCTCGGGCTTCGTACGAGACACATGAGAGACTCCCTCGTTGAGTCAATCACCCCTTTCGCCTCCATCTCGGGCTTCGTACGAGATACACAAACTCTCTTGTTGAGTCAATTAGTTTCCATCTCGGGCTTTATACGAGATACCAAAAGACTTCATCGTCGAGTCAAAACCTTTTAGCCTCTCTCTCGGGCTTTGTACGAGACACCTTTTAGCCTCCTCTTAGGTTTTGTATAAGAAAACCACTGGTTAATCCAATTAACCTTTTAGCATCAAAGTTGTGCCTCGTTCACAGTACACAAACATCAACAACTCCTCCCCTTTCATCTAATCGCTGTAAGCGGCAAGCCTCTGGATCATCTACATCCATGCCACTGTCCCTCTTTTAGCCTGAAAAATTCCTAAGGAAAGATAGCATTGCTCTACACTGAGTTAAAGTCTTATCCTTCAGGTTAAAACCTCCTTTAAAGGAAATTATGGCATTGTCGGATTCACAAATCCCGGTTAAAGTAATTCTCCTTTATAAACAGTTGTGACATACAACCCCCTCTTTAGAGATGACAAATTCTCTCTAAAGACAACACCCTTTTAGCTTCATATCTTGGGCTTTGAACAAGATACAAATAGACTTTTCAGCTTCACATCTTGGGCTTTGAACAAGATACAAATCACCTTTCGCTTCACGTCTTGGGCTTTGAACAAGACACCAAAAACACCCATTTCCTCCCATAGAATAGGAGGAACTACGAACGCTCTGATTTCCCTGTTTTGGTAAACGGGAATACGTAGGCATAAGATCGAAAGAAAAGATCTTAGCGAGCACAATCAACAAAAAAACCAAATCCCATATCTCCATCAATCAAAAGCAGTAATTCAAAAAGCATCAGTCCTAACATCCTAATCCTTGTTCCCCGCCAGAAACATTTTGTCAAAATGAAAAGAAAGAAAACCAGTATTGGCGAAAATACAAATAACCAGTACAAAGGCCCCCCCACATTGATAGCATTCGTAACCTAATAGACTACTGTTTAAACTCAGTATGCAAAGCAGGGTTAATTGGAGACATCTATTTCCCTTCCTTCATCAGCTTTAATAGGATAAAAAATGAATCGACCTGTAGTAAGCTCAAACCGCAGAGAGCGACCAACGCTTAAGAACCGCGTCCAAAATCACTCGCTACAGCGGGGTGGGGCGGACACATTAGAGGATGAGGGCCTAAACCTTTGGCCCACCTCGCACTAAAATGCGGGTAAAACGGGTATGCCCAATAGGTCGGACCAGTTTTGCCACCCCTAACTACAACACTCTCCATGACGCCTGTAGACATGCAATGTCTAAAAGTACATGCAAGCTACGTATGCACCATAACACCCTTTGCTAAACTCTACTTCTAAGAGTACATACGAGCTACACCCGTACTACGACACTCTCATAAACATCCATAGACATGCAATTCCCAAGAGTACATGTGAGCTACACCGTCTTACACACTCTCTCTAGACGATACCTACTTTGGTATATATGGTGCATGATGAACAAACAACATGAAATCCATCTAAACCACCAAACCATATTGAACATATTAACCTTGATTACCACATTAGGGATTTTCACAAGGTTTTTACCATAAATTAATTGTCATATTAAGGCTTCACATTAGTTTTATCTCACCTTCGACATTATTTCCACATCAGGGCTTCAAAAATATTTTACCAAACACTGGAATCACATCCTAAGGGTATTCACACAATTCATTCATCATTCACAACTTAATTGATAAGAAACATTTCATCAAAAAGTTAGACTCGTGTCCTAAAACATATACGACCTTACACAAATATTCATTATTCACATCAATGTTCGTACGTATGGTTATCATGAAACATTTACCATAAGATATGACAGTGCATTAGTTTTCTAACACATTTGGTTGCGCCTTGATCTGAGTCTCTGAGCTCAAATTATGAATTTTTAAAAATTTGTCACGCATGTAATCGGTTTCACAAATCATGTAACCGATTATATGACCATTATGTTTGGTATTTTTGAAATCTGGTAGGGATGTAACCAGTTATACACAGACTGTAACCAGTTATAGGTGCGTTCTATTTGATAATTTGACTATTTACAAGGGTGGTAACCGGTTACAGACAAAGTGAAACAGGTTACACCCTGCGTATTTTTAAATTTTCACAACTATAACCACACTGAAGCTCGATTAAAACGCCAGAATCAACATAGACCCAAAATTTCATAACAATATACAAAACTACATCATTTAAATAACAATTTAACATCATTGATTCATCATAGTACATCATCATTTAATCAACACATCACAACAACACTAAAAACATTTGATTCATGGGAAAATCACATTAAAATTTCGTAATCTACTAAACCATTGACAATAACAGAGAGATTCATAACCTATGGTCTATGATTCATTATCTCATAGGGAATTCAGATGAAAATTGATACAATTCAGGGTTCAAGGGAAACCCCACTACCTTAAATGCCAAAATATCAAGTTGTAGACCAGTCTCCCCCCTTCTCCTTACCTTGTTAGTGCAGAATTATTCACGAAGCTCCTAATAATGGTTGAATACTCACTTGAACAATCTCTATTATTTTTCTCTTGATGGATTAGAATTTCTTTTGGAGTTTTAGAGATGAAGAAGATACTTTTTTAGTGTTATGGTTTTTTCTCCTTGTTTTTCCAAAAGAACGCGTACCTCTTTTTTCTCCCTAATTCTCCCTTTTTATTTTATAATTAAACTTCTGATAATTAATCCCTTAATAAAATTTTGATTTTATTTCTTTGACTTTTCCCACTAATTTTTAATTTTCCAACCTTCATCTTCCATTAACTCTAATAAATTTTATTTTATTTATTTAATTCATGTTCCATTGCGGAACCAGAAATTGATGAAATTGCAGAAATCACGATGGAACGAAGCATAAAGAGTGATTCAACGATACAACACTGAGGATCAATAGTGAAGATCACAGTGCTTCTTGAACTAGAGATGTTGATCTTGAAACCAGGTCGTCAATCAGTGTCGATCTTTAATCATAGTTTGTTATCTCTGATACAGTGGGTCTAGGGGGTACCTGCATGGTTAGTACTCCAACACCTAATTCAGTTAGGGTTCAAGATAACTATGGTGAAAATGGATATTAGAGATTGTGTACGTGAAAACCTTTTGTAAATGTATTTATAACTTGGGCCTGATGGAGCAGGTTGGACAAATGGGCCTCGTATTATTGGGTATTTGGTCGGCACAGAGCAATATGCCTTAGGGCTTTGGCCGCCACAAAAAACTTTCACCAAGACTCGTCGTAAATTTTGGATGTCGGGGGAGTCTTGTAGTAGTTGTGGTCATCTTTTTGCGAGCGGATGTCTAGGCGTCATCTGGCAAGCGCTTCTTTGGTTTTTCCAAAGTATAATGGAAACGTGAGCATTAAATGCAGTTCCGTCATTGAAACGATTTTCCTTTTTCTTTGACGTGTGGCCTGAAAAGGTATGGAGTGGTGTGACGTAGCCTACTATACACTCGAGTGCACTTGAGTTTGATTATGTTACCAAGATGAAATCTGACCATTGATCCACACTTGCTTCATAATTTCAATCTGATCCTCTTAATTGCCTTTGTTTATATAAGGATAAAGGAAAAGTGTGGAGAAACTTTTTCTCCATCTTGTAGGATGGGTTTCCTTTGTTCCCTTTGTGTCTCTCCCTTTTCTTTGAGAGCGTTTTTCCAAGAGTAACCGTCTTTGCACGTTTAAAGCCTCAATGCTTTATATCTTCGACTTTCAGTCATCTTCTTTGCTTTCACTTCCTTTGACTTCATATTTCCAGGTACATTCTCTTTACTTTGGTTTTTTCATTCAAGTATTCATTGTATTTTTATTAAAATGAGAGATAACCATATTATCATAAAGAGTGATTCAAAGGGTAGTGTTCTTTCCTCTTTGAGAAGGGGAACACAATCTGAGTTGCATTCTTTTCCTTCTGTCAGCAGGAATTTTAAACTAGAAATTATCCTTTTAATTGATTATTTGGAAATGGAAGGAACGTTTGGAGAGTCTCTTTCAAACAGGGTTCCTTCTAGCGATTCTTTAGAGACTATACCAAGGCAGAAATGGAAGTTTCCCATTAGATGAGGGAATGTGCCAGTATCTTTTTCAAAACATACTGAGGAGTGATTGGTTATGAATTTAGTGATGCCAAAATCTCTCATCATTTGGAGTTCTAGGGATAGTCTAATGTTGTGTCTTGGATCAGCTCCGATGATTATTACAAAGCTGATGAATTGACACGCAAGGGACTCCATCTAGTAGATTCTATTAATGCTAATAGGTACCAATGGGGTGTCGTTGAAGTGGTTGGGACTCCTCCATATTGAATACAACCTAGGCTATAGCAAAATCTGACATCAAGGTAGGCGATCCCTCTGATTGGTTGATTCTCCTAGTAGGTACAGGGGGAGAGGATATTGATGACTTCTTGGAAAGTGTACCGATAATGTCGATGTAATAAAAAAGATCGAATTCATAATAACTTCTATTTAATAAGACAATATTTTACAATGCATAGAAAATACTAAATTAGGGGGTTCGAGTTTGATTGCGAAAAGAAAATAAAGTGTTATGTCAATAATACCAAAGCGGTCAGGTTGTGTATAGAATCCCCTATTTCTCTACTATTGATGTTTAATATAATACATGCATGATATCGTCACTATAGTCCCACGATGAATTAACAAAACCTCTATTCTCAATCCCTTGGTGTATAGCTCACTAATCTATACTCAGAGTTTTATATCCCTAGTCCACCAGCGTAAGCAAGATTAGGCAATGCAATAGAACGTTAATTCCTAAGCCACTAGTCAGAGTTTCCTATCCATAGTCCACCAGCGTAAGCACAATAATTGCCCTAGGTCCAACACATAGACTAATGGTCAGTATCCCTATGTGCCCAAATTTAGATTAAAAGAGTATCTCACATAAAAAGCATTAAGAACAAATTACAAATGTCCCAACAATGTCAAATTATTCAAATCAAACAAACATATGTCCCAACAATATTAAAATAGGTTCATCAAACACAACCTAACATAGAGAGATCTAGCTACTCATAGTTCAAATTACAATACCAAATATAAATCAGATTGTTGCATAAGAAATCCCTTGAAGAATTGGCCTCCAGTGTCTTCAAATGCTCTCCAAATATGTCCTCTGGTGTTGTAAACCCTTCCTTCACGTGTTGAATTTCAGAACCCTTGAAAAGTACCAAATTTCCACTTTTAAAGCCTTTAGAATGGATCAGAACGCGTCAGAAAAGCCCAGAAAAAGTATCATCGCGCACGTGATATCTTGCATCGCGCGTGCGATGCAGGTTTTGCTTTTCGATCCTGCGCGCGATGTTGCATGTGACTATTCCAATAGCTGAACGATTTTTCTCCTATTTTCACCTGATGTTCACTAAGTCCCTATTTTTCCATACTTAGTTATTTTTGCAACTTTCTCTGGCCTTTATTCTTCATTTTTCTCCTCTTTAACTTATTTTGATCTGTTTCTTCGATTGAAATCATGTAATGACAGAGTGGCATTAGATATGTAGCTCTTTTGAGGGTTACTTAGTTCCTTTATATAGGTTTATTTTCACCGAGTTGGGTGTACGTTTTCCCTTCTCTGATTTTGAGGTATTTGTGATGGGTCGCTTCAAAATTGCCCATCACAGCTTCATCCCAAAAACTGGGCTTATATGAAGGTGTTTCAACTTTGTGTTGAGCGTAAGTCTTGGAGACCTTCTTAAGAGCTCTTTTTCAACCTTTTTTCTGTATCCCATATCTCTCAGGATGATGCCTAGGATTAGGGATTAGTCTCTCTTCGCCCCTAGATCCTTTGGTTTGACTACTTTTCCACTAACTAGGGTAATTTTCTGGAACGTTTCATACTGGTGAAACCTGATACTCATGAAGCTTATATTTCCTTATGTCTGTCTTCGGCCCCGGTGGGGTGTTCCTGTTCTTGCAGAAGCGATTTTCAGAAGTATTGGTCTAGAGCGCATTTCCACCGGCCTCGTCCTTCTTACCATTTCGTGTTAACTCCTCTATCTTCCGAGGAGATGAAAATGAAGGAGGATTTGTGCGCCTAGTATCAGGGGCTTGGTTATGAAGAAGGATTTGCTCCTGTCGAAGTACTCTCTTTTTCAGCAAAAGAATAAACGATCAAATACATATGTGATTGTTAGTGCACCTCATCTTTTCGAGAGACAAAAACTCTTTGCTGAAGACGAGGATCTGAAGCAATTTTTATTAACATCGTAACTCGTGCCTTGTAGATAACATGGATCAGTTGCAGAAGGCTTTTGCGCTCACCAAGGATCAGGGCCTTACGATCAGTTTGTCTGATTGGATGTCGGTGGCTTCTGTTGTTACTTCTACTTCTTCTCTGGGGGTTTGAATTCTGGATGTAGTGACTTCCCTGGAGGTAGTTGCAAATACTACCTCAGGTATAACCCCTTAGGTGGAACAGTTGACTATTGTAGCGACTGAATTTTCTATTCATAAGCATTCTTCGTCTCCATCTCTTATCAAAAGGAGTCAAGGTGATAGCTTGCCCATTACTGGTGAAGAAGGTTCTTCCAAACGAGCTCGTTTGTCGAAGGGTGCCAAGCAGGATTCTCTTACTCCTTTCTTACGACTTTATGTCATCCTTCCGTCTTGGGTACTAAGCACCCTGAAGGAATTTGCTATTGTCATGGCTAATAAGGACTTGGGCTTTGTTAGGAGCTTGTATGCAACTAATAAATGAGGTCTTTTTAGGGATGCCTCTCGTACCTTGTTCAGGGCTAGATCCCTAGTTTTTATGGTAGTTGCTGGCCAAGACGATGTACTGGGCTTTGGCGACCTTTCAAGGGAGCGGGATAAGCAAAGGGAGAAATGTGAGGCCCTAGAGAAGGGTAATTCCAAAGCTGAGAAGGAGTTGGACGAGCTACGAGCAAAGGTTTAGTCTTTCGACTCTTTCTAGGAAGAGGTAGATAGGTACGACCTTCCGTCCACTTTGTCTGCTCAGATAAAGTGGTTGAAGGTTTCTCTTAATGAGGGAGATAACCGTTGGATAAAGGCTTCTGAAGATGCAACGGAAGGTTGTAGGGCGTTCAAAGCAGATCTGAAAGTTATTAAGCTAAAGAAAGATGACTCGATTAGTGCTTTAAGAGGTCCCGAGGAGGAGGTTGCTGATGCACGACAGAATTCTCAAGAATCCCTTCAATAGGTTGTGGATGTCGTGTATAGGTTATGGGATCAAATGATGGAGCACGTGTGAGGAATTTATCTCGGCCTTACTGTTAATATTGATCAGCTGGATCCTTTCATAGTGGTTCCTATAAGGGACGTCGGAGGTGGCATGGGTGGTTCAGAGTCAGGCGCTGATGTTTAATGTCTTTTTAGGTTCCCTTTTCTTTTTTTTTTTGTTTTGTTCGTGTAAGATTTTGTCAGGTTTAGTTCCTCGCTTGTAAACAATATTTACTTTTACTTATATTATTACCTTTTGCATGCTTGTGCTTTTTGGTTTCGTACTGCGCTATTTTCAACCATCATTTTGAGCCGACAGAGATCTGAGGCGAGTTAGCACTTGCTTCTAAGCCTTGTAGTTTGCACAATTTGTTTGCTACAAAGAGCAATAAATAATATCATCTTAAAGTGTAAATAAACTAAAACGTTACTACTTTTCCTTATATATTATAATCTTACACTTTAATCATTAGTAAATTATAGACTTCCATTCAACTTAACTCTTTTGTTATTGGGCTGAGTGAGAATTAGAAAATGCTGGAGTCACACCTAAATAAGTAAGGAGAATTCTAACGAGATAAAAGTTAAAAATAGAAAATTAACTTGTGCTTAAATAAAAATTTGTGTCTTACGAATGTGCTCTTTCAAGATCTCAAATTTAGATGTTAACAATTTTTATGTTAGGTAAGTTCATACAAAAATTTGTTTTAACTTTAAACGAAACCCTTGTTAGTGAACAATGAAATTGATCCTATTTAATTAATCAGCCGCAAGGCCGAATACTATGATTTAAAAACAAAACGTATGCTTATATTGTTGGCAATGATAATCTTTTATTTTTTCAAAGAAACGTCATAGCAATCATTAACCATTAACCATGTTTAAAGAGACGTGACAAGGAGTAAACTTCCAAAGACTAATGGAATAAGAAGCTCAAATTGTTGTATGCCACAAGCACAGAAAAGTGGAGAAATATGAACCATATAGAACTTCTCTTATGAGTAATGGTCATGCCCACTTTCCCACTTTAGTGCCTCAGTGAGGAGCATCATCTAGTGCTCGTCATTTTCTCCATTCATATCATTGTACTAATACATTATGGCTCAATGTTGTTTTCCATCCATTCCAAATTTTATATAATTGCATGCTTTAACTTTTGAAAGTCATAATCCTTCCTATCTCTAATTACATGGGTTTGTTATTATGCAGGGAGATCTACCCGGAATGTGATGTGACTCCTCACTTATAGAACAACAAATTAATGATACTTTGGTGGTAGTAGTTATATTCTTTCTCACTTCATAGATTGTGTTTCACAATAAGATTGAGAAAAAGGAATCACGTTATACATAAATGTAATAAAAATAAAAAAAATATTGAGAGAGACGGGAAAGAATAAATAACTCTAGAAAACGCTTTCATAATAGATAATTACAAATTCATTTAAGTCGTTAAGAAATATTTGTAAAATTTAACTTAATCTTAAGAGAAAAGACCCACAAATAAATATTGAAAAAGACAAAATTCAGACACATTAATTCATTTGACAAAATTCATTATATGAATTTAACTTTTAAAAAATTAAATACACGCATTTATTTATTATTAATCTTATCCATTAAAGTGCAACATCAATTGGTAAAATAGGATATTTATAGGAAAAAAATTTAGAGGCTAAAATCAAATTATGATTTATAGAGACTATGTACATGTTTAATTATTTCTTAAATTATCAATTTCAGCACTGAAAAGAAATACTCTTTTGATTTTTAATATATATATATATATATATATATACCCCAGAATTCTGAAAGTCGAGTTATAAGTCATTTGGACCGAGTTATTATGCTGGATATTTATAAAAAGATTATCGAATTGTTACATATAATACAAGTAGGAGTCCGGATTGTATGATTCTCAGATGCACACGTTTTCAAATGGTGTGTATAATCGATGTAACGACTATAGAAGAGTGTAATGGTTGCATAGAAGTTAAGAAGGTGATAACGGAGATGTCATATGACAATGATGACAACGGTGGACATTATTATCATCATTTAATCAAAAAACGCAAAAGAGACATTTTTTTAATAATCTCTAGAAGTGAGACGGTAATAAAGGATAAAAAGGACAATCAAATAATACCTAATTCTCATTGTGTTTATACTCTCCCCTTATTCGCTTTAGAAAGATTATCTAAAAATATTTGTCACGATATATATATATATATATATATATATATATATATATATATATATATATATATATATATATATATATATATATATATATATATATATATATATATATATATATATTAACGAGTATTCTGGAGTACTCATTAAGAAATTAAAATGATAAATTGAACATTATTTAAAAGATTCAAAAGACATTTTTTCAAAATACATGTGTATTTAATATACTGAAAATAAAAATAATTAATTTTTTTAAAAAAACTATTGTGCATATTAAATGAACTAAACATAACATATTTTTCTTATTAAAAATTCTTATTAAAAATTATAAATGATCTATAGAGGCGAAAACATATTTACCCCCTTTAAAAAATTTATACAATCTGAATGTGATTGATTGTGTGTAATAAAATAGTTTTACTTCTCCATACAAATTAAATTCTTTAAAATAATTATGTATAAATTGCTAGAAATTAAACAGAATTGTTACTATTTTCTTTTTCTAACACTAAACTGTTTTTTTACTCTAAATAACAAATTAGTACATAAAAAGTCTTATCCATAAAATCCACTATTTTCCCCTATATAGACACACCTCATATATACATCATCTTCATCTCCCATTGATCCACAACTCACACAACCACAAAAATTATCAAAAAAAACATAGTACTAGCAAAATGGCAACCACAGAGCACACCACCAATGGTGTCCACACTACTAATTGGAAAACAACAAAAACCTTCACACACCAACTTCTCACAGGTCGTTGGTTCATGTTATTCGCATCATCACTAATCATGTCCGTAGCCGGTTCAACCTACATGTTCGGTCTCTACTCAAACCAAATCAAAACCTCTTTATCCTACGACCAAACAACACTCAACCTTCTCAGTTTCTTCAAAGACCTCGGCGCCAACGTCGGCGTTATCTCCGGTTTAATCAACGAAATCACACCACCTTGGGTTGTTCTATCAACCGGCATCATCATGAACTTCTTCGGTTACTTCATGATATGGCTTTCCGTTACCAAAAAAATCCATACACCAAAAGTATGGCAAATGTGTGCTTACATTTGCATTGGTGCAAATTCTCAAACTTTTGCTAACACTGGTGCTTTGGTTACTTGTGTTAAGAATTTTCCTAATACTCGTGGCAGTGTTTTGGGTCTTTTAAAAGGTTACGTTGGTTTAAGTGGTGCCATAATCACACAAATTTATCATACTTTATACTATAGTGAGAATAATAATGATAACACTCAATCTCTTATTTTGCTTATTGCTTGGCTTCCTGCTGCTATTTCTTTTCTTTTTCTTCCAACTATTAGAATATTGAAAGTCGAAACCTTACAACAAAAAGAATACAAAGTTTTCTATAATCTTCTTTATATTTCACTTGGCCTTGCTAGTTTTCTCATGATTTTAATCATTGTTCAAAACAAGTTAACTTTCTCAAGGATTGAGTATCTAGGCGATGGAGTTGTTGTTATTTTCTTCCTCCTTCTTCCACTTGTTGTGGTATTTAGAGAAGAATTCAAATCCAATAGCCTCTTGAAGGACGATAGTTCGATATCTCAATTAAAAGTCGTAGTCACTGATGTCCCGTCTAACGTGTCATCAAATGCACGAGAAGTTGAAGTATCAACAAATTCCGAAAAGAAAATTTCTTGTTTGAGGACAATATTCAAACCTCCGAATAGAGGGGAAGATTACACAATTTTGCAAGCTTTGTTTAGCATTGACATGTTGATTCTCTTCCTAGCAACATCGTTTGGTGTTGGTGGAACATTAACTGCGATTGATAATTTGGGACAAATTGGGCATTCGTTGGGATATCCAAGTAAAAGTACCACAACTTTCGTGTCGCTGGTGAGTATATGGAACTATCTGGGACGAGTTGCTTCGGGTTATTTATCGGAGATCTTGTTAACCAAATACAAAATCCCTCGTCCATATCTACTCACTTTCGTGATGCTTCTCTCTTGCGTCGGTCACATTCTAATCGCTCTTGGTGTTTCTAACTCTCTTTATTACGCTTCGGTGATCATTGGATTTTGTTTTGGAGCTCAATGGCCGTTGATGTTTGCCATCATTTCAGAAATTTTTGGATTGAAATATTACTCAACTTTGTATAATTTTGGAGCTGTGGCAAGTCCAGTGGGATCTTATATATTCAATGTGAGAGTGGCTGGTTATTCATATGACAAAGAAGGTTTGAAACAATTGGAGGCAAAGGGAATTAGGAGAGAAGAAGGGAAGGACTTAACTTGTGTTGGTGTAGAGTGTTATAGAATGGCTTTTATTGTAATTACAGCATCAACTTTAGTAGGATGTTTTTTTTCGTTAATTTTGGCGCTTAGGACTAGAAAGTTTTATAAAGATATATATGGAAAGTATAGGACAGAAGAACTTGAAGCAGCTGATGTTGAGATGAAGACAACCGTGGCATAATGTTAGACGCGGCTGCGGCCGGGGTTTCAGATACTCCCCGGCCGGAAGGACGTGTCAGAGTCTGAAGAATTGATTGGATCAAATTTTAAGATCTGGTTAAAGACAGGTGTGGTTCATCTCAGTTTGTTGTTGATCTCTTGCTTGCAGTTGAAAAGGAAGTGTACTTTGGTTGTAGTTACTAATTGGCGGGTGATGTTTTCTTTTGGAAACAATGGAGTAGAGTGTTTTCTAAGAGAATTAGTTTGATTTGCTTTGTGAAATTATGAATAAATAGTTGCTTGTGGAGTGTTTTTTTTAATGTTATGTGGTGATTGAATTAGTGCGAGTTTTAGTGGTATTCTAAATATATAATAGAATTATTTAAGAAAATAATTATATTTAGAAATTAAGACTAAATCACGCTATCTTAATTTTTTAGGGTTAAATAGGTTCATTATTACCAAAAGTGAGAAAAGAAGTTATTGTTGGTACAAAAGTTTTTAAGAAAGATGAAAGATGGAGAAGAAGAAGAGAGAAAATAGAGAAAACTGTAAACTGAATTATGAAAATTATCATTGAGTGAAATTATGTGTTTACATCATATAAAGTCTCTTTATATAGACAACTAAAACCCATGTCCAAATTACACAAATCCTACCCAAGCCTAAAATGTACAAAATGTAAAATACAAAATTACAAGTTACATTTCAGTTAGACGATGACAACAATTTAGAAGGGGGTTGAATAGATCGCAAATAAAATTTTCCTCAATTAAAATTTTGTTTTGAAAATTATTTACTATGGCAAGCGAAATCAATTCTAGATCGGCACTCGTCTATCTGAACTATTATCGGAAGAATCAGATATGCGTTTTAAACCGTAACAAAACGTATTGCAATGATGAGAAACAAATCAATAATTTTTCCAAAAGTAACATCAATATGTTTTCCAAAAATAACGTTTGGACTATGTCACATTATGATAATCAATTTTCAATGAATTGAGAAACAAAAATGACTAAGACGATTTATCAAACACTTAGTGTGCAATCAATTTATCAAACACTTGTTGTGCAATACACACCAAGCTGATTTTCCTTTGTGTTGATAATATGAAAAATCAATTGCAATTGTTTAGATTGCAATTATCTTACAAAACAATTTAAATTACTTCAACACAAACAAAATTTCCAGCATATGAAATTGCACACTAAATGAATTATCAAATTGTAGAGAGAGAGAGAGAGAGAGAGAGAGAGAGAGAGAGAGAGAGAGAGAGAGAGAGAGAGAGAGAGAGAGAGAGAGAGAGAGAGAGAGAGAGAGAGAGAGAGAGAGAGAGAGAGAGAGAGGGCAAGGATTTGTTTAGATAGTTCCCAATTTTCCTCACTATAGATACGTATGTCTCCAATTCTAAATGGAATTGAGATATTCAATTAACCTTTGCAAATGTTGTATATAAGAAAAAAAGTAAAAATCCAAACCCCCAAACTCTAAGTTTGATGCTGATCCTATCTTCTTCTCTTTTCTTGATCTTAAGCAAGATCAAGTGACCCAAGATTTTCAAGTCGATCCTCCAGTTTCACTCGGATGAATCCTCGTTGTGAAATCTTATGCAAAAAAGCCCAAATCAACCTTGATTTTGGAGGGAAAATCCCAACTGGTTTTATCAATTAAACCCCCAAAGAGTACTCAACCCAATTTGATTACACCAATCCTAAATTAGACCTTATCAATCTAGATCTAGATGGCACTCAACAAGAATGATTATGTGTAATTGTTGTGTGTATGCATAGAAGAAAGATTGAATATGATGAGAAAATTCTTTGTATGTTCTTGGTTTCAATTTTCGAGAAATGATGCATGAATGCATATATATATATATATATTTGTGTGTGTTTGTGTACATGTGTGCGTGTGTGTGCTTGTGTACGTGCGTGCGTGTGTGTGTATGCGTGTGCGTGTGCGTGTGTGTGTGTGTAAGAGGAAAAATAGATTTTTTGAGCAAAATTATAAGTTTGGAAAAAGTTAGAACATAATAGGTTGACCCAAAATGAGTGAGGGTCGACCTAAGCTGCATAGGAGTCGACCCAAGCTGCATAGGAGTCGACCCAAACAAGGCAGGGCCATTTTGGTTTGTCAAGGCATCAGCTTGAGTAAACCCACCCGAGCTCTGTGTCGACTCAAGAGCTTTGTGTGTCGACCCAAATAAGGCAGAGCTTTTCTTTTAATACTTCCTTTAGTATGGGTCGACCCAAAATACGTATGTATCGACCCAAAACAAGGTTTTTCATATTAAACTCAATTTGTTACTTGCAAAGATGTTTCTTACCTATTTTTAAATTTCCTAAGATGAGAATGCACATTTAGACATAGAGAGAAATGTCTTATGTACACAAATACTAAGTATCATAGTTTTGACATCATTCAAAATATTTCTAAGAGGATAGTGCACTCACAATTTCGACATTATACTATATGTTGTATTCGACTCTGTTGAATACAACTGACTACTATAACTTCAACTAGTCGCTTCGAACCAGGAGAATACTAGCTCTCACTCAAAACATTGAATCACAACTTCTAACACATCCCCTAATTCATGTTCTCGAGATTTCTCATCCCGATGCTTCTTTTTAACTCGTCGAATCTATCTTTGTTAAGGGCATTAGTGAGTATGTCAGCTAGTTGCACTTCTGTCTTGCAATGCTCAAGTTCAAGTTTTCCTTTGTTGAGTTGATCCCTAAAAAATGATATCTCCTCTCTATATGCTTACTTCAACCATGATACATTGGATGGTTCACCAGGTCGATAGCATACTTTTTGTCGATAAATAACTTTATTTTCCTAGGTTCCATTATCTTGAGCTCTCTAAACAATATCTCTATCCATGGTGTTTGGCATGTTGCATATGATGCAGCCACGTACTCTGCTTCACAAAATGACAAAGCCATAATTCCTTGCTTTCTTAAGCTCTATGAGATTGGAGCACCTTTGATCATGAATATGTAGCTTGCAGTACTCTTCTATTCGTCTTGATCTTCATTGAAATCTAAATCAGTGTAGCCATATACTTTTACATTTGTGCTGGTTTTTGTCTGCCTCGGCATCAGTACACCATGATCGATGGTTTTCGTCATACCCCATTTTCCCCTCCTCTCGTTCATACCATTACGGCTAGCTTTGTTTTAGGTTCTACAACATTCATGTTCATTTTTTAAGAATCATTTGAGTTGTGACAATATGATCGTTGCATTACCTTTCATCATGCTTAGCCATTCTATTAAGTTAGCTATTAATCTCCATTTTGAATTCAAAAGAAAATAAGTGTCTTTGGTTTAACCATAGATTTGGTTTGAATTTACCTTTTATAACATAGATTAGGGATGAAGTAAACCAAAATTTTGAACTTAGTCATGTAAATTTCATTTCAAAAAGGAAGGCTTTTACCACTTTACATATTCACACATGAACATCCTTAAGGTTTTTTCATTAGAATCAGTTTCGAAATTGAAACTTGGTTTAGGCATTCATACACGAGCCATCGCCCAAGCAAGGTATATTTGAGTCAAACTTAAAGCATTGAAGCTTGATACCACGCGGTTTTTTATATTGGAGTAAATCAAGAGATGAAGCAATTTATCAAAGTGTGGTAATGATAAGATTCAAACACATTTAATTTAAGAAGCAATTTTGTTTACAACATTGCATGTACATCACAATAAACCAAGTCATTACCAATCCTTTTATGTTCCAAACCACATACATTTGCATTTACATTCAAAATTAATTCCATAATCCATTTCACACTTAGCCTAGAGGACTAATATCAGTTTACAGTGTGGTTTCAGAGTACATAACTAAAGTTTTAGTTTTCTTCTTAGTAACTTCAACCATGCATCCTCATGTTAAGTTCTCCCTTTTTTGCATCATCCATACAACATCTTCAAGAAAACCTTGCATAAGAGTGACTCTGCAAAAAAAAAACCCAACAATAGTTGGATTTCAGTACCCCAATTGACAAAAATGAAGAAGAGCATTATGACTTAGAATTCAATCATGTTGTTTTCAATCCAAAAGAGTACACACATTCATGTCATAAAAGGGATCTTTATTAATGCAAAATGAACCACAAATTAAGAAGGGCAAATGAGCATCAAATGATTTACAAAACAAGGTCATGAAGTTCATGTTATCAAGGACAATTTGAACTCACCAGCACATGGGCCATATGATATTCAAAAGAACAAAAATATTGCAAGAA
This sequence comes from Lathyrus tuberosus, assembly GCA_022829125.1. NCBI lineage: Eukaryota > Viridiplantae > Streptophyta > Magnoliopsida > Fabales > Fabaceae > Lathyrus > Lathyrus tuberosus. The sequence goes on from JALAZF010000592.1 coordinate 1,462,463, forward strand.
GAAAGGGTGCTACAACCAACCATACAAGAGTGCAACTAGATCACAAGGCATATTGGCAAAGAAAATATAGTAAGCATGTTGGCAAAGAAAACAAATCAAGATTCAAAGACAAATCACCAAAAAAAAATTGAGTTGGAAAATTTCAGCAACAAATAATTTCTTCAAGGTTTCAAAATTCAAGCAGGTTTTCTCAAACACACACATTCATTCCAAGATGTCATACCCCAAATTTTACCCCTAGATTCCATCATCATTTGCATAGTATCCAACATATTCTAGGTGTGCCATTCATGCATAGCTAACCCTCAATTATCAAAATATTGTCTTTCTTTGCTTTGTTTGTGAATTAGGGTTTGCATCAAGGAGATCCTTGGTTGATCAATCAAGGTCTTGGATTGATCATCAATATATCAAGTTCTCATGATCAAGAGTTTCCCTACATCAACAATCAAGTGTATTGTGGCCTTATTACAAGTTTATCAAGTTTCAAATTCAGCTGGTCCACAAGTTAGGGTTTCTAAGCCAAAGTCAACTACACTTTTGACTTTTGACCAAGACATGATCTCAAGCCTTGGAGCATGAGTCAAGACACTCAAATACACCTTTGGAGTCCATCCATAGTGTTCAAATAGCTCAAGAGTTTGATTTCATTGAAGTGTGCACTTTGGATTTCATCTGATACAAAAGTCAACCACTGATCAAAGTCAAGTTTGACTTTTGACTTTTTGGTCAAACATGGACTTCTCAAGTCAACAATCATGAAAACATGTGATTTGGATCATGATCAATCAAGAAAAACAAGAAAAACATCAAAGGATCAATATTTGTGAAGATTAGGGTTTCATGATTTTTTCTAAGTTATGAAATTCAATGATTTTTACTCAACTTGCCAAGCCCATAACTTCCTCATCAAATAACCATTTTCTTTGCTTCAAATACCAAATTGAAGAGCTTGTTCCATACTACAACTTTGTCCTTGAGGATGATTTCCCAAAAGATGCATGGATTAAGAGATATAAAGCAATGAAGTGGGAGGTTCAATACTTTTGGAACCTAAACACTTAGAAAAATTTTCAACAAAATCTACCTTGTCTTGGAGCCCACTTGTTAGCCATTTTTCACCATAATCCCTTTTGATTAAAGAAAAGTTGTAAACATGAAAGTTGTAGAGGATGTTTCAAGCTTTCCAAAGAGTCGAAGAACACATTTTTATCATATTTGAGCTAGGAATTTCGAAGAAGGGAAGTTGGCTCCTCCAAGCTGAATTTCAAGTCATGTTTATGTCAAACTCTTGTTGCAAAACCTAGCCAAACCTACACGATCTTGTTTTTCAGGTCATTTTACTTGCAAATATTCCTCTAATCATATGTTTACACAAGTTAGGGATGCACTGACCAAAGAATTGATGCATTAACCAAGTTGTAATGCCATATTAGGATTGTTTTGCAAGAAAGGTTACATTGTCTTTTGCATAAAGTAGCTTTAATCAAGAATTCAACTTGTATTGAGCCCATACCTTGTTTCTTCTGGATACAAACTCTTTCAAACACAGAAGAAACACCTCTAAACTTTCCAACCACTCTAGAAAGGCATGTACTATGCTTTGGAACCACAAAATTCATGAAAGTATCACTTGGAATCCAACCAAGCCAATTTGCACCAAGCTTCCATTCTGCATAACCTTAGTCCCTCAACCTTTTCCCTATAAATAAAGACTCATTCATCACAATAAACACACAAAGAAACACTGAGAAACATTCCTCACATTAGAATTTGCATTAAAACCTCATTTGTGCCAAAAACCTTTATTTTGCACAAACCTGTCCAAAACTTTTTCCACTCATAAAATCATCAAACCAATCATACACACACATCACAAAACACCTAACAAAGGTGCTCAAACCCTCATCTTCACCCAAAAAACCTCAAGATCAGAAAGTCAACTCTCAACACTCATTTTGTTGACTTTCTGCATAAACCAATCCAACTTTTCATTCTGGCCTTTTCCAATCCCTTTAATCCTTTAAACACCCTCCATAAAAATCTCACAAACTATCCCTAACATCATTTTGCAACTGCAACATCATTGGCATCAAGTTCCATTTCTCATTTTCCATTGTTGCAAGAGGATTCGAGCTGGACTTTTGAGGCTACTTCCACACAAAGCAAGCATTCCAAAAGCATCAAAGGAGGTCGTAGAATCTTTCTGGATCACCAAAAACTTTATGTAACCAGTAGAAGAAGGCATTGGACCTTCCTCCAATAGGTAAGTGCATCCTAATTTGGAACCATGTGATTTTGTTGTCATCTTCGTGCATTTGAATTACCAATGTGTTTGCCATCATGTGAGGGTCATTTACCCTTTATCAATTGGTCTGAATTTGGTTTGTATGGAATTTCATTTTGAATTCTTGATTTAAGGTTCTTACTGGTTTTGAATTGATTATTTGTTATGTGTTGAAAATCAATAAAATCAAAGGACACCATTAGATTCCTTGTGAAAAATCAAGCAAGTTTCATGTTTACAGTTTTGCATTTCATTGAGAAATGAGATACGAATTTAAAAAAAATGGAAAATGGTGGAGGTTGAAGATGATGGCCACGAAGCCATTTTCAGTTTTCTGAACATGTTTTATTATTTATTTTTCGTTTCCATTTCACTATTGACTTGGGTATTGCGCCACAATGGTTGTGTGTGTTTGTTTGGAGTGTTAGCATGCATAAAGTTTGGGGTTCGAATCCCCCTCGCCCCAGACCTTTTGTGCTATTTTTAATTTTCTGGGTTTCAATTTGTTTTCACATATATTATGCCACGTACGTTGTATATCAAGCCCAGGCAAATGGCCCAGTGGCTAATGTTTTAAGCCTGCGGACCAAAGGGCATGGGTTCAACCCTTGTGTGGACCAAAACCATTCTTTTTATCACTTGTTGCACTTCATGTTTTTTCCAATTTTCATTTGATCATATATCTCTAATTATTTATCCTTTTAAGCTAATTTTTTCCACACCCATTATTTGTTATACCTATTTTGATAATCCATGAAAAAAATCCAAAAATGATTTTATTTGCACACACTTTTATTTTGTCAAAGTAAGACGCTTTTTAAAATTGTTTTAGGTCATTAAGTGATTCTTTTTTTATTGATTCTTTGATTTTGCTTGATCATATTGATGTTTGTGAATGTCATGTATATTGTGTGAACCTTGTTTGATGTTGGTAACATAATCCCTTTGATTTTTGCCTAAGTTTGATGCACTTTAATGCATGATTTTCATGTGTACATGTCTTGTTTCTTCATGTTTGATTATGAAACATTCCCTTTGAGTTTAGCATAATACTTATACCATATTGAACCTTTTATGCATGCTTGCTATGTGTTTGAATCATCTTTGATCATATGTTCATGATTTACCTTAACTTTGATACCATGACTTTGTTTGGTTCTTAAACTTCATGCTTATTATGTTTTAACCTTTTGAAATGCTTAGACTTGTTGTAATCACAATGAATCTGTGACATGAACCATTGTTTGTTACCCTTATATCTTGAACTATGTCTTAAATTGTATTCATGATTAAGTGGTGTCTTAAACTTGTCCATGATTGTTGAAATCTTAAATTGTATTCATGATTAAGTGGTGTTAGTGTCAACCCTAAACCATGTCACAATCTTGACCTTAGTTCATCCATGTTTGATATTGTTATATCTGAAATTATGGTATCAGACGTGTGATGTTAAGGTGCGATGTCACAACAACACACTCTGCACAATGGACAGCAATAACAGTAAAATAACACCAAGAATTGTTGACCCAGTTCGGTTACAACCAACCTACTCTGGGGGCTACCAAGCCAGGGATGGAATTCACTACTTGTAGATATAATTTACAGACTCGACAACCCGTTGACAATCTCCTAAACTTATACTCTACTAATGACTTCCTACCTAAGAAACCACTTAGGTATGAGAACACCACTCAATCCCTTACAAACTCTCAAAGAAACCACTTTGAGTAACCTTGATCTTACTTCACAGCTTCGATCTAGCAACCACTCTCTATTGCTTCACAGCTTCTAGAGAGGACAGAAACACAACACCTATTCAAACCCTAGAATAGTGTAAATACAAGCACTCTAAACAAACTCTAGACACTAAGCCTTCAGCTCCTGATCTTCTGAATGTTTTCTGTCCCTTTTCCTTTGGTCTTGTGCGCTTTATATAGCTCCTTGAATTGGTCTTGGACTTGCTACAATATCTCCCAGATTTGTTATTTAAAACAGATTTTCTCCTAAAATCTTTTTAAATCTTCAACCTTTTAAATCTCCTACAAATCTGCACCAGATCTCCTATGCAACAGCAAATATCTATCCCAAGATATTCGCATCCAATGAGACAGCTTGCTCTCCACAATTCCAGCTAATACGCAACCCTAACAACATCACTACCTGTTGTTGTTAATTCTGCAGATCTAATGTCACAACATCGCCTATGTGACATCAGACATCCAACTTCAGCAATTTAATTATTTAACACAGTCCAGTGTTAAGACTTCAATGTTGCAACATCAGCACCTTGACATCAACATTGAATATACTTTGTTTTACCAAAATTCCAGCCAATCCAAGAACTAACAATCTCCCCCTTTGGCTAATTTTGGCTAAAACAAGCTTTGCATCTGCAAACTCTGCACTCTGCACCTTCAGAGACTTTAGCAGCGGAAAAAAAACTTCAATCAATAAACTTGAAACTCCAAGCAGCAGCATCAGGCAGTGACATCTTTTCTTCAAAACTCTGCTGCTCTCATAAACACTTCAGCATATATCAATCTTCAATTCACCTCAGAATACTCTGCTGCAACACCTCATTAGCAGCATCTTCAATTTACTTCAGCATAGATCATTATGCTTCAAAACAGCTGCACGTATACATATTATCTTCAACAGCTGCACATATTTCATTATTAGCAACAATGAGCACTCCCCCTCAATGCAACAACCAGCATAGCAGCTGTCAATTACTCCCCCTTAATATCTGCATCACATTCGCAGCCTTTTGCATTCTTTGACACTCTTGACTCTCTTGGCTATTTTCTCCCCCTTTTTAGCCACAATTAGACAAATCTCAACAAGTAAGTCCTATGACACCCTGTACAAAACCATACTTCTTCTGTCAGCAATATCCATATTTTGAAAATCCAGACATATTCTTCATCCATCCAGTTATGAAGGCTTCACACAATCATCCACAAGATCTGAAGCACACACAATGCCTTCCACTGAACTCTCCTCATACTTAGAATAACACACACCAAGACAAGTGTACAATCTATTCAAGGCCATGATTCAATCTTGTCTTCAGACATCTCCTCAGAAGCATGTGCGCACAAGATTCAAACAATTTGCTTCATATGACTAGAACCATTCAAGGCCACACCAAAACACCAATCAACAGTCTAATGTCATAACATGCTATCTGACATTATATCCTCATAAGAGGCAACCAATCTCCACAAGCTTGATCAGCATGCAATCTTCACAATAAATGCACCTTTGCTGCAAAATCCATAGACAAGTATTCCCCCTGTCATGATTAACAAATGCTCTAGATGGAGATGAACATTTGAGCACATTTTCTGAGTACATGCATTTTGGTACCACTGTCCCTTTCTCCAAAGGCTATCATACAATTCATCTTCACCATCTAAGGCAAACCTTCTACTTCATCATTCTCCCGTATGACTATGTAGATGCTCTTTAGATATAATGTAAGCACTAAGCTTCAGATCCAGAACAAAGACATCCTTCAACAAGGATACTCTTGACACTCTTGACACCAGGGTATTACATATGCTCCACTACTGGATTTACTATCAACAAAATAATCCAAACTCAACACTGTGTCACAAACTCCACAAATTCTCAGCTTACTTATAAGCTTTACTGAGATCCAGTCTCTTCAAGAGATCACAATTCCTTACATCCACCAGTAGTTGTTGAAACTGGTGAAGTCTTCAAAGACAGTAGTCATGCTTTGCCAGAACAAACTACTAAACACATGACCATAATCTCCACCTCTTCTGACCAAAAATGCTAGAGCATCCAATTCCACATGTCTAATCTTAATCATCTTCCAGATATAACCACCAACAAACATGATGTTATAACATCTTTTGGGACATCAGCTTCTCATCACCATTCAAAGGACTCATTGCACAAAGAAGTCCTTCAAGAAGCTCCCAATAAAACACAGTCAGAGCAACTTATTCATACACACCTGAATACCATAAGTTCCCACACCCTCTCTGAACCATATCCTAGCAAACTCAACCATATCCAGAGTATCCATACCCAATTCTTTTTCCAGAACATACTTCCACCATTTTATGAAAAACACAGGATTGTTATCTAGTATGGCCTTTTGAATTTTCTCAGAAGTTCTAACAACAACGGCTTCCTTCATTTGAGAGCTATCCTGGACATTATCATCAGACTTATCTCTGATCTTCCTATTTCTGGAAAAGATAAACACTTTACTCCTGGATTTTGTAGTACCATCCACATAGATCTTCTGCTCATCAGTTCTCATCTTTGGAGGTGACTCAATATCTTTCCTCTTCCTTGATTTCAGTCGTTTAGCAACCCCAGGAACCACTTTTGCAATTAGTTCATCATCACTCTTCTTTATTTTAAGGCTAGAAGTACCTTTCTTGACTTGAGATGTTTTAACATCAGCTCTAGCATCTGCATCTTCCAACCTAAGGATTGTCAACTTGTGAAATTTTTCTTCTGAACTATAGGAGTCACTAGTCAGGTTGTCATCTTTCTTGGCCTTGCAAGTATTCAGCTCCCAACACTTCTTAAGGTCACAACTTTTGATCCTTCCATCAGCATTATTGACTCCTTCATCTTGCTCACATAACTGACTACTCAAGTTGGCTTTTAACACATCATCCAACTTGGGAGTAACAACACCATAAGTCATTAACCCAGATTGAATTTTCACCATACTTTCACACTTGATGTCACCATCTGATGTTACAACATCAACCTTACCATCACTAGATAAGCTGTCCACTTGAGGTATCCACTGATAGCAATTATCTTTTGATCTTACTCCCTTCATCACTACCCCATTCTGCTCATCAGCTACCACACATGCATCTTTGGTGTAGCTTACCTTGTAACCTTCATCACAAAGTTGACTTATGCTAATTAAATTAGCACTCAACCCTTGAACAAGGAGCACATTATCAAGAGTAAGACCATCATGATTCTTCACTCTTCTAACTCCTTCTACTACTCTTTTTTCACCATTGCAAAAAGTAACATCATTTGCATAGAACGGATTGAACTCTACCAAATGCTTCTTGGATCCAGTCATGTGCTTTGAACATCCACTGTCAAAGTACCATGCATCCATAGCAAAATGTCCATCTGATGTGTGAGCCAATAGACATGTGACCTGAGCTTTAGGAACCCATTGTTTTACTACTTTGGGCCTGACCTCCTTTTGTCTGGGTTGAGGAGCAGAATTTGGATAACCATGAAGCTTGAAGCAAGAGAACTGCATATGTCCAAATCTGCCACAGTAGAAGCATCTAACTCTGTCATCTCTAAAGTGGTTAAACCTTCTGCCACCATGATGATGATGTTGCTGGTGCTGCCATCCATAGTGTTGATTTCTTCTTCTATGATAAGGCTGTTGTCTTCTACTACCATAGTTTGACTGTCTTCTATGGTAAGGATACTGTCTTTTGAACTGTCTCTTATGGTGATGAGGCTTCCTTCTTCCATAGTAATGAGGCACAGCATTGTTGTATCCATATTCATACATGTTCCCCTGATGTTGATGAACCATGTTCTGATTGAACCTAGCAGCCTTCATGCTCTTGTGATATTGAGGTGGCATATATTGACTAGCTCCCTGAGACTGCACCTTCTTCTGATGATGAACATTCTTCTTCTCAACATTTTGAGGTTGTGGATGAGTAACCTTCTTAGGTGTAGAATCATGTCTCTTTGTTTGATGCTGAGACATTGGTTGAGACATCTCCTTCTTTGTTCCTGAAGTGCTAGCTTCTGTAGAGTCCATTTCCTCAACCACATATCCTATACCTGATTTATCTCCAGCAACTTTCTCTGACTGAAGAATCTTATCAAGAGTGGTTGTACCACTGTTTATCATCCTAACAGATTTTGTCATTTGATCAAGGTGAGCTCTAACTAGCACAACTTCATTTTCTAGACCAGTCTTTTCATTCTTTAGCTGAGCAATCTGTTGCTTGTGGCACTTGTTTTCTTGACAAATCTCAGCATTTTTTAAACACAGCTCTTGATAGGTGGAAGCTAACTCCTCATAGGTTACTTCTCCATCACTAGAATCATCATCAGAAACAACAGCTCCTGTTAAAGCTCTCACATGCTTCGCTGACTCACTTCCACTTTCACTATCTGAGTCAGACCAGGAAACTGTCATGCCCTTCTTCTGCTTTTTCAAGAAGGTGGGACATTCTTTCTTGACATGCCCATATCCTTCACACTCAAAGCACTGAACTCTTTTATCTTGGGCAGTTTTCTCTTCATCCTTCTCTTTTGACTTGCTGATGTCAGAAGATATGTTCTTGACATTAGGCCTGGAGTTATTATTCATTCTCTTGAATACTTTGGTGAACTGTCTTCCCAACATCACTATGGCCTGAGATAGATCCTCCTGCGATTCAGAACTCTTTCCTTTTTCTTCTGCATCATTTGACACCAAGGCTATACTTTTTGGCTTCTTTTCTGGTTCTTCCTCATTCAACCCAAGCTCAAAAGTTTGAAGAGATCCAATGAGCTCATCAACTCTCATCTTGCTGATGTCTTGTGATTCTTCAATGGCAGTTACCTTCATCTTATACTTCTTAGGTAGGGACCTAAGGATCTTCCTAACAAGCTTTTCATCTGACATCTTCTCACCAAGAGCACTGGATGCATTAGCCAGCTCCAGAACATTCATGTGGAAGTCATGAATAGTCTCATCATCCTTCATCTTCAGGCTTTCAAATTTTGATGTTAAAATCTGAAGTCTTGACATCTTGACTCTAGATGTTCCTTCGTGAGTAGCCTGCAAGATATCCCACGCTTCCTTAGCAACTTCACAGGTATTGATTAACCTGAAGATATTCTTATCCACTCCATTGAAGATGGCATTTAGAGCTTTGGAATTACCAAGGGCAAGCTCATCTTCCTCCTTGGTCCACTCTTCTTCAGGCTTAGGCTTAGAGGTGCCTTCTTATCTTTGCCGGCATCACCTTTTTCACACATGACAGGTGCTTTCCATTCTTTAATAACAGCCTTCCAAGCCCTGCTGTCCAAGGATTTTAAGAAGGTGGTCATCCTTGGCTTCCAATAATCATAATTGGATCCATCCAAAATAGGGGGTCTGTTGACGAATCCTCCAACTTCTTTGTCCATATTTACACCAGAAAGTAACTTCCCTAGATCTCACCCAGAGACAGACAGGATGCCTGCTCTGATACCAATTGAAATTCTGGTATCAGACGTGTGATGTTAAGGTGCGATGTCACAACAACACACTCTGTACAATGGACAGCAATAACAGTAAAATAACACCAAGAATTGTTGACCCAGTTCGGTTACAACCAACCTACTCTGGGGGCTACCAAGCCAGGGATGGAATTCACTACTTGTAGATATAATTTACAGACTCAACAACCCGTTGACAATCTCCTAAACTTGTACTCTACTAATGACTTCCTACCTAAGAAACCACTTAGGTATGAGAACACCACTCAATCCCTTACAAACTCTCAAAGAAACCACTTTGAGTAACCTTGATCTTACTTCACAGCTTCGATCAAGCAACCACTCTCTATTGCTTCACAGCTTCTAGAGAGGACAGAAACACAACACCTATTCAAACCCTAGAATAGTGTAAATACAAGCACTCTAAACAAACTCTAGACACTAAGCCTCCAGCTCCTGATCTTCTGCATGTTTTCTGTCCCTTTTCCTTTGGTCTTGTGCGCTTTATATAGCTCCTTGAATTGGTCTTGGACTTGCTACAATATCTCCCAGATTTGTTATTTAAAACTGAATATTTAAAACAAATTTTCTCCTAAAATCGTTTTAAATCTTCAACCTTTTAAATCTCCTACAAATCTACACCAGATCTCCTATGCAGCAGCAAATATCTATCCCAAGATATTCGCATCCAATGAGACAGCTTGCTCTCCACAATTCCAGCTAATACGCAACCCTAACAACATCACTACCTGTTGTTGTTAATTCTGCAGATCTAATGTCACAACATCGCCTATGTGACATCAGACATCCAACTTCAGCAATTTAATTATTTAACACAGCCCAATGTTAAGACTTCAATGTTGCAACATCAGCACCTTGACATCAACATTGAATATACTTTGTTTTACCAAAATTCCAGCCAATCCAAGAACTAACAATATCCATGACCTATATGTTGATATTGTTATATCTTTCATGTCCATTATGATATTGTTGATGTTGTTATATTTATATCCATACTCATATGTTGTTACCTATGTGTTTATATTCCATGCTCACATGTTATTGTTATGAACATGCTATGATATGTCATACTTGTATTGTTACTTTGGTCTTGTCAGAACCATGTCTCATGTATGCTTTGCTTATGCATAATCTATGTGTTGTTTCATCCTTGGTAGTTACCGTGGTCATTTATAACTTTGTTAAGTCTTAGCTTAGATGTTGTCACATCTATATTTATGTGTTGTTTTCCTTGGTTGTTACCATGATTATTTAATACTTTGTTAAGTCTTGTCTTAGATGTTGTCACATCTACCTTCATATGTTGGTTGATACCATGTTCATCTTGACTTTGTTGTATCATCATTGCATCTCATATGATCCTTTAGTTGATATCATGTTTGAATGTCATCTTTGCCATGAGTTGTGTGTCTTTGATTGATGTCATGTTTGAACATCATCTTTATCACTCTTTATCCACTTTAGTTGATATCATGTTTGAATGTCATCCTTTGTCATGTGTTGTTTACTTTGATATCATGTTTGAATATCATTCTTGTTCATCTCATCCATTATCACCCATATACTCATGTTTATTTTGACTTTGTCAAGTCATCCCCTTGTGAGGTTAGCTTGTTAGCTCTCCTTCTCACCTTTTCTCTTGTTGCTTAAATCCAAACGAAAGATCTCTTTTGTTGACTTTATGTCATAGATAGTATAACTTTACCTAAACTACCCCTTTTGACTTTGTTAAGTCATCAACCTTTCAACATAGCCTTAGGTTAGAGTTTGTAAACGTTTTGACTTTGTTAAGTCATGTAAGTGTTATTGTTATAAACACTTACTTCCCTCTTTGAACCTTGATCACTATAAAGTGTTCTTAATCCGTAGTTAGGCGAACTACGATTTCTCTAATTCCATCCTTGTTAGGATACGTAGGCATAAGACTGCGAAGTCTTGGCGAGCACACTAGCAATAAACCTCCTTAGGTTCCCTATCTCATAAAACCCAAAAATAGAACCTTTCCAAACATTAGAAAGCAAATTACCATAACACAAATACTTTCAAAAGTTTCATATAGGATACTATAGATACTTAGGGTGTTAATACTGAAATTCTGGTATCAGACGTGTGATGTTAAGTGCGATGTCACAACAACACACTCTGCACAATGGACAAATTAAACAGCAGAATAACACACCAAATTGTTCACCCAGTTCGGTCTAACTACCTACGTCTGGGGGCTACCAAGCCAGGGATGAAATTCACTACTTGTAGAATTAAATTACAGACTCAACAACCCAGTTGACAATCTCCTAATCTTAATTCCTACTAGTGACTTTCTACCTAAGAAACCACTTAGATATGAGAACACTACTCAATCCCTAAAACACTTCAGTGATATAATTCAAAGATCACACACTTTGAATAACACTACTTGATTCTGCTTCACAGCTTTGATCAAGAACAACTCACTTCAACAATACCAATTCACACTAGAATGCTTTACAAAATATACACGAAGACACAATCGACACTCAGTCTTTAGCTCTCTTTCTTCGTTACTTTTTCTTCAGTACTGGTGCGCTTTATATAGCTCTTTGAATTGGACTTGGACCTGCTACAATATCTGACCTGATTTGTTATTTAAAACTGAATATTCAAAACAGATTTTCTCCTAAAATCTTTTCAAATCTTCAACCTTTTAAATCTCCTACAAATCTGCATCAAATCTCTATGCAACAGAAAATATCTAATCCAAGATATTCGCATCCAATGAGACAACCTGCTCTCCACAATTCCAGCTAACACGCAAACCCTAACAACATCATAAACCTGATGTTATTAATTCTGCAGATCTAATGTCACAACATCGCTTGTGACATCAGACATCCAACTTAACTCTTAACATAATCCAATGCTAAGACTCAATGTTATGGCATCACCCATATGACATCAGACATTGAACAACTTCACTACTTAACACAGCCCAGTGTTAAGACTCAATGTTGCAATATCACCACCTGGACATCAATATTGAACATACTTTGTTTTACCAAAATTCCAGCCAATCCAAGAAACTAACAAATACCTTCCCTTAGTATAACCAACCCTCGAACCTTTGGATCTCTTCGTATTGTTGTTACATTGCACAAATTAGGGTTTTATTTGATTTTTTCCCTTTCCTTTGGATAAATTAAAGTTCGTTGGTGAACATTCAATGTTTTGTGATTCAAGTTAATATAATAGCTTGATATCCGATTCTCACCACGACACAAGGGTTTAGAGACAACACAAGACAAGAAGCAAATGGAATCCATAAGACTTAAGTGCCAAGCAATAAGTTTTGACAAAAAAATTACACACTAGCATAATATTCGATGCACATTTCATTTGGTGAGGTCACCTATTTTGGGGGACCACACAAGGTTTCTAGAAGAAATTCTAAACACTACAGACAAAACTCACAAATCTGTAAAAATCTCACCTGGTCGCCACAAAATCCCTTGAAAATTCCTCCAACGGATCCTAGGATTTTTTTACAGCTCATGATTGGATAAGATCAAAATTTCTTCACTCACTAAGAGGAATATTCTTCCTCAATTCCTCTATATATTGATACTCGTTGCTCATGAATAAAGGAGACAAAAAAATTCTTACTGTCACTCTGCAAAAATTATCCATTAACTCACCACACACAAATCTTAATTCAAACCCTAGATTCTACTTCAAATCTCACTGAAATTTGAAACAAACGTACGAGCATTACAAGAACAATCCTAAACCTAAGCAGAGAGAAAAGGAAGGAAGAAACTCATCGGATTTTTTTTCAAAGCCTCGTCGGAGCTCCGCGTGAACCGCCTCCACAGGTATATTTCTTCACGGTGATGTAAAGATCTTCACGTATCAATTATTTTCCCCTTGAATTTGGAGTCAGGTCTTTATCCATATTTGCTTAATTGCGTTTTTCCTTTTTTAGGCTTTTGTGATTTAGGCTAAATCTAGGGTTTTTCTTTGGTTTTCTAAGGATTCGAGTTTGGTTTTCGTGAAGAGGGGAGTGGAACGGTTGTTTTGACATAACAATTTTGGTTGTTGGTGGTGCTCCACCGCCAGTGCAATTTTCGGCACGGTGGAGACGCCACCGAAATCTGGGATTGTGAAAGATAGTGAGAAATTTTGAGAGGAGAGAACAATAAGAGGGATAGTTAGATTGATTATCTGGTCATTTTTTTGTTTTTTAGTGTTTTATTTAATTTTGTTTTTCATTCGGTCCAGTCTGGTGGTGACAAGTAGTAATCGGCGTCACTTGTCATCCCAAGTGGCAAGGGATATCTTCTTGATCTCGTGTATGTGTCCATATGCCCTTACAATGCGCGCTGTTTGATTCACTCTTAGATCATGGTCAGTTTGTTGACCAGATGATCCAATGCTCAGGATGTAGGCTTCTGAGTCAACGGAGTTGGCTAGGGCTCATGTGAACCCCAACCCCAACGTGGGCCTACCATATATTGGGCTTGGTGAGGATTTTTCTTCACATCCTTTCTCTAATTAACCCGGGCCCATTTACTTCTTTCCATTATTTTCCTTTTCATAATTTTTGTTTTTTGTTTTTTGTTTTTTGTTTTATTCTTTTTTTTTTGAATATATTTTCCTTTATTTATTTGTAAATATAAAAATGGATTGTTAATTATTATAAATAATTTTATTTAATTTAATTAATTTCATTAAATAGTTTTATTTTATTTAGTTAATTGTTTTGTGAGTTTGGTTTGGATCGATTATTTTATTTGTATAAATTTCTCATGAGATGTAATTATGCCATGATGATATCCATTGATTAATCTCAACACCTACACATCTAAACCCATTTCAAAATATTTATCTCTTGATTTAATATCAAGTCCATTTCAAAACACCTTTGTAAGTTGATCGCTTTCTAAGCAACGCCATCAACCTCGCATAGCTTACTCTTGGGCTTTCTTAAAATGAGCACTTTTATTTATTAGCATAAACTTTTTTTATATATAGAAATTGGATCTTATGTGTGGAAGTTTTAATTTACTTTTTAACTTTTTAGAATGCCAAAACCCTAACCCAACAACAAGTAGGTCTTCTCTTTAAATCTTTACAAATTGCTACTCCGTTTCGAACGCAAATTCAAACCTCGACCAACATCGAGTATTTTATCCAAATCAAATTAAGATACCTAATCATATTTGAACATTATTTCATTAAAGATGAAAAGAGGGATGGACTGGAGCCTTCGATTCCTTTCCTCAATTGTTTGGGTACGAGTTGCCTTACTTGATTAGTCAAACAATTGTCATCTTTTAAAAAAAATTAATACGATTCATCTCAAATCGCTTCCTAAATCAATCAAATTCTAATCATTTTCACAATTACTTTAATGAAAAAGAAAGGGTCTAGAGTCTTTTATTCTCTTCTTGAGTACTTGGATACGGGTAGCCTTACTCGGCCATACAAGTATTCGTTGTTCATCAAAACACTTAATCTATATTTAAATACTATTTTATTAAAGATAAAAAGGGGGATGGTTCGGATCCTTCGATTCCTCTCCTCGATTGTTTTGGTACGAGTTGCCTTACTTGATTAGTCAAATAACTGTCATCTCAAAAAAAACTTATAATCCGATTCACCTTAAACCATTTTCGTAAATAAATCTAATCAAGCCAATTTTCACAATTACTTAAACGAAAAAGAAGTTGTCTAGAGCCTTTTATTCTCTTCTCGAATACTTGGATACGATTAGCCTTACTCGGCCATTTGAGTATTTGTCGTTCGTCCAAAATACATTAACAATATTCAAACCCTTTTGCAATTAAGGATGAAAAGGGAAATGGTTTGGAGCTTTCGATTCCTCTCCTTGATTATTTGGATACGAGTTGCCTTACTTGACCATCCGAGTAATCTTCATTCAAACATATTAATTCAACTTCAATCCCCGTGCGATTAAAACATTTTCTTAAAAGAACATTTTAGTCCATTCTAATGTGAATACAAACCAGTGCTTAAGCCTCCGCCGAAAGTAGACAAGCCAATGTTTATCCGTTAGAAAGCTATCTAAACACTTGTTGCATAAAACCAACCAACAAACTATAGTCCTCCGAACTACGAATGCTCTGATTTCTTTATTGCACCATGAGGATACGTAGGCACGAGATTGCGAGATCTTGGCGAGCACCCTAATAAAAAAAACCTCCCTTTTCCCCAATAGCAAGTAACCCTAAAAGGTACCCTTTTACGACCCATTTCTCTTCCATTTGCATTATTAATTTAGAAGAAAACAAATAGCATAAGTTAACATTCAATTACAAATTATCCTAAGAGGTTCCCGTTGAGCGCAACGGACGTGAGGGGTACTAATACCTTCCCCTTGCGTAATCGACTCCCGAACTCGAATTTGGTTGCGACGACCATTTTTTCTTTTTAAGGTTTTATTGATATTTTCCTATTCCTTAATTGGAATAAATAAAGTTTGGTGGCGACTCTATTCGAACTAATGTTTCTACGACTCATCCCAAAGGATCGTATTTTTCGGGGTACGACATCTGCCGACTCTGCTTGGGACTACTTTGCTCTAAGCAAGAGAGAGTCAGGCCTAACTTCGTTCAGTTTGTGATGAATGTTAACGTTGATTATTTGTCTCTCTTGTTTGTTTGTTTGTTTTCTCTTGTTCGTTTTCTCTTGTTTGTTTGATCATTTGTTTTTCTATTATCTGTTTATTTGTTTGTATTTATTATTTATGCCATTATTATTTCTTATGACCCTTTTGGAGATCTCTGATTATTGGTACTTTGTGAGATAGGCTCTCTACCCGAAAGGAAAAACCATAGGATTAGGATGGTGGTTATGTGGTAGAGGCATGCGAGGAGCCTTCCTTATTGGGACGAACAAAGACCCCGCCTAAAGTATATTCTCTTTGAGATGTGATAATCTGACGAGCCTTCGTCATGATGATAATGTTTTCAAGGTGGATCAATGACGCTATGGACCTTTTTAACCTGTTCCATCTATGGTGGTTGTGTAGTGTTAACCTACAAGACCTTGGACTCGTTGGGTTGATACGAAAGCCTCAATCAGATGAGATCCCTTGAACGTATTACTATCCTACAGTAGTATTTTCAACCTCAATCTATGACTCTAAGAACCTTTTAGAATCCTTGTGTCGATGGTTGTGTAGTAGAATCCTGCGAGGAGCTTTCCTCGTTGGAACGATACGAAGACCTCACCTAGAAGAGACTGTTTCAAGAATATTATTGTCCGACAAGCCTTCGTCACGACACTAATTTCTTCGAGAAGGATCCATGACTATAGGCACCTACCTATTTTAAAGCCTACCTATGGGTTCCATTAATCAGAGAGGCACGTTGTCGTGCCCCGCCTCAGAGTTTTGTTATACCTATGATCCATAAACCGTGCATAAGCATTGCATATTCATAACATAACATTCATTTTTTTATTTCCAAGGGAATATAAGAATTAGAGTTGCAGGAATTCAGAAAATATGGGATTAAACACTCGAAGCACTTACACTTACAAATTCAAAGAGTCTAATTTGGATGGTCTGCGTGGTTTGGTTTTTCGGGTAGCTTCAGTCTTCCAAAACAATTTTGGAAAAGACTATGGCAAGTTAATCCACATTTTGAATCAAGAAGTGGATCTTCGGGTACTTGTCACCTTGGCACAATTTTATGACTCGCCATTGAGGTGTTTCATATTTTAGAATTTTCAGTTTGCACCGATGTTGGAAGAGTTCGAGATACTGGTTGGCATCCCCATGAAGAACAAGTTATCGTTTATGGGTGTGGATGTGTCTTTAAAGGATGAGTTCATAGCTAACGCGCTTCATATGCATAAGAAAGAAGCCACTGCTAATTTGAAGGTCAAAGGAGGTGTCAAAGGGTTCCCATTCAAATTCCTTATGGAGCGGGCTGATACTCTTTTGGAGGCTCAAAGTTGGGATGCGTGCTACTCTGTCATTGCATTGGCTATCTATGGAATCGTCTTGTTTCCAAATTTAGATGACTTCATAGACATGACTACCATCAACGTCTTCCTCATGAAGAATCCCGTACCAACTCTCTTGGCTGATGTTTACTATTATATGAGTTGGAGACATGCAAAGAAGGGAGGGACGACTTCCTGTTGTGCTCCTTTCATGTACAAATGGTTATGGATGCATCTTCCGAAGAAAGGACCTTTTGTGGAACAGAAAGATGCAAGTTGGCCTCAAAGGATAGGATCTCTCAGATCCGATGACTTCTCATGGTATTCTTAAGCATATGATGATATCATATCTAGCTGTGGACAATTCCACAACATTCCCCTCATTGGGACCCGATGCTGTATTAATTCTAATCCTGCTTTGTCTATGAGACAGGTTGGGTATCCAATAGGGGCCCCTTGAAGACAAGACGTTAGATGTCTTCCTTCTGCATGATTTAGGAACTGAGGATCCTGACCTATTAAAAAAATCAAGAAAGCTTAAGAGAATGTCAATAGAAAAGGAAAAACTGACTTAGGAAAATGGAATGGTGTCACTAATGGGCCTTACTTCCGGTGGGTTAAGGAAAGGGCGAAAGTGGTCAAATTGCCTTTTGATATCAAGATGCCTATACCTCTTCCTGAGCCTAAGCCTACTCATGTCCCAATTGAGGAGGATGAGGAGCTCAAAGCTACTATAGCTAAGCTGGTGAAAGAAAACGAAGAGCTGCAGTTGAAACTTCAACATGTCACCGATGAAAAGAACAAAATAAAGTGGGAGCTCGATCGTAAGAACACTCAGCTAGGAGCAATTAAGGTAAAGGTCAACAAAGAATAAAACAAAAGAAAGAAGACTAAGGTGTGCATTGACTAAGCTGACCATCGAGTAGGTACCCTCAAAGATCAGTTGAAGCAGGCCAAGGATAAATGCCTAGAGAATGAGTGTTGGTGTTATCTTGCCACTGAAGAGAATAAAAAGATAAGAGATAATATCGGTGCTAAGATAGATAAACTCACTATTTACCTTCGTCATTTAAAGGCAATGGCAGAGCGAGAACGCCGGCTCAAGGAGATAGCCATAGCATCTTCTCAAGTTACGTCAAACCTATGGAAACAAAAGTGCAGAGAAGTGAGCGATGCCAAGTTGAATACTAACTATTGGAAGAATCAATTTGAGGCCTTACGTCAAGATAGTGAGGTATGGCTGATAGAAAGAGAGAGTGTGGTTAAATACTATGAAGCCTACGAGAAGTCCACACATTTTCTGAAGAATGACAGGGATATGTATCGTGGAAAGCTCAACGGTCTAGCAGAATTTTGCAACTGGCTAGCTAAAGACATGCCTTGGAAACTCAGGGATGCTCTAGAGGCGTTGGATAGAGACATCACCCCTCCTGCCATGATTAATTTCCTTTTCCTATGCAAGGAAATACTGAAAAGGTTCAAAAAAAGAGTTAGAAGACTGCGAAGCCCAAAGACATGCAGTTTGATGTTTTTTGTTCTTTGTACTTTTCCTTTTAAGGGTTTTTGGCTTTTTTGAGATATATTTAACTTAATTGCTCGTGAATTTGTAATATGTATTCATTTAAATCAATTTGATGATTGAGTTTGCTTCATTAATGTGTGCCTGTTGTATCTCTTACATTTCTGAATAACCAAACAACTAATAAAATGCGAACAATTCCCAAAAAAAAAAATACATACCATTTGCATGTTAGAACAATATTTGTTCTTGACATATTCCACTTGGGTTTTGATGATAACAATAGTATTGAAAATAACAATGGTGTTATCTAATGCGTATTCATGAATGCAGGTCATAATGCTTAAAGAAACCTTTTCAGGATCTGTTATGAAGGCACCGTTGGTCCAGAGAAGAACATATTACCAAGTGATATTCTGGAATGGATTCTGATGCTGATAATCTCATTATCATAAGAAGTATCTCATTAAGTCTACTCTCAGAATTGAAAATAGCTTCTGATAAAGCGTTCAAAATCTATAACAAAATCTATCTGCAGCTAGAGTCTACAATCACAAGGCTCAAGAAGAGTTAACATACTTTATGGATAACCTCTCTCCACGGATCTATAAGTACATAATTCTTCTAAAGACTCAATGGTTAATCAACTTACACAATAGATCAAGATCGTGAGTGTATCTTTTCTCAAACGTCTCTTGTACTTTAAAAGAGATTATGCACTTCCTGATTATTTATCTTCTCAACGGCTAGTTCCCAGAAATCTTCTATTTAAGTAGTTAGTAGCTATACTTAAAAAAGTAGAACAAGGAACAAGAAACAAGAACTAACTAGAATGCAAAAGAGGATAGAGTTGTTCTTCACCTCTATCCGATTGAAGAAATAACAAGATCAACAGTGAACAACACTATTGTATATGCACAATCCTCTGATATTGTTGTTAATTGTAATAAGGATTAAGGTTTCCTAAATACTGAATATTCTGGAAATATTCAAGTGCTTAAGATCTTTTTTAGGGTCATTACTCTGTGTCTCTGATTCAGAATCTGATATACCTTGTTCTCCTTTCTTTTGAATATGTTGTTCATAAGCAAAGGCGAAGTCTTAGATAGGAGATCTGAGCAAAGAAGTCTTAGACATATGCTCTAAGCAAAGGCGAAGTCTTAGACAGGAGGTCTAAGCAAGGTAAAGTTTTAGACATGTGCTCTAAGCAATGGCAGAAGTCTTAGACATGTGCTCTAAGTAAGGTAAAGTCTTAGACATGTGTTCTAAGCAATGGCAGAAGTCTTTGACATGTGCTCTAAGCAAGGTAAAGTCTTAGACATGTGCTCTAAGCAATGGCAGAAGTCTTAGACATGTGCTCTAAGCAAGGTAAAGTCTTAGACATGTGCTCCAAGCAATGGCAGAAGTCTTAGACACGTGCTCTAAGCAAGGTAAAGTCTTAGACATGTGCTCTAAGCAATGGCAGAAGTCTTAGACATGTGCTCTAAGCAAAGGGAAAGTCTTAGACACGTGCTCTAAGCAAAGAAAGTCTCAATCAGGAGCTGATTGAGCAGGTGAAGTCTTAGACACGAGCTCTAAGCAAGAGAAAGTATTAATTAGAAGTTGATCAAGCAAGTTAAAGTCTTAGACAAGTGCTCTAAGCAAGGTTGTCTTGATTAGGATCTGATTAAATAGTAGAAGTTCAGACTGTAGGCCTGTGTTGTGAAAGTAATATTATTAAATACATAAGCAGGTGTACTCAAACATTGATAATAGTGAAAACTATCTTGCAAAGCAAGGGGACTGAAGTACTCTCAGTTGGGAGAAGAACCAGTATAAATTTATAGTGTTATATGTTGTTTACTTTGCGCCTGGCTTCAGTTCTGCTGCGTTTACGATCTGGTTCTGAATATCTATTTAGAATCAAATTTATCTTCTAAAAAGAAAAGATTTGCATTCTTGTCTCAAACAATTCAACCCCCCTCTGAAGGTGTGAAAACACAAGAAAAGGGGGGTTTGAATTGGGTTTTTAAAATAAAAAGTTATTCTTAAAAAATAATCCCCTATACAAATAATCTTCACTTCTTGATAATAAAGCAAGAGAAACTAAAAAGAAAGAACACAGTATGTTTATACTAGTTCACTTGAGAAATCCTCAAGCTAGTCTAGTCCACCCGCCAAGGTGATTTTGCCTCTCTCAAGCGAGGTCTTAATCCACTATAACCAAACTGATTACAACTGCACTAGCAACTGCTAGTGACTAACAACAACCTCTAAGACACGCTAGTCCTAGACTTCTTAAGAATTCTGACCTAACCGGTCTCTTAAGGAATACAATGCACAAGCCAAACTGTAAGTGACTAACAACACTAAAACTCACTGTCTTAGTCTTCCTAAAGCTTCTGACCTACCCGGTCTTTTAGGGAACACAAACAACTGTTTGTTACAAAGGTTTGTTTACAATAATGATGCTTCTACACAAGCTGATAAGTAAACAAATTTTAAGAACAATATTGACTTAAGAATGATATTAACAATAGAGCGTATGAACAGTGAAAATTCCGGTATTGTTGGCTAGCTCATTCTTGAAATCTTCAAGCCTCTATATAGCCATGCATGGATATGACTGTTGAAGGATATTTCTGACATTTCAGAATTATGGCGGCTTAAAAGAACATGGGGGACAAATAGTACACTTGTGTCCACCCTATCCGGTAGTGGAGCAGAGTGTCCTCGTACTGTTGTATTGTTGTACCGTTGTACCACGTTGCTTAGTCTTCTCAACTTCCAGACTTCAGAGGCTTCTGAGAGCTGTAGCGTGCGATTTTTATCGGTAACGCGACCACCTTATCGCCATGGGTTCCTCCTCACCGGAATGGTAGGAGTGGGGTGCTACTTTCTGATTTCTTATTTATCCTGTGAAGCTGGAAGGGAAAGGGAAGCTATCTAAAACTAACCTTACACGCGAATGTTTAACTAAACAAACGCTAAGAGAGATTCGGGGAGTTCGGGGTCAGATTATACAATGGGGAGTTGTCAATTATCCATCCTATATGTGGTTATCCACAGGTTGTTAGCATTAGATTCTGCTTTGTTCTTGATGGTGTTTATCTGTTGTGGGTTGGGAAAGTTTGAGATAGAGAGTGGGTTTTTTTTATGATTTTGGTGAGGTACTGGACCTCTGTTTTGATTGATGTGAAGGTACTGGACATAAGGTTTTTGATCGATATGAAGGTACTGGACCTAGAGTTTTTGTTTGGTATGCTCGCTAAGATTTCGCAATCTTATGCCTACATATTCCCGTTTAAAGAAACAGGGAAATCAGAGCAATCGTAGTTCCTTCTATTCTATGGGAGGAAAAGATGATGTTTTGGTGTCTTGTTCAAAGCCCAAGATTGAAGCTAAAAGGTTGAGTATTTGTGTCTTGTTCAAAGCCCAAGATTGAAGCTAAAGGTTTGACTGAGAGAGAAATTATCATCTCTAAAAGGAGACATCTTGTCTGTTTATCACAACTGTTGGATGACTGATTATAAAGGAGGGTTACTTTAACTGGGATGTGAGAATCCAGCAATGCCATAATTTCCTTTATAGGGAATTATCCTGAAGGAGAAAACTTTAACTTAGTTTTGAGCAATGTCATTTTTCCTTAGGAGTTTTCATGCTAAGAGAGAGACAGTGGTGTGGATGTAAATAATCCAGAGGCTTGCCGCTTACAACAATTAGATGGAAGAGGAAGTTTACCAGGATAAGAGATGGACAACAACTTGGATATTTGAATCAACAAGTGTGCCACTTACAGTAGTTATCTGGGATTTAGGGTTTGTTTTAATTTCTGTTTTGTGTAGTGATATACAGAGAAATGACTTCCTACAGAGATTTTGATCTCCTCTGAGGGGATGTTGATTTTTGTGTGCCTTGATCAAAGCCCAAGGTTGAAGCTAAGAGGTTGATTGACTCCACTGGGAAGTCCTTATACAAAGCCTAAGAGGAGGCTGGAAAAGACTAACTCAACAACAGAGTGTTTATCTGTCTTGTACAAAGCCCAAGATTGAGGCTAAAAGAGTTGACTCTTTGGGGATATCATTATACAAAGCCTAAGATGAGGCTAAAAGTTTGACTTTTCTGGGGAAATATTTTGTCTGTCTTGTACAAAGCCCAAGATTAAGGCTAAAAGGGATTTCGACTCCGTTGGGGAGGGTTTGTATGTGTCTTGTACAAAGCCCAAGATTGAGGCTGAAAAGAAAACTGACTCGGTGGGAAAGAAATCTTTATCTGTCTTGTACAAAGCCCAAGATTGAGGCTGACATGAGACCTTACTGACTTGGCAGAGGATATTTTAGGTGTCTTGTACAAAGCCCAAGATTGAGGCTGAAATGAGTTTAATTCTGCTGGAGAGTATTATCTGCCTTGTACAAAGCCCAAGATTGAGGCTGAAAGAGGATTGACTATGCTTAGGGAAATTTATATGGTGTCTTGTACAAAGCCCAAGATTGAGGCTAAAAGAGGTTGACTCAACAAGAGAGTGCTTTGGTTTTGTATCATTGACTCAACAAGAGAGTGTGGAAAGGTGATTGACTCAATAAGAGAGTCTGAAAAGGTTAACTCAGTTGGGGATAATCATTGTACAAAGCCCAAGAGGAGGCTCGCTTCTGCTGAGGATTATTGAGATCCAGAGGCAGGTCCAAAAATGGGGAATCAACTCTCACTGAGGGTTTACAGAAGGATTGAGGTATCAGATACCTTGAGGCTCTGATGATAAACTGACCCTGGCTGGGGAAGTTTAGGATAAAAGACGGAGTTTTAGAACTCACGGGTTTCGACTCTACTGGGGATTGATTAAATGACCAGTGTTTTTTCTGTCTTTATAAGGAACTTAAGAATGTCTTTGAGACCCAATAAGAGATTAGATTGTCCAAGTCTATTGGTATGGCAGAGTTTATCTTTGTATAACAACCAAGAGGAGGTTGACTCGGATGAGTATCAACCCTAAAACTGGTATGAGGTTTTGACTCTTTTAGAAAGACAGCTCTAACGAAGGATGACTAAGTTCTGTCCTATACCTTTAAAAGGTCTTCAGGGTCCTTGTACTAAGCCCAAGAGAAGGCATGAGAACTTTTAAGAAGCTGGAGGGTCCTTGTACAAAGCCCAAGAAGAGGCGGGGATGCTTTTAGGAAGCCTGTGAGTCCAAACTTAAGAAGAGTTCAAGAAAAGTTTCACCGAAAATAATCTTTTCTTTAGTGAACAGTTCTAGGGTTTGAAGAAATTCAAGAAAGGTTTCACCGAGAATTAATCATTTCTGGGGAATTGAATTTCTTTGACAATTTCTAATAGTGACAGTCTAAGAAAAGTTTCACCGAGAATAATGCCTTTCTCTTTGTTCCATATTGTTTAAGCCCAAGAGAAGGCAAGACTGTATCTGGAAATCCTATGGGGATTGATCGGTAAAATAGCAAGTGTACTATTTTCACTGATGTAGTAATAGTAGGGGTTATCCCCAGAATCGATCTCTCGAGGACTGCGTGTAATTATAAGTGCAGATGCTATTTCAATTAAATAAAAATTCCTTAAGGCTTTGTTTGTTTTGAAAATTATAATAACAATTAAGAAAATAAGCAGAATGAATAGTATGACTTAAACAAATATGAGAAGCTATGCTAGGAGAAGTGTATAAATTGCTCTGCAATAAACCCAATTATTATTCAAAGAGACATGCCTCAAACCTTATCTTACCAAATCTTATTAGTATTTTTCCTTAATTCCTTAACAGAAAAACCTTTGATATTCTCCCTTGACCCTAATTCCTTAGAGATCTCGGAATAACATCAAGCAATAGTTTTGACAAGATTTTTAAAGGTTATTACGGGGTATCCTCATTCCTAAGCAACATCTACTGCAATATTATTTTACAAAAGCATTAGGTTGGTTTGTCCGACCTAACCCTAACCGTAAATCAATTTCAATTGGTCCGATCGAAAAAGCATTAAGAAAATTGCAAAATAAAAGCTTAAAGGAAAAAGTATAATCTCATAGAATAATTCATAATAAGTTCATTACATTGCAATTTAGGGACACCCCCTAGAATTGGGGGGTTTAGCTACTCATAATATTCGAAGAAATTACAATATGAAAACTAAACATTACAAGAATTCAGGATTACGTTGATCTTCAATTGCTCCCGCGCATGAAAACCTTCCGTTCTCCCTTGGTTCTTGATCGCTCAATCTTTTATCGTAAATTTTCTTTTTCTCCAAAGAAGTCCCTTTCTCCTTCTCAGAAAGTGTCTAAAATACTCTCAGGTCCAATACACAAATGGGGAAATGCCCACAATACCCTCATGGAACACAAAGGTAAAAAATCCAAGAAAATAAGAAGATGAAGCGTCCAAGCCAACACGGGCTATGTTGGCTCCCTGTTATTCCGAAAATAAAATTTTCCAGTGCCAGACTTGCTGACACGGGGGGCAGTGTCAGGTGACACGGGCACCCGTGTCAGCTCACTATTTTTCTTCATATTTTCGTTCTCTTGGCTTCTTCTTGACACGGCCAGTGTCAGGTGACACAGGTGGCCGTGTCAGGCCACTGTCTTCATTCCAATTTCATTCTGAATCTTGCGATTTTTCTCGTTTTTTCGTTCCGATCCCTCCTGAATGTTTATATGAACCTGAAAACACTAAAGAACACAACCAAGGCATAAAATGCGGTAAAAGAAATGTAAAACAAATAAACAATGACAAATTATTAACTAAAACAAATAGTGAAATAACTTATGAAAACCACCGATCAAACTCCCCCAAACTTAAACCGTTGCTTGACCTCAAGCAACAAGCTTGCATAAAGATTTTTCAGATCAAACGATACATATCCAATGAAAGACTTGTGAAGGTAAGGTGTGTCGATACTCATAAGTGAGCCTTTGTTCCGATCGGCTAAAACTAGTTCTCTGGGTAATCGTCCGTTAACGAAGGTATTACACAAATACATACCGCGGTAAAACCATAGACCTAAATCCCCCTTTCGGTTACCTCTCTAACTATGCTTTGGGCTTAAGTCTTTTCTTCGATTTTCTACCCCTTTCATTCGGATAATCAGATTAAGGCAATTTTTTCGTTTTCCCTCACATGTACAAGATTGACCGAAACTTTTTCTAGGCACCATGATCTCCTTTTTTTCTCTCTCATTGGCGTTTATTAGTCCACTTTGGGACGACAATTAAGACTCAACCGCCGTTAGGCTAAGTAACCGGGTGAGGGTTGCCCAACTTAGAAGGACTAGTTGTCTTTATCGCCATTATTCACTTTTTCGGTGCCTTAAATCACTCGCTTAATCAACCTTATACATGTAATTCTTTTAAGTCATGCCGGACTATCACTATGAACTAATCGGGGAATACTTCTCAAATCCAAGTACTATGGCACAAATCTACACGTTGGACTCGTTTTCTTACTCTGGGGAATCTAGGGTGTTCGGATCATTCCTAAGTTTTCAAACTTTCCCAATGTCCCTAGTTCTAACTCCTCTTCCCTCAAACTCTATATACTTTCTTGACCATCTCAAAATCATAGTATTCACAAGAAAAAATTTTGACGGTTCTAATTCGGGGAGAATTCAGAGTTGTTTTCATAAAACAACACACAAAACAGACATGACCCATACAAAGAGGAAAAAATAAAAGCAGTAAATCCTCCCCCCAAACTTGAACTACACACTGACCCCAATGTGTTAGAACAAGAGCGAGAGAGGTCACTCACAGAGATCCTCACTCAGGATGCTGACGCTAATGCAACACCACTGCTACATCATCGTTTGCACATGTAGGATCTGGATTATTTCCTGCAACCAAAACAAAAACAAACAGCAAATAGAAAGTAATTAATCTGGCAAGCGTGGGTTGCCTCCCATGTAGAGCTTTGTTTAACGTCGCATGGCTCGACGGGTGACTCCCCAATGCTATGGGGGGGTACTTCAGCTTACACGTTTTGTTGCTTGACCTTTCCGCAACAGAGCACCGGTCAGACTCAGGACTAAGAGTTACATTGTGATTCAACTCACATCCAACTTCCACATTCTTCCTTTGATGTTTTTTTCTCTTCTTTCTTTGATGTTTCTTCCTCTTATTGACTTCTTGACTGGATGTTGGAGTCTTGTTGGGTGCAATAGATGACTCTGATGTTGCAACCTGATGGATTATTCCAGAGACTTTTTCAAGAAGTGGTTTTGAGCTTTTGCTTTTTCCCACTGTTCGGATCATTCCAATTGCGGGGTGATTACTTTCCTCTTGACCTTGCTTCTCGAGTTCCAACACTTTCAAGGTTACTTCTTCCTCAAAATATTTCAAGGTTAAAGTACCAGCCTCAATATCCACACTGCACCGACTAGTCATTAAGAATGGTCGACCCAGTATGATAGTCGTCTCCTCATCCTCAGGTAGATCAATGATCTCAAAGTCTACTGGATATGTGAAGTTATCAATCATCACAAGCACATCTTCTGTTAAGCCGTATGACCGCTTGGTTGTGAGGTCAGCAAACTTCAGATTTGTTCCCGTTTCACTTATTTTCTTTATACCCAGCTTTTTAAAAATTGAGAGGGGCATGAAACTCACGCTAGCACCCGAATAAATCAAGACCTTCTTAAAAGTTCTGTCCTTTATGGTATAGGGGATTGATACATAACTAGGATCTTTCCGTTTGATTGGAATTCTCCTACCTTGTGATTCCCCACTACTCTCCTCAATTAGACTCTTTACCTCCTCTCCACTAGGTTTCTTTTTCCCAATGGCCTCCTTCATGAATTTCTTATATAGAGGCATTTGTTCAAGAGCTTCGAAGAAGGGCATATTAATCTCTAACTTTTTGAACAATGAGTTGAATTTCTCAAAGTCTTTTTCTTGTGTCTCCTTCTTTGTCACTCTTGAGGGGTACGGTAACTTGATATGAGGTTTAACCGCCTCTTTTCTTTTCTCTTCGTAATTCTCACTTGACTCACCACTTCCAGTCATGATGGCATTCACATTCTGGTTATCTCTTGGGTTTGTCACTGTTACACTCGGTAAGGCACCTGGTGTTTGAGAACATGCTAGTTGTTGTGCTATCTGGCTCATCTGAACTTCAAGACTTTTAATAGAAGCACTTGTGTTCCTTAGATTACTTCTTGTCTCTTCTTAAAATTGGGAACTTTGAGCGGCCATCTTCTCAATGGCAATCTCCCATTGTGCTTTTTGGGGAACTTGTTGCTGTTGTGGGTATTGATGTTGATTCTGATATTTCCAGGAGAAGTTAGGATGATTCTTCCACCCTGGATTATAAGTTTGAGCGTAGGGATTATTCTGCTTCAGGAATTTTATCTCTTCAATTTGTTGCGGAGTCGCAACACAATGTGCAGTATAATGGGGTCCACTACAAATCTTACAACTCATGGGTAGACCAGTTTGAACTTGTGCCACATTTTGCGTACCCACTGTCATAGCTTTTAACCTTCTTTCAACTTCCGCAACAATTTGATCTTCTACCTTCACAACGTAATTATTCAACTTCAAGTCAATCACACCCTCAGATTTACTCACACTTCGATCATATAACTCCAAATGTTTGTTGGCTGCAATAGCTTCAATAATTTTCTTGATACCGGTCGCAGTGGTGAAGTTGGATGATCCACCAGCAGCTGTATCGATAAGTTGCTTAGTTTTCATTCGGAGGCCATTGACGAACACTTGCATCTGCTCAGTTTGATCCATGTTGTGAGTCGGACAGGCTACCAAAACCTTCTTGAACCTCTTGTATGCGTCTCCAAGATATTCTTTGTCCTTCTGTTTAAAGTTCACAATATCATATATTTTTCGGATATAAACAGAGGCCGGAAAATACTCATTCAGAAATGCCTTCTCCATCTCTTCCCAAGTGGTAATACTCCCAGCAGGTAACGAGTAGAACCACTCTTCAGCCTCTTCCGCCAGAGTGAAAGGAAACATTCTTAACTTCTTTGCTTCCTCCGTGTGCCCCTCAATCATGAGAGTGGTGCTCATAGTCAGAAATCTTTGCAGATGTTTGTTGGCATCTTCATTAACCTTTCCGGTGAAAGGTCTCCTCTCAAGTTGAGTGATGGTGCTAGGATGCATCTGGAAATTCGGTACATTCACTGGTTGGTTCACAATGGTCAACCTACCAGCCGGTGCATTTGCCCCACCGTAATCGCCCAGAAGTCTCTCCGCTGTTTGATTTCCAGCCATAATCACAGTATCTCTGTCCGCCTCTGAACATGTTTCTGAACCTGAATCTGATTGTTCTGAGTGAACATAAACTTTTTCTTCTTCTGGTGTTTGGACTGACGGTTCTGCTTCTGAAGCTGCCAGTCTTGCTTGTCTACGCCTTGCGTGTAAAGTTCTTTCGATTTCTGGGTCAAAATTAAAATTTGCTGAGGGTTCTCCTCGCATAAAAATGTTAGACGCTGATTAGTAGTAACAATAATAATCTAAAAGTTATAAAATAAAAATAAAAAAATATATAAAAAAAATATAAAAATAAAAATAACTGAAAAATAAAATTTTAGTCAGAGTGACAAAATTTCAATTGAACTAACACACGAACTTATAATTTGACAGTCCCTGGCAACGGCGCTAAAAACTTGATCGGTAAAATAGCAAGTGTACTATTTTCACCGATGTAGTAATAGTAGGGGTTATCCCCAGAATCGATCTCTCGAGGACTGCGTGTAATTGTAAGTGCAGATGCTATTTCAATTAAACAAAATTTCCTTAAGGGTTTGTTAATTTTGAAAATTATAATAACAATTAAGAAAATAAGCGGAATGAATAAAATGACTTAAACAAATATGAGAAGCTATGCTAGGAGAAGTGTATAAATTCCTCTGCAATAAACTCAATTATTATTCAAAGGGACATGCCTCAAACCTTAGCTTACCAAATCTTATTAGTATTTTTCCTTAATTCCTTAACAGAAAAACCTTTGATATTCTCCCTTGACCCTAGTTCCTTAGAGATCTCGGAATAACATCAAGCAATAGTTTTGACAAGATTTTTAAAGGTTATTATAGGGTATCTTCATTCCTAAGCAATATCTACCTCAATATTATTTTACAAAAGCATTAGGTTGGTTTGTCCGACCTAACCCTAGCCGTAAATCAATTTCAATTGGTCTGATCGAAAAAGCATTAAGAACATTGCAAAATAAAAGCTTAAATGAAAAAGCATAATCTCATAGAATAATTCATAATAGGTTCATTACATTACAATTTAGGGACACCCCCTAACATTGGGGGGTTTAGCTACTCATAATATTCGAAGAAACTACAATATGAAAACTAAACATTACAAGAATTCAGGATTACGTTGATCTTCAATTGCTCCCGCGCATGAAAACCTTCTGTTCTCCCTTGGTTCTTGATTGCTTAATCTTTTATCGTAACTTTTCTTTTTCTCCAAAGAAGTCCCTTTCTCCTTCTCAGAAAGTGTCTAAAATACTCTCAGGTCCAATACATTAATGGGGAAATGCCCACAATACCCTCATGGAACACAAAGGTCAAAAATCCAAGAAAATAAGAAGATGAAGCGTCCAAGCCAACACAGGCTGTGTCAGATGACACGGGCGGCCGTGTTGGCTCCCTGTTATTCCGAAAATAAAATTTTTCAGTGCCAGACTTGCTGACACGGGGGGCAGCGTCAGGTGACACGGGCAGTGTCAGGTGACACGGGCACCCATGTCAGCCCACTATTTTTCTTCATATTTTCGTTCTCTTGGCTTCTTCCTGACACGGCCAGTGTCAGGTGACCCGGGTGGCCGTGTCAGGCCACTGTCTTCAATCCAATTTCATTCTGAATCTTGCGATTTTTCTCGTTTTTTCACTCTGATTCCTTCTGAATGTTTATATGAACCTGAAAACACTAAAGAACACAAACAAGGCATAAAATGTGGTAAAAGAGATGTAAAACAAATAAACAATGACAAAATATTAACTAAAACAAATAGTGAAATAACGTATGAAATCCACCGATCAGAGATCTAGTTTTGACTGTATTTAAGAGTGACCAACTGGCTTTACCTAGTTCTAGACCTAGTTGCCAGGGAAAACTCTAAGCAGGTATACTAGTATATATACAGTTGATATATATGACAAGTATTTAAAAGGATATGAAAGAAGGACTTACAGGTGAGTAAGCTTCCAGCAATACAGTTATATATATATATATATATATATATATATATATATATATATATATATATATATATATATATATATATATATATGAAAGCAAGTAAAGAAAGCCGATAAAAACTTACAGGCGAGCAAGCTTCCATTGTAACAGTTGTATGGTTAGTTGTTCAAGAAATTAAAGAAAGTTTTGATAACAACTATGAATTTAAAACTAAATCAAAAGGGAAGTTGCTTTGAAAAGATTGTTGGGGCTTATACTCAAGGAGAGACCCAGATGAAAAACAGTAATCGTACCGTTGATCTATAAACTATATTGGGGCTTATACAACGACTGAGGCCCAAATTAGGTTTTCTGTACAAAGAGATGGGTCTTACAACTCAAGGAGAAGCCCAAAGGTTTGAAAAAGAAAAGAAATGAGACTTACAACACAAGGGTAGGCCCAGATGATTTTGTTTGAACTGGCGATCGTGCCGGAATTTTTGAAATCGCATTGGGTCTTATACAATGAATGACGTCCAAATTAGTTTGGTTTTCAAAAGGGGTTGGGTCTTACACTCTATTAGAGGCCCAAGAGTGTTTGAAAATATTTGTTAGGGTGATAGTGATCAAAACCCTAGTTTTTGGTTTTTTAATGTATTTTAATTTAATAAATATTCAATTAAAATAATCAAACATGTAAAAAAAGGTTGTGATCTTGGATTTACATTTGAAAAATCATGTTTCATTCATGGGATGATTTAAAAATCATTTGAGTTTTGTAAAACCAAGAGAAAGAAATATTTTTAACAAATAAAAATAAAATTCTTTACAAAAATACCAAATATATGAAATAAATAATATTTTTGTGAAATTTTCATGGGATAAAATATTTTAACATTTTTGGGAATTTTCAAAAAAAGAACCAATAAAAAATAATTAAAATTGAGAGAGAAATTAATTTTTCAATTAATTAACAAAAACATGAAAATATTGAAAAATAGCAAAAAAATGAAAATGGCAAAATGGTCTGGGTGGGGTTTGAATCCACGACCTTGGCAACAAACAGACACGCATGCTACCACTGGGGTGGTGATACATCCGTGTATCAAAACCACCCCCATTAAATCATAAAGCATGCCTTGTTTCTAGGCCTGGGCAAGGCAAGGCAAGGCAAGCTTTTGGGCTGGTTCTACACAAGTGGACGACGATAAGTTACTCACGATCAAGGCTTGTTCTCCACAAACTGTGACTAGTTAGTCGTTCTTGACGAACTTCAGCTTCTGGTGAAGTGTCGAAGTGACTGCCCCGACCTCGTGTATCCAAGGTCTTCCTAACAAACAGTTGTATGCTGCCCGAATGTCCATGACCTGGAAAGTGAGTTGGAAAGTGTGAGGACCGATAGTTATGGGAAGGTCGACTTCGCCGATAACTGTTTTTCGGGATCCGTCAAATGCTTTGACGATGACCTCACTGCCTCTCATCGGAGATCCCTTAAATGATAGTCGCATTAACGTGGATTTTGGCATAACATTTAGAGCTGATCCGGTGTCTACCAGTACACTGGCTAAAGCATTGTCCTGGAAGTTGACTGTAATATTGAGCGCCATGTTATGATTTTTGCCTTCTTCTGGCAATTCCTCGTCACTAAACCCCAAATTGTTGCAGGAAGTGATGTTGGAGATGATGATGTCGAATTGTCTTATTGTCACATCCTGTTCCACAAAGGCTTGCTCTAAGACTTTCTGTAGAGCCTCTCTGTGGGCTTCGGAACTGAGTAAAATAGATAGCACATAGATTTTTGAAGGAGTTTGCAACAGTTGATCAATAATGTTGTACTCACTCTTTTGGATGAGCTTCAGCATCTCATCGTTGTTCTTTGAAAGGTCGGGATCACTGGACTGACCAACTGGTTGATTAGGAACTTTTATTTGCAGTTCTTTTTCTTTGATAGGTTCTCCAACTCCTCGGTTGAAGATTCGACCATTCCGTGTTACTCGACTGAGGTCTGCAATATTCACGACGGAGGGTAATGGAACTTATTTTCCATTCTCAATTGTTGTTGCATCGTATTTGTAAGGGATAACCTTATCGGATTTGTACGGTACTGGTCCCAGCAGATAGATAACTATAAGGGCCTTTTGATTTTTCTGACCATCATAGTCGACCTCAATTGGTTCGAGGTTGAGAATCCTTCCACTATCGAGAGGAATTCTTGATTCATGGAGTAAAAGTATTATGGCGCATACATCTCTGGCCACTTCTCATTTAGGGATCAAGACAACTTCTTTGCTTTGTTCAGGATGATAGTTTGACATTAAACTAGAGCTTGACCATGGTTGAATCTCCTTATGGTCCCACTGACTTTGAAGGGCTGCTTGCACGAGATATCATCCTTGGTTATTCTCCGAGCAGACTCTACAGTGCTCATAGTTGTGTGGTGGCACCCGGCCAAGTTCACTTTGAATGCAGTGTAACCTCACTAGGTCTATTTCCATTGATCGAACATCCAGATTTTGATGCCTAGTAGGGTTCCCATCAGTCATACTGACTTATTGTGTGGCGTCGTCTAAATAGATCGGAAGCCACCAGTGGTTTAACAAGTGTTGAAGTGTCCTTTGAACAAGAGCACATCCTTGGTCACTCTCACGACATACTTTACAATTCTGATACTCATGTGAAGTCAGAAAACCGAGCTGAACTTGCTTAGCGTGTAATTCCACCAAGCAGGTATTCATCAAACAAATATCGAAGATTTGAATCATGTTAACTTGATACTGACTTCTATCGCGGTAATCCTGAATCCATCCAAGATCCATCTGACGCTGGAGGGCCTCCTGTACAAAAGAGCATCCCTGATTATTTACCGAGCAAATCAGACAGGAATCATAATCGTGTCGTGGCAGATTATGATGTTGGCTTTGCCTTGAGTGCATTGCCACCAAGTTGACATTCATCGCACGGATGTCGTGGTTTTGAATGATGTTGGAATTTGTATAAGTCATGTTGACCTCACGAATTCGGTGATCTTGGATCCATCCGAGATCCATCTATTCCTGTAGAGCTGATTGCACCACATAACATCCTTGATCATTTTTAGAGCAGATATCACATTGGTGGTAATTATGAGACGGTATGTGACCGTATCCACTCTGTCTGCAATGCATCTTGACCAAGTTGGTTCCTAATAAGAGTACATCATGAATTTGATAGCTGTGCTTAGATCTTTCCTCTATCAAATTGACCGCAGCTTTCTCGTGTTGAGGCAACGGGTTCGTCTGAACATTTGGATTTGTATCCTTGAACGATAAGACCCCGCTCCTGACAAGCATCTGTACATCGGATTTGAAGCTGAGACATTTTTCTATGTTATGCCCTAGTCCTTCTTGATGGTAAGGGTAAGTCTGATCTGCTTTGAACCAAAAAGGCGGATTCTCCGGTATTGGAAGAGGAGACCTGGTCTGGACGTGCCCCTTGTCTAGTAGTAATGGAAATAGTTTTGCGTACAACATTGGTATAGGGTCGAACCCTGGTGGTCGCGTTGTACGGTTGTTTTTCTACTGAGGACGGGCCTGCTGAAGAGGTTGTTGTGTCCTTTGCTGGTATTGTTGTTGATTCGGTTGGCTCTGAGCAACCTGAGGTTGATACGTAGAAACAGGCGCAGGGTTAATAGCAGGAGTTATAGCCGCTACTGGTTGGTAACGTCGCCTTTGCTTTCCGAGAGAGATATTGCCAATATCTTGCTCTTTTTTCTTAGGGAGAGCACTACCGTATCTTTTGGTACTGCTTGATGGTCTAGCATCTTTAACTAGACGTCCTTCTCGAACTGCTTCTTCAAGACGAACTCCCATGCCTACCATCTCGGTGAAGTCGCTGGGCGCACTGGCGACCATTCTGTCATAGTAAAATGAGCTCAAGGTTTTCAAGAAGATCTTTGTCATCCCTTTTTCTTCAAGAGGTGGACAAATCTGGGCGGCAATTTCACGCCATCTCTGAGCATATTCCTTAAAGGTTTCCTTATCCTTCTACGACATGGCTCTGAGTTGATCTATGTCTGGTGCCATGTCCAGGTTATAGTTATATTGTTGAACAAAGGCAGCGCCAAGATCTCTGAAAGTGACGATCTTGGTGTGGTTTAAACCCATGTACCATTTGAGTGCGGCACCGGTTAAACTATCCTGGAAGTAATGGATCAGTAGCTGTTGGTTCTCTGTCTGAGTTGACATTCTCCGAGTGTACATCACCAAATGACTTTGAGGGCAAGATTTACCCTTGTACTTTTAAAATTCGGGCACTTTGAACTTGTGCGAAACTTTCACATTGGGGACCAAACAATGGTCTGCGGCGTCCTTTCCGAATAGATCCTGACCGCGAATGGCAGCAATTCCTTCTGCATCTCCAGGAACTATTCCTAGAATTCCTTCATTTTCTCGTTCATACTTTCATTTCCACCAGAAGGTATCTGTGGAATTTGTCCTTCCGGGGAAATGTGTACCACGGGTGGCGGTATAGTCATTACGGCAGTGACTCTTGGTGCTTTCCTATCCCGAAGTTTGTAACCTTCAAGAGTTGTTGTCATGCCCATTTCCTCTTCGCTTTCCCGAAGTTTGTAACCTTCAAGCCCAGTGGTTCCTGCTGCAGTTTCCGGATCTTCCATGATCGGCGAAATATATCCTTCTGGGATATAGTTGGGTGGCATGCCCCAGGGACGATCTTTAGGCATGTTATACCGAGGATCATACTTTTCCACTATGAGTGTAGATGTGATCTCTGAGATCACAGTCCTTTGTATCTGAGCTACTGCCAGAGCTTGCATGTCATTGTGAAGTTTTTTCAGATCTTCTTTCAGAGTGTCGATTTCTTCTCTTAACTCTATGTTCTCTTCCTCGATATTATCCATTTTCTTTTGTCGATTGGCCCGAGTATTGTACGAATGAGACAGTTTGACGCTCTAGAATCGAGACACAAACGTGAGATTCATAGGGAAGAAGAATGCATTATGTGAGAATGATGAATGATATGCAATGATTATATTAATTAATTTTTTTTGTTAATCAAAAGAAACTTTGACAATTGGATTGCAAATATCATACAATGGGGAAACCCCGTTTTATTGAATTCAAAGATTTCGGAAATGGAAATACAGTAATTTACAAAGTGCTGTCAATGGAAATGTCTAAACTAATGGATCCTGAGTCTTCTCTAGGGAGGGCTTAGGTGCTGGTTCTGGTACTTTCCTTTTCTTTGACCAGGGCTCTTGAGCCGTTGTCGGGTTCTCATTCCTTTGCCAAGTGAAAGGAGCGAGCAAATTCCTTTGGTCATCTTGATTTTCTATAGCATGTTGCTCTAAAATCTCAATCAGAGCATCTTTTTCTTTTAACAGTTGCTATATTTTGTTACACTCCACATTGATAATGCGGTACTTGTTCTTCCAAGACTTCTTCTCCTGTTGAACTTTGTTGAGAGTAACCTGAAGCTTTTCCGTATCAAACATAAAATAAAGGACAGATTCCTTTAATGGAAGAACTTCTTGACGAGGGTAAGGCATCCTCAGCTTGAGAGCTCTAGTTTGTACCCAGTGGAGATAAGGTTTCACCGAGACACAGTCTGGTTTTCCTAGAGACTCTCTTCCTTTCCTGTGAACATGTTTCCAAGCATGCACTATTTTTGTCTTTAGTGCCCTGTCACTTTCTCCTTCCTTAAAGAAAAGACCTTCCAGATGAACATTACGTGGGATATGTCTCATCGGGTATCCGAATTGACGACGAACTAAAACTGGATGATAGTTGATTCCTCCTTTAGTTCCTATGAGGGGTACTCTAATACCCCAAATTTTGACCACTTAGATTTCCCATCATTGTGAAAATCATCATCACAATATGGATGTACCTTTATGCTTCATTAGCCTCCCCAAAGATGGGTGAGCATCCAATACAATCAAAATTAGGGTTTCAAGCCCTCTCTGAGTGCTTAGAAAAAGGATCAATCAAGAAATGACATGATCTTCAACTTTTCTAATCTCTCAAACATCCACAATGGATCAAAAAGGACTTACACTTCAAGGATTAAGCACAAGGATGCTCCCTTCTAGGTGGATCAAGTCTCAAGATCGACAGTGTCACCAAATTAGGGTTTTGGTCGACCAGGGCCTCCAGATGGAAATTTTCATCTGGGAACAAGGCAATAATCCAAAACATGACCTAATATACTTCATGGAACCTCATGAACCCATGCATCAAGTCAATTTTGCCTCAGGGGATGCATTCATCAAAAATCAGGAATTAGGGTTTCTTGACCTAATTCACCCCTAAGTTGACTTTTGGGATAAACCATGAGCCAAGACCTCAAGAGATGATTTGAGGGTCTCTAATACACCATATTGATCCATTTGGAACAATAGATTGATCCAAGAAGCTTGAGCAACAAGTCTCATTTTCATCTGCACCACAATTAGGGTTTTAAGGGAAAAGTCAACTGTAACTTTGACTTTTGACCAGGACATGCTCCCAAACCCTAATGCATGCTTGAATATACCCTATGACACCCATGGAACATGTCCATCAAGTTTGATTTAGGTCAAGGACATGATTTCCGGAAGAATTGCACAGTTTGGAATTCATCTGATAAAAAGTCAACTGTGCACAAAAGTCAACTTTGACTTTTTGAGATTTTTCACCAAAATGGTTTTTTAACCCTAAAATGATGTTAATGTATGATTTGAATCATCATTCATCAAGAAAAATCAAGAAAAGTGAGATAACTTGTAAAAGGGGTAACCATAAAACTTAGAAAATTTTCTAAGTTAAAAATAAAGTGGCAAAGGTACCAACTTTGGAGGACCATAACTCCTAAACCACAAGGCCATTTTTTCTCATCCAAAGATGGATTTGTAGCCCTCACTATCACCTAAAAAAACTTCAACTACAAGTCATTCCAATTCATTAAGGATTTTGAGTTATGGAGTGATCAAAGTGGCTGAAAAGTGAAAAAGTCACTTTTTCCAACACTTAGTGAAATTTTCACTAAGTCAGAATTCTGCTTCACTTTTTGCCAAATGTAGGGGGATTTTTCACTTGGAATCAAAAGAGATCAAAACCAAACTTGTTCAAACAGTTGTTGTATCATGTTAGAGCTTTCCAAAATGGCCAAGAACATTGCCAAATTCAACCTACATCATGAGATACAACATTGGCAAGTTGCCTTGCTGAAATCTGTCAAGGCAAGGCAGAATTTGCATTTTGGCTCGATTTGCCAAAATCAGCCAATTGCAATTGCTCCAATCCACTTGGACACCTCAGAGGATTGAATCCAAAGGGGACAATCACTGAGCCAAGCCTCCAAGGTCCAAGGAACAAGGAATAACATGTTGAACCTAGAGTTGCCAAAGTAGGGACAAGACTTCAAATTTGGAATGAGGCATTCAATGGAACCATCAAGGTGGCATGGACTGAGCCATTCTCATCTGAAATCAGTCAAGACTTATCCAAGACCAAGGGGACCAAAGCTCTGTGCCCTAACCTCTAATCAATGGCTAGAGGAGACTTTCATTTCCATTGGCCAACATTGAGGAAACCTACTTACCAGCTGCCATGTACTATTCCTTGCAAAACAAACTTGCTCTACTATAAATAGAGCTCAATTGTGGTCAGTTTAAGTACACCAAAGCCATCTAACAGATGCTTTCCTCAAAATCTCTTTCTCTTGGCAAAAATGCCTTTCTTAGCAAGGTAGCTATCGGGTTTTGAGTTTGAGAGCAATTCTGCACAAACCAATCACTCACACACCTCACATACATCACATATGAGCTGATCAAACACTCACATAACTTCTGAAACTTCAAAATCTCAAAATCACTTGCCATCCACACAAGTTTGAAGTGAAGTTGCAGCTGAGATGCCATAAACCGATCCAGTCTATTTCAATGCAATCCAAGTGTTCAAACACACTCCATGTGGTGTAGGGAAGCTGTTCAGATCATCACAACTCATCTGTAACACCTCCAACCCAGAATTTGATTTGCTCTTGCTGTCACGACTTGAAGGTAAGCCTAAACTTGGGCATCTCTCAATCTATGCATATTTCCTCGCACAATAATTTGGCCATATGTTCATAATCATGCATGGAATGTTTTCCCTCAATTAATTGCATTGTTTGAATCGTGTATAAAAAATCCTAGCCTTCATGCAGAAATTAGGGTTCTTGAGGTTTCTTCGTGATTTCTTGTTGTATGTTTAATTTAAATGAAATTAAAGTACATAGAAATGATCGTGAGGTTGAG
The DNA here is from genome assembly GCA_022829125.1 of Lathyrus tuberosus. Lineage (NCBI taxonomy): Eukaryota > Viridiplantae > Streptophyta > Magnoliopsida > Fabales > Fabaceae > Lathyrus > Lathyrus tuberosus. The sequence continues at coordinate 1,501,880 of JALAZF010000592.1, forward strand.
GCGAGCATAATGATATGTGGATTGCATGTTATAATTACGTATTCAGTGAGATTGGATAGAAAATGCAAATCTGGGCAAACTGAAAAACGCGCGTGTTTTTGGTGTTGGTCTTGGCGCCATTTTCATATATTTGAATATTTGAATTTTGTGATTTTGTTTAATTGATTCAAAAATTAATTTCTCTCTGAGTTTTAATGATTTTGAGTTGGTTCTTTTTTTAATAATTCACAAAAATGTTAAAATATTTTATTTTCACAAAAAATCCCAAAAATATTATTTATTTCATATAATTGATATTTTTGTAAAGAATTAATATTTTAATTGTTTTTGGCATTTTAAATATTTTTTCTACATTGATTTTGCAACTTTTAATGCTTTCTAATTATTTTGTAGGTCAATACTTAATTTTTGAATCATTAATCCAAGATCACAATTTGTTTTTTATATGTTAAATAATTTTTGATCATTTTAATTGAATTTTTATTCAATTAAATACATTTTTGAAAACAAATTAGGGTTTTGGATTAATTCAACCCTCATAAATCATTTTCAAAACACTTTGGGCCTCTATTAGAGTGTAAGACCCAATCCTGTTTTTGACCAAATCAACTTTTTGGGCCTCACTTATTGTATAAGTCCCGATACCGTCAAAAAACAAACGACGCGATCGTCGCCTTTTCAAAAATCATCTGGGCCTTCCCTCGAGTAGTAAGACCCATTTATTTTTCTTTAAACCTTTTTGGGCCTCTTGAGAGAGTGTAAGACCCATCCCCCCTTGTACAATCAACTTTTTGGGCCTCACTCATTGTATAAGTCCCTCTGTACAAGTAAACGGCGCGATCGTCGCCCGTTCAAAATTAAAAACCATCTGGGCCTACCCTCGTGTTATAAGCCCCACTCTTTTCTTTAAACCTTTTTGGGCCTCTTGAGAGAGTGTAAGACCCATCCCTTTGTACAGAAAACATTTTGGGCCCCAGTCACTTGTATAAGTCCCTCTGTACAAATTCAAACAGTACCCTCACTGATAAAACCCCGGGCCTCTCCTTGAGTTGTAAGCCCCAAATCTTTCTTTTTCAAAGCACTTTCTCCTTTGATTTTGAATATACTGTTGTTTTCAATCTTTCTTTGTTGAACAACTAACCAAACAGCATGGAAGCACTACAACCGAGTAAGTGGTTATCGCTTTCGTTTACTGCTTTCATATTATAAACTGTATTGTGGGGCTGCTCACTGTAAGTCTCCTTTCATAAACTCATATCTACTGTGTAATAATAGTATAGATATTTCGAGTTTCCCCGGCAACTGCGTCTAGAACTAGGTGACGCCGTTTCACTTATTCGTAGAAATAGACGCCTAGATCCCCAATAGGAGCACCAGATACAGTCTTCTCTTCGGTTGTCCTCCTTAGGAATCGTCAAGAAATTCTATTCCCCAGAGATGAATTATTCTCGGTGAAACTTCTCTTGAATTTCTTTAAACCGCCGAACGGTTCGGACTGTCTCTAAAAGTTAAAGTCACTGGATAGTAAACCTCGCACGTTTACCAGTGGTTTTAACTCTAAAAGAGTTTTCCTGAACTTTTCTTTGGTTTGGGACCCACGGGCTTCTTAAAAGCATCGGCCTCCTCTTGGGCATCATACAAGGACCCACAGGCTTCCTATAAGTAACCCCGCCTCCTCTTGGGCATTATTCAAGGACCCTACGGCTTCTTAGAAGTATTCAGAGCCTCCTCTTAGGCTTCGTATAATGATCTCTTCCTCCGGGAATGATAGCCTCCTCTTGGGCTTCGTACAAGGACCCGTCGGCTTCTTAAAAGATTCCAGCCTCCTCTTGGGCTTCGTACAAATTATCCCGACGACCTCCTAGAGGTATAGGAACAGAACCTAGTCATCCTCATAGAACAGTCCTTTCATAGAGTCTACTACTGTTTCTCGAAGCATAGTACAAAAGATAAAACTCTAGACTTGGACAGTCTAACTTCCTTGAGTCTCCAAGACATTCTCAAGCACCCTTCGTTAAATAGGAAGGAAACCCGCAGACTCGGATAGTCTCAATACCCTTTGGATTTCCCGTTTCCTCAAAGAAAAGGAAATATCCCTGATCCTCAAATTAAATCCCTGAGTACAGTGTTACTCATATAAGAACTGATTTTCTCTTTTAAATCAGTATATTGGATCTGTCACTCAACTGAAACAGTTACAATAGCCTCCATCTCGGGCTTCGTACGAGATACCAAAATTCTCCCCAGTAGAGTCAAAGCAACCTTTTAGCCTCTCTCTCAGGCTTTGTATGAGACACAAAGGACTCCCTCGTTGAGTCAATCACCCCCTTTTTTTTTTGCCTCCATCTCGGGCCTCGTACGAGATATAAATCCCTTAAGCGAGAGTCGAACTCTTTGCTAGCCTCCTCTTAGGCTTTGTATAACGATATGCCCCACTGGGTCAAAAACTTTTAGCCTCTCTCTCGGGCTTTGTACGAGACACAAAATAGCCTCCTCTTAGGCTTTGTATAATGATTTTCCTAGCGGAAATTAGCCTCCTCTTAGGCTTTGTATAAGAAAACCACTGGTTGATCCGATTAACCTTTTTGCATCAAAGCTGTGCCTCGTTCACAGTAAACAAACATCAACAACTCCTTTCCTTTCATCTAATCGCTGTAAGCGGCAAGCCTCTGGATCATCTACATCCATGCCACTGTCCCTCTTTTAACATGAGAAATTCCTAAGGAAAGATGGCATTGCTCTACACTGAGTTAAAGTCTTCTCCTTCAGGTTAAAAACCCTTTCTTCGGAAATTATGGCATTGCTCGGATCCGCGTATCCCAGTTAAAGTAATTCTCCTTCTCCCCTCTTTAGAGATGACAAATTCTCTCTAAAGTCGAGGCCTTTTAGCTTCACATCTTGGGCTTTGAACAAGATACAAATCACCTTTCGCTTCATGTCTTGGGCTTTGAACAAGACACCAAAACACCAATTTCCTCCCATAGAATAGGAGGAACTACGAACGCTCTGATTTCCCTGTTTCGGTAAACGGGAATACGTAGGCATAAGATCGAAAAAAAAGATCTTAGCGAGCGCAATCAACAAAAAACCCAAATCCCATATCTCCATCAATTAAAAGCAGTATTTCAAAAACATCAGTCCTAACCTCCTAATCCTTATTCCCCGCCAGAAACCGTTTGCCTAGGAAAAAAGAAAGAAAGAACCGTATTGGCGAAATACGAATAACCAGTACAAAGGCCCCCCACATTGATAGCATCTGTAACCTAACAGACCGCTGTTTAAACTCAGTATGCAAAGCAGGGTTAATTGGAGACATCTATTTCCCTTCCTTATTCAGCTCACAATAGGATAAAAAATGAATCGACCTGTAGTTTTAGGCTCAACCGCAGAGAGCGACCATCGCTTAAGAACTACGTCCAAAATCGCTCGCTACAGAAAAGTGGCGCCCACCGTGGGTCCAATTTTTATTTCTGTCTGTTTTCCTTGTAAAATGGCGACTCTGCTGGGGAGTCTCCTTTTCTGCCTTAGGGCATCATCCCCGTTTTCTACGGAAAATGGGAACTCTACCGAAGAGAAAGATTGACCTATGCTGGTCCATCTCTTAGGCAGGGAACCACAGATTGGGGCTTCCGCCGGGGAACCCATTTCTGTCAGGAACTTAAGATTCATAGCTTTATAAGTCTAGGATGATTAGGACAAATATATATACTGCTTTTCCTAATTGCTATACGTGTTTATTTTTCTGCTACTGGGAATGCGTGTGATGCCGCATGTGGTGAGATTGAGTATACACTTAAGAAAAGCCAACCTTTTTCGTAGTGCGGAAGCTATCGGAAGTAGCTGTTACGCGATACTACCCTCATTTGAGGCTGGTGATCTATTCTCGGTGAATGACACTTACTCTAAGATTGCACACAACTCGTTGTCGATCCGCTTGTTGTCTGCCTTCCTGGGAGGAGCTGATGATAATGAGTACAGGTACAAAAATCACCCTAGTATAAACCTTTGGGGATGGGTAGAGCCTTGACTTCATGACAACGACCCTCTGACCCCATGTTTTTTCTATGTTTTTGTGTGCTGCATTCATGCATTCATTTAATAAAACATTAAAACATTCAAAAAAATTTCTCTTCTAGTCTCTCTGTTTTTCAAATTAAACTAAGACTGTGATTGCAAATATCAGAGAAAAAGATTGCATTAATGGATTTCGGTAGAAGGAGAACTCGCCAGTATACCTTCAAGGTTCCAAAACTAGGGGATTTGAGAAAGTTAGCGAGGATGATCGTTAACCCAGAGGCTTTTAGAGCCAAGCACGGTGGTCTGCTACCACTATTAAGAGTCCATGTGATTAAGGGGATCATGGATGCGCTCATTCAGTTCTACGATCCGGTTTATCACAGTTTCACATTCCCAGATTACCAGCTAGCACCAACGCTGGAGGAGTATTCTCATCTGACTGATTTACATATCACTAATCGAGCTCCATTTTCTGGACTGGAAGAAATTCCAAAGAATCAGACTATTGCAAGAGCAATTCATTTGGACGAGTCTGAGGTCAGGACTCACATGACTACTAAGGGTGGCATCCAAGGTTTGCCAGCCCAGTTCTTGACAAAAAAGGCTCTATACTTCGCTAGTATAGGGAACGGGACTGCTTTTGAAAGCATCTTTGTCTTGCTCACCTACGGGTTATTTTTGTTTCCCAACATCAATAACTTCGTCGATATCAACGCTATTAAGGTTTTTCTCATTGGAAACCCTGTGCCGACTTTGCTCGCAGATGCGTATCATTCTGTACACTTAGGAAATTTGTACAGCGGAGGGGAGATCACATGCTGTGTACCTTTGCTTTACAAGTGGTTTATCTCTCACTGGCCCAAGTCTGTCGCTTTTTGGGATTGCAAGAGTGTCTTACGTTGGTCGCAGAAGATCATGTCCCTCACCAACTCTGATATAGATTGGTGTAATAGGATTTATGAGGGAATCAGAATCATTGACCGTTGTGGAAACTTCCCCAGCGTACCCCTCATAGGAACTAAAGGAGGAATTAACTATCATCCGATATTAGTTCTTCGTCAATTTGGATACCCGATGAGACACATCCCACTGGGTGTTCGTCTGGAAGGTCTTTTCTTCAAAGAAGGAGAAAACGACAAAGCACTAAAGATGGAAATAGTGCAAGCTTGGAAACAGGTTCATAAGAAAGGATGAGAGTCTCTGGGAAAACCGGACTGTGTCTCGGTGGAGCCTTATCTCCATTGGGTACAAACTAGAGCTCTCAAACTAAAGATGCCTTATCCTCGTTACGGAATTCTTCCGCCGAGGGAAATTGTCATGTACTTCATGACGGAAACTGAAAGGCTTCAGGTTACTCTCAACAAAGTTCAAAAGGAAAGAAGGTCTTGGAAGAACAAGTACCGCACCCTCGACGTAGAGTGTATCTAAATACAGCAATTATTGAAAGAGAAAGATGCTCTAATTGAAATTTTGGAGCAGCATGCTGTAGAGAATCAAGATGACCAAAGGAATTTGCTCACTCCTTTCACCTGGCAAAGGAATGACAACCCGACAACGGCCCAAGCGCCCCGGTCAAAGAAAAGGAAGATACCAGAATCAGAGAGGACTCGGGACCCATTAGTTTAGGTTTCTGTTTCTGGATTTTGTAATCTACTGTATTTCCATTTCTGTAATCCTTTGAATTTCAATAAAAAGGGGTTTCCCCACTGTTTGATATTTGCAATCTAATTGTCGAAGTTTATTTTAATTAAACCTAAAAACAATTAATATAATCATTGCATTCATCATTCTCACATCGCGTATTCTTCTTACCTACGAATCTCACGTTTGTGTCTCGATTCTAGAGTCAAACTGTCTCATTCGTATAATACTCGGGCCAATCGTCAGAAAAAGATGGATGATCTTAAGGAAGAAAACAGAGAGTTGAAAGAAGAGATCGACGCTCTGAGAGAGGATATGAGAAAGCTTCGTAACGACATGCAAGCCATGGCAGAAGCTCAGCTACAAAGAACTGTGATCTCAGAGATCACCTCAACACCCATCATAGAAAAGTATGATCATAGGTATCAGATACCGAAAGATCGTCCTTGGGGCATGCCTGTTAACTATATCCCGGAAGGATATGTTCTGCCGATCACTGAAGATCAGGGAATCGCAACAGAAGCCGCTGGGCCTGAAGGTTACAAACTTCGGGAAAGCGAAGATGCCAGGGGCATACTCAAGACTCCTGAAGGTTACAAACTTCGGGAGGCGCCAAGACATACTGCCGTAGTCACGGTACCACCCCCTGTGGTGCACACTGTCCCGGAAGGACAGATTCCACAGACACCTTCTGGTAAGAAGGAAACTATGTTTGACAGAATGGAGGAATTCCAGGAGCAGTTCTTGGAAATGCAGAAAGAGCTGCAAGCCATTCGCGGTCAGGATCTATTTGGGAAGGACGCCGCAGACCTCTGCTTGGTCCCAAATGTGAAAGTCCCACACAAGTTCCAAGTGCCCGACTTTGAAAAATACAAGGGTAACTCTTGCCCTCAGAGCCATCTAGTGATGTACGCTCGGCGGATGTCAGCTCAGACAGAGAATCAGGACCTGCCGATTCACTACTTCCAGGATAGTTTGACTGGTGCCGCACTCAAATGGTACATGGGTTTAAACCGTACTACGATCAGTACATTCAGAGATCTTGGTACTGCCTTTGTCCAACAATACAAATTCAATTTGGACATGGCACCCGATAGAGATCAACTCAGATCAATGTCGCAAAAGGAAAAGGAAACCTTTAAGGAGTATGCTCAAAGGTGGCTTGAAATTGCCGCTCAAATTTGTCCACCTCTTGAGGAAAAAGAGATGACAAAAATCTTCCTAAAGACCTTAAGCTCATTTTACTATGACCGAATGGTTGCCAGTGCGCCCAGTGATTTCACCGAAATGGTCGGCATGGGTGTACGTCTTGAGGAAGCCGTCCGAGAAGGACGTTTGGTAAAAGACACTGGATCGACGAGCGGTACTAAAAAATACGGTAGTGCTCTCCCTAAGAAAAAAGAGCAAGATATTGGGAATATCTCTCTCGGAAAGCAAAGGCGTCGTTATCAGCCAGTAGCAGCTGTTACTCCTGCTATCGGCCCCGCGCCTGTTCCTATGTATCAACCTCAGGTTGCGCAGAGCCAACCTGACCAACAAAGGACACAACAGCCTCTTCAGCAGGCTCGTCCTCCATATAACAACAACCGTACAACACGGACACCAGGATTTGATCCTATACCCGTAACGTACGCAGAGCTGTTTCCGTTACTGCTAGCCAAGGGGCACATCCAGACTAAGTCTCCCCTTTCAGTTCCGGAAAATCCGCCTTTTTGGTTTAAAGCGGATCAAACATGTCCTTATCATCAAGGAGGTTCAGGGCATAACATTGAGACTTGCCTCAATTTCAAATCCGACGTGCAAAAGCTTGTTAGGAGCGGGCTCTTATCTTTCAAAGATACGAATCCTAATGTTCTTACGAACCCGCTGCCTCAACATGAGAAGGCTGCAGTCAATCTGATTGAGAAAGAGACTAACAATGTCTATCAAATTCACGATGTACTCTTATTGGGGGCCAATCTGGTCAAGATGCATTGTAGACAGAGTGGATATGGCCATGTGCCACCTCATAACTATCACCAGTGTGATATCTGCTCTAAAGATAACCAAGAATGTTCTGTGGTGCAAGCAGCTCTGCAGGAACAGATGGATCTCGGATGGATCCAAGAGCACCGAGTTCGTGGAGTTAACATGGTCTCTACGAATTCTAACGTCATTCAAAACCACGACATCCGTGCGATGAATTTCAACTTGGTGGCGATGCACTCAAGGCAAAGCCAGTATCATAATCTGCCGCGGCACGATTACAGTTCCTGTCTGATTTGCTCGGTAAATAAACAGGGATGCTCTTTCATCCAAGAGGCCATCCAGCGTCAGATGGATCTTGGATGGATCCAAGACTACCATGATAGGAACTCCTATCAAATCAATATGGTTCAGATCTTCGATATCCGCGTAATGAATACCAACCTGGTAGAGTTACATGCTGAGCAGGTCTGACTCGGATTCTTAGTATCACATGATTATCAAAACTGTAAAGCGGGTTGCGAAAACGATCGAGGTTGTACCCTTGTCCAGGAGGAACTTCAGCACTTGTTAAATCACGGGTGGATGCCAATCTATATGGGCGAAGATACTCAGCAGATTAGTATCAATAACAGGAATCCTACTCGTCGTCAAAGTCAGGATGTCCGATCAATGGAAGGTAACCTAGTGAGGTTACATTGTATTCAAAGTGGGCGTGGCCAGGTGCCACCACACAATTACGACCGTTGTAGCGTCTGTTCGGAAAGTAACCAAGGGTGTTACCTTGTGAGAGCAGCTCTTCAGGGTCAGGTCGATCATGGAGAAATTCGTCCATATCCAGGTTCAGGACCCATCATTTGGTCGCCGAACTACCTTGCCGAGCAAGCTGAGGATGTTGTCACGATCTCTGGTCATCACAGGACCAGGGATGTTTTTGCCATCATCCCTCTACTTTACGAATCTAGAGTTCCCAACCAGGAACGGATCGAGATTACTTACGATGGTCAGAAAAATCAGAAGGTTCCCATAGTCATCTATCTACCGGGACCATTACCGTATGAATCAGCTAAGGCGATCACTTACAAATACGGTGCAACAATAATCGAGAATGGAAAGGAAATTCCATTACCCTCCGTCGTGAATATTGCAGACATCAGTTGTGTAACACGAAGCGGTCGAATCTTCAACCGAGGAGTTGGAGAATCCAACAAAGAAAAGGAACTTCAGGCGGCAATTCCTGATCCACCAGTCAGTCAATCTGGTAATCCCGACTGTTCAAAAGACAAAGATGAGATGCTAAAGCTCATCCAAAGGAGTGAATATAACATTGTTGATCAACTGTTACAGACTCCTTCAAAGATCTCAGTATTATCACTGTTACTCAATTCAGAAGCAAACAAAGAGGCTCTACAGAAAGTCTTGGAGCAAGCCTTTGTGGAACAGGATGTAACAATCAGACAATTCGATAACATTGTCTCTAACATCACTTCCTGCAATAATTTGGGATTTAGTGATGAGGAATTACCTGAAGAGGGTCGTCGTCATAACATGGCGCTCAACATTACAGTTAACTGCCAGGGCGATGCTTTAGCCAGCGTACTGGTAGACACAGGGTCAACCCTGAATGTTATGCCGAAGTCCACCTTGATGCAATTATCATTCAAGGGCCCTCCGATGAGAGTCAGCGAGGTCGTCGTCAAAGCATTCGACGGATCCAGAAAAACAGTTATCGGCGAAGTTGATCTTCCCATAACTATTGGTCCTCACACTTTCCAAATCACTTTCCAGGTCATGGACATCCGGGCAACATACAGTTGTTTATTAGGAAGACCTTGGATACATTAGGCTAGAGCGGTTACTTCAACCCTCCACCAAAAGCTAAAGTTCGTCAAGAACGATCAACTTGTCACGGTTTGTGGGGAACAAGCCTTGCTTGTGAGCAACTTATCATCATCTACTTGTGTGGAACCTGAGGAAGTTATTGGAACTCAGTTCCAAGCACTATCGGTGAGCAAGAATGATCAATCCGAGGAAGGAACTTCAATTTCTTCATACAAAGATGCTATCAAAGCGGTCGAGAGTACCGATACAAAAGGATGGGGACGGCTTGTCATTCCTATTGACAATAAAACAAAGAAGGGTCTTGGTTTTTCTGCGACCTGTACTCAGACAGCCGCCAACGATGAAAGTCTTCATCCCCTTCAAAACTTCTTCCACAGTGGAGGTTTTCTTCACCCGGTGTCTCAGACAGTTCATGCTATCAATGAGGAAGATCCCTCTGACACAGGTGAAGAATGGAAGTCCTACCTTAACAAGGACGGCTATATGTCTCAGGAAGAGGTGCCTATGCCTTTTTGCTTTCCTACAGAAAGTCTGAGATTTATACCAAGATCAGATGTCGAAATGATCTACGGGGATTGTGATCCGGAAGGATGCCGTGCTCTGCCAAATTCATTAGAGGAAGACACTCTGATGAGAGACAACTTTGACCGCAACTACTATGGCCCAATGGATGGTCTGCCAATGTGGCAGCCTTACCCAGGAAACTTGGGGCAAGAAAGTCAGCCGAGTAATGAAGCCCAGCTGACCATCATTGAACAGAATACCTGTGTCCCCGCCATGTCATGGGATCAACACTCAGGTCATTCAGAGACTACTCAACATAAAGATGAATTCGCAACGTTCGCAGGACTTGAATTCATCAACTATGCTTTTCCTGAGGTCAACGTCATCGAGAGAGATGACTCCTCCAGTTCCAAAGAAGTTTGGGACACTCTGGGAGAACCAAGTGGAAAATTCGACTATATGGTCAAGTACACTGCTCCCGAAAGCTCTCGTATCAGGTTCGAAGACATCCAGCCAACTGGATGGGGAGATACAGCTGAGAGCACCAATGCTATGCAAAATGCAACAGAGGAATCCTCTTACAACAATTCTGCTTGGGAGACAGATTCCAATGATCCTGCTCCACCAGAAATCAGCGTCATTTCTGAGGACAAATCAAGGAAGGTGCCAGACTTTGTGATTCACCGAGGAGTTCGCCGCCAATGGGTTGCCGTCGAGGTTCCGAAGGTCATTCGTCAGTCAAAGTAATTGCCATCTTTTAACCTTTCACCCTGCCCAGGTGAAACGGATGTTTTGATAGGGCTCGCTTTCTGTAAATTTCCCTCTTCGCTTTGCCCAAAGCGAGTGAGTTTTGTTTTATAGGGCTGTAGTTTCAAGATTCGACTTGTTCATTAATAAAATAATGTCGTTCTGTAATTTCCGCATTAATTGTTGTTTTCTCTTTTTGCTTTTTCAGAAAATGGTAATCCTAAAAAAAAAACATTCAATAATAAAAACAAGCAGTAAAATAAATACACTGCACACACTTACATTTTCTCTATCTCTTCTAAACACGAATCATCACGTCATGCAGATTGCTTGTTTTATACCCCGTTGAAACATACGATCCGATGCCTTCTCCCAACTTTGAGTTCCCGGTATTCGAGGCTGAAGAAGAAAATGACAACGAAATTCCAGAAGAGATCTCCCGACTACTCAGACAAGAGGAAAGGTCCATTGAACCTCACAAAGAGCCATTGGAAATGGTAAACTTGGGTTCAGAAATAGAGAGAAAAGAAATCAGGATCGGAGCACTGCTGAGTCCAACTGTCAAAGAAAGTTTGATAAAGCTTCTCAAAGAATTCCCCGATGTATTCGCTTGGTCCTATCAGGATATGCCAGGGTTGGATACCAGCATCGTGGAACATCATTTACCGTTGAGATCGGAATGTCCGCCAGTAAAGCAAAGGTTGAGACGCACTCACCCGGACATGGCCATCAAAATCAAAGAGGAGGTACAGAAATAGATTGACGTGGGTTTCCTCGCTACATCTGAATATCCTCAATGGTTAGCCAACATCGTACCCATTCCCAAAAAGGATGGAAAGGTTAGAATGTGTGTCGATTACAGAGATTTAAACAAGGCAAGTCCAAAGGACAACTTTCCTTTACCACACATTGACATGCTAGTAGACAGCACAGCAAAGTTCAAAGTTTTCTCCTTCATGGATGGATTCTCGGGCTATAACCAGATCAAAATGGCGCCGAAAGACATGGAGAAAACTTCGTTCATTACCCCATGGGGTACCTTTTGTTACAAGGTAATGCCGTTCGGTTTGAAGAATGCCGGGGCAACCTATCAAAGGGCCATGACTACTCTGTTTCATGACATGATACACAAAGAAATCGAGGTATATGCCGATGATTTGATTGCAAAATCAAGAACAGAGGATGAGCACGTTGAACATCTGTCAAAATTTTTCGAACGTCTAAGAAAATTCAAGCTCCGCTTGAATCCCAACAAGTGCACCTTCGGTGTCCGTTCGGGGAAATTACTAGGGTTCATCGTCAGCCAGAAAGGAATTGAAGTTGATCCTGACAAGGTCAAGGCCATTCAAGAAATGCCTTCTCCGAAAACTGAAAAACAAGTCAGAGGATTCCTGGGACGTTTGAACTACGTCTCCAGATTCATATTCCTTATGACCGCGACGTGTGCGCCGATTTTCAAATTACTCAAAAAGAACCAGGATTGCGTTTGGTCAGAAGATTGCCAAACCGCCTTCGACCGTATCAAGGAATATCTGTTGAATCCTCTGATTCTATCACCTCCAGTGGAAGGAAGACCACTGATCATTTACCTCACAGTCCTAGAGGACTCAATGGGATGTGTACTTGGCCAACAAGACGAAACTAAGAGGAAAGAGTCTGCCATTTACTATCTAAGCAAGAAATTCACCGACTGCGAGACTCGGTACACGATGCTCGAGAAAACTTGTTGCGTTTTGGCTTGGGCAATCAAACGTCTTCGCCAGTACATGATTCGTCATACTACTTGGTTGGTCTCTAAAATGGATCCAATCAAGTACGTTTTCGAAAAACCAGCTCTCACGGGAAGGATTGCCCGTTGGCAGATGTTACTATCAGAATATGACATAGAGTACCACGCTCAGAAAGCCGTTAAGGGAAGTATTTTAGCCGATCATTTGGCTCATCAACCGATTGACGATCAAGAATCAATCGGGTTTGACTTCCCATACGAAGATGTCATGTATCTAAAAATGAAAGATTGCGATGAGCCGCTACCCAGTGAAGGGCCAGAACCAGGTTCCCAGTGGGGACTCATCTTTGACGGAGCAGTTAATCATTATGGAAACGGAATTGGGGCAATCATTGTTACCCCTCAGGGTTCCCACATTCCTTTCACTGCCAGACTTACGTTCAAATGTACGAACAACGAGGCCGAATACGAAGCATGTATCATGGGTCTCGAAGAAGCGATTGATTTAAGGATCAAAAACTTGGACGTATACGGCGATTCAGCCCTGGTTATTAACCAGATAAAAGGAGATTGGAACACATACCAATCAGGATTGATTCCTTACAAAGACTATGCAAGAAGGTTGTTACCCTTCTTCAACAGAGTCGACTTTCATCACATCCCTCGTGATGAGAATCACATGGCTGACGCATTAGCCACTCTCTCTTCCATGATTAGCGTAGGTCGATGGAACGACCTACCTAAGATCGACATCATGCGCCTTGAACGGCCCGCTTACATCTTCATGATTAAAGCAGTCATAGACGACAGACCTTGGTATCACGATATCAAATGCTTCCTTCAGAAACAAGAGTACCCATCTAGGGCACTCAGAAAAGACAGGAAAACCCTCAGAAGATTGGCTGGAAACTTCTTCCTGAGCGGTGACACTCTTTATAAGAGAAATTTTGACATGGTTTTGCTCCGATGTGTCGACAGACCAGAAGCAGACATACTCATGAAAGAAATTCATGAAGGATCCTTTGGCACTCATGCCAACGGACACACAATGGCGAGAAAAATTCTCAGAGCAGGGTATTATTGGTTGACAATGGAATCCAACTGCTACAAGTACATGAGGAGGTGTCACAAGTGTCAGATATACTCCGACAAAATTCATGTACCGCCATCACATCTCAAAGTTCTTTCTTCCCCGTGGCCTTTTTCCATATGGGGAATCGACATGATTGGTATGATTGAGCCCAAGGCTTCAAACGGACATCGGTTCATCCTGGTAGCCATTGACTATTTCACCAAGTGGGTCGAAGCAGCGTCATTCGCCAATGTAACCCGACAAGTGGTGGTCCGATTTATCAAAAATAATATCATCTGCCGTTATGGTGTTCCAAGCGAGATCATTACTGATAATGGATCTAACTTGAACAATAAGATGATGAAAGAGTTGTGTGCAGAGTTCAAGATTGAACACCATAACTCATCTCCCTACCGACCCAAGATGAACGGAGCGGTAGAAGCGGCTAACAAGAACATCAAGAAGGTTGTTCAAAAAATGGTTGTAACCTATAAAGATTGGCACGAGATGCTACCCTTTGCTCTTCACGGTTATCGCACATCTGTCCGCACTTCAACAGGGGCAACCCCTTTCTCTCTAGTATATGGCATGGAGGCAGTGCTTCCCATAGAAGTAGAGATCCCATCAATTCGGGTATTGATGGAAGCTAAGCTCACCCAAGCTGAATGGTGTCAAAGTCGACACGACGAATTGAATCTGATCGAGGAAAAATGAATCACGGCACTATGCCACGGTCAGTTATATCAACAGAGAATAAAAAGGGCGTTCGACAAAAAGGTCCGACCTCGTATTTTCAGAAAAGGAGACCTCGTGCTCAAGAAGATACAATCATTTCTCACTGACTCTCGGGGCAAATGGACCCCAAATTATGATGGCCCCTATGTGGTCACGAAAGCTTTCTCAGGCGGTGCCTTGAGACTTGCAACCATGGACGGAGAGGAATTTGCCTACCCCACGAATGTTGATGTAGTCAAGAAATACTTCGCCTAAACTAAAAAAAAACGTCTCGGTGGATTGAAAACCCGAAAGGGCGGTCCAGGCAAAAGTTAGAGACATGAAAAAAAAGAATCATCCCGATGGATTGGAAATCTGATAGTACAATCCAGGCAAAAGTTAGGGATAATGGCAAGTAACTATGTTCAACAGAGGCAAGTCCCTCAGCAGTAGTTACATCATCTATCGGAGGAAATCTCCAGTCAAAGGTCATCTTCGACAGAAGCTCTAGATGCCCCGAATTCAAAGTTGGTAGAAGGATAGTGGTCGTTATGTTTCAACGTAGCCCTTTTCCATGTAAATTACCGTTTTCTAACTTTGTATATACTCTTTGGAATCACGCGTTTGGCTGATCTCCATCTTATCAATAAAATTTGAGCCCTTGTGCTTTTGTTTGTAATTCTTGCTTGTTTTAGCTTTACAGAACGACGTTGTTTAAACTTAATCAGCGATTCTTGAAATAAAACAAAAATGAATTTACTTGTTAAAACTTTTTCTGCTTTTAAATTAAAGATGGCATTTCTTTTGACTGTTGAACATCAGAAGAACATCGATTGCTTCTCCCGAAGTAAGCGAACTTCAAAGTGCAGAATCAAAGTACTCCTTCTAAGCCAGTATGCCTGAATGAAGGGATCAACTGTGTCAGAGACCTTGTTTCGTCTGACATCCTCGGCCGAGTTCTCATCTCCTAAGCCCGATCAATATAGCTCCCCGCGTGGACTATCTCTCCTAAGCAAGGTGGAATTGCTATTTTGAATCAACGGTACTTCTTCGCCCCGCGATGGCCGAGTATCCAATTATGGTCATCCATTAGTCTGTATGTCGCGTCTGTTTTGTCCGCATATACATACATACTTCATGCATTTTTTATTTGCATTCACATTTCATATTGCATCACTATCACTTGAGTCGGTCTTGTCCCCTAGTGATAAACAGTTTTCTCAATCGAGTTTGTCAGTTCTTTCCTCGTCAGGAAGTGTTGCGTCTGCACAGTCTCGCCACCAGTGTATCTTTAGATCAGAGTCGGCACTTGGCCACTTTGATAACTTGAACCTCTGAAAAGCCAGAGAAAACTCTCAATAAGCATCACTCTTCGCCATTGAAGATGATATCCTTGCTTTCCCGGATTAAGGAAAATCCACAGAGAAAGCCTCGTGATCAGAGATTCGGCAGTACATCAGTATTTCTCCGAAAAGTCGTTGATGAAAAGGTCATCGACACCTCAAAATTGGACCCCATCATATGGCGTTTCTCCGGGAAGATCCCGAGAAAAGTATGATGAAAGATCCCAAACGAAAGCAGTCTCTCAAGAAACTCACTTTCCCCAGTAGAAACAGATGGCGTCTCCAACAGAGAAGTTTGTACACCTCTACAACTCAGACGAATGGGTTCCCCAGCAAGTCTGACATCAAAACTTTTTCCACTCAAATGGCATCTCCCCAGGAAAATTCGGCGAGAAGTTTGACGGAAAATCGCTACGCATAGCGTCCTTTGTCAGTAAAGTTTATTGACAAAAGAAACCGAGACCAGTTCCTTGGTGGGAAACCAGGAACGAGGGGAAGTTTACTTCAGAAACCGAGACCAGGTCTTTGGTAAGAAACCAGGATCGAGGGGAAGTTCAAAAAAGAAACTAAGACCAGTTCTTGGTAAGAAACCAGGATCGAGGGGAAGTTTAAATCACAAACTAAGACCAGTTCCTTGGTAAGAAACCAGGATCGAGGGAAAGTTTATTTCAAAAGAAAACTGAGACCAGTTCCTTGGCTGAAAACCAGGATCGAGGGGAAGTTTACCTTTTCTAAGCATCATTGCTTAGTTAAAGAAGATGAATGTGTAAGCAACCATTCATAACCACCATCAAAATTTCGGATATTCCGATATTTAATCCTCTTGCAACCCGAATGCTCGAATCCCTTCGTCATTCATACCTTCGGGTCCAAGAAGATTAAATAGGGGCATCTGTAATACCCCAAATTTTGACCACTTAGATTTCCCATCATTGTGAAAATCATCATCACAATATGGATGTACCTTTATGCTTCATTAGCCTCCCCAAAGATGGGTGAGCATCCAATATAATCAAAATTAGGGTTTCAAGCCCTCTCTGAGTGCTTAGACAAAGGATCAATCAAGAAATGACATGATCTTCAACTTTTCTAATCTCTTAAACATCCACAATGGATCAAAAAGGACTCCCACTTCAAGGATTAAGCACAAGGATGCTCCCTTCTAGGTGGATCAAGTCTCAAGATCGACAGTGTCACCAAATTAGGGTTTTGGTCGACCAGGGCCTCCAGATGGAAATTTTCATCTGGGAACAAGGCAATAATCCAAAACATGACCTAATATACTTCATGGAACCTCATGAACCCATGCATCAAGTCAATTTTGCCTCAGGGGATGCATTCATAAAAAATCAGGAATTAGGGTTTCTTGACCTAATTCACCCCTAAGTTGACTTTTGGGACAAACCATGAGCCAAGACCTCAAGAGATGATTTGAGGGTCTCTAATACACCATATTGATCCATTTGGAACAATGGATTGATCCAAGAAGCTTGAGCAACAAGTCTCATTTTTATCTGCACCACAATTAGGGTTTTAAGGGAAAAGTCAACTGTAACTTTGACTTTTGACCAGGACATGCTCCCAAACCCTAATGCATGATTGAATATACCCTATGACACCCATGGAACATGTCCATCAAGTTTGATTTAGGTCAAGGACATGATTTCCTGAAGAATTGCACAGTTTGGAATTCATCTGATAAAAAGTCAACTGTGCACAAAAGTCAACTTTGACTTTTTGAGATTTTTCACCAAAATGGTTTTTTAACCCTAAAATGATGTTAATGTATGATTTGAATCATCATTCATCAATAAAAATCAAGAAAAGTGAGATAACTTGTAAAAGGGGTAACCATAAAACTTAGAAAATTTTCTAAGTTAAAAATAAAGTGGAAAAGGTACCAACTTTGGAGGACCATAACTCCTAAACCACAAGGCCATTTTTTCTCATCCAAAGATGGATTTGTAGCCCTCACTATCACCTACAAAAACTTCAACTACAAGTCATTCCAATTCATTAAGGATTTTGAGTTATGGAGTGATCAAAGTGGCTGAAAAGTGAAAAAGTCACTTTTTCCAACACTTAGTGAAATTTTCACTAAGTCAGAATTCTGCTTCACTTTTTGCCAAATGTAGGGGGATTTTTCACTTGGAATCAAAAGAGATCAAAACCAAACTTGTTCAAACAGTTGTTGTATCATGTTAGAGCTTTCCAAAATGGCCAAGAACATTGCCAAATTCAACCTACATCATGAGATACAACATTGGCAAGTTGCCTTGCTGAAATCTGTCAAGGCAAGGCAGAATTTGCATTTTGGCTCAATTTGCCAAAATCAGCCAATTGCAATTGCTCCAATCCACTTGGACACCTCAGAGGATTGAATCCAAAGGGGACAATCACTGAGCCAAGCCTCCAAGGTCCAAGGAACAAGGAATAGCATGTTGAACCTAGAGTTGCCAAAGTAGGGACAAGACTTCAAATTTGGAATGAGGCATTCAATGGAACCATCAAGGTGGCATGGACTGAGCCATTCTCATCTGAAATCAGTCAAGACTTCTCCAAGACCAAGGGGACCAAAGCTCTGTGCCCTAATGTAACGCCCGAATTTAATTAATTATTTAATTAAATTATTAAAGGATTTAATTGTTGGAAATAGTCGAAGTTAAGAATTATCGGTATTATTCTAAGAAGTAATTGAATTAATATGTCGCTTGGACGGTTAAGTTGATAGTCAGATTATTTAGTCGGTTAGTCGGAGAATTAATTTTAGATATAATATTAGATTATTGGATTATTGATTTAATTAAGTTAGTTTAAATTGTTGAGTGAGAATTAGCAATTTTGGAGGTGTTGGCTAATAGGCCCATTAAGAGTATTATTTTTGTGTGGTTGGAGTTAAAAAGAAATAATACTATTATTATTAGTATTTTTATGAATTAGTGGAATACGGAGGTATCAGTGAGAGAAAAGGAGGTTAAGAGGAATAAAGGTTGTACGTGGTAGAAGAGAAAGAAAAAAAAGGAAGTTACGGAAGTAGCAAAGCGAGGGTTTTGCAAGCACCGGCGGTTGGAGAGGAGAGAACACGAGAAATTGCCGGAAAAAGTTCTAGTTTTCGACCGGAGATTCGAGCGGCCATCAATTAAGGTAAGGGTGGGTTCGACTATTATAACTGGGTTATGATGAATGTTATATGGGTATTAGGTTGTATTGAATTGCTACTGTCTGTAATTTTGTTGAGTAATCTCTGTTTGGTCTAATACTGTCACATAATGGGAAATTGGGTTTATGTGAAATTATCGTTGTGATTGAAAATTTATGTTGCAGTGAGTATAAGTTGATTGTGTCTGAGATAGTTGATCGAAGAAAATATGTTGATGTGTTGATGTGTTATATGTCGTAATTGGTTAAATTGACATTGAGTGGAATCTGGAAAATCGTGAGCCAAAGTGTAGGAATTGGAGGCGGGGGCCTCAGAGCAATGGAGGCGGGGGCCTCAGAGCAATTGGAGGCGGGGGCCCCAGAGCAATGGAGGTGAGCGCCCCATTTAATTAAAGGAAGGAGGCGAGGGCCTCCAAGAATTGAGATGGGCGCCTCCTAAGGTGTGTGGATGAGACGTTCACCTTGGGTCGTCTGTTACTTGAACTCAATTTAGTTTAATGCATAAGTAAACTATTTACTTAATTTAATGAGATAGTGTTTTATGATATCAATGAGACCTGATAGTATTTTAACACTTAACTAAAGGAGTCTATATATTGTTTATGGAATGAGACGGCTGTCCTCTTTAGGAGTGGGTTAATTTTGCTTTGTTGGATTAATTTTGAAGTTTTAGTTGCAAATACATTTAGCACCAATGAAGTGTATCTTTCTGTGCTTTTGTAAAAGGTTATTTAATGAGTTAATTCCAAGAGATATTAATGTAGTAGTTTTAAATGGTGCAAGAATCTATATACATAAATGTATTGAAAAGCATCCAGTTATTATAGTAGGTTTTATTTTAGCAGCAATGGTGTCCCAAAAATAATTTGGGGTTAAACAAAATTTGTTCAAGTAATTTAGCAGAGTACTAGTTTAATTAATTTAGTAGCAGTATGCATTTTCAGTAGCAGTGAAGTGACAGGATTGGTAGTGCTAGCAGGATAAGACTATACATAGCAGAGATGCTAGTATCTTGGCAATAACAAAAGTAGCAGAATTCTTGAATAGCAGTGGCTAGTGGTTTTGACATAAATCAATATTAACAGTGAAGGTAATTTAGTAGCAGGTTAATAACAATTCATAACAGAAGCTTGGAATTAATCAGAAAACATAATTTGGTAATAAACTGGTAGTAGTAACGGAAGTTAAAAGCAGTGTAGTTTCAGTCGGTTTAGCCGGTTTAGGCGAGAAACTTAGTTGTCCGGAATTTAACGAAAATTGTCGAGGTAGTTCGTAATAATTAGTAGGTGATTTTAGTCGGTTTGTTTTGTTGAATTAAGTTGAACGCGTGGAATTGCAGGTACGGTTGGATAAGTTGTATTGTCCCGATTTACGGGCGAAGTATTTAAGTTGCAGGTCTTATGACCAATGTTGTTTGAGTTGTGTTGTTGTTGATTAAGTTGTAGGTCGAATGACCAATGTTGTTTGAGTTGTGTTGTTGTTGATTAAGTTGTAGGTCGAATGACCAATGTTGGATTAAGTTGATGCTATTGATGCATGTTTGAGTTGTTGTTGTTCTGGTTGTTCTTGTTGATGATGTAGTTGATTGTATGCCTTTGATAATTGTCGCATACATTGCATTCATGAGTCGGGGCTGTATGCTCACACCACGTTGGCCTTGATGGCATTGATTAAGTTGGCCTTGATGGCATTGATTAAGTTGGCCTTGATGGCACCACGTTGAAGGCTTATGCCTTGTTGAAATGCCTCGATAACCTGGCATATGTTTAAGTTGGGAGTTTTACTCCGATGGTATCACATGCATGTGCATAGTTGTGTCACATTTTGAGTCGTTGTGAAGTTGCTGTTGTTCTTGATTCGTGGTTGTTGTGAAGTTGTTGTTGTTGTGAAGTTGCCGTTGTTGTGAAGTTGTTGCTTGTTATAAGTTGTTGTTGCTATGTCTTGTTGCTTGAGATAAATTACTAATGTCGTGAGCTGATGTTATATATGTTGTTATTACTATAATTTGCATCTTTTATATAAGTTGTTGTTATATGTTATTATTTGCTGTCAATACAAGTTGGGGTTGCTATTAAGTTGTTTATTTCTGGTTGTTGCATGACTGTCGTATGAAGCGGTGGAATTTATATGATTCTAATCTAGCATATTAATCATCATATTTTGTTTATAATATTCGATATCTCACCCCTTCTGTAATGATGTTACCTATTATGGGTAACTGAGCAGGTACTCAAGAATAGCTGCAGAAGTTGAGGTATAATGTGAAGTCTTAGATGCTGTTAGCTCGAGTTGGTCTTGCTCTGATACGTAGCACTCGGGGGGATGAACGATTGTTGTTTATTTGTTGTTATTGTCTTAGTAGTTGAATCTTAAATTGTTGTTATTAAAGAATTGTTGTTTCAAAGTTGTTTTGAGTTAGACATGAGGTTATGTCATTATAAGTTGAATTATGTGAAGCCGCTTATTAATAAAAGTTGTTTTGTTTTCAAAAGGATAATTCAGGTTGTTATCAGTTCATCCGAATCAGTGTTATGTATCTGAATTAATTGTGATTAATATGAAGTTGTTTTCTGTTGAAAATGTGACATCCTGTTTATGTTGAAGAATTTTTAAAATGAAAACTCTGATTTTATTACTTATCCGCCGGGTAGAAAAGGGGTGTTACATTAGTGGTATCAGAGCAGGTCGGTCTGTCCGGCCAATGTTGCCTAATGTTGTTTCTTCCTTAGTACTCGACATGTGTGTGGAACACTGTCGGTGCTTGTTTGTTAGTAGTTTCTAGTAGTTGTCTACAAGGTTGTTTTGAATTAAGTGGGGGAGTTGTTTGTTCCCATACGTGTTGTTGGTATGTAGAAGTTGTTTCAAGGTGATGTTGCTTGCAAGAGTGCATATGTTGGAGCGATGTTATTGCGGACCAGCGAGAGTTTGGACTCGCGAATCCGTATCAGTCAAGTTGGAGATACGCGTAGAGTCTGGACGGTGAATCGAAGATGATTGAAATTAAGGAATTATTCCGAATGGAATGATAAGTTGGTGGATTAATTCGGTAAGTTGTATATCTTGAGTATAGTTGGATTAAAGTTGAGTGATTTTCGTAGTTGGATGAAAAGAAAGGATGTTGGTGAATTTTGGAAGCAAGAGAGAAAGATGGAACTTATGTTCATCAATCTCAAATTCTGATTTTTGCAAGTTTGGAGCAGCTGTCGGTAGAAGAGGCATAACTTTTGACTCGTGATTCGGATGGAAGCGGTTATGGACTTTTTAGAGAGCTTACGAAATTCCCTACAGTTTGCATATACGATTTGTCTTCAGAAAGTTTGTGAAGAGGGAGAAAAGTGCGTTTTAATATTTGGGTCTGATGCTGATTTTTGGAAAATTCTGCATATGGAAATTCTGAACCAGTCCCGTTGTAAGGATGATAACTCTTTACTCGTAAGTCGGATTTGAGCGATTCTTGAAGTTATGGAATCTACACGAAATTCTCTTCATTTTGGAATATGATTTTGTGATTGAGAGATCTGTATTAAAGGAGATATATATGGTTGAAGTTGAGCGACATTTGTTGAAAAAAATTTGGAAGGATGAAAAAAAGTGTGGAATATTATTAAGAATAAAGTGTTGGTATTTGTAAGATGTGACTGTATCGGAGAATGCTTGGAGATGCAACTTATGTTGAATGAGGATGATTAAGACGATGATGCTAAGTAAAGTTAATGTTGAGAGAAATGCGAAAGTTGATTTGTGTTGCTAAGAATTTTCACCTTGGTTGAAAGTTGTAATTGGAGCAAACTGAATTGGATCGTTCTCAATGTTGTAGCGACTTCGGTATTGGAAAAATATTTAAAGTCGTGTTGTACTATGAACGTCCATAAGAGGATGCGTAATGGATTTTGAACGTTTTGTATCGTTGACGAAGTTGAAACTAAAGAAACTAAGAGTGGCATTGGTAAGCCTTAGAAAGTTGGCGGAGCATTATGCTTACGGACATTGGGCACAAGTTGAAGTACGCTATTGTGTTGGGTACTGATGATTTATTTCACCGTTATGGTTGTCGGCTGTCTATTGACAAATTGAGGAACTGATCACCCTTAATCCATTGTTGATAGTAGACGGAGTCATAATTGATGGATAGATGTGTCGTGCCAACTAGTATAGTATGTACGTTAAATTGGTCGAAGTCAAGCCAAGTGCTTGAAGGTTGTTTGTTTTGCTGATACAAGTTCATATGTTAGAATATTAGTTGAATTTAAGGATGACAACATGAAGCTGTGTTTGATTGATGAGTAGTATAGAAAATTTCAGTTGAGACTGATAATGTGAGAGTTGAGTTACAGGTAGAACAAGAAGTTGAATTATAAGTTGATTTGTAAAAGTGGAGTTTTGGTTGGTAAAGATGATTTATCATGTTGAATTTAAGTGGACTCAGGTGTCAAATGTTGTTGTAATGTTGTTATGCGCCTAAGGTGATTTTGGGAACTATGTTGATAAAAGATAGTAAAGTTGTAATTTATGTGTGGTGTTAACGGGGAGATCCCGAAGAGTTAAGTCGAAAGCCTTGGTATTATGTCGATTTTGATGATTGGAAGTTAGAGGTCAACTGAGTAGAGTTAGTACCTTGAAAGTAATCAGAGTGCGCAGCGAACGCGTAGTGTATTGCGGTTGTTCAGACGTGAATTGTACCGATGTTGATATTTGGTTACGTTGATGTTGTATTTAAGTTGGTATTCTTAAGTTGTTGTGTTCTGGTTCTTAAACCGGTGAATTCTTAAGTTGGTTACTTCTTGTGTTGCGATGTTAGTTGTCAATTGCATCACTTGGGTAGTATTCGCGTTGTTGTCTCCGTTGAGGTTAAGAACCGTTGTTTGTGTTATACGTGGGTTGCCTTCGGAGTATGGAGATAAGGATCGTATATGTGTTTTGGTAATGTTTACGTTGCTGCGGTAATGATGCGATGTTGTATAGTCGAGTATAGGCAAGTGAAGGTTGTTACTATGTTGTAAGGTGATTGTTTCAAGGTATTATTAAAATGGTTGGCGAATAGTAACGATCATGATGTAAGAGTAATTAAAGTATCAGAGTATACATATTGGGTTTAAAACTGTGATTGAGTTGTTGTTGGACTGGAAGATTAAATACAAGAGTTGGGATAAGGATGGTGGTGTCGGATAGATTTTCGAGGACGAAAATATTCTAAGTGGGGGAGAGTTGTAACGCCCGAATTTAATTAATTATTTAATTAAATTATTAAAGGATTTAATTGTTGGAAATAGTCGAAGTTAAGAATTATCGGTATTATTCTAAGAAGTAATTGAATTAATATGTCGCTAGGACGGTTAAGTTGATAGTCAGATTATTTAGTCGGTTAGTCGGAGAATTAATTTTAGATATAATATTAGATTATTAGATTATTGATTTAATTAAGTTAGTTTAAATTGTTGAGTGAGAATTAGCAATTTGGAGGTGTTGGCTAATAGGCCCATTAAGAGTATTATTTTTGTGTGGTTGGAGTTAAAAAGAAATAATACTATTATTATTAATATTTTTATGAATTAGTGGAATACGGAGGTATCAGTGAGAGAAAAGGAGGTTAAGAGGAATAAAGGTTGTACGTGGTAGAAGAGAAAGAAAAAAAAGGAAGTTACGAAAGTAGCAAAGCGAGGGTTTTGGAAGCACCGGCGGTTGGAGAGGAGAGAACACGAGAAATTGCCGGAAAAAGTTCTAGTTTTCGACCGGAGATTCGAGCGGCCATCAATTAAGGTAAGGGTGGGTTCGACTATTATAACCGGGTTATGATGAATGTTATGTGGGTATTAGGTTGTATTGAATTGCTATTGTCTGTAATTTTGTTGAGTAATCTCTGTTTGGTCTAATACTGTCACATAATGGGAAATTGGGTTTATGTGAAATTATCGTTGTGATTGAAAATTTATGTTGCAATGAGTATAAGTTGATTGTGTCTGAGATAGTTGATCGAAGAAAATATGTTGATGTGTTGATGTGTTATATGTCGTAATTGGTTAAATTGACATTGAGTGGAATCTGGAAAATCGTGAGCCAAAGTGTAGGAATTGGAGGCGGGGGCCTCAGAGCAATTGGAGGCGGGGACCCCAGAGCAATGGAGGTGAGCACCCCATTTAATTAAAGGAAGGAGGCGAGGGCCTCCAAGAATTGAGATGGGCGCCTCCTAAGGTGTGTGGATGAGACGTTCACCTTGGGTCGTCTGTTACTTGAACTCAATTTAGTTTAATGCATAAGTAAACTAGTTACTTAATTTAATGAGATAGTGTTTTATGATATCAATGAGACCTGATAGTATTTTAACACTTAACTAAAGGAGTCTATATATTGTTTATGGAATGAGACGGCTGTCCTCTTTAGGAGTGGGTTAATTTTGCTTTGTTGGATTAATTTTGAAGTTTTAGTTGCAAATACATTTAGCACCAATGAAGTGTATCTTTCTGTGCTTTTGTAAAAGGCTATTTAATGAGTTAATTCCAAGAGATATTAATGTAGTAGTTTTAAATGGTGCAAGAATCTATATACATAAATGTATTGAAAAGCATCCAGTTATTATAGTTGGTTTTATTTTAGCAGCAATGGTGTCCCAAAAATAATTTGGGGTTAAACAAAATTTATTCAAGTAATTTAGCAGAGTACTAGTTTAATTAATTTAGTAGCAGTATGCATTTTTAGTAGCAGTGAAGTGACAGGATTGGTAGTGCTAGTAGGATAAGACTATACATAGCAGAGATGCTAGTATCTTGGCAGTAACAAAAGTAGCAGAATTCTTGAATAGCAGTGGCTAGTGGTTTTGACATAAATCAATATTAACAGTGAAGGTAATTTAGTAGCAGGTTCATAACAATTCATAACAGAAGCTTGGAATTAATCAGAAAACATAATTTGGTAATAAACTGGTAGTAGTAACAGAAGTTAAAAGCAGTGTAGTTTCAGTCGGTTTAGCCGGTTTAGGCGAGAAACTTAGTTGTCCGGAATTTAACGAAAATTGTCGAGGTAGTTCGTAATAATTAGTAGGTGATTTTAGTCGGTTTGTTTTGTTGAATTAAGTTGAACGCGTGGAATTGCAGGTACGGTTGGATAAGTTGTATTGTCCCGATTTACGGGCGAAGTATTTAAGTTGCAGGTCTTATGACCAATGTTGTTTGAGTTGTGTTGTTGTTGATTAAGTTGTAGGTCGAATGACCAATGTTGTTTGAGTTGTGTTGTTGTTGATTAAGTTGTAGGTCGAATGACCAATGTTGGATTAAGTTGATGCTATTGATGTATGTTTGAGTTGTTGTTTTCGTTGTTGTTGTTCTGGTTGTTCTTGTTGA
Organism: Lathyrus tuberosus; assembly: GCA_022829125.1. Classification (NCBI taxonomy): domain Eukaryota; kingdom Viridiplantae; phylum Streptophyta; class Magnoliopsida; order Fabales; family Fabaceae; genus Lathyrus; species Lathyrus tuberosus. The sequence goes on from JALAZF010000592.1 coordinate 1,527,947, forward strand.
TGATGTAGTTGATTGTATGCCTTTGATAATTGTCGCATACATTGCATTCATGAGTCGGGGCTGTATGCTCACACCACGTTGGCCTTGATGGCATTGATTAAGCTGGCCTTGATGGCATTGATTAAGTTGGCCTTGATGGCACCACGTTGAAGGCTTATGCCTTGTTGAAATGCCTCGATAACCTGGCATATGTTTAAGTTGGGAGTTTCACTCCGATGGTACCACATGCATGTGCATAGTTGTGTCACATTTTATGTCGTTGTGAAGTTGCTGTTGTTCTTGATTCGTGGTTGTTGTGAAGTTGCTGTTGTTGTGAAGTTGCCGTTGTTGTGAAGTTGTTGCTTGTTATAAGTTGTTGTTGCTATGTCTTGTTGCTTGAGATAAATTACTAATGTCGTGAGCTGATGTTATATATGTTGTTATTACTATAATTTGCATCTTTTATATAAGTTGTTGTTATATGTTGTTATTTGCTGTCAATACAAGTTGGGGTTGCTATTAAGTTGTTTATTTCTGGTTGTTGCATGACTGTCGTATGGAGCGGTGGAATTTATATGATTCTAATCTAGCATATTAATTATCATATTTTGTTTATAATATTCGATATCTCACCCCTTCTGTAATGATGTTACCTATTATGGGTAACTGAGCAGGTACTCAAGAATAGCTGCAGAAGTTGAGGTATAATGTGAAGTCTTAGATGATGTTAGCTCGAGTTGGTCTTGCTCTGATACGTAGCACTCGGGGGGATGAACGATTGTTGTTTATTTGTTGTTATTGTCTTAGTAGTTGAATCTTAAATTGTTGTTATTAAAGAATTGTTGTTTCAAAGTTGTTTTGAGTTGGACATGAGGTTATGTCATTATAAGTTGAATTATGTGAAGCCGCTTATTAATAAAAGTTGTTTTGTTTTCAAAAGGATAATTCATGTTGTTATCAGTTCATCCGAATCAGTGTTATGTATCTGAATTAATTGTGATTAATATGAAGTTATTTTCTGTTGAAAATGTGACATCCTGTTTATGTTGAAGAATTTTTAAAATGAAAACTCTGATTTTATTACTTATCCGCCGGGTAGAAAAGGGGTGTTACACCTAACCTCTAGTCAATGGCTAGAGGAGACTTTCATTTCCATTGGCCAACATTGAGGAAACCTACTTACCAGCTGCCATGTACTATTCCTTGCAAAACAAACTTGCTCTACTATAAATAGAGCTCAATTGTGGTCAGTTTAAGTACACCAAAGCCATCTAACAGATGCTTTCCTCAAAATCTCTTTCTCTTGGCAAAAATGCCTTTCTTAGCAAGGTAGCTATCGGGTTTTGAGTTTGAGAGCAATTCTGCACAAACCAATCACTCACACACCTCACATACATCACATATGAGCTGATCAAACACTCACATAACTTCTGAAACTTCAAAATCTCAAAATCACTTGCCATCCACACAAGTTTGAAGTGAAGTTGCAGCTGAGATGCCATAAACTGATCCAGTCCATTTGAATTCAATCCAAGTGTTCAAACACACTCCATGTGGTGTAGGGAAGCTGTTCAGATCATCACAACTCATCTGTAACACCTCCAACCCAGAATTTGATTTGCTCTTGCTGTCACGACTTGAAGGTAAGCCTAAACTTGGGCATCTCTCAATCTATGCATATTTCCTCGCACAATAATTTGGCCATATGTTCATAATCATGCATGGAATGTTTTCCCTCAATTAATTGCATTGTTTGAATCGTGTATCAAAAATCCTAGCCTTCATGCATAAATTAGGGTTCTTGAGGTTTCTTCGTGATTTCTTGTTGTATGTTTAATTTAAATGAAATTAAAGTACATAGAAATGATCGTGAGGTTGAGGCGAGCATAATGATATGTGGATGCATGTTATAATTACGTATTCAGTGAGATTGGATAGAAAATGCAAATCTGGGCAAACTGAAAAACGCGCGTGTTCTTGGTGTTGTTCTTGGCGCCATTTTCATATATTTGAATATTTGAATTTTGTGATTTTGTTTAATTGATTCAAAAATTAATTTCTCTCTGAGTTTTAATGATTTTGAGTTGGTTCTTTTTTTAATAATTCACAAAAATGTTAAAATATTTTATTTTCACAAAAAATCCCAAAAATATTATTTATTTCATATAATTGATATTTTTGTAAAGAATTAATATTTTGATTGTTTTTGGCATTTTAAATATTTTTTCTACATTGATTTTGCAACTTTTAATGCTTTCTAATTATTTTGTAGGTCAATACTTAATTTTTGAAGCATTAATCCAAGATCACAATTTGTTTTTTATATGTTAAACAATTTTTGATCATTTTAATTGAATTTTTATTCAATTAAATACATTTTTGAAAACAAATTAGGGTTTTGGATTAATTCAACCCTCATAAATCATTTTCAAAACACTTTGCGCCTCTATTAGAGTGTAAGACCCAATCCTTTTTTTGACCAAATCAACTTTTTGGGCCTCACTTATTGTATAAGTCCCGATACCGTCAAAAAACAAACGGCGCGATCGTCACCTTTTCAAAAATCATCTGGGCCTACCCTCGAGTAGTAATACCCATTTATTTTTCTTTAAACCTTTTTGGGCCTCTTGAGAGAGTGTAAGACCCATCCCCCCTTGTACAATCAACTTTTTGGGCCTCACTCATTGTATAAGTCCCTCTGTACAAGTAAACGGCGCGATCGTCGCCCATTCAAAATTAAAAACCATCTGGGCCTACCCTCGTGTTATAAGCCCCACTCTTTTCTTTAAACCTTTTTGGGCCTCTTGAGAGAGTGTAAGACCCATCTCTTTGTACAGAAAACATTTTGGGCCCCAGTCACTTGTATAAGTCCCTCTGTACAAATTCAAACAGTGCGCTCACTGATAAAACCCCGGGCCTCTCCTTGAGCTGTAAGCCCCAAATCTTTCTTTTTCAAAGCACTTTCTCCTTTGATTTTGAATATACTGTTGTTTTCAATCTTTCTTTGTTGAACAACTAACCAAACAGCATGGAAGCACTACAACCGAGTAAGTGGTTATCGCTTTCGTTTACTGCTTTCATATTATAAACTGTATTGTGGGGCTGCTCACTGTAAGTCTCCTTTCATAAACTCATATCTACTGTGTAATAATAGTATAGATATTTCGAGTTTCCCCGGCAACTACGTCTAGAACTAGGTGACGCCGTTTCACTTATTCGTAGAAATAGACGCCTAGATCCCCAATAGGAGCACCAGATACAGTCTTCTCTTCGGCTGTCCTCCTTAGGAATCGTCAAGAAATTCTATTCCCCAGAGATGAATTATTCTCGGTGAAACTTCTCTTGAGTTTCTTCAAACCGCCGAACGGTTCGGACTCTCTCTAAAAGTTAAAGTCACTGGATAGTAAACCTCGCACGTTTACCAGTGGTTTTAACTCTAAAAGAGTTTTCCTGAACTTTTCTTTGGTTTGGGACCCACGGGCTTCTTAAAAGCATCGGCCTCCTCTTCGGCATCATACAAGGACCCACAGGCTTCCTATAAGCAACCCCGCCTCCTCTTGGGCTTTATTCAAGGACCCTACGGCTTCTTAGAAGTATTCAGAGCCTCCTCTTAGGCTTCGTATAATGATCTCTTCCTCCGGGAATGATAGCCTCCTCTTGGGCTTCGTACAAGGACCCGTCAGCTTCTTAAAAGATTCCAGCCTCCTCTTGGGCTTCGTACAAATTGTCCCGACGACCTCCTAGAGGTATAGGAACAGAACCTAGTCATCCTCATAGAACAGTCCTTTCATAGAGTCTACTACTGTTTCTCGAAGCACAGTACAAAAGATAAAACTCTAGACTTGGATAGTCTAACTTCCTTGAGTCTCCAAGACATTCTCAAGCACCCTTCGTTAAATAGGAAGGAAACCCGCAGACTCGGATAGTCTCAATACCCTTTGGATTTCCTGTTTCCTCAAAGAAAAGGAAATATCCCTGATCCTCAAATTAAATCCCTGAGTACAGTGTTACTCATATAAGAACTGATTTTCTCTTTTAAATCAGTATATTGGATCTGTCACTCAACTGAAACAGTTACAATAGCCTCCATCTCGGGCTTCGTACGAGATACCAAAATTCTCCCCAGTAGAGTCAAAGCAACCTTTTAGCCTCTCTCTCAGGCTTTGTATGAGACACAAAGGACTCCCTCGTTGAGTCAATCACCCCCTTTTTTTTTTGCCTCCATCTCGGGCCTCGTACGAGATATAAATCCCTTAAGCGAGAGTCGAACTCTTTGCTAGCCTCCTCTTAGGCTTTGTATAACGATATGCCCCACTGGGTCAAAAACTTTTAGCCTCTCTCTCGGGCTTTGTACGAGACACAAAATAGCCTCCTCTTAGGCTTTGTATAATGATTTTCCTAGCGGAAATTAGCCTTCTCTTAGGCTTTGTATAAGAAAACCACTGGTTGATCCAATTAACCTTTTTACATCAAAGCTGTGCCTCGTTCACAGTAAACAAACATCAACAACTCCTTTCCTTTCATCTAATCGCTGTAAGCGGCAAGCCTCTGGATCATCTACATCCATGCCACTGTCCCTCTTTTAGCATGAGAAATTCCTAAGGAAAGATGGCATTGCTCTACACTGAGTTAAAGTCTTCTCCTTCAGGTTAAAAACCCTTTCTTCGGAAATTATGGCATTGCTCGGATCCGCGTATCCCAGTTAAAGTAATTCTCCTTCTCCCCTCTTTAGAGATGACAAATTCTCTCTAAAGTCGAGGCCTTTTAGCTTCACATCTTGGGCTTTGAACAAGATACAAATCACCTTTCGCTTCATGTCTTGGGCTTTGAACAAGACACCAAAACACCAATTTCCTCCCATAGAATAGGAGGAACTACGGACGCTCTGATTTCCCTGTTTCGGTAAACGGGAATACGTAGGCATAAGATCGAAAGAAAAGATCTTAGCGAGCGCAATCAACAAAAAACCCAAATCCCATATCTCCATCAATTAAAAGCAGTATTTCGAAAACATCAGTCCTAACCTCCTAATCCTTATTCCCCGCCAGAAACCCTTTGCCTAGGAAAAAAGAAAGAAAGAACCGTATTGGCGAAATACGAATAACCAGTACAAAGGCCCCCCATATTGATAGCATCCGTAACCTAACAGACCGCTGTTTAAACTCATTATGCAAAGCAGGGTTAATTGGAGACATCTATTTCCCTTCCTTATTCAGCTCACAATAGGATAAAAAATGAATCGACCTGTAGTTTTAGGCTCAACCGCAGAGAGCGACCAGCGCTTAAGAACCGCGTCCAAAACCGCTCGCTACAGAAAAGTGGCGCCCAGCGTGGGGCCAATTTTTATTTCTGTCTGTTTTCCTTGTAAAATGGCGACTCTGCTGGGGAGTCTCCTTTTCTGCCTTAGGGCATCATCCCCGTTTTCTACGAAAAATGGGAACTCTACCGAAGAGAAAGATTGACCTATGCTGGTCCATCTCTTAGGCAGGGAACCACAGATTGGGGCTTCCGCCGGGGAACCCATTTCTGTCAGGAACTTAAGATTCATAGCTTTATAAGTCTAGGATGATTAGGACAAATATATATACAGCTTTTCCTAATTGCTATACGTGTTTATTTTTCTGCTACTGGGAATGCGTGTGATGTCGCATGTGGTGAGATTGAGTATACACTTAAGAAAAGCCAACCTTTTTTGTAGTGCGGAAGTTATCGGAAATATCTGTTACGCGATACTACCCTCATTTGAGGCTGGTGATCTATTCTCGGTGAATGGCACTTACTCTAAGATTGCACACAACTCGCTGGCGATCCGCTTGTTGTCTGCCTTCCTGGGAGGAGCTGATGATAATGAGTACAGGTACAAAAATCACCCTAGTATAAACCTTTGGGGATGGGTAGAGCCTTGACTTCATGACAACGACCCTCTGACCCCATGTTTTTTCTATGTTTTTGTGTGCTGCATTCATGCATTCATTTAATAAAACATTAAAACATTCAAAAAAATTTCTCTTCTAGTCTCTCTGTTTTTCAAATTAAACTAAGACTGTGATTGCAAATATCAGAGAAAAAGATTGCATTAATGGATTTCGGTAGAAGGAGAACTCACCAGTATACCTTCAAGGTTCCAAAACTAGGGGATTTGAGAAAGTTAGCGAGGATGATCGTTAACCCAGAGGCTTTCAGAGCCAAGCACGGTGGTCTGCTACCACTGTTAAGAGTCCATGTGATTAAGGGGATCATGGATGCGCTCATTCAGTTCTACGATCCGGTTTATCACTGTTTCACATTCCCGGATTACCAGCTAGCACCAATGCTGGAGGAGTATTCTCATCTGACTGATTTACATATCACTGATCGAGCTCCATTTTCTGGACTGGAAGAAATTCCAAAGAATCAGACTATTGCAAGAGCAATTCATTTGGACGAGTCTGAGGTCAGGACTCACATGACTACTAAGGGTGGCATCCAAGGTTTGCCAGCCCAGTTCTTGACAAAAAAGGCTCTATACTTCGCTAGTATAGGGAACGGGACTGCTTTTGAAAGCATCTTTGTCTTGCTCACCTACGGGTTATTTTTGTTTCCCAACATCAATAACTTCGTCGATATCAACGCTATTAAGGTTTTTCTCATTGGAAACCCTGTGCCGACTTTGCTCGCAGATGCGTATCATTCTGTACACTTAGGAAATTTGTACAGCGGAGGGGAGATCACATGCTGTGTACCTTTGCTTTACAAGTGGTTTATCTCTCACTTGCCCAAGTCTGCCGCTTTTTGGGATTGCAAGAGTGTCTTACGTTGGTCGCAGAAGATCATGTCCCTCGCCAACTCTGATATAGATTGGTGTAATAGGATTTATGAGGGAATCAGAATCATTGACCGTTGTGGAAACTTCCCCAGCGTACCCCTCATAGGAACTAAAGGAGGAATTAACTATCATCCGATATTAGGTCTTCGTCAATTTGGATACCCGATGAGACACATCCCACTGGGTGTTCGTCTGGAAGGTCTTTTCTTCAAAGAAGGAGAAAACGACAAAGCACTAAAGATGGAAATAGTGCAAGCTTGGAAACAGGTTCATAAGAAAGGACGAGAGTCTCTGGGAAAACCAGACTGTGTCTCGGTGGAGCCTTATCTCCATTGGGTACAAACTAGAGCTCTCAAACTAAAGATGCCTTATCCTCGTTACGGAATTCTTCCGCCGAGGGAAATTGTCATGTACTTCATGACGGAAACTGAAAGGCTTCAGGTTACTCTCAACAAAGTTCAAAAGGAAAGAAGGTCTTGGAAGAACAAGTACCGCACCCTCGACGTAGAGTGTATCCAAATACAGCAATTATTGAAAGAGAAAGATGCTCTGATTGAAATTTTGGAGCAGCATGCTGTAGAGAATCAAGATGACCAAAGGAATTTGCTCACTCCTTTCACCTGGCAAAGGAATGACAACCCGACAGCGGCCCAAGCGCCCCGGTCAAAGAAAAGGAAGATACCAGAATCAGAGAGGACTCGGGACCCATTAGTTTAGGTTTCTGTTTCTGCATTTTGTAATCTACTGTATTTCCATTTCTGTAATCCTTTGAATTTCAATAAAAAGGGGTTTCCCCACTGTTTGATATTTGCAATCTAATTGTCGAAGTTTATTTTAATTAAACCTAAAAACAATTAATATAATCATTGCATTCATCATTCTCACATCGCGTATTCTTCTTACCTACGAATCTTACGTTTGTGTCTCGATTCTAGAGTCAAACTGTCTCATTCGTATAATACTCGGGCCAATCGTCAGAAAAAGATGGATGATCTTAAGGAAGAAAACAGAGAGTTGAAAGAAGAGATCGACGCTCTGAGAGAGGATATGAGAAAGCTTCGTAACGACATGCAAGCCATGGCAGAAGCTCAGCTACAAAGAACTGTGATCTCAGAGATCACCTCAACGCCCATCATAGAAAAGTATGATCCTAGGTATCAGATACCGAAAGATCGTCCTTGGGGCATGCCTGTTAACTATATCCCGGAAGGATATGTTCCGCCGATCACTGAAGATCAGGGAATCGCAACAGAAGCCACTGGGCCTGAAGGTTACAAACTTTGGGAAAGCGAAGATGCCAGGGGCATACTCAAGACTCCTGAAGGTTACAAACTTCGGGAGGCGCCAAGACTTACTGCCGTAGTCACGGTACCACCCCCTGTGGTGCACACTGTCCCAGAAGGACAGATTCCACAGACATCTTCTGGTAAGAAGGAAACTATGTTTGACAGAATGGAGGAATTCCAGGAGCAGTTCTTGGAAATGCAGAAAGAGCTGCAAGCCATTCGCGGTCAGGATCTATTTGGGAAGGACGCCGCAGACCTCTGCTTGGTCCCAAATGTGAAAGTCCCGCACAAGTTCCAAGTGCCCGACTTTGAAAAATACAAGGGTAACTCTTGCCCTCAGAGCCATCTGGTGATGTACGCTCGGCGGATGTCAGCTCAGACAGAGAATCAGGACCTGCTGATTCACTACTTCCAGGATAGTTTAACTGGTGCCGCACTCAAATGGTACATGGGTTTAAACCGTACTACGATCAGTACATTCAGAGATCTTGGTACTGTCTTCGTCCAACAATACAAATACAATTTGGACATGGCACCCGACAGAGATCAACTCAGATTAATGTCGCAAAAGGAAAAGGAAACCTTTAAGGAGTATGCTCAAAGGTGGCGTGAAATTGCCGCTCAAATTTGTCCACCTCTTGAGGAAAAAGAGATGACAAAAATCTTCTTAAAGACCTTAAGCTCATTTTACTATGACCGAATGGTTGCCAGTGCGCCCAGTGATTTCACCGAAATGGTCGGCATGGGTGTACGTCTTGAGGAAGCCGTCCGAGAAGGACGTTTGGTAAAAGACACTGGGTCGACGAGCGGTACTAAAAAATACGGTAGTGCTCTCCCTAAGAAAAAAGAGCAAGATATTGGGAATATCTCTCTCGGAAAGCAAAGGCGTCGTTATCAGCCAGTAGCAGCTGTTACTCCTGCTATCGGCCCCGCGCATGTTCCTATGTATCAACCTCAGGTTGCGCAGAGCCAACCTGACCAACAAAGGACACAACAGCCTCTTCAGCAGGCTCGTCCTCCATATAATAATGACCGTACAACACGGCCACCAGGATTTGATCCTATACCCGTAACGTACGCAGAGCTGTTTCCGTTACTGCTAGCCAAGGGGCACATCCAGACTAAGTCTCCCCTTTCAGTTCCGGAAAATCCGCCTTTTTGGTTTAAAGCGGATCAAACATGTCCTTATCATCAAGGAGGTTCAGGGTATAACATTGAGACTTGCCTCAATTTCAAATTCGACGTGCAAAAGCTTGTTAGGAGCGGGCTCTTATCTTTCAAAGATACGAATCCTAATGTTCTTACGAACCCGCTGCCTCAACATGAGAAGGCTGCAGTCAATCTGATTGAGAAAGAGACTAACAATGTCTATCAAATTCACGATGTACTCTTATTGGGGGCCAATCTGGTCAAGATGCATTGTAGACAGAGTGGATATGGCCATGTGCCACCTCATAACTATCACCAGTGTGATATCTGCTCTAAATATAACCAAGGATGTTCTGTGGTGCAAGCAGCTCTGCAGGAACAGATGGATCTCGGATGGATCCAAGAGCACCGAGTTCGTGGAGTTAACATGGTCTCTACGAATTCTAACGTCATTCAAAACCACGACATCCGTGCGATGAATGTCAACTTGGTGGCGATGCACTCAAGGCAAAGCCAGTATCATAATCTGCCGCGGCACGATTACAGTTCTTGTCTGATTTGCTCGGTAAACAAACAGGGATGCTCTTTCATACAAGAGGCCCTCCAGCGTCAGATGGATCTTGGATGGATCCAAGACTACCATGATAGGAACTCCTATCAAATCAATATGGTTCAGATCTTCGATATCCGCGTAATGAATACCAACCTGGTAGAGTTACATGCTGAGCAGGTCTGACTCGGATTCTTAATATCACATGATTATCAAAACTGTAAAGCAGGTTGCAAAAACGATCGAGGTTGTACCCTTGTCTAGGAGGCACTTCAGCACTTGTTAAATCACTGGTTGATGCCAATCTATATGGACGAAGATACTCAGCAGATTAGTATCAATAACAGGAATCCTACTCGTCGTCAAAGTCAGGATGTCCGATGAATGGAAGGTAACCTAGTGAGGTTACATTGTATTCAAAGTGGGCGTGCCCAGGTGCCACCACACAATTACGACCGTTGTAGCGTCTGTTCGGAAAGTAACCAAGGGTGTTACCTTATGAGAGCAGCTCTTCAGGGTCAGGTCGATCATGGAGAAATTCATCCATATCCAGGTTCAGGACCCATCATTTGGTCGCCGAACTACCATGCCGAGCAAGATGAGGATGTTGTCACGATCTCTGGTCATCACAGGACCAGGGATGTTTTTGCCATCATCCCTCTACTTGACGAATCTAGAGTTCCCAACCAGGAACGGATCGAGATTACTTACAATGGTCAGAAAAATCAGAAGGTTCCCATAGTCATCTATCTACCGGGACCATTACCGTATGAATCAGCTAAGGCGATCCCTTACAAATACGGTGTAACAATAATCGAGAATGGAAAGGAAATTCCATTACCCTCCGTCGTGAATATTGCAGACATCAGTCGTGTAACACGGAGCGGTCGAATCTTCAACCGAGGGGTTGGAGAATCCAACAAAGAAAAGGAACTTCAGGCGGAAATTCCTGATCCACCAGTCAGTCAATCTGGTAATACCGACTGTTCAAAAGACAAAGATGAGATGCTAAAGCTCATCCAAAGGAGTGAATATAACATTGTTGATCAACTGTTACAGACTCCTTCAAAGATCTCAGTATTATCACTGTTACTCAATTCAGAAGCACACAGAGAGGCTCTACAGAAAGTCTTGGAGCAAGCCTTTGTGGAACAGGATGTAACAATCAGACAATTCGATAACATTGTCTCTAACATCACTTCCTGCAACAATTTGGGATTTAGTGATGAGGAATTACCTGAAGAGGGTCGTCGTCATAACATGGCGCTCAACATTACAGTTAACTGCCAGGGCGATGCTTTAGTCAGCGTACTGGTAGACACAGGGTCAGCCCTGAATGTTATGCCGAAGTCCACCTTGATGCAATTATCATTCAAGGGCCCTCCGATGAGAGTCAGCGAGGTCGTCGTCAAAGCATTCGACGGATCCAGAAAAATAGTTATCGGCGAAGTTGATCTTCCCATAACTATTGGTCCTCACACTTTCCAAATCACTTTCCAGGTCATGGACATACGGGCAACATACAGTTGTTTATTAGGAAGACCTTGGATACATCAGGCTGGAGCGGTTACTTCAACCCTCCACCAAAAGCTAAAGTTCGTCAAGAACGATCAACTTGTCACGGTTTGTGGGGAACAAGCCTTGCTTGTGAGCAACTTATCATCATCTACTTGTGTGGAACCCGAGGAGGTTATTGGAACTCAGTTCCAAGCACTATCGGTGAGCAAGAATGATCAATCCGAGGAAGGAACTTCAATTTCTTCATACAAAGATGCTATCAAAGCGGTCGAGAGTACCGATACAAAAGGATGGGGACGGCTTGTCATTCCTATTGACAATAAAACAAAGAAGGGTCTTGGTTTTTCTGCGACCTGTACTCAGACAGCCGCCAACGATGAAAGTCTTCATCCCCTTCAAAACTTCTTCCACAGTGGAGGTTTTCTTCACCCGGTGTCTCAGACAGTTCATGCTATCAATGAGGAAGATCCCTCTGACACAGATGAAGAATGGAAGTCCTACCTTAACAAGGACGGCTATATGTCTCAGGAAGAGGTGCCTATGCCTTTTTGCTTTCCTACAGAAAGTTCGAGATTTATACCAAGATCAGATGTCGAAATAATCTACGCGGATTGTGATCTGGAAGGATGCCGTGCTCCGCCAAATTCATTAGAGGAAGACACTCTGATGAGAGACAACTTTGACCGTAACTACTATGGCCCAATGGATGGTCTGCCAATGTGGCAGCCTTACCCAGGAAACTTGGGGCAAGAAAGTCAGTCGAGTAATGAAGCCCAGCTGACCATCATTGAACAGAATACCTGTGTCCCCGCCATGTCATGGGATCAACACTCAGGTCATTCAGAGACTACTCAACATAAAGATGAATTCGCAACGTTCGCAGGACTTGAATTCATCAACTATGCTTTTCCTGAGGTCAACGTCATCGAGAGAGATGACTCCTCCAGTTCCAAAGAAGTTTGGGACACTCTGGGAGAACCAAGTGGAAAATTCGACTATATGGTCAAGTACACTGCTCCCGAAAGCTCTCGTATCAGGTTCGAAGACATCCAGCCAACTGGATGGGGAGATACAGCTAAGAGCACCAATGCTATGCAAAATGCAACAGAGGAATCCTCTTACAACAATTCTGCTTGGGAGACAGATTCCAATGATCCTGCTCCACCAGAAATCAGCGTCATTTCTGAGGACAAATCAAGGAAGGTGCCAGACTTTGTGATTCACCGAGGAGTTCGCCGCCAATGGGTTGCCGTCGAGGTTCCGAAGGTCGTTCGTCAGTCAAAGTAATTGCCATCTTTTAACCTTTCACCCTGCCCAGGTGAAACGGATGTTTTGATAGGGCTCGCTTTCTGTAAATTTCCCTCTTCGCTTTGCCCAAAGCGAGTGAGTTTTGTTTTATAGGGCTGTAGTTTCAAGATTCGACTTGTTCATTAATAAAATAACGTCGTTCTGTAATTTCCGCATTAATTCCTGTTTTCTCTTTTTGCTTTTTCAGAAAATGGTAATCCTAAAAAAAAAACATTTAATAATAAAAACAAGCAGTAAAATAAATACACTGCACACACTTACATTTTCTCTATCTCTTCTAAACACGAATCATCACGTCATGCAGATTGCTTGTTTTATACCCCGTTGAAACATACGATCCGATGCCTTCTCCCAACTTTGAGTTCCCAGTATTCGAGGCTGAAGAAGAAAATGACAACGAAATTCCAGAAGAGATCTCCCGACTACTCAGACAAGAGGAAAGGTCCATTGAACCTCACAAAGAGCCGTTGGAAACGGTAAACTTGGGTTCAGAAAAAGAGAGAAAAGAAATCAGGATCGGAGCACTGCTCAGTCCAACTGTCAAAGAAAGTTTGATAAAGCTTTTCAAAGAATTCCACGATGTATTCGCTTGGTCCTATCAGGATATGCCAGGGTTGGATACCAGCATCGTGGAACATCATTTACCATTGAGATCGGAATGTCCGCCAGTAAAGCAAAGGTTGAGACGCACTCACCCGGACATGGCCATCAAAATCAAAGAGGAGGTACAGAAACAGATTGACGCGGGTTTCCTCGCTACATCTGAATATCCTCAATGGTTAGCCAACATCGCACCCGTTCCCAAAAAGGATGGAAAGGTTAGAATGTGTGTCGATTACAGAGATCTAAACAAGGCAAGTCCAAAGGACGACTTTCCTTTACCACACATTGACATGCTGGTAGACAGCACAGCAAAGTTCAAAGTTTTCTCCTTCATGGATGGATTCTCGGGCTATAACCAGATCAAAATGGCGCCGAAAGACATGGAGAAAACTTCGTTCATTACCCCATGGGGTACCTTTTGTTACAAGATAATGCCGTTCGGTTTGAAGAATGCCAGGGCAACCTATCAAAGGGCCATGACTACTCTGTTTCATGACATGATACACAAAGAAATCGAGGTATATGTCGATGATTTGATTGCAAAATCAAGAACAGAGGATGAGCACGTTGAACATCTGTCAAAATTGTTCGAACGTCTAAGAAAATTCAAGCTCCGCTTGAATCCCAACAAGTGCACCTTCGGTGTCCGTTCGGGGAAATTACTAGGGTTCATCGTCAGCCAGAAAGGAATTGAAGTTGATCCTGACAAGGTCAAGGCCATTCAAGAAATGCCTTCTCCGAAAACTGAAAAACAAGTCAGAGGATTCCTGGGACGTTTGAACTACGTCTCCAGATTCATATTCCTTATGACCGCGACGTGTGCGCCGATTTTCAAATTTCTCAAAAAGAACCAGGATTGCGTTTGGTCAGAAGATTGCCAAACCGCCTTCGACAGTATCAAGGAATATCTGTTGAATCCTCCGATTCTATCACCTCCAGTGGAAGGAAGACCACTGATCATTTACCTCACAGTCCTAGAGGACTCAATGGGATGTGTACTTGGCCAACAAGACGAAACTAAGAGGAAAGAGTCTGCCATTTACTATCTAAGCAAGAAATTCATCGACTGCGAGACTCGGTACACGATGCTCGAGAAAACTTGTTGCGCTTTGGCTTGGGCAGCCAAACGTCTTCGCCAGTACATGATTCGTCATACTACTTGGTTGGTCTCTGAAATGGATCTAATCAAGTACGTTTTCGAAAAACCTGCTCTCACGGGAAGGATTGCCCGTTGGCAGATGTTACTATCAGAATATGACATAGAGTACCACGCTCAGAAAGCCGTTAAGGGAAGTATTTTAGCCGATCATTTAGCTCATCAACCGATTGACGATCAAGAATCAATCGGGTTTGACTTCCCAGACGAAGATGTCATGTATCTAAAAATGAAAGATTGCGATGAGCCGCTACCCAGTGAAGGGCCAGAACCAGGTTCCCAGTGGGGACTCATCTTTGACGGAGCAGTTAATCATTATGGAAACGGAATTGGGGCAATCATTGTTACCCCTCAGGGTTCCCACATTCCTTTCACTGCCAGACTTACGTTCAAATGTACGAACAACGAGGCCGAATACGAAGCTTGTATTATGGGTCTCGAGGAAGCGATTGATTTAAGGATCAAAAACTTGGACGTATACGGCGATTCAGCCCTGGTTATTAACCAGATAAAAGGAGATTGGAACACATACCAATCAGGATTGATTCCTTACAAAGACTATGCAAGAAGGTTGTTACCCTTCTTCAACAGAGTCGACTTTCATCACATCCCTCGTGATGAGAATCACATGGCTAACACATTAACCACTCTCTCTTCCATGATTAGCGTAGGTCGATGGAACGACCTATCTAAGATCGACATCATGCGCCTTGAACGGCCCGCTTACATCTTCCTGATTGAAGCAGTCATAGACGACAGACCTTGGTATCACGATATCAAATGCTTCCTTCAGAAACAAGAGTACCCATCTGGGGCACTCAGAAAAGACAGGAAAACCCTCAAAAGATTGGCTGGAAACTTCTTCCTGAGCGGTGACACTCTTTATAAGAGAAATTTTGACATGGTTTTGCTCCGATGTGTCGACAGACCAGAAGCAGACATACTCATGAAAGAAATTCATGAAGGATCCTTTGGCACTCATGCCAACGGACACACAATGGCGAGAAAAATTCTCAGAGCAGGGTATTATTGGTTGACAATGGAATCCGACTGCTACAAGTACATGAGGAGGTGTCACAAGTGT
The DNA here is from genome assembly GCA_022829125.1 of Lathyrus tuberosus. Lineage (NCBI taxonomy): Eukaryota > Viridiplantae > Streptophyta > Magnoliopsida > Fabales > Fabaceae > Lathyrus > Lathyrus tuberosus. The sequence goes on from JALAZF010000592.1 coordinate 1,543,385, forward strand.
CAGATATACTCCGACAAAATTCATGTACCGCCATCACATCTCAAAGTTCTTTCTTCCCCGTGGCCTTTTTCCATATGGGAAATCGACATGATTGGTATGATTGAGCCCAAGGCTTCAAACGGACATCGGTTCATCCTGGTAGCCATTGACTATTTCACCAAGTGGGTCGAAGCAGCGTCATTCGCCAATGTAACCCGACAAGTGGTGGTCCGATTTATCAAAAACAATATCATCTGCCGTTCTGGTGTTCCAAGCGAGATCATTACTGATAACGGATCTAACTTGAACATTAAGATGATGAAAGAGTTGTGTGCAGAGTTCAAGATTGAACACCATAACTCATCTCCCTACCGACCCAAGATGAACGGAGCGGTAGAAGCGGCTAACAAGAACATCAAGAAGGTTGTTCAAAAAATGGTTGTAACCTATAAAGATTGGCACGAGATGCTACCCTTTGCTCTTCACGGTTATCGCACATCTGTCCGCACTTCAACAGGGGCAACCCCTTTCTCTCTAGTATATGGCATGGAGGCAGTGCTTCCCATAGAAGTAGAGATCCCATTAATTCGGGTATTGATGGAAGCTAAGCTCACCGAAGCTGAATGGTGTCAAAGTCGACACGACGAATTGAATCTGATCGAGGAAAAACAAATCACGGCACTATGCCACGGTCAGTTATATCAACAGAGAATGAAAAGGGCGTTCGACAAAAAGGTCCGACCTCGTATTTTCAGAAAAGGAGACCTCGTGCTCAAGAAGATACAATCATTTCTCACTGACTCTCGGGGCAAATGGACCCCAAATTATGATGGCCCTTATGTGGTCACGAAAGCTTTCTCAGGCGGTGCCTTGAGACTTGCAACCATGGACGGAGAGGAATTTGCCTACCCCACGAATGTTGATGTAGTCAAGAAATACTTCGCCTAAACTAAAAAAAAACGTCTCGGTGGATTGAAAACCCGAAAGGGCGGTCCAGGCAAAAGTTAGAGACATGAAAAAAAAGAATCATCCCGATGGATTGGAAATCTCATAGTACAATCCAGGCAAAAGTTAGGGATAATGGCAAGTAACTATGTTCAACAGAGGCAAGTCCCTCAGCAGTAGTTACATCATCTATCGGAGGAAATCTCCAGTCAAAGGTCATCTTCGACAGAAGCTCAGGATGCCCCGAATTCAAAGTTGGTAGAAGGATAGTGGTCGTTATGTTTCAACGTAGCCCTTTCCCTGTAAATTATTGTTTTCTAACTATGTATATACTCTTTGGAATCACGCGTTTGGCTGATCTCCATCTTATCAATAAAATTTGAGCCCTTGTGCTTTTGTTTGTAATTCTTGCTTGTTTTAGCTTTACAGAACGACGTTGTTTAAACTTAATCAGCGATTCTTGAAATAAAACAAAAATGAATTTACTTGTTAAAACTTTTTCTGCTTTTAAATTAAAGATGGCATTTCTTTTGACTGTTGAACATCAGAAGAACATCGATTGCTTCTCCCGAAGTAAGCGAACTTCAAAGTGCAGAATCAAAGTACTCCTTCTAAGCCAGTATGCCTGAATGAAGGGATCAACTGTGTCAGAGACCTTGTTTCGTCTGACATCCTCGGCCGAGTTCTCATCTCCTAAGCCCGATCAACATAGCTCCCCGCGTGGACTATCTCTCCTAAGCAAGGTGGAATTGCTATTTTGAATCAACGGTACTTCTTCGCCCCGCGATGGCCGAGTATCCAATTGTGTTCATCCATTAGTCTGTATGTCGCGTCTGTTTTGTTCGCATATACATACATACTTCATGCATTTTTTATTTGCATTCACATTTCATATTGCTTCACTATCACTTGAGTCGGTCTTGTCCCCTAGTGATAAACAGTTTTCTCAATCGAGTTTGTCAGTTCTTTCCTCGTCAGGAAGTGTTGCGTCTGCACAGTCTCGCCACCAGTGTATCTTTATATCAGAGTCGGCACTTGGCCACTTTGATAACTTGAACCTCTGAAAAGCCAGAGAAAACTCTCAATAAGCATCACTCTTCGCCATTGAAGATGATATCCTTGCTTTCCCGGATTAAGGAAAATCCACAGAGAAAGCCTCGTGATCAGAGATTCGGCAGTATATCAGTATTTCTCCGAAAAGTCGTTGATGAAAAGGTCATCGACACCTCAAAATTGGACCCCATCATATGGCGTTTCTCCGGGAAGATCCTGAGAAAAGTATGATGAAAGATCCCAAACGAAAGCAGTCTCTCAAGAGACTCGCTTTCCCCAGTAGAAACAGATGGCGTCTCCAACAGAGAAGTTTGTACACCTCTACAACTCAGACGAATAGGTTCCCCGGCAAGTCTGACATCAAAACTTTTTCCACTCAAATGGCATCTCCCCAGGAAAATTCGGCGAGAAGTTTGAAGGAAAATCGCTACGCATAGCGTCCTTTGTCAGTAAAGTTTATTGACAAAAGAAACCGAGACCAGTTCCTTGGTGGGAAACCAAGAACGAGGGGAAGTTTACTTCAGAAACCGAGACCAGGTCCTTGGTAAGAAACCAGGATCGAGGGGAAGTTCAAAAAAGAAACTAAGACCAGTTCTTGGTAAGAAACTAGGATCGAGGGGAAGTTTAAATCACAAACTAAGACCAGTTCCTTGGTAAGAAACCAGGATCGAGGGAAAGTTTATTTCAAAAGAAAACTGAGACCAGTTCCTTGGCTGAAAACCAGGATCGAGGGGAAGTTTACCTTTTCTAAGCATCATTGCTTAGTTAAAGAAGATGAATGTGTAAGCAACCATTCATAACCACCATCAAAATTTTGGATATTCCGATATTTAATCCTCTTGCACCCCGAATGCTCGAATCCCTTCGTCATTCATACCTTCGGGTCCAAGAAGATTAAATAGGGGCATCTGTAATACCCCAAATTTTGACCACTTAGATTTCCCATCATTGTGAAAATCATCATCACAATATGGATGTACCTTTATGCTTCATTAGCCTCCCCAAAGATGGGTGAGCATCCAATACAATCAAAATTAGGGTTTCAAGCCCTCTCTGAGTGCTTAGACAAAGGATCAATCAAGAAATGACATGATCTTCAACTTGTCTAATCTCTCAAACATCCACAATGGATCAAAAAGGACTCCCACTTCAAGGATTAAGCACAAGGATGCTCCCTTCTAGGTGGATCAAGTCTCAAGATCGACAGTGTCACCAAATTAGGGTTTTGGTCGACCAGGGCCTCCAGATGGAAATTTTCATCTGGGAACAAGGCAATAATCCAAATCATGACCTAATATACTTCATGGAACCTCATGAACCCATGCATCAAGTCAATTTTGCCTCAGGGGATGCATTCATCAAAAATCAGGAATTAGGGTTTCTTGACCTAATTCACCCCTAAGTTGACTTTTGGGACAAACCATGAGCCAAGACCTCAAGAGATGATTTGAGGATCTCTAATACACCATATTGATCCATTTGGAACAATGGATTGATCCAAGAAGCTTGAGCAACAAGTCTCATTTTCATCTGCACCACAATTAGGGTTTTAAGGGAAAAGTCAACTGTAACTTTGACTTTTGACCAGGACATGCTCCCAAACCCTAATGCATGATTGAATATACCCTATGACACCCATGGAACATGTCCATCAAGTTTGATTTAGGTCAAGGACATGATTTCCTGAAGAATTGCACAGTTTGGAATTCATCTGATAAAAAGTCAACTGTGCACAAAAGTCAACTTTGACTTTTTGAGATTTTTCACCAAAATGGTTTTTTAACCCTAAAATGATGTTAATGTATGATTTGAATCATCATTCATCAAGAAAAATCAAGAAAAGTGAGATAACTTGTAAAAGGGGTAACCATAAAACTTAGAAAATTTTCTAAGTTAAAAATAAAGTGGCAAAGGTACCAACTTTGGAGGACCATAACTCCTAAACCACAAGGCCATTTTTTTCTCATCCAAAGATGGATTTGTAGCCCTCACTATCACCTACAAAAATTTCAACTACAAGTCATTCCAATTCATTAAGGATTTTGAGTTATGGAGTGATCAAAGTGGCTGAAAAGTGAAAAAGTCACTTTTTCCAACACTTAGTGAAATTTTCACTAAGTCAGAATTTTGCTTCACTTT